>JAQPPZ010016572.1:2400000-3600000 GCA_028583015.1 Wollemia nobilis | reverse complement strand
ACACTCTTGTTGCACGAAGCAACGCCATAGTTTATAACATGTGTATTTTAGTTGCCTTGGTAATATATCTTGTTGCATGAAGCAACACCATAGTTTAATGTTTTGTAGATATAAAATATTTTGAATTTAATAAAATATAATAGGTAATATATTGAGGATTAATATTTTGAATCTTAAACGTCTATTTAAAGTTCTGAATGCGCTTTGATTGTTTTCTAATATGTTGGATATTGGAAGAATAAGGACCTCTTACACTTGTGTCATTCTCTTCTTAAGTAAATTCAAATAAATGCTCAAACTCGTATAGTGCAAATGCGCCAAAGGTGGGCCATATTCAATATTTCTTATTGGGCTTTCATGACCTCCATAATAAGTTATAAAGGGGCTTTGGGAATAATACAAAGGTTTGTTTTTTGGCTTTTTTGGATGTTTAAAGTTTAAACCACAAGGAATGTGGTTGTGTATTAATTTTTCCATTGATAAGCTCAGTTATATCCTTATGAGATGGTGGGACGAGGATGCTCAACCTTAGCTTACAGGTTTCTCACACTAACAAAATAAAAAAATATCTTGGAGGAAAAAATAATGGACATAAAAAGGCAACTACCAATAAGTTGTTGAAAGTACACATTTTTCTATGTATAGGTAAAGTTTTCTTTTGTTTCAAGACAAATAATATATTCTTCTTATTTATTTAAAAACAAAAAATATTTATTTTTTCAATTGTTTTTGTTGAGAGTGATTTATTCTTATTAAGAAAATAATAAGATTACAAATTCACAAAAAAATGGGTGATATGGAAGCACACACCAAAGCCTATGTAAGAAACTAAACCAAAAGTAGATCATAAAGAGATCTATCACTTACATTACAAAACTAAAAAACTGAAGCAAAAAATATCTAAACTATAAAAGTGTCACTCTAGAGAGATCTAACACACATAATTATATGTAAGTAAATATTTCCTAGTAGACTTAAAGACTAGTTGCTCCAATGAGACGTCATCATCCCACTTCTATTCAAGCAATGACAACACCCCAAAGCTATTAAAACTTCTAGGTTTGACACTTATCCACCAAGGTTTGGATGGGTGAAATCATTTTTTGGGTATACTATCCCCATCTTCTTTCCCTTGTCAAGGACTATGACAACACCAAAACCACACAAAATGGAAGAGATCTTTAGATTTTTCTTCCTCTATAGGAACTATCAATTCCATCGATAAGCATCCAGTGACATAACCTTGCCACTAAGATACTCCAACACACTATAGCTATTGGAGGAATCAAAAACATAACTTTCCAACTAAAAACTAGTCATATAAAGTTGATTCTCTAGAGCAACATCTTTTTCTGTAGATCCTCTACTGAGGTTGTGAGAGCACCTTGCGCTAGTCGATGGGAATGTACTTGAGGACTGACCTATTGGGTAGACTATGAAGCAACCATTGTTGCAATCCTTGGGGTATGAATCTATTGAGATTGAGGAGCCTCATTATTGGTAGTTTCATTTGGGGGACCAACTTTTTCCTTTTCATGCCCTTTTTCTATCGGCATTGACTTGGACTATGTACCTTTAGAAGTAGTTGAACACACATTTTTATGCCCTTCCACAATTATCCAACCATCCTCTTGAGGTTGAGGAGTGGGCACACTCAGTATGGTGGGGCTTTACTTGTCCCTATTATGCAACATCAAGGAATAATATTTCATCTTGTGTGCTAAGGATTAGTATCAAAAACACATGTTGGAAAAATTAATATAGAGGACCTATTGGGATAGCATAGTGTCACCAACTTGTATGTCAATAATTTTCTTGAGATATTGAGAAATATCAATCTCAATGAAAACATGTTTTTGAGGGTGTGCATGGAAAAATTTGTCTACCTCCACCAAAATGACATGCCCTAGAGGGGTTGCTATGCAGTTGAGAAAGGGCCATAAATATAGAGGGAGTCTTGGGAATTCTACCCACATAGGAACTTTGGTAGATATTTCCTCAAAAATAAAAAAACTAGAGAGCTTCTCATGTACCAGGGGCCATGCTCATAAATCAACTTAGTGTGGGTTGTTTTCGTAAAGTGAAATAAAAAAAATACTCTTTGTAAGGCTTTGAATCATCATCAGCTTGACTCCATGAGGAGTCCAAGCTATGTTAACCCAAGTCCTAAGGGAAGACTCATTAGGGATGCATCCAACAAAATACTTGACAAGGGTGAATGATTCTAACTAGTGACATGCAAAATCAAATTCAAGCAATGGAATAATTACATTAGGAGAAGGAGGGTTACCTTGTGGACCATTCTCAACATAAACTTTCACAGTCATTTGAGAGGATACATTATCTCATGCATTCCATTTTGTGGTACTAGTGTTTACTATTGTGCACTAGTCTTCCAAGGTTGGGGACCATATTGATACTCAAAACCCTAGGTTTCATCCTCCTATTGCCTTATTTTCCTTTTCTCAATTATTGAATATGTGTTGAATTAGCATTTTTATCATTTTATAAATATTAAATATTCTATATAGCTTTAACCTATAAAATTTAAAATTTAAAAATGTTTTAAGTAGTTTTAGAATATCTTTACATTTATTATTAATTTTTTACCTTAATTGTTTAATAGGTATAGTTAAGACTTCTTAATCATTGGTTAAATTATCTATTTAACAAACCATTGTTTTTTGTTGAAGAATGTGAAGCATAGTTAGGGGTACAATTGGGGCCACCTAATCTAGGGGTTCAATAGGACCACCCTCCCCATGATTCAAACATGAGTATTTGGGATCAAAGTCCAATGACATACTAGGGATACAAGCCAATTATTTTCTTGTATAAATTTTTTTGGGGCTATGTTTAAGTTGTGACAATCTAATACTCTAAACACCTTATTTTTAGGGGTTCCTTCAAATCAATAGCAATCATTATCCTTAAATTTTATGTATATTATCCTTCACAAATTATTGGATCTTGTGCATTGCAACATCTTAATAGACCAAATCTATTTTAGAAATTAATCATTGAGATCAACCTATTTATGACAAGAAAGTTACTGGTTTTCACTATCACACATCTTAAATTATTTTGCATATGAACATTATCAAGTTTGTGTAACATTACCAAAAACAAGGATCTTTCTCATATCAAAAAAATTGGATTCTAAATTGAATAACTTTCTTGACCAACTAAGACTTATAGTCATCTTCATCCTCAACATCTTTACCCCCGATTGATTTTTTTTCCTCTACTCTTTCAATTTTTGTTGCTCATGTTCCATGATACCAATAAATCACCCAATAATGAAATGAATCAAGGTTAATCTACATATTTATCATTATCATGATCAATTAAATGCTCTTTAGCATATTTTCCTTTTTTAAGATCAAATTTTAACTCTTCTAAAAGGAATGTGCATACTCTTAATTATCAAATCAATAATAGATACTTGGCTATATTATGGTATGAAATTACTCTAGTGGATTTACTCAAGTGTTGGTTATGGGATTAGTGAGCATGAAAGCTATAGATACCCAATTTTTCTCAATCATCCTATTCTAGGATTCTAGTCAATTTTGGTGACATATCTAAGTCATTTTCTAGCCTTTATCATAAAAAATTAGGTGCTTAGAACAAGTTTGCAACTCATAGATAAATTTGTGGGCTATGAACTTGTCTCCCAATCTAAAAACTTTATTTAGTACAAAATTTCAAATTCTTACCCCTTTAATGGTCATATGGATGAATTCATAGCCTAGTGAAGTTCATAGCTATAAAATTGTCTAGGCTATGAATTTGTCTTTGCATATTTGAAATGGAATGTTTCACAAGCCAACACTCATGCCTATCCATACCAGTAACTTTCCAACTTGAATTGCATTCTCGTATCTCAAAATATTTCTAACATAAATTACTTTTTGCTCATGCCTATTTGATCAAAAAATGTCAAATATTCAACTCATTATTTTTCCTAATTGGAACATAGTATTTCTCAATTGCACAAACATTTTTAAATATTGCTTCCTTCTCTCCTCTAGAAGCCCCAAAAATTTATACATTGTGTTAGAGTTAGAGTCTATTACATCATTTGGATCATGTAAATGTACCTTCCTAGTTACATACTTAGGACATTAGATTACTTTAGGGGAAAGTTATCTAGTTACTTTATGCAATGTAATAAATGCACAAGTGTCAATGTGCAAGTTGTAAATGTGTAAGGTGTCCATTGCACAACTAGGTAGAGTGTTGGCCAAGGAATATTTCTTCCATTATAAAAGGGTCTCATTGTAAGAGTTTGATATGCAAGTGAGTAGGTAGTAGTAGTAGTATTGTGGGACTCCATTAGTGATGGAGTACATTATAGTCCTATAGCATCTTGCATGGAGTATTCATTTCCTCCATAGCAATATTGTATTCATTTTTGTCATGTCTATTTATAGCATATTTCTACAATCTCATAAATTTACTTTCTCTTATATTTATGCATCCTATGATTTCCATATCCCATTATAATATACCTCAAAAGCTAACAGTGGTATCAAAGCCACAGTAGGTCTAGTCATAGTAGAACTAGCTACTGTAGAGTGAGAGGAGAACCACCATTATTGTTGAGCCTAAATTTTTCTATGAACCTGATTTTCCATAGTGTACAGGCTCTTGCAAAAATCTTCAAGAGAATCAAGGTGGTAGGGAGAGCTTTGAGAAAGTGCTATTGCTAAAATAGGGTCAGTCACCATAGCTTCATTTTTTGCAAACTAGATGTTCCATTGAATCCATTGCATATAGGCTAGAACTTATGTCTATGAATTATCTCTTATACCCTTGCTTAGAAATATAAATACATTTCCTTTTAATTTTTGTTTTAAGTTTCATAGTTCTTGCAAGGAATTGAAAAATCACATAGGTGTTAGACCTCTATTTGCTTGCATTATTATATATTATATTTTAGATAATTTTTTCATTTTGCAAAGGTTAATTCATGATCATTAGTTGCCAAACTTAGGTGATTGTTGAATTAACATAAAAAATAATAGATCTAGGGTAAATATTAAAATTCACTTGTTGAACCCTTTGATCCCCACCAAAGGACTCAAATAATTATGGGATTTAGGCAAGAATCTTCCTTCGTGTGTGGACCCTCGAGTTTGGAGATCAATATCCCCAAATCCAAGTATATACAACCCTCATAATGTGATTCTCCATATTTTTCAATGAATTTACATAGATTTTTATGAGGGGTCATGGTCCTCTCATACTCAATGGGGTTTGAACCTTATACCTCTCAAAGAGAGGCCAAATTCCTTACCACTACAATAAGCTTGTAGCTATGATTCTTCATATTTATAGCATATGATTTTCTATAAACATCTAAAATATAACTTAGATGTTATATTATAACATCTATGTTATAACTCAATCTTATATTTAAAATAACATCTAGCCTAAAATCCCATTCTCATATACCTCTTTGTTTTCTAACATCTAAAGTAAAATATGAAATAAAAATATTCATAAATTTAATGCCTTAAATGATGCTACTATGGTGTTATTGGTTTCATAATGGTGCCAATAAATCAATTGAGCTTAGCACCACTATGACATCATCTTTGTTTCTATTTAGTGTCAACATAGTGTAACTAAGAAATATTTGATCTTGTGGTGCATAGTGATGCTACACTTTTGTCCATATAAAATAATAGATTCAATGTGGTGATGCTAGAGTGATGTTAAAAGTGATGCTATGAATGTGAAATATAGTAGCAAGAAGATTATAAATAAGTAATTTCTTCAAAGGAAGCCTTCCAATGCATTTGTATACCCTTAAATATTACCTAAAAAAATATTGTTGATATCTAACTAAATATACATGACTATAAATGGGATCTAAGCTACAAATAGTCACAAAAAAATGACAAAGTTGATAATACTATAAACAACTAAAAATGATATTATCTATATTCTCAATAGCAAATAATTATATTATGACTAAAATTTATTAATGATTTTATGCAATAGAACAATAAAATGCTTAGGTTTTAAGTACCAAGAAATAAAATTTGGTACATAAAGTGATTTTCATTTATCTTTGATAGTACAATTATGGATGCAAATTTTCAAACTATAAATATTTCATAAAATCATGTTTATAAAGTAGACTATATTTAGGTTCAAATATTTCTCAAGTCCCTTCAAAACCTTATAATTATTTTTTAATACATAGTCCATTTTTTTCTTAAATAATTCATCTAACATTATTGGTTTATTCTTAAGAGAATCCTCTTTAGACATAGTAACCCCATTGATCACCTCTTCTTAGGGAAGAGCCACAAGATCTTTAGAATGAGAATTGTATAAGGAAGATCCATCAGATATTTAGAATGAGAATTCTATAAGGAAATGGGTTTATCACCCTAAAAGTTTTAGATATGATTACAAGAGAAACAATATGATTATAGAGTAAGAACCTTGTAAAGTTGATAATAACTTATCTAAATAGTTTTTTTTACCATGTAAACCTAAAATACCCTAGATTTTTTAGCGAACTTATGAACTCTATGGACATAAGAAGAGCTAAGGTTATTAATGTGTCCCTTTGAGGGTTATCCATTACCTTAACCCTCGAATAAATCGTATGCAAATATTCCTTACCATGTGATTCATAGCATAGAAGGAGAAGCAAGTATCTAGAACATTTTTATGTAGTTTTTGCTTATGTATTTGATTTAAATATGTATTATTTCTTTAAACTATTCAATTAGTTTATCTCTACATAAAATTATTTGTATGTATGGCTTAGTGATAAAGAGTGTCTTGTTCATGGAAAATGTACTAAATATTAGATTATTTCATCCAATAAAAGAAAAATCTAGTGTATGAATTCAAGGAGTTAACTAAAATAGGAATTTGAGATGCATTATTTTCAAAATCATGGAATTTGGTATTCAAGTAAATAATGTAAGTAGTGTTATTTTAAAAATATCCATTTCTAAAAGTAGATGTGTGAATATATCTTGAGGTTTGGAATGAAAACAAAGAAAATTTTGCATACATTAGAAGGTTCTTTAGAAAACAATCTTTCTCTTTTCTCATAGTAAAATAAAAACTTCTATCAAATGGTGTTCATTGATTCAAAAATTCATGTCAAAAGACCTCATTCCCACAAGTTTCTTAAGGGACTGAATTTATCACAACATATTTTTTACACTTTTAGATTTCTCCTTTTTCATTACATGATTGATTGCTTGTATAATTGTAAGATTTCATGCTATATATATGTTTGGTTTCCTGATACATATAGAATGAGGGAATTTTGTAAGGATGCAATGATGACAACTAGTCAGGATAGCTTACACTTGCACTAGATCTCTAATGCTAGTGGATCCCTACTCTTGGGATATTAGCTTACTTGATGCATAATTATACCCATCAATATCTAATGATAGCCCACATTAGCATATGCAATTATTCATAAGGGAATCATATGTTAGAAAAGTTTATATTTCTATTTGTATAAATTTGTTTTAATAAAATCGTGGGTTTATAAGCATCATATTTGCATATCTCATATTCATTTCCTTTTGTCTTCAATAACTATTTGATGGTGACTCATCATTTTAAGTTGCATCCCATTGATCTTATCCTCTACAATATATTTTACAAAGGTAACAAAATACTATTAATAAGACTCAACTAAAGGGTAGTAGCAGCCTTGGATTATTAACAATATTTGATACAATGTTGTTTCCTTTATTAGGTTGTTGATGGGAGACAAGATCTGAAGAACACAAGCTTATACTGAGAGGGGGGTGAACAGTATAAGACCACTTTTTACTTTTCTTTTCAATTCAATATTATGCAGTGTATAGACAACAGTATCAATAGCAGTAATCAAGCAATGCACAAAACACCATACACAATAGAGACACCACAGTTTACGTGGTTCACCCAATGTGGGCTACTCCACGGAGAAAATATTTTACTAAAACTTTCTCAATCAATTTCTTTGGGAATCCTTCCCAATTACAATGTTTATGGATCTCTGTCCAAAGGAGATGTTGATCCCCTAATCTCAAGTTCATGGATCTCTTCCATAGGAGAACTCTTTCCCCTTCTACTCTGGCTAGTGATCTTCTAGAAGACTCTGTCTCTCTGCTGCACTGATTGGTGGATCTCTCTCCACTTGAAGACTCCTCACTCAGATCTATCTTCAATTATGTTGGCTACTGGATCTCTATCCACTGAGACTCTATCCTCTGTACTCTATCACCTCCAAAGCTCTATCAATAGGCTCACTCAAAACCTGCTCAATAGGCTCACTCAGAACCTGCTCAACAAGCTCACATAGAACTTGTCCAAATATGCTCAACAAGCTCACACAGAACTTGTCCAAATCTGCTCAACAAGCTCACCAAGAACTTGCCCAAATATTCTCTAGCAAGCTCACCAAGAACTTGCTCAATAATTCAATCTCATAGAAGCATAAAGAGAATTGTTAGAGACTCAATATGTTCTATACTCAAATCCCAATCTCAACTCAAATCAATATTATAGAAGCATAAAGAGAATTTTTAGAGACTCAATATGTTCTATCCTCAAATCTCAATCTCAACTCAAATCAATCTTATAGAAGCATAAAGAGAATTGTTAGAGACTCAATATGTTCTATCCTCAAATCTCAATCTCAACTCAAATCCAGAATATAGAATAGTTTGTTTCATGGAACTTGAACAACCACTTCACACAATCACTTGACTAGGCTCAAACAACTCTTCTCAACCAACTACCACAAGGAACAACTCTTTCTTACAAACCCTAGTCCAAGCATGTATCAACCAACTCAAATGTTTCCAACAATGCTCAACCACAAATCTCACATAACAATGATACTCATGTTCTTTTCAAGTTCAAGTTCTTTGCATAACCAATGGGCTTCAACAACAATGCTAATAAAACATTCTTCACATAACAATGATACTCATGTTCTTCTCAAACCCTATCTCAGGTTTTTCACACTACTAATGGCTTCAACAACAATGCTTATAAAACAAGGTTTAATAGCAACTCTCAACCCAAAAAACCTTGAGACATTCAACCAACTACTTTCGAAAAGGAAACCACAATTAATCCTTTTCTCTCCAATGATATTTCAGAAATCAACCACCATAAACAATCAATAGGAGAATGTGCCCATACCTTTTATGAAGATGAAGAAGCCTTTTGGTTGTCCACAAAATCTGTCTCACTCAACACACTTTCTTTTTCAACTTTCAACAAGGGTTAGAGATCTTGATTAATAACACAACAATAACATCCAAATAACACCTTATTACTCCTACTCAATAACATACACCATGTCACTTCATAAATGAATTAATCTCTTTTGAAAAAGAACAAAGCAACCTTCACTTTTGAACCTCTTTACAAAATCAGAAATATCTCTTTACACACACCTTATTTCTCCCTCTAAGCAAGTTAATCAAATAGCCCTCGAAATAAGCTTTCCAACGATATATAATATGATATACTTCTAAAAATTAAATCACCAAAAATCTCTCCTTTTTTAAACATGCATCATAACCCTTATTCCTCCTAGGGCAACTTTAGAAAAATAAAATATATCTAAAAATTATTAACTTGCCTCTGTCCCTGATGGGATTCGATCTCGTGACCTTCCTTGCTCAGCACCTTAACCACAACCAACCTACCATTGGGCCACACGCCCTCACGTGCTCAAAAGGAGCACACAACAAAACCTTATGCCACGAATATCTGCGCCCTTCGAAAACAAAATGCGCTTCACGCATTTCAACATAGCAAAACACCTCCGACAAGAATCGAACGCAGGACCTCCTGCTTCACACACAATGCATGAACCACTAGGCCAAGGAGGCCTATACGTTTGGCTTTACTCCACAATAGTCTCTTCAACGAACGCAAAAATCGTAAGCCTTTTAAAACCCTTTTCACACACACTTCGACACACGATGCAGGCTCTTTTACCATTCGAATCCAAATATCAAATCGAGCGCTTAGGGAAATAAATCGAAACTTTGGGCATATATATATATAAGTCCTCCTCCTTTCCTTTGACGTCGGCGCTATAATTTAAATATTAGTTTTATGCCTTTTCCTTTCTTTGACATCGACGCTATAAATTAAATTTTAATTTTAAATTTTAAATAATTTAAAATTTAAACTTAAATATTTAAAATTAAATATCTCCATCATCGGGGCACCTTTTTCGATGAAACGAAAAGCCAACATGGGTTTTAAGAAAAACCCATTTCAAATATGCCATCCATGGTTTTAAATAAAACCTTTTATTTTGCCTGCCTTGGTTTTCACAAAAACCCTGTATATATCCATGCTCTCCAAAATATCATAAATGCTTATTTATGAAATGCTTTGGCCACCAAAACTCAATGTGATCCATGTGACATCAATGACAACATAAAATCACTCAAATTTCCAACAATCTCCCCCTTTGTCATTGATGGCAACACCTCTATTGTAAATCACCACAATCACTGCAAAAACCATCTCTGAGAATCAAAGTTGCTCCCCCTGACTCAATACTCTCTATGGAGGCTGCTCCCCCTAACTCAATGCTCTCTTTGGAGGCTGCTCCCCCTAACTCAATGCTCTCCCCCTTACTCAAATCTCTCCCCCTTTGACATCAATGGCAAAAGGGACACCTATGGGGCTAAAAGATATGACTCTTAAGCTTAGCCCCCTCACCACCTTCTCTCTTGAGGTGATTAATTTTGGGGTGGGAGTACTTTTACTCCCATATTACATTGTTTCTTTCCTCTATCAACTTCCTTCCATGTTTTTCTGATATCCTTCTCTTGATGAATTACTTGATCTTCTTGTCTTGAACCCTGTTTGACCTTCTTGCCTTGAAACTGCTTGACCTTCTTGTCTTGAACTTGTTTGGAATTGAGTCCTACACCATTTTGCAATATGTCCAAAGTTATTGCAATTAAAACACTTGATATTGTAGCCTTTGGATGGTGCCCATATCCTGAATTCTTTCTTGAAATAATTTCCATATCCATTCCTTTCTTGAACCTTGTATTGTGAAGTTCTGTTTTCATGACCATTATGACCATGACTTCTGATTTGTGTAGCTCTAAAACCAAAACCATGTTGCTCATTTTCTTTGCACTGAGAAGCTCTATGACCAATCCTGTTGCATAAGAAGCAATGTCCCTGAAAACCATACCTTCTTCCTTTGAAGTTTCTTCTAGCAAAATCAAACTTCTTTGATCCATGGATCCTGCAGTGTATAGCCCTATGTCCAAATCCATTACAAGAAAAACAATGTCCTTGAAAATCCCTTTGTTCATGCCTTGGTTCCTCATACCTTTCTTGATCATTATCCTTGTAATCATCTTTGACTTGTGCATTGTATCCTTGAATGTTCTTTGTAGCATCTAAATCCTCTTCCTTAATTTCTTCCTTGCTTTCCTCTTCAAGAATTTCTTTTCCTTTTGAACTTGATTCACCTATCTCAAAACAAGATCCAAACTGGATGTTTGGAGCCATAGGAACTTTGGAACTTTCTTCATAAATCTTAGGTGCTTCCTTGCTTTCATATTTTAGAACTTCCTTTCCTTTTGAGTGTGACTTTTCTTGGAAATAAGATACAACTTTAAAATAAGTTTCCACTCCTTTTTGAACCTTTTCATTTAATGTGTCATGTCTTGTCGTTATTGTCCTTAATTATTCATTCATCCTTTCCTCTATCCTTTTTGCATTTTGAAGCTCATCTCTTAGATCACTGATTGTCTGAAGTTGTTCTACTCTGATTTTTACATCTGTTCGAATCTTGTTTTCAAGATTCCTAATTTCTTCTTTTAGCCTTTTGACTTCTATTTTTTGTTTTCTTGGCTCATCCTCTTCTTTTTCTATTACCAAAAGTGAGACTTCTTATATTTCTTTTATCCCATAGAAAAACCCTTCTTCATCTTCACTGTCACTAAGATCATTATAATCTTCTATAGCAAACAAACTCTCATGATTTCTTTGACCATACCTGTTTCCTTGATGTGTCATCTCATCTTCACTATCACTGAAGCCATTGCAATATCCTGATCTGTGATCTCTTTGACCACACACAAAGCATTGTTCTCTTTCATCTTCTATTCCTAGGAATAGATGTTCTTCCTTTTCATCATTTGACTTGTCTCTATCATTGTGATCTGAGCTATCACTTGCTTCTACAATGTAGAAGGTTTTCTTTGTCTTATGAAAACTTTTCTTCTTCTCATACTTGCTTTGCTTGTATCTGTCATCTTTGTCATGCTTATGCTTTCCATCTTCTTTTCTTCTGTGACCCTATTTTTCATCATCACTATTTTCTTCATGTGGACACTTGTATGCATAGTGACCAAAATCACCACACTTGTAGCATCTGACTTTCTTCATATCCCTATAATTTCTTAAGTCCTTTTTCCTTTTGATGAAGTTAGCTTCCTCATCATTATCTGAATCTCTATCTGTCTCTGGAACTTTCCCTTTCTTTTTCTCTGAAGCCTTGAATGCAATTTCTTTTATTGGAATCTGATGCTTACTTCTCCTCATCTCATAAGTTGTGAGAGTTCCTTGTAGTTCTTCCATTGTTAGCTTGTTGATATCCATTGTTTCTTCTATTGCTGAAACCTTTGCATCATACTTCATGGGAAGTGATCTCAAAACCTTTTGAGTAACATCTGATTCTTTCATCTCAAATCCTAGACCTCTCATGGTGTTAGCAATCTCATCAACTCGAAGTAAAAATTGTGCAATATCTTCAGAATCTTCCATTTTCAATTCCTCAAATATTTTTCTATGAGTTTGTAGTTTTGCCAACTTTACCTTGGAATCTCCTTCATAGGTATTCCACAACTTGGTCCACATTTCATTTGCTGAATTACATACCATGACCTTTGCAAAATCTATCTCACGTAGCCCACTCAGAATACAATTCATTGCCCTTGCATTGATCTCAACCAATTTCTTGATAGTCTTATCTACCTCGGGATCACCTTCAACCTTATACTCTTTTGCAACCATCTGCCATACCTCATATCCTTGTGATATCAAGTAGTTCTTCATTCTCATGCTCTAGAAAGCATAATTGTTACCATCAAATAGTGGAGCCTTATTTGTAGATGATCCATTCTATGAAGCCATCTGTGTTCTTGTAGAATCTGCCCTCAAGTTGTTAGCCTTTTTGAAGGAACCCGCTCTGATACCAATTGAAGAACACAAGCTTATACTGAGAGGGGGGGTGAACAGTATAAGACCACTTTTTACTTTTATTTTCAATTCAATATTATGTAGTGTATAGATAACAATATCAATAGCAGTAATCAAGCAATGCACAAAACACCATACACAATAGAGACACCATAGTTTACATGGTTCACCCAATGTGGGCTACTCCACGGAGAAAATATTTTACTAAAACTTTCTCAATCAATTTCTTTGGGAATCCTTCCCAATTACAATGTTTATGGATCTCTATCCAAAGGAGATGTTGATCCCCTAATCTCAAGTTCATGGATCTCTTCCATAGGAGAACTCTTTCCCCTTCTACTCTGGCTAGTGATCTTCTAGAAGACTCTGTCTCTCTACTTCATTGACTGGTGGATCTCTCTCCACTTGAAGACTCCTCACTCAGATCTATCTTCAATTATGTTGGCTATTGGATCTCTATCCATTGAGACTCTATCCTCTATACTCTGTCACCTCCAAAGCTCTATCAATAGGCTCACTCAAAACCTGCTCAATAGGCTCACTCAAAACCTGCTCAACAAGCTCACACAGAACTTGTCCAAATCTGCTCAACAAGCTCACACAAAACTTGTCCAAATCTGCTCAACAAGCTCACCAAGAACTTGCCCAAATCTGCTCTAGCAAGCTCACCAAGAACTTTCTCAATAATTCAATCTCATAGAAGCATAAAGAGAATTGTTAGAGACTCAATATGTTCTATACTCAAATCCCAATCTCAACTCAAATCAATCTTATAGAAGCATAAAGAGAATTGTTAGAGACTCAATATGTTCTATCCTCAAATCTCAATCTCAACTCAAATCAATCTTATAGAAGCATAAAGAGAATTTTTAGAGACTCAATATGTTCTATCCTCAAATCTCAATCTCAACTCAAATCCAAAATATAGAATAGTTTGTTTCATGGAACTTGAACAACCACTTCACACAATCACTTGACTAGGCTCAAACAACTCTTCTCAACCAACTACCACAAGGAACAACTCTTTCTTACAAACCCTAGTCCAAGCATGTATCAACCAACTCAAATGTTTCCAACAATGCTCAACCACAAATCTCACATAACAATGATACTCATGTTCTTCTCAAGTTCAAGTTCTTTGCATAACCAATGGGCTTCAACAACAATGCTAATAAAACATTCTTCACATAACAATGATACTCATGTTCTTCTCAAACCCTATCTAAGGTTTTTCACACTACTAATGGCTTCAACAACAATGCTTATAAAACAAGGTTTAATAGCAACTCTCAACCCAGAAAACCTTGAGACATTCAACCAACTACTTTCGAAAAGGAAACCACAATTAATCCTTTTCTCTCCAATGATATTTCAGAAATCAACCACCATAAACAATCAATAGGAGAATGTGCCCATACCTTTTATGAAGATGAAGAAGCCTTTTGGTTGTCCACAAAATCTGTCTCACTCAACACACTTTCTTTTTCAACTTTCAACAAGGGTTAGAGATCTTGATTAATAACACAACAATAACATCCAAATAACACCTTATTACTCCTACTCAATAACATACACCATGTCACTTCATAAATGAATTGATCTCTTTTGAAAAAGAACAAAGCAACCTTCACTTTTGAACCTCTTTACAAAATCAGAAATATCTCTTTACACACACCTTATTTCTCCCTCTAAGCAAGTTAATCAAATAGCCCTCGGAATAAGCTTTCCAACGATATATAATATGATATACTTCTAAAAAATAAATCACCAGAAATCTCTCCTTTTTTAAACATGCATCATAACCCTTATTCCTCCTAGGGCAACTTTAGAAAAATAAAATATATCTAAAAATTATTAACTTGCCTCTGTCCCTGATGGGATTCGATCTCGTGACCTTCCTTGCTCAGTGCCTTAACCACAACCAACCTACCATTGGGCCACATGCCCTCACGTGCTCAAAAGGAGCACACAACAAAACCTTATGCCACGAATATCTACGCCCTTCGAAAACAAAACGCGCTTCACGCGTTTCAACACAACAAAACACCTCCGACAAGAATCGAACGTAGGACCTCCTACTTCACACACAACGCACGAACCACTAGGCCAAGGAGGCCTATACGTTTGGCTTTACTCCACAATAGTCTCTTCAACGAACACGAAAATCGTAAGCCTTTTAAAACCCTTTTCACACACACTTCGACACACGATGCGCAGGCTCTTTTACCATTCGAATCCAAATATCAAATCGAGCGCTTAGGGAAATAAATCGAAACTTTGGGCATATATATATATATATATATATATATATATGTCCTCCTCCTTTCCTTTGACGTCGGCGCTATAATTTAAATATTAGTTTTATGCCTTTTCCTTTCTTTGACGTCGACGCTATAAATTAAATTTTAATTTTAATTTTAAATAATTTAAAATTTAAACTTAAATATTTAAAATTAAATATCTCCATCATCGGGGCACCTTTTTCGATGAAACGAAAAGTCCAACCTGGGTTTTAAGAAAAACCCATTTCAAATCTGCCATCCATGGTTTTAAATAAAACCTTTTATTTTGCCTGCCTTGGTTTTCACAAAAACCTTGTATATATCCATGCTCTCCAAAATATCATAAATGCTTATTTATGAAATGCTTTGGCCACCAAAACTCAATGTGATCCATGTGACATCAATGACAACATAAAATCACTCAAATTTCCAACAAGATCATAGTCCAAATTGCAACTCAAATGACCCTAAAGTTGGACAAAATAAACCTCACACCAATCTAATATAAGTGCTAAATTCCTCTCTTTAAAGGAGAGTGGTACCCAACCATATTGCTTTACGATTACATAGAGCTTTGTAAAGGTGCATAATAGGATGGACATGGAGTTTTGCTCCCTTTAATGATTGGTAAAGTTTCTTACCAAACAAATTTTATTAACCAATCACCAAAATATTTTATATCTTACAAATAAATCATAAGACCTCTTATTTCTAAGTAGGGGGTATTTATCATAAAAATCCTAGATAAGCCTAGGCACATCAACAATGATAATAATTTAATTTCCTAGCAAGCTTAAGTACATGTATATAATTATATAAGTGAAACTAGGTGCTTGAATTGTATCCATTCTTTGAGCTAGTTGTTCCACTAAAAAGCTTAGATTTTGAATCTCTAGATTATTATTATGTAATGTTAATAGTTGTGTGGTTGATATATTAGCTCCAAAATTTCCCAAATATGAGTTACAATTGTTTGTCATAAGCTATTGAAATGGGGTTTGGTTCATGTTTGAAATATTTAAACTATTGTGATAAGGGTTATGATGTTGAGTAGTATCTTGTGGAGGAATATAATGAGTATTTTATGGAAGATAAGAATAATTATTGACATTAGGTGGAAGAGAAACATTTGGATTAACAGAAGAAAATTTGTTATTAGAAGGATTTGAAGAAAATTGATTATGATTAGGAGGAAAATTATTAGTTGGAGGTGGTTGCGAGATTCCTCCAACATTGGTTGTGGTTGTTGTAGCATAAGTCATATTATGGAATGAATTGATATTGTGATTCTAAGGATATTGTTGAAATAAAGGATTATGATGAGCATTATGAAGGGGTATAGAACTAGGATGAGAAACTTGTTTTGATTGGATGGTCCAACTTCTTTGAAGTGGATATCCTTTTCTAAAATTTTAGACATGATTTGCTTATTTTACTTAACAAAATTCATAATAGGATCGTGGGATTTAAAAGTGTTTTGGCCATGAGGTCCTTCTATAGGATCATAGTTATCATTGGTCGATATATCATCCTCAATGTTAGGATTTTTTCTATCAATCTGATCATCGTCAACCCATAAGGGATTCTCACTCGAGTCCAAGATCCTTCTCTTACTTCAAAGAGTAGGTGTCATGGTTAAAGGTAAGATAGTTCAAAAACTATCTACCCTTGACTATGAAAGGAATAAATTGTTAAATATTTAAATTAATGATCTAATCTATGTAAATAAACTAAGTGGTTTTATTTAAGTTTGAAATCAAAACTTGAATGAAGTGTTTCAAATTACCTATAAGGAGTTGTTCATATTGGGTTCACCAAAATATGAGGAGCTTCTCATGAATATCTTAGTAGAATCTATTGGGACTAAAATCCCCATGGGGTTTATCTTCACCTTAAATTTGTGTGATATAGGTTTTAAAGGGGTTCACCAAGAGCATTTTTAAGACTCCAAGTCTATGTGGGGTGTGATGTGTGAATTGGAAAATCACCTAAGTTTTGTTTCCAAATTATGATAACTAATATAAAATACTCTAAAAATACAAGAGGACAAATATGCAAAAGATAAGAGCTTTCCTAAAATGATTCCTTTATTAGATGAAAACTAATGCTAGAATATATTAAGCTCTATCCTAGAATATATTAATCTCTATCAGAGTGATTGAACAAGGGCAATCATGGTTTGGACGCCTGGGAGAGTGATTGGAGTTGTCTGGCAGAGCTGTGCATGCTCCTCCTCATCCAACTATGCATGTCATCGCTATTTTTGTTAACTATGTCTACTACCAATAGCAATGGCGACAACCTTCTTCACTTTTGCCTGGTATGGTATCTACTTCTTCTCAAACAAGATAGTGATATTGCTTGAGAAGAATCTCAACCATTGAAATTTATCAATGACCTTAATCAATTTATATAGGTTTGGAAAGCCATATTACAGACAATTGTATTAGGAGAACCTAATGAATCTGCAACAAAGGTACAACTGATACAGATAGAGGAGAATGGGGTGGATATTACTAGTGATTGTGGACTTTTTGAGTACTAGCATTGTCTAGGATGCCATGTTTGGTGTTTCTTTCTCCATGACTTCACTGGATGCTATTTGTCTCGAACGAAAACATGGAGATAAAGCATTGGTGTACCTCCTCCACTCGTATCCTCCACTCGTATATTATGCTATTAGAATTTAACATACTCTTATACACTTGTTTACACTTTGTTTGAACCTTAAACCTTTTTAAAAAAATAAAGCAACCTATATTTAAATATGAATCCAAGTGTACCTTCTGTTATTCCACTGCATGAGGATTTTGTTGCCTACGATTTTCCTCTTTATGTTGTTTCAATTTTTAAGGTGTTCAGGGAATGGTCTTCCTAGTTTTCTTTATCTTGCACCTTTCCTGTATGTTTCATTCTGCTCACTGATTCACCCTTTTGTTCTTGGTGGATTTTTTGACTCTGTCTGGTTTTCCCTTGTGTGGGAAGGTGTTTTCTCTCAGGCCTGTTTCCCAATGGTGGTTTATGGTTTTCCCGCCATTGGGTTGATTCAAAATTTAAAATCTTGGCTTTGGTTCCTTTTCCCACCCTTGGGAAAGTTTCAAATTGATTTTTAGTGGATGGGGTGGTTTGGCACTTTCTCCCACCCTTAGTTTGCTTGAAAATTCTTATTTCGCACCCTTTGATTCAAAATTAATTTTCTAGTGGGCTTTCCCTTCCTGCCCATGTTTCCTTTGGTGCTTAGGAAGTAGTCTTCCTCTGGTGCAAAGGATTGCGCCTTCCTCTGGCATTTAGGATGGTGCATCCCTTTTCTTATCTGTGTTTCTCTAGTGTTTCCTTTTGTTACAATCTGATGTATTGTGTTGCATTTTGATCCTTTGTAATCAGGTTTTGGGATCCTTGATAAAAACCCACTTTTAATATATAACTTACCAAAAAAATAAGAAATTATCTAAATAGGTTTTTTGACCATGTAAACCTAAAATTCCCTAGAGTTCTGAGTGAACTCATGAACTATGTGGACATAAGAAGGGATAAAGTTATTAATTTATCCCTTTGAGGGTTATCCATTACTATAACCCTAGAATAACTTGTATGCAAATATTCCTTACCATGTGATTCATAGCATAGAAGAACCAAGTATTTAGAACATTTTTATGTAGTTTTTGCTTATGCATTTGATTTAAATATGCACTATTTCTTTAAAATATTGAATTAGTTTATCTTTGCATACAATTATTTGTATGTATGGCTTAGTGATAAAGAGAATCTTGATCATGGGAAATATTGTAAATATTATATTATTTTATCTAATAAAAGAAAAGTCTTGTGTATGAATTCAAGGAGTTAACTAAAATAGAAACTTGAGATGCATTATTTTTAAAATCATGAACTTTGATATTCAAGTAAATAAAGTAAGTAGTATTATTTTAAAAAGAGTTGTGTGAATATATCTTGAGGTTTGGAATGAAAATAAAGAAAGTTTTGCTTCATGAAATTCTTTATGTTATATGTCCAATTTTATGAAATCCTTGATATTTTGCTCATGATTTCTACATTCTCTAAAAATATTTTATATGTATTTTTTAATTCTATTTAATAAGTTACATGGGATTGAAATTATCCCCAAACATATTACATAATGACCACATAATGGTATTGGTATTACAATAGCTTTACAATTATACATGTATCCCTTGGCAAGGTCCAAATCTTAAAACTTGAGGAAGATAACTGGTTGAGTTAATGTCATTTGATGGTGTCTGTAACATCTTGTTAAAGTATCTATTTTTATTTGATAGAATGTGTACTCTTTATTAAGAAAATATTTTTTGTGATAAACAATTAAAATAAAAATAAAACAAAAACCTAAATGCTAAATATGGCATAGTAAACCAATTAATATTGTCTATTAGCAACCAAAAAAAAAGGGGGATTTGTACTACATGAAACCAATTAATATTGCTCAAAAAAATCATTAATTGACTATTATGATATCATTAAAAATAAATTTCATTTATAAACATATTCCTAAATACTAATTTTAATAATTATTAAACAAATTACTTTTATCAATAAAGTTGTGAGAAAAAGTATTACCACACAAAAATATATATTTAAATATTTAGGATTCACTTAATATACCTTACAAATCATCATTCCTATTTATTTTTTTAATTTTTGAAAATTTTGCAATCACTTCGTAATATCTATCCTCCTAAGAACTTCAAAATAGTATGCTTAAAGTATTTTATTGCAAAATTTAATTGAGAAATATGTTAAGCTCTGAGAGTTTTGACACTTTTCACTTGAAAACATATTAAGCTATGAAAATTTCACAAATTTTCACTAATTTATTTAACTTCATTGGATATTATTTGATGCATACCTATAGAGGTGTTCTTTGATGACCTCCTATCTCTCAAATCATGTCCATGCGATGTATTTGTCACTTTTGCTAAACCATCAAAAAATACCAAAAATTCAACCCAAAGCTCCAATCCTCTAAGATGAATGGTAAAAATGAATTTCCTTTTACCCCCTGACTACGTAATATAGACCCTCTAGGACTCAAAAATTTTATTTTCAAAAATTGCACAGCTCCCTCCATGTTGAAGAGTAAATACCTAAGGACTACTTCTTTCACAAAATTTGGGTTATCAACAAGTACTTTTGAAGTGATTATTGGGCAATAAATGCTTGAAAAAGGGGGAAAATGTAGACACCCAATTTTTCTCACCTATCACATCCTAGGATCCTAGTCAATTTTGGCAACCTATCCAAGTCATTTTTAGCCTTCACTATAGAAATTGGGTATTCAAAATAAGTTTGTTGCTTATAGGAAAGTTCATAGGCTATGAATTTGTCATCTTGTAGCAAACCTTATCTAGAAATAAAATTTGAAATTCTTGCCCCTCCAAAAGTCAAATGGATGAATTTTCCACCCAAACAAGTTCACAATCATAAATTTATCTTTGAACCTTCAAAATGGAATGTTTCTATTCATAGTGCTCATGCCTATCCATTCTAGTAGTTTGCCAACCTAGATTGGATTGATGCACCTTTGAATATTTTCAATTTGGCACACTTTTTGCCTATGCCAATTTGATCAAATCATGTCAATTTCCAACCCTACTTTTTGCCTAGTTGGAACTTGTTTTTCTCATTTACTTAGACTTGACAATATTAGCTTCCTCTCTTCTCCTCCAAACCCCAAAAATTTATAAATTAGGTATCTTATCTCAAATAAAAAATAATGATAAAATGAACACATAAGGAAAACCTAAATTGATATAATGCAAGAGCATCTGACACAAACATAGTGAGTAATTTTGTAGTGAAGCCCTAGCATTTCTACCCTTGAATATCTTAAAACATTGCATGCAAGAGCATATTTTACATGGTGAAAAGGTAAGTTCTTGTTTTCATTTATTTTAGCATTATAAAAACTATTAATCAAGCCTAGGGACATCCTATCAACTTTTTAATTAGTTCAATTTGGTTTTGCAACTGTCATATTTTAGTTTTATGCAAATAATCTCCTTCCACAAGTTCAAAATTGATTTTGTAAGAATGAACATGGGATGTGAATTTAGAACAAGGAATTCTAACAACTTCTCAAACATCAAGTAGGCCCCATAAGACTAACATCCCTATTGTTTTATCCTTTTAGCTTTGTTTTGAAAATTTACGAGTTAGCAAGCAACAAACATATCATAGGTGGTAAACTTTTTTGTAGGAATGAGCCTATCACAAGTGATAAATTTGTGTTTAGGTGACAAATTTATCTTCAATAGGGCTTCAAGCACTTGTCTTCTAGTTTTCCATTTTAGCATCACTTGTTTGCTTGATTTTTTGCTCTTTGTTATTTTTGGTCCTCTATTTAGTTCATTAAAATAACATAACAATTAAGAACTAATGCTAGGATCTATTAATTCATCAAAATTATTTTATTTCAATCATATTCATTATCCATTAAATCATATTGCATATAGCTTGCAAATAGGCTAGAATGTATGTTTGTGCATTCTCTCTTATGCTCTTGGTTAGAAAGATAAAGATATTTTATTTTAATTTTTATTTTAAGTTTCATAGTTCTTGCAAGGAATTGAGAAAATCACATAGACCTTAGACCTTTGTTTTCTTACATTATTGTATATTGTATTTTAGATTATTTTTTATTTTACAAAGGTTAATTCATGATCATTAGCTGCCAAACTTAGGTGATTATTGAATTAACATACAAAAGAATAGATTTAGGATAAATCTTAAAATATCCTTGGTGAACCCTTTGATCCCCACCAAAGGACTCAAATAATGAGGGATTTAGAAAATAATCTTCACCCGAGTGTGGATCCCCAAGTTTGGAGATCAACATCCCCAAATCCAGGTCTACACAATCCTCATAACATGATTTTCCATATTTATAGCATATGGTTTTCTATAAACATATAAGATATAACTTAGATGTTATATTATAAAATCTATGTTATAACTCAATGTTATATTTAAAATAACATCTAGCCTAAAATACCCTTTTCATATACCTTTTTCTCTAACAATGAAAGTAAAATTTAAAATAAAAGTATTCATGAATTTAATGCCTTGAATGATTCTACTATGGTGTTATTGGTTTGATAATGGTACCAATAAATTAGTTGAATTTATCACCACTATGACATCATCTTTGTTTCTATTTAGTGTGAATGTAGTGTAAATAAGAAAAATTTGATCTTTTGGTGCATAATGGTGATACACTTTTGTCCATATAAAAAAATAGATTTAGTGTGGTGATGTTTGAGTGATGCTAAAAGTGACACTATGAATGTGAAATATAGTAGCAAGAATATTATAAATAAGTAATTTCTTGAAAGGAAGACTTCAAATGCATTTGTATACCCTTAGATGTTGCCTACAAAAATTATTATTGATATGTAACTAAATATGCATGACTATAAATGGGATCTAAACTACAAATACTCACAAAATATGACAAAGTTGATAATACTATAAACAACTAAAAATGATATTATCTATATTCTCAATAATAGATCATTATATTATGACCAAAATTTAATAATAATTACATGCAATAGAACAATAAAATGCTTAGGTTTTAAGTACCAACAAATAAAATCTGGTACATAAAGTGATTTTCATTTATCTTTGATAGTACAATTATGTATCAGATTTGTTAAACTATAAATATTTTATAAAAATCATGTCTATAAAGTAGACTATATTGGGGTTCAAATCTTTCTCAAGTCCCTTCAAAACCTTATAAGTAATTTGTAGTACATAGTCCATTTCATTTTCTCAAATAATTCATCTAGTATTATTGGTTTATTCTTAAGAGAATCCTCTTTAGACACAGTCACCTCTTCTTAGGTAAGAACCACAAGGTCTTTAGAATGAGAATTTTATAAGGAAGGGCCACAAGATCTTTAGAATAAAAATTCTATAAGGAAATGGGTTTATCACCCTAAAAGTTTTAGATATGAATCCAAGTGAAACCATATGATTATAGAGTAAGAGTCTTGCAAAGTTGATAATAACTTATCTAAATAGGTTTTTTCTTGACCATGTAAACCATAAATGCCCTAGAGTTTTGAGTGAGCTTATGAACTATATGGACATAAGAAGAGTTAAGGTTATTAATGTATTCCTTTGAGGGTTATACATTGTCATAACCTAAGAACAAGTATAGATTAAGGTTATTAATGATTCTTCTATACTATTCTCTTTGAGAGGTCCAAGATTCATATCCTACTGAAAACCCTCATATAAACTCATTTTAAAAAAATAAATTTTTCATACTATAAACCCATAAACCTTTATCATATAATTTATAGTATAAAAAGTTTTGGTTTAATTTAAATATGTATTATTTCTTAAAACTATTGAATTAGTGTAGTTTATGTATGTATGGCCTAGTGATAAAGAATGTTTTGCAGATAATCTCATTTCTTCTCCATTCAAAATTTTATAATCTATTTGGCCCGGATAAGTTCTTAGCGTTTACTTTATATCGTTGTTTCGTTGTTATTTAACCAATTTTTTTAGAAAGTGGGATTTCGTTGATTCGATTTTTATTTAACGAATATGTTTAAGTAGGATTTGATGATTGATTCCTGTAGGCTTTACTCTGTTTCAATGTTTTGCAAATAAGTTCATTTCTTCTCCATTCAAAATTTTATTTGTTTTTAAGGATTTTTTTGGTTCACTTTGTTAAATTATAAATTATAAAAGTTTGATAAATTATAATTAATCTAACCCATAATGTACAATTCCTGGACTCCTTAAAAAAATAATTAATTTTAAAATAATAATCCTCAAAATAGTTAAGGGTTTGTTACGGGCGTGAATGTAAACGCGTGTGGTTATGTTCGGCATAAAGAAAAAATTGAAGTCTGCAAAAGAAGCGGATCGAAGAGTGACATGGTAGCTTTGTATAGAAAGTAAAGAAATGAATTTGTATCTTCAACGTAAAGTTGTTCATCAGCTATACACGTACGTTCATTCCTTCGTTCGCATATAGAAAAAACGTGTGTTCATTTGTATCTTGTCATATATATATAAAAGAGAAAGAGGAGTGACTCTTGTTTTCTACTAGTTTTTCTTAGTCAAGGGTTTTTAGGATAAATATTTGTATGCATATTATTATTCATTTTTTTTTATGATCATGTTTGTATTAATATTTCAAGAATAGTTTATCAATTTCTTCATCTGGTATTAGAGCATGGTTATTGGCTTCAAGGGGGCACTTTTGTTGTTACAGTTTAGCTTAATTTGAGAAGAGCAAGGGTATCTTGGGTCTGTGATAAACCTATTTTTGGAGTGAGAGTTTTGTGCAGGTAAAATTAGTATAAAGAAAAATGGTTAGCAATACAATGATCAAGATTGAAAAGTTTAATAGCAAGAGCTTTGAGTTATGGAAGCTAAAGATGTGTCAGGAAAAAAATCTACTTGTGGATAGAGATCAATGGGTTGATGTGTTGGGAAAAACTCCTATGGCTATGATACATGAATATTGAGAGAAGCTAGATAGGAAGCCAAATAGTACTAACTGACTATACCTTATGGATCTAGTGTTGATCAATGTCTCTAAAGAAAATAGTGCTAAGGGGTTATAGGAGAAGTTAAGAGCTCTATATCAATCAAATTCCCTGGTAAAAAAACTATTTCTTTGAAAGAAGTTGTATCTCCTTCGAATGAATGATGGGGATTATGTGACAGAACATGTCAATGCTTTTAACACTATGATATGTCAACCTCTTTTAATACTAAACCGATTGAATAAGATAAGTGTATTACTTTGTTATGTTCTTTTCCAGATTCATGGGATAATCTAGTTGTGATGATTGGGAGTACTACTAAAATTACTTTGAGTTTGAAGATGTGGTTGCATCCTTGTTATCAAAATAAAAGAGATAAAAGTCTATGGATAGCTCATACAAGGATGTCTTATTTATAAGAGGTTGTTCTCAAGATAAAAATAAGCATAACTCTGGTGATAGATTGAATTCAAGAGGGAGATCTAAATATCTTGGAAAATTTATTTGAAGATGTTGGATATGCCGTAATGTCAAGTGTTTAAAGAAAAATTATAGATCCAAAAATATTGATAGAAATAAAGGATATAATGATACTTCTTCCATAAAAGAAAAGATCTCAATAGAATGAGGTGATGTATACTTGGCATCTTCGAGTACATAATCATATCGTGATGCATGGTTGATTGAATTAGGGGTTTCTTTTTGTACGATCCTAAAAAGCATACACCTAATCTAGTAACAATTGAAAATCACATAAAGCATACAAGAATTGATGAAATTACAAATAACCAAAAGAAAGGTTTCTTTTATTAATTTCCAAATGAATCTCAGTTACAAATCCATCCCTCTTAGGGATACCCAATGTGATACAATGTTACAATCATAAGAACTCCCTCACAAGGGTAGGTGTAATCCACAGACTTTTTAGAATGACACGAACTGCTCCAAGGTGTCAATGACCTTCTTCTCCATGATTAGAGGTATTTTCTACCTTGCATGTCAAAACCCTATTGATCCTGCGTGCAATAAACAACAAGAAGTATTAGAAGTAAAGGATGCCTCTCTTGATGAGGCTTTTAGAGGAATCTTGCACAAAGAATAGCATAAAATCAAGAAAGCATGTAAAACTATCAATCTATGCAAGAAATGAGGAAATTGTAATAAAGCATGTAAAGAAAGACATGAATCTAATTATGAAACATCCTAATTAACCATTAGAAACTTGAATTGCATGAAATAACAAGACTATGCTAAATTGACAAATGCAAAGAAAATGGAAGTAAATCTACCTCTAAATCCTAGAATTAACCGATCAAATGTCTGCTAAAATGTTAAACTATGCTAGATTAAGCTATTTGCATAACTAAAAATGGAAATATACTGCTAAAATGGAGGAAAGAGAGCATCAAACCCTAGTTGTGGGTGCTTAAAGTGGTTGGCACTATTAGCCATGGCTGATAGCCATGACTAAGGTGAAAGTGTCCTTTCTCTTGAAACCAGGGCCAAAAACTCTCAAATCCTCCAAGGAATTGATGATCAAGGGTCACCTCGGTGTTCTAAAATAGATTGGTGGTTGAATTCACTAAAATTGGTAATGGAAGTGTGTCAATTGTCAAGCTTACTCCTCAAGCTCTTGAGATCTCCATTGTTGCAAAGTTGATGATCCAATTGGATTTTGGCAGCATCTTGTTACTCTTCACAAGGTGCAATTGGCTCTCCAATTTAGCGATTTGGCAGCACTTCATTAGAGAAGACAGCCAAGAAGACTCTAGGGTTTACTCTTTGAAATTGGGGTCTTAAATAGACTCCCAAAATCCTTGCCCTAGCTTCATGGAGAAGCCAAGAACAAGATTTGGCAGTTGGGAGGAAGCTTCTAGATGCTTCCAATCTCGAACCACTTTGAAACCATTGCAATTTGATTGTTGCAACTAATTTTACTCGGCTCTGGTCACCCGAGTTTGTTACAGGGCTAGCCACGACTCTTAAAAGTGGCTAAAAACCCTAGCCATGGGTGACACCAGTGGCTAAGAATCCTAGCCATGGGTGACACCAATGGCTAAGGCTAGATAGGCCAAAATACCCAAATTGAGTGGTTAGAACCATTGCTTTTGCCTTGGAGCTGTCCAAGATCATTCATATGGTCTTTTAGCATGTCCCATATGAGTAGTCACCTCGACATGATGCATTTTAGGTGTCTAAAGATGCCCCTTTTGGGATGCATTGTGAGAACAAACAATGTTGAGCAAAAATAGACCTCCTAAAATGATGTCATAGGTTGGATGATGATCATTAGTCTGATCAACATTAGATGCCCAAGTCCTACAAAAGGGTATGCATCTTTGAATCATTACCTTCGATGAGTTGAATAACTTGATTCTGGTAAGCTTAAGTCAAAATCCTAGCCTTAGCGGCAATTAGGAGATAATCTTAAGTCTAATCCTAGCCTTAGCAACAATTAGGAGATAAGCTTAAGTCAAATCCTAGCCTTAGAATCAATTAGGAGATAAGCTTAAGTCTAATACTAGCCTTGATGGTAATTAGGAGATAAGCTTAAGTCTAATCCTAGCCTTGATGACAATTAGGAGACTAGCTACCCTAGTTTGCTTGAATTTTCTCTTGATATTTTGCTTATTTTCCCCAAGCAAGGAGGGTGCATGATTGTCTTTGACAATGATTCTTGAACGAATGCACTTTTGACAAGATCGAGGGATCTACGATCAAGGGATATTCTATTGACTTTGATTATGATAATTGATATTATGACTACCCCCTCAAGCGACGAGTCGATGAGGGTAATGACAATTAAATGAAGCGATGAGTCACTTGACCACTATGAGTGACTTGAACAATTTAAGATTTTAGCACTTTGATACTACTTGGCAAGGCCTAACTCAGCCATGATTTCAACTATGAATAGTAATTGTACACCTCTATCCCATGGAGCAGTCCGACCATTGTGGCCTTCTTAGGGAATCAAGATGATAGCAATTCCAATTATGCTTGTGTTGAATCACTATGTTCGATGATCTGTTGAATCATTGTGAATTTTGATTTATTTAATTTTTTTGTTAATTTTACAATTTTTGAAATTTTGGACCTGTAGATATGCTTTAATGTCCAATATAAAACTCCTTATGGTGAGAAAATATGTGCATTTATGACTTGAATGAAAAGACCAAATATTTAGACTTCTTTGGAGCTTTTGGGGATCGATACTGATAATGCCCCAGTTGATGCTTGCAAATGTTTTTGTTTTGATTTTATGTTATGGATGCAATGATGAATGTAATGCCTACATGATGATGTGATTATGCTATATGTATGCAATGTACGGATGACATGCACTAGCTAGATGATAGATGTTCTATTAGATTCCATGATCTATATGTATAGATGGACTATTTTGTATGCATATGGATGCAATGCTTATTGTTAAATGCATGTTTAATTTTGATTCAATTTTATGCATCTAATTTATGTGGTTATGATATGGTGAATGCCATGTATGTGATGCATTATTTACATGATGAGGATCTAATGTAAATGAATCTGTATGCTTTAATCACTTAAAACATAAGGAATGAATGCAATATGAGTTTAAAAATCTAATGGATGACACCACAAAATGTATAACAATCATGAACTATAATTGCTATATCTTATCATAAGAATTAATCAATTAATCACCCATATATGAGATGCAATGATGTATTGTTTCTATTCATAAGCTCTTGCAAGTTAAAATAATATGTGTAACATAGTCAGTGGCCATTTAAATATCATTTCTGACATCCATCCGGTATCTAACCTATATTATGAACAATATTTAATAAACAAAATATTATAAAGAGAAATTTGATATTTGATGATTGCATTGAAAATTGGTTGTTGCTATTTGGGAATTTTTGAGGTTTTCCATGAAACTCAAACACCCTAGTTGACTTATCAAAAGTTGTATAATGACCATACTAGACTTCTAAAAAATAAAATTTTCGCTATGAAAGACCAAGCTATTCATTACCCCTATGTGTGCAAATGAATGTATTAGGTAAAACATAAGCATACCCCGATGTCAGGCGGGATTCTTTCAGCCCATTGCTAATATTGGGGATCCTCAAATGTTCACCTCATCCTAGGTTTGAATTTAGTTAGACTAGACCACTAGGCAATCCGAGCCACCTAAAGCTAGCTCACTTTGTAAATTTCTTAGAACTACCCCTTCAATGACAAACGGGATTATTTTCAGCCCATTGCTGAGATTGAGGATCACTCTATGGCTTTCAAGCATTGATCATTCTAGGGATTCAAGCTCACCCCCTTATTTTCTTCAATTTATTGGGATACTTGCTCATATATAGTGACAAAAATCACTGTTTATTTTGTATATACTCTTTTTTCTTTTCTTTTTTTATTTTTTTTTCTTTTGAGCAAGGGATTTGATACTGATTTGATTTCATTTTGAATTTGATCTTGATTTGACTTGATTTTGGGATTTCATTCTGGGATTTTGCTCCTTCATTTGTAAGCAAGGGATTTATTCGGGTAGGGGGTAAACTTGTCCTTTTGCCAATGACCACTACTCTAGACCATTGTGCCTCACAAAATAAGCAAGTAACAAAACCTTTCACCTAAGGTGACCCGGACCACTTTTGTAGTTTTTGTCCTTCCTTACCCTAATTAGGATTGTTTAAATGTGTTTGATTAGTGATAGGATTCTGATATGCTAAGTGCTATCACAACTAGACCTCATCTACAAAAGCAAAGCAAGCTTTCTACCAAACTCTTGAGAAGACCACTAGGTATGGTTGAATGACCGAAAAACCCTAGTATATTCTTCATAGCAACAAGAGGGGTTGTGTTGAGAAACACAATTACTCACAAGGGTGATGGATGATGATGATAGTGCATAGATGCATGATTGAAACACAAACATGGTGTCGTTTGTAAGATTGCAAACATAACCTATCCTAATGCAAGTGCGATGGATGGAAATGCCTAATGCAATGCAATTAAATGAATGCATGTGCAAAATTAAAATGCATGATGCAAATGAGGTGCAACAATACAAAATGAAATGCAATATTTTTATAGATTTTATTGCTTTTTATTTTTTATGGATTTTAATTTTGACCAAGGGACTTTAAATACCTTTGGAACCTTTTGTGAATTGACCAAAGGGCTTATGATGCCTTTGGAGCTTTTTGTGAGTTGACCAAAGGGCTTATGATGCCTTTGGAGATTTTTGTGCATTTTTATGGATTTTGATGTTTTCCATATTTTTGATGTTTTGATATTTTTCAATTGTTTTTTAAATTTAAATGTTTTGAATGTTTTTGAAATTTTGATTTTTCAATTGTTTTTGAAATTTTGATATTTTATGATTTTTTTTTGTTTTTATGTTTTTAAATGGGAAGGTACGCTACCTTAGGTACCCCCTAGTGTGTGTGCCACTCAATGAAAGTGAGGAAGGTGTGATACCTTTAGAAGTCTCACTTTGCTTCATTGATCATGATGTGGATGGTGGGGAAGTTGTGACACCTTGAAGACCCCCAATGTGCATTGTGTTTGATGCGCCATGATTGGCTTGGCTAGGAGGAGTAGTAGAAATTGATTCCCCCTGCTGTGATGTGTAATTTTGTGCAGTGCCAATGTCCCGTTGAGATGAGACAAGCGAAGGTGAAACATTGGATGATGCCACAGGTTGCATAGATTGATTTAGATATTCCTATTTCTCTGTTACAACACTGATCATTCCCACAAAATCTTGGGGAGGTAAATTGATATGCACCTAGTTAGGTTGCTCAACTTGATTGGTAGGTGTTGTGTTTGCTTCGTGTGTAGGCAAGGGGTCATGGAAGACTCCTATCTGAAGCTCTTGCCTCTCGATCATATCTTGCACTAAATCTCTAAAGGGATAACATGTCTGGATGTCATGACCCCTTTGTCGATGGTAAACACAATATAGATTTTTCTTGTGCACCTTTGATCTATGCTTATTAGGTTTCAAAGGATGGATCTCTGGAAGATTGATTCTTTGTGCCTCATACAATCGATCAAAGAGTGATGCTAATGTCTCTGGAAAATCAGTATATTGTCATTGTGGCCGATGTTGTTGGCCTTGTATCTATATTGCATATGATTTTGGGCTAGAGGAGGCTGAGCTTGATAATTATGCTACACTGGTAGAGGTGGTGCACCCTGGTTTGAGGATTTGGGGATACTCAAAACAACTTGATTGACTGGGGTCACCATTTGTTGCATGTTGCCACCTATAATATTCTTGTTTGGCCATTCCTTTTTGTGGAGTTGAATATCACCCTCCTATATCTTGATATCTTCAATGACTTGGGCCTATGCTAAGGCCTCCTCGAATGTTTGATACTATTGTAATTGCAAGAGAAGGGAGATATGTTTCAAACAACTTCTCGTAAACATTCGAATGAGCTCTGTTGTGGGTAAAGTGAAAGGTAATTTTGACATCACCTTCCTCCATTTATTACCATACTCAATGACTGGCTCATCGTCTAGTTGACAAAGGCTAACCAAGTCATTCAAATTTATCGTTTCCTTAGCACTAGAGGCAAAACGTTGCAGGAATGCATCGACTAATTGCTCAAAGGTGTATATGCTATGATGTGGTAGATGATTATACCACTCTAAAGCATCCCCAACTAATGTTGTCATGAAGGTTCTTAACATCAAGGGGTCATTTTCTTGAAAACTAAAGCACATATGGATGAAGCTTGTCACGTGCTCTCGTGCATCTTCATCATATTTGAACTTTTCAAGTTGAGGCATCTTGAAATTCGATGGGTATGTCGATGATGACACTGAGGGATGCAAAGGCTGATTTCTAAGCTACTTTAGCATGGGTTTTTGATAAACCAAACTTTGATTTTATTTTTCAAATGCATTTATCCGATCAGCTAGCACTTTGTATGGCCCTAATGAAATGATATGATCTTCATCTCATCACCTTTGATTAGGCAAAGGAGGTCACTTTTGATGCTGAGGTGGACGATAAGTATAATTATTAGGTACCTCATCATAACTGGATTTAGGGTAAGCATCTACTTCTTCCTGATGTTCCCATTGGGACTCTGCATATGATTCCTCATCGTATTGATCTTGGTACTGTTGAGGAGTATGAGGTTCATGATGATAACCAGATAATGGCCTATGATGTTGAACGTGATTTTTGCATGGCCATGGTGAAATATTTTGAGATTGCATTGGGCGCCTTATGCGTTGTTGCATCCTCTGGGTGCTAGGCGTAAGCACCACTTTATGCAATGCATTTCGCACTTGCTCTTGTTGTATCTTTTGTTGTTCTTGTATCTTTCATTGATACAACCTTTGTAGGTGTGCTCGTGGTGAGTCCACCCATTGTTGATTTAATTGTTGTTGATCCAACTGGAGTTGATCCGTATGTTGTTGGTTAAGTTGTGGCCTCAGTGCCTGATGTGTATGATCCCATTGTTCAATTGTATGGGGGCTATGTACCCTCGTATTTGAAATATGGATGGGTTTATCATGTATTTTCCCCTAGTATGATCTATTACTTGTTTTCCATGCTCCTTAAAGGTTGCATTGACCTGATATTTTGAGTTATGAGTGGGCTCTATATAGTTTGACAATGTAGAGCCACAACATGGTTGCCCCACGTACTCTTCATGAGGAGTAGGAGGATGACTTGGGTCCTCTTCCTCATCTATGAGGAATGACACATATTTAGGCTTAGATGTAAGCTCTGTATATTCATATTGCACAGAATGCTCCCTATGAGGAGTAGGGGTGTGACTTGCTCGACCTGATGGGGTGGTTTGCTCACCCAAGCTAGGCCATGGTGTATGTTCATGATCACTTTTTGATTGATGTATAGAGCAATATGGGATGTGAACCTATGATATTGACCTACTAGGCTCCTCAGTGGGTGGATTGTTCCTTATATAGAATTCTATCAAGGTGTTCCAGTCAGGAAGGTTTCCTAGAGGACCTATGGGTGCTTCCTTAATAGAGATATCTTGAAGGTTTGACCCCCTATGGATGGTATTAATGCTATGATAAGACCTGGGATGCCATTCAGGGATGGCCATGTCCTCTGGACTGACTTGAATATGTTCAGTGGTTATGGAACCTGATTCTCTCTCTAGATTGGAGGTCTTGCTCACCATGGGAGGTCCCCCGACCATTTAGAATTTTTTTTTGGCTTCCAAAAAAAATTTAAAAGTGTTATATATCAAAATGATCAATGCGATGAGCTGATCACAATGAGCTATAACTCAAAAATATGATTTTCGGGTCAAAATTTTGTATTTTTGAAATAATTGGCCAACCGGGGCTCGTGGGGAAATGCCCACTTTTAGGAATTTTTGGGAAATTTTGAACCATGAAGAGTTAGGACCCAAAATTTTTGTGAGAGGTGCACAAGGGTATAACTAAGACAACAAAACAAATTTGGCAATTTTTGGAGTTGTCTAGACCATTTTAGTGCAATTTTTCCTTATTTTTGGCTTCGAAAATAGAGTAATCATAAAACCAAAATAACTTTTTCATTATAGCTCCGATTTGCATGATTCTCGATCCATTGGATGCAGAATAAAAAAGTAGATTTTTATTATTATTATTAGGGTTAGGGTTTGGCCCCAGATCAAGGATCTTATGTTGATTACCCCAATAATAAAGAAACACACAAAGTAGACAATATGATTATCTCTTTTAAATTTTAGATGTGTGTCCTAAAACTGGTTTAGTGTGTTTTGATTTGTTGATACTACAATCTAACTCTCATCATGTTTTTCAATAAGTTGATGATATACTCAATTTTTTAATGGCTTTCACTTGTATGCTCGTAGCTCGACAACCTGGCAATGAACTCCAGGTCACGTAATCCCACCTAAAGTGTGGTAATGAAAATCCACACTCAGACAGGGAGCACAGGTCCTCGCTGTACCCTCACCCAATCTCACCTGATTCAGTGTTATACCCTCTGAAGAGGAGTACATGCAAATTTTCTAGGCTACGAATGGCTATTTGAGTCCGGACTTGGTCTAGTAACAAAAGGATCGAGGGAGTTGGGCCAACGGATGGAAATCACTACCACTGTCATTGAACCCTACTAGTGGTTGGATGTGACTTCCAAATCACTAGCGTTTACAATGTGTCATGGTGTGTGTGGTTCTTTTTACTTTGCATGAAAATAAAATGCATAAAACAACATTCACATGATTTTCCTACATGCTTTTAAAAAGAACGTTTGATTTTAAGATAATGCACGACTATGCTAGATGATGTTTAGAGAATGCAACTATCTATGAGGAAATGGCCACTAATTGGGCCTCATGCATGCAAACTCGAAACATAAAATGGCCTAGACCATTGGATACTAGGGCGAACTACAATCAGAGATCCGCTATTCCTAGCAGCGACTAGTAGAAAACTAAAAAAACATCTAGGATTTCCCCATTTTACTTTTTGCTATATTTTCTAATTAACATCCATCTATTGCATTATGCTTCTATAAAAACACAGACAAAAAAATACAGAGAGGGAAAAATGATCCTACCTTAGATCCAAGTATGATGGTGGTGTTTGATATCTATTGCTTTTCTATTTTCTATTGACCACATCTGTTAGGCATGGTTGCAACTGTTGCCCATGGTTTTCAATTGCGGTTACAACTTTTGACCATGGTTTTCAGCCGTGGTTAAGACTGTTGACTGCAATTTTCAGCTAAAATAAAGACCTGCCATCAAAAAACATAGCAAGTTAGATTTTAGATCACTTAAATTGTGGGGTTCCACCATGATCACCTTTTGTACGATCCTAAAAAGCATACACCTAATCTAGTAACAATTGAAAATCACATAAAGCATACAAGAATTGATGAAATTGCAAATAACCAAAATAAAGGTGTCTTTTATTAATTTCCAAATGAATCTCAGTTACAAATCCATCCCTCTTAGGGATACCCAATGTGATACAATGTTACAATCATAAGAACTCCCTCGCAAGGGTAGGTGTAATCCGTAGACTTTTTAGAATGACATGAACTGCTCTAAGGTGTCGATGACCTTCTTCTCCATGATTAGAGGTATTTGTTGCCTTGCATGTCAAAACCTTGTTGATCATGCATGCAATAAACAACAAGAAGAAATTAGAAGCAAAGGATACCTCTCTTGATGAGGCTTTTAGAGGAATCTTGCACAAAAAATGTCATGAAATCAAGAAAGCTTGTAAAACTATCAATCTATGCAAGAAATGGGGAAATTGTAATAAAGCATGTAAAGAAAGACATGAATCTAACTATGAAACATCCTAATTAACCATTAGAAAACTTGAATTGCATGAAATAACAAGACTATGCTAAATTGAAAAATGCAAGGAAATGGAAGCAAATCTACCTCTAAATCCTAGAATTAATCGATCAAATATCGAATAAAATTTCAAACTATGCTAGATTAAGATATTTACATAACTGAAAATGGAAATCTACTACTAAAATAGAGGAAATAGAGCATCAAACCCTAGCCATGGGTCTTAAAGCGATTGGCACTATTAGCTGCAGCTAAGGTGAAAGTGTCCTTTCTCTTGAAATTAGGGCCAAAAACTCTCAAATCCTCTAAGGAATTGATGATCAAGGGTCGCCTCGATGTTCTAAAATATATTGGCGGTTGAACTCATTGAAATTGGCAATGGAAGTGTGTCAATTGTCAAGCTTGCTCCTCAAGCTCTTGAGATATCCATTGTTGCAAATTTGATGATCAAATTGGATTTTGGCAGCATCTTGTTACTCTTCACAAGGTGCAATTGGCTCTCCAATTTAGCAATTTTGTAGCACTTCATTAGAGAAGACAACCAAGAAGATCCAGGGTTTGCTCTTTGAAATTGGGGTCTTAAATAGACTTCCAAAATCCTTGCCCTAGCTTCATGGAGAAGCCAAGAACAATATTTGGTAGTTGGGAGGAAGCTTATGGATGCTTCCAAGCCTGAACTACTTTGAAACCATTGCAATTTGATTGTTGCAATTGATTTTACTTGGCTCTAGTCACCCGATTTAGTTATAGGGCTATCCGCGGCTCTTAAAAGCGGTTAAAAATCCTAGCCACAGGTGACACTAGTGGTTAATAATCCTAGTCATGGGTGACACCAGTAGCTAAGGCTAGATAGGCCAAAATTCCCAAATTGAGTGGTTAGAACCACTACTTTTGCCTTGGAGAGATCGAATATCATTCACTTTCTATGAGTAAAATGGCCACTAATTGGGCCTCATACATGCAAACTCTAAACACGCAATGTCCTAGACCACTAGAGACTAGGGTGGACTGTAATCAGAGATCCACTATTCCTAGAAACGACTAGTAGAAAACTAAAAAGCATCTATGAATTCTTCATTCTAATTTTTGCTATGTTTTCTAATTAACATCCATCTATTGCATTTTGCTTCTGTAAAAATACATACATAACAATACAAAGAGGAAGAAAATGACCCTACCTCAGATCCAAGTCTGATGATGGTGTTTGATTCTACTTTTTCTATTTTTTATTGACCGCATCTATTAGGCGCGACTACCATTGTTACCCATGGTTGTCAGTCGTGGTTACAACTATTGACCATGGTTTTCAGTCATGGTTAAGACCTACCATCAAAAAACACAACAAGTTAGATTTCAAATTGCATAAAATGTGGGGTTCCAACATGATCACATTTCGTGTGCATCCATGTGTTCTACTAAATAATATGTCATTGAGATATCTAGATTGGTAACCCTTTGACCTGTATCTAAGGGAGGATCATGACCTCTGCCATATGAGTATAGACATGCTCAAGACCCACCCATTCAGAGGCAAGTAGATGGGACCACTTCTGAGTGTAAACCCATGCAGACTCTCTATAGGGGTGAACCTTGTAAGTTCACCATATATATATCCAAAGTGGGAGCTAATGGTATGCCACCTCATGAGCCATGGTATAGAAAACAGTTAGATAGTTTAGATAGAGTCTTAGGTCATATAGGATATAAGCCTACGCCTGCACCATCTTTACCTATGAGTGAGTATAGTAAAAGTACCATTAGGACCACCCGAGAACCTGGAGAGTGCTCCAAGTGTTCTCATGACATACGTGCTCCTACGTCTCATGTAGGCACAGAGTATAAAAGACAACCTGACATGAATGTCATCTTTATATACAAAGGCAAGCATGTGGCAAATTAGTCCATTGGAGGACATACCCATAAAGTCACTCGAATAGAGCACACTCACCAAAGGCCTCAGATGGTCGATCATGTTGATAGATATCATATAATGGTGTTATAATATATACGGTAGATTCTCCAAGACCAATTGGAGGATGTTCGTGCAGAGAAAGAGTGCCTCAAAAATGAGAACTCTCAAAGGTAGAGGTTCATAAGACAAAAAATATATGAACACATACATGAACAATGCATTATCAATCAAAAGGAGCATGTAGATATAGAGGATCAATTGGCTAGCATCGGTTTACCTCCTCGTAGTGAGACCAGGGAGCATGTCAAAAAATGAGTGGCTTCACAGTCTGAGTTATACCCTGGGTACATAGACACACATACTCGTCGTACGACTCAGCACAGAGATTGACATCTAGCATCCAAAAAACATGAGGATAGGCAGTATGAGAAATAATTGGTAGAGGAATTAGAACAAGAATATCAAAAAATCTCCCAATTCGAGGAGAAGGGTGATCCTAGTTCACCACATTGATAGAGGAAGAACCTACCTTTGAAGGTGCCTCCAAGACAATCTCGAGAAGAGGAGGTCCTTTCCTCGTAGGCCTATAAGGCCTTAGTAGAGAAGGTCCAATCCATAGAGAAGCAAGGAATTACTTATCAAAAGCCTACCTTAAACAAAATCCATAATGAACATCTATGCACATTAGTGCCTATTTTGGCCTATCTTGAGAATTTCAAGATGCCTAGACTAGAAAAGTGTCAAGGATAGGAAGACACATAGGAGTATGTAACAAGTTTCCTAGATATATGCTTTCAGATTGAGAGAAACGATCCTTTACTCCTGTGCACCTTCATTACCACCCTATCAGGCCTAGCTCGAGAGTGGTTCAACCAATTAAAGATGCACAACATCACTAGTTTCAAACAACTAGCTGATGTGTTTGTTGAATTCATTTCCTTCGACATCAAAAAAAAGGTAAAATTATCTGACATGGCTGCTTTAACGCAACACAATGATGAGCCAGTGATGGATTATGGAAAATTATGGCAAAGCTGCCATTATCCATCCCGTCCTCTAAATTAACTTGAATTTTCATGAAGAGTTGCACTAAGAACATTTCATTGTTGCTACAATTGCAGTAGTACCCAACATTCAAAGAGGCTTTGGTGAAAGCCAAGGTGATAGAGGACATCAAGTTATAGGAGGGTAACTTGAAGCTTAGGAATAAGGAGTGGTACAAGAAAAGCACTGAGAGACAATAGGCTAAGTTGACCCATGTTAATCAGGTAGTGTTGAACCTCCAAAAAGGGATGAGGGGTAACAACAACAAAACTATCAAGCATAACCTCCTATCAAAGGGGTAAAAATAAGGAACAATGCCCACCTCACGTATTCACTCAGTTATCTAAATTGTTGGATTTGATATTTCATCAATTATGTGAGGCTAAGGCTATCTATTTACCACAATTCAATTTAGTGGACCCTAATCAACCTAAGTCTAAGGGCTACCAGGATGATCAATATTGCATCTTTCATCGATCGAAAGGCCACGACATCAAGGTATGTTGGTATTTCAAACATCTTATGCAAAATATGATCGAGAGAGGTATGCTTCTTTTCGATAACCCACAAGTACCTGACAATAAAAATATGGGGATTTACAAAAATCCTCTACCAAATCATGAGGTGCCAAAGAATAATGTTGGCCAAGTCAACCAAGTATGCATCGAACCACCAACCCAGGGGTTTATTAGAATGGTCAATGTTATCACAAGAAATATGAGGTATAAACGACCAAATAAACCTCTAGTTCCCATTAGATTTCAATCTGTACCTCCTCCAAGGCCAGCCCAACATATGCTAGGCCCACCAACTAGACCGGTGGTGACCATTAGAAGTAGGTTGGTCCAAAACCTATAGATAGCTCAAGCAAAATTGTTGATTTATAAGATGATCCAGTAGTATCCCAAGCATAGGGAGATGCTTATGGATATTTTAGGTCTATAAAAGTGCAACCTTAGGATCCTGAAGCATTTACACACTTCGTGGGGCACGTGTAATAGTGTTAGGAGCCGATCATACAATTCCATGATCATGAAGTCAAGATGGTTTTCATTGTTATAACAGATATTTCATTGCATATTATTGCTTGTGTGAATCACAAACCATTTAAATGGGTTTTTATTGATACGAGGTCATCAATAAATATCATAAATACCAAGGTATTAACTCACTTGAAGTTTCACAAGATGCATATCATCCCTTATACCTTCATGTTGAGAGCTTTCAATGATGCATTATGCTCAATGGTCGATACTATAGTTTTACCTATCAAAGTATGACTGAAGACCATCCCAGTGATGTGTCACGTAATCGAAGGTTCTATGCAATATAACATACTTCTAGGGAGACCTTGGATCAGAGAAATGTGTTGCATCCCTTCTATTCTACATCAATGTATCAAATATGTTCATGAGGGATAGGTTCATGTGGTGCCTTGAGATGAAGAACCCTTTAAATATGTGAATCTAGCAAATTTTCTAATGGAATTCGTGCTCCCCTTAACGAACCTGGATGTGCAACCAGCATCACCAATAAAATATCTAGGAGGAAAAATCAAATATGTGTGTACTAATCCTGCAATATCCGCATCTCAATGATCAGAGCATACGACAGCTGCTTCTACCAGATCATCTACATCTATGATGCATAAGGATGATAGTAAGTTGAAAAAAAATATGGGTGAAAGAGAGATAAATAAAATGCCCAAGACAATTATAATTGAAGCTCCTACTCCCATGGAAGTAGAGGAAATTCAAGGAAAAGTTGAAGAGGCACCTTAGTCTGCTTCGCCTATGTCTTTAGCAGGGTCATCTGCACTGTAGGTTATCGTACATTTGGTTAATCCTAGATTAGGGGAATATATCATGTAGAATGTGATGTTTACACCGATTATCAAAATTGCACAAGAAAGGGAACAACCGTGAGCCCATAGCCTTCCCATAGGGACGGTAGAAGCATTAGGGGTACCACCTAACCAAACCAAATTCATCTATGGAGGGCTAGACTAGTTTGGATCTCCTACACCCATGGATGAGGATGATAATGAACCATTCATCATGAATGTTCATTATCTCTCTAACCAAAAATATACCATGCGATACTTCGAGTGTTACCATTGGCATGGTTACGGTCTCGGACTATTCGAGCAAGGGTGTAAAAGGCCATATAAACCGCAGTATCAGTTGCCAACTAATAGGTTCGGGTTGGGATACTATATTCAAGGATATGACAAACTTCTCATGGCATATTTAGACTACATGTACCTTAGTATGGGGGTGAAGTTGAATTCAATCCTTATCACCCTAATCCTTCTGTGTTTTAGAGGGATAACCGGCTAGTGACCTATGTCACTATGGAGCCACTTGAGAGATATCATGCGAACATATCAGTGGAAACCAGCCCATAACACATTCCAAGAGTCAACTTGGACAATCAAAGCCATGGAGCTACTAAAAATATTGGTATGCACATCTAGAGTCTAGACACAACTATAAACACCGAATCAGAAGTTGCTTCTAAGGACGTTCATGTAGTATCCATCATCGAAAGTGATGGACGAGAATACTATTTTGGAATAGATGATGCTGAGTTATCCTCAAATAACGAGAAATCCAAGGATGAAATCGAGTGGGCCTGGTTGGGCCCTACATTATTGTGTCATATTTTACCTTTGGAATCAATAAATATGAGTGAATAACCCTTCGATAACGAGGATGGCTATCAAGAGATAGCCTACATGGGGCCTCATTCGAAACATCACTCGATTCCATTAGGTAGAGGTGAGGATCCTTATTATGATAGTGATGATCAAGATGAAACAAAGAGAGTATATTTACGACCTCCCTACTTGCGCCATCGTAATACACTATATACTACTAAGGAGATGTATAGAGAGATCAATCTCCATCCTAACCTTAGGGGAAGGCCACTAAATCTTAATGTGATTTATCACATGGTATTTCCTAATCTACCAATGTACACAGAGCTCCTTGAGACCAATAATCCCATCCAACAGTCTATTCATGGACCGGATCCAGAGATCCCCATATCCTCATAACCACATCTTGGGGATGGAAGTTTTTATAATGTTGAGTCACGTGCACATGGTCCTAGATACATGATCCATTCCATCAATATGATATCCATTGATTTGACCACTCCACTCTGCAATCCAATTGATCCTTCTAAACCATTATGTATTAATGTAGACATTATTTATTGGGACCACACTGATTCACCTCTAGAGCCTAAAGATTTCTTCCCTAATGAGGAAATTCTACAACCTTTCCATTTTGCACCAGGATGTGCACATGATGTCTATCATGTTGATGATTCTTCCAATGAGGAACCTATAAACCCAATAGATGACATTCACTTGATTCCTATGCCTCACCATCTTAAGGAGGGATCCCACATGTCAGTAGAGGAAACATTTGAAATGGATGTCAGCAATGATCCAACTAATCCTGAAAAGGTTAAGTTTAGATAAATTTTGACTCCTAATGAGCGTACCAACCTCATACCTCTACTGAAAGAGATACCTGATCTCTTTTCTTGGACTTGTAAGGATATGTTGGGTCTAGATCCAAAATTGGTTACTCATAACCTTTTGCTAGATCTATCAAAGAAGCTAGTCAAGAAAAAACTTAGGAAGATATATCCAATAGTAGCCTTAATGGTTAAGGATGAATTGCAAAAGCTATTGGATGTAGGGTTTTTCATTTCCATCGACTATCCAAAATGGGTATCAAACATGGTGCCTATAGGAAAATCCTATGGAAGGATCTGTATCTGTACGGATTTCAAAGACCTAAATAGGGCAACACCAAAGGATTCATTTTTTTTGCCAAACATAGATGCTCTCATACATGCAACTGGGGGTTATGAGACGCTTTCATTAATGGATGGTTTTTATGGTTACAATCAAATTTGGATTAAGCCCAAATACCAGCATAAAACTATGTTCATAATGCCATAGGGGACATTCTTTTACAAGGTTATGCCATTCGACCTGAAGAATGTTGGTGCTACATATCAACAGGCTATGACATATATCTTTCATGACTACATGCATAAGATCTTAGAAGATTATATCAATGACTTTTTGGCAAAGTCATTACTATGTGAAGAGCATGTTGAGGTCCTGAGGAAGGTCTTCGATCGCCTGATAGAGCATAATGTCAAAGTTGAATACTAAGAAGTATGTATTTGGCATAACTTTAGGAAAGCTCTTAGGATTCATCATTTCAAAACGAGGCATAAAAGTTGACCTAAAAAATGTCAAGGATATTTTAGGAATGCATCTCCCCATGAATATAAAGGAATTAAGAATCCTATAGGGCAAAGTAGTGTCCATAAAGTTATTTATCATATAATTATCGAATAAATATCAACCCATGAATTGACTAATATACCAGAGGATCCCATTCAACTAGGATGAGGACTATCAAGCAGCCTTTAATGAAATTAAGCAATCCCTGGTGATGTCACCAGTACTAGCTCCACTAAGGACAGATGTACCATTCTTGTTGTGTATATCGGTTACTGACTTTGCATTGGGAACTATGTTAGCCCAAAAGAATGTGCAAGACAAGGAACAAGCCATATATTATATTAGTTGAACCTTGCTGAGTTATGAGCTAGGATATACATACGTTAAAAAGCTATGTTTAGCAGTAGTGTTTGTTACCAAGAAATTGTGACACTATATGTTGAGTCATATGACATATGTCATATCAAAACAAAATCATTTGCAGTATATTATGAGCAAGACATATCATAATACACGTATTGCAAAGTGGATCATGCTATTGAAATAATTTGATTTGGAATTTATAAGACAAAATTCCATTAAGGGATAAGTCATAGCTGATCAACTGGCTGAGGTACCCCTCGAAAATAGTAGGCCTCTCACCATAGAGCTTCCTGATGATGCAGTATTTGTTTTATCAGAAGCACCCAAACCTGAGGAACTGGATAACAAAGTCGATATGACATTGTTCTTCGACGATTCAAAGTGTGAACAAGGGGGTGGTGTAAGAATAATGTTGTTCACACAAGGAGCTCCAATACCCTTGTCATTCAAGTCAAAATTTCCTATACGAAGCTCTAATTTTGGGTCTCCATACAACTATCACCATGAATATAAAAAGGCTAAATATCTTTGGTTATTCCCTCCTCATTGTTAACCAAGTTAAGGGATTATTTCAATGTCGATTTCCAATATTGAAAGCTTACAAGGATCTTGTTGACATTTATCTAGCTCAATTGGAATGGTACAACATCAAGGCAATCCCTCATTCATCCAATAGATTTGCAAACACAATGTCATATTTGGGATCTCTAATCCCTTATAATCTATCTACCGATTTCACTACCATCCATATAAAAACATTGTCACACGCTACTGTGCAACGCGAAGCATTGGATAACAAAGAATCAATAAACATGATTCATGTAGAACCAAACCATGAATGGTTCTATCAAGATAGAGACTTTCTCAAGAGAGCATCATAGGGGTCTTTGATCTCACAAGATCCGAAGGGGAGTGGTACCACTATTCACCACAAGGTTGTTTCTCAGTCTGCATTTGCAAATGTAGAACCATAGGGGAAACATGTTGTCTTTTCAGTCAAAGCCAAATCTTATCATAACTAGACATCATAGATACATGAATTCCTTAGATTTGGTGTAATCCCTCAAGGATTATCGTGTGCTATGAAGCACACATTTAAATAGAAAGTGACAAAGTATGTCTTGTTAGCAGACATCCTATACCATAGAAGCTACAATGGAGTTCTCCTTTGTTGTCTTGAGCCCTAAGAGTCATATTGGGTAATTTCACAAGCTCACGATGATACGTGCAGTGGCCATTTCAACGACATGGCTATCGTCAAGCACATCCTTCATATGGGTTATTATTGGCCCACTATGGAGAAGGATTACAATGTGTATGTCAAGAAATGCATTAAATTCTAGCATCATGCTAATCTTATGCACCTATCATCATAGGCCTTACAACCCATTTAAGAGGTTTGGCCATTTTCTTAGTGGGGATTTGATCTCATTAGTAATATCTCTCATTCATCATTGGTTTGCCATACATTCATTATTAAGAATACTGAGTATTTTACTAAATGGGTGGAAGCCATTCCCTTAACAATGACAATTGGAGTGCGTATTGTTGAGTTCATACTCACCAATATCATAAGTCATTTTGGGATACCATCCAAGATAATTTCAGATAATGGAATGTCATTTAAGAAAAAAATTGTGAGATCTTTGACGTCTAAGTATAGAATCAAATACAATTTTGTAACTCCATATTATTCGTAGGCAAACGAGCAAGCTTAAGATTCAAATAACATAGTGATCTCCATATTGAAAAATATGGTACAAGAGCACCACAAAGATTGGCACATACAGCTACCCCTTGCATTATGGGCTTACAGGACTAGTATTCAGTCACCCATTGGGGCAACTCCAATTTTATTAGTATATGGTACTGATGCCATTATGCCCTTAGAGTTGGATATTCCAATGTTGCACGTCACATTGAAAGAGTTCATTGATGACAACATCACGCGACAAGCTCACCTAGATCAATTGATGCTACTTGATGAACATCGCATGAATACCCTTGAGCACCTCCGTGTTTATCAGGAGCACTTAAAATGAGCTTACAATAATAAAGTCCATCTAAGATACTTTGAGGTTGGTGATCTTGTGTTGAAAGAGAACCAACAAAACTAAAATTTACCACCAGAACTATGAGATAAATTTACGACTAACTGGTTAGGTCCTTATATGATCTCTGAGAATATTGGACCTGGGACATATTTCTTGACACCACTCAAAGGATTTGAAGAGCCTAAACCTCTCAATATCCTTCATCTTAAAGAGTTTTATGCCTAAACCATAAAAAAGGCTCCAAAGGCATCTGTAAGCCCTTTGGTCATTCAAAAAAGGCTCCAAAGGCATCTGTAAACCCTTCGATCAATTTTAGAAAAGACTCCAAAGACATCTCTAAGTCCTTTGGTCAATTTTAAAAAAAACCCCAAAGGCATATTTAACCCCTTGGTCAAAGCACAAAAGTCTCCAATGGTTTTTAAAATCCCTTGGTCAAAATGTAAAATCCATAAAAAATTGGAAAAATATCAAAATAAAAAAACATTTCATTTCATTTTGCATCATGCATTTCATCTTTCACATGCATTTCATTTTTGCATTGCATTAGGCATATCCATCCGTTGCACTTGCATTAAGATGAATTATGTTTACAATCTGACAAACGATGCCACATTTGTGTTTCAATCATGCATCATTGCATTTTCATCATTTGTCACCCTTCTGAGTAATTGTGTTTGATGAGGTCGGGAATTGCCTCATCCATGGACACTTTTTGATACATTATAACTATTTGACTCACCCTTTTTACTATGTTTTTATGTTAATTATGGGTAAAATGCATTATATAATGGTGTTTGCATATTCTGAAATGACAAAGTGCATATACTCTGTTTTACTATTTTTACTGCAATTTCACCTATTTTCAGTTAATTAATCAGTAGTATTGTAGTAATTCAGAATCATAATATAGACCTTGTTGAATATCTGGTGCTTAAAAATATTGTGTTCCTCTGTTTAAACTGATTCAAATGGAAAAAGGCACCAAGAACTTGTCCACTGTAGCTGACTGTGCAGGAAAATAGGTTGTGACTGTGATAGTTCCAGCCAACTGTACATATACAACAGGGCTTGGAATCAGTCACTCCAACACGTGCCACCAATGCAAAAGGGTGTACAAGATAAGGGAAAACAATCCAAATGGTCAACAACTTCCTCCCTATGCGTTTGGAGCACAGATAAGCAACGAATTGTCACCTGCCTGTTATTTCGGAGCAACGTAGGAATAAGCGATGCAAGAATAGGGAATAGCGCAGGAACAACCAAAAATGGTCAAAATGCCCCAAAACCATGGAAAGCATGATTGGAAATTGACCAAGCGGTTAGTCCACCCTATTTGGACTCCGTTCCTTCACCATAGGCGGACCAAATGGGATAAAGGGATAAAGGTTGACAAATTATAACCCTGCATTCCAGGAAACTATTTTGTAAACAGTTGGAAATCCCTAAAACCCAACAAACAGATATATCAACTTTGTCTTATAAATAAATCTCCCAAAATGGTTGAGCATAATATATATATATATAGATATATGGAGAAATAGGATATAGAGGAATAGGAGATAGTTATTAGCAGAAGATAAAGTCTTTGTAGCATTACAGTAAATTGCAGATTTTTCCTGCAATATTGTAATGCAGTTTCAGATGGAATAAAAGGTGCATTCTTCAGATTTTATTAGCATTTGATGGTTGATAGTGCACATTTAATTTACCTGGTATAATTCTTCACCCTCTTCTGGTTCTGGAAGCAAGGGCCACTTGCAGGATCAAAGGAAGGGCAACATAGTGACAAAAAATTCTTGCTGATTTCTTGCTGCAGCAGATCAACAAAATTTTGTCAACATTTATTTGCAGAATTAGTTTCATTTTAGAATTGCACCATAGCATCTAGAACAGGTTCAATCACGTGTTAGAATAGTATTTAGCATTTGACCTGTAATGGCATCATTTTCAGCATTTTCTGCAATTTCTAGAATTACATCATTTTCAGTATTTTTTGCAATTTCCATAATTATGTCATTTTTAGTTTTACTGCAATAAACATTAATTTGGTTCAACTTATGTTCAGAAAATTGTGAGTTTTATCATTGGTTCAATTTTTGCAAGTGTATGTGTGAATTTCCATTCTACAGTTTACTTTCCTGCAATTTGCTTTTTGGTCAATTCAACAACATTTTATTTCTTGTCAATTTCAGATTCTGCAGTTTCATTTTCCTGCAATTTAAATTCAGCTTTAGATTGTGCAATTTGATTTCCTTTGTTAGAAATTAGGAAGTTACAAAAACCCCCAACATTGCTAACAGACCTACCAATAAAATCCTATTCTTGGACGAACTGAACTTGCAACTGTGACACCTCCTATCGTATACAACCTTTGGACACCGCCCTGGACTGACATATAATTACTAAATGATGAATGATCAACGACCCTCATCATTTTTGGCGTCGTTTCCGGGGAACACACGGTGTTGTTAGGAAAAGTGAAACAGGTCAAGAATTGTGTTACAATTTTTGAAATACTGCATTTCAGTTTATTTAGTGAATAGGCATGAATGCATAGGCCAAGAGACGAAAGAGGGAGGTTTATCAGAACCAGTTCTGTACCACCAAGGCGTTCTTCATGATCAGGTGAAGAATTGCCTGTGTATGAAATCCCTGAGAGACTTAAGCAAGAAATACCTTCTTCATCAACTGAAGCTTTGGAAATATTAGAACAAGAACTTTTTGAAGCACTTGCTGCTAGACATACCCCTAAGCCTGAACAATCCACATCAGACTCAAGAAAGAAAACAACTATGGCAGCAGCACCACCACCGCCAGGTGGGCATAATAATGCTGATGATCCTCCTAGGACTTTTGAATACCCCATACAGTTGGATCCAGATCTAGATGCTCCCATGAAAACTATTTCTCCATCCATATTGCCAGTTTTTAGGGGAACTGTTTCAGAAGATCCTGATCAATTTCTGTTTGAATTCAAAGTGTTATGTCAGACTTATGACTACATAAATGATAATCAAAAATTGAAATTGTTTCCTTCCATGCTTAAGGATGCTGCTCTCCGATGGTTTATGAGTAATCTTGAACCTAATTCAATCCATACTTGGGATGACATGGAGACTGCATTCTTACATAAATATCAAGATTATTGTAGAGTACAAAACAGGAAAGATGAGTTGTTTCGGATCAAGCAAGAAGAAGATGAGAGTTTAGAGGATTATCTTGATCGCTTTGCCTTTGTCCAAAAGAGATGTGGTCCTGTAGAACCAAATTTCTTAAAGCCTATCTTCTTAAGAGGATTGCAGGATGAATCTAGAGAAGTGTTAGATTTAATGGGAAGAGGAGACATAGATCAACTTGACATTGAAGATATTGTGGAGTTATGCAAAAATTATTCCCGCACTCACCAACGAAGAAAGAAGCGAAATTCTGGCAATAGTGACATAAAGGAGTTGATGGAGGAAATGGCTAATTTAAAAACTGATATCCTTGTTCAACTTAATTCTGCATTAGGTGAGAGAAACATAAAACCCAATTCTACACCACCTTTGGCAATTTATTGCCCGAGATGTAGAAATAAGCATGCCTTGCAGGATTGCCCTTTAAACAAAACTTCTATTTGTGGAATTTGTTCCAAGGAACACTCAACAGATAAATGTCCTTTGTTGCCTCATCTAAAATCTATTTTGGGCACCCAAATAGAAGAACTTAATGCTATTGGGCAGAGATCCGATGGTGGCTATGCACAATATCCCAATGCTCCTCGGTTTCCAAATTGGGGACAATCTCCTTGGAATATGAATATGCCATGGGGACATGCAGAAGTCTCTGCACAACCTTGGAACCAACCTTGGACAGCTCCTCCAGATTGGTCACATTCTGGGTGGATGAACCCATCTTGGCATACAATTCATCCATAATGGACACAACAAGGACAAATATGGGGACAACAATATCCACCATATCAAGGACAACAAAGGTATCAAGGGCAAGCTCAAAACTTGCTGCCCGCTCCTAATCCAAATTTTTAGGGAAGAGCACAACATCAACAAACACAACCAATGAAACAACCTCCACTCCCAACTCAGCCTGTGACTAACCCAAATAATACCAGACAAACAACCCCTATTTATGAGGTTGAGTCTGAAGACTCTGCTGTAGTTCATGTACTTGACTGTAGTAACATCCAACTGCGTTCAGGGAAGGTTTTACCTGAACCTGTTCCACCCACCATTGAAGAAATTAGTGAGAAACAAGAACCTCCAAATCAAGAGACAGTGCAACAAAAACAAAAAGAAGAAATAACAGAAAAAATGCAGGAATCTTCTCCAGTAGCATTACCATACCCTGAAAGATTTGATCATATTGATACTGCCTCTGAATCAGAATTAGTGACAGAACTTAAAAAGATGTCAATTTCTCTCCCTTTGTTGCAAGCAATAAGGGATGTGCCTTTAATCAAAAAGACTATTCAGGAGTTATGTATCAAGAAACCTGGTAAAAAAAAGAAGGCCTTTCCTAAAACTGTTCAGGTAGAAGGAAAATTAGTTGATTTATTGTCCTAGGAAACTAGTTCCTCCCAAGTATAGTGACCCAAGTAGTCCAATAGTTACAATTACTATTGGGTTAATGCAAATTCCTAATGTGCTAATTGATCTTGGAGCTGCAATTAATGTAATGACTAAGGACACAATGCAAAAATTGTAGCTCAAAAATCTCAGTCCTACCACCACAGTTTTGGAAATGGCAGATAGGTCAGTTGCTAAACCAGAAGGTATCCTAGAAGATGTAGCCATTGAAGTCTCTTCTTGGGAATATCCTGTAGACTTCTTAGTGTTGCAGCCTAGAAATTCAGTCAATGGATACCCTATCATTCTAGGACGACCTTGGTTGGCTACTGCAACTGCTTTTATAGACTGCAGGTCAGGGGAAATGACCATTTCTAATGGTGTTGACCTGAAGAAAATTTCTTTGTATCCACCAGCTCAACCTTCAACTAAATTTTTTGGACAAATTTGGTATCCTGAATCTGATGAAGAACAAGAAACCATTGCCACTTTGGCTACAGTTGTAGTGAAGGAACATATTGAGGAAATCACTACACCAGAAAGAGAAATATTCGAGAATGAAACTGTCCTAATTGAAACATTACAATCAGAAGGACTAACTGATGATCAAATTCTTGTTCATCGGTTGTTGTGGAAAGAGGAGGAACAAATTTTAGAACCTTCGTCATCCATGCCTAGTCAGGAAAAATCATTCATACTACCACATGGATGGCATCATCATCTCCTTAACACCTTCAAATGTCCTCTGATTCCATCAAGTATCATCTCTGAGATAGATTCTAGAGTATTTCATACTCTGCAGCCACATCATTGTCCATTAAATGCATTAATCAATAACTATGAAGCAGCTAGTTCTATCCATCCAGGGATCAAACAAATTGAAATACAACCAGGTAAATTTTTGAACATTAATAGTCGGCTAACTGAGGACCAAGAAACCAAATTGTTTGCAGTCTTACATAAACATGTTCAAGCTTTTGCATGGAACTATAAGGACATGACATGCATTCATCCTGAGGTATGTACACATAGGATATACATAGAAGATGTAAAACTAGTAAGGCAACCTCGTGAGACGCTTGAATCCTGCTCTGAAGGAGATTGTGAAAGAGGAAATTGAAAAACTCTTAGATGTTGGATTCATTTATCCAATTTCAGAAAGTAAGTGGGTTTCACCACTGGTCATTGTTCCAAAGAAAAATGGTAAAATGAGAGTATGTGTGGACTATAGGGAGTTAAATAAGGTCACACATAAGGATCATTTCCCATTACCATTCATAGACCAAGTATTGGATACCCTTGTCTGGAAAGAAATTTTTCTGTTTTCTTGATGGTTTCAACGGGTATAACCAGATACAAGTTGTGCCGAAAGATCAGGAAAAGACTACCTTTACATGTCCTTGGGGAACCTTTGCTTACAGGGTTTTACCCTTTGGGTTATGTAATGCTCCAGCAACATTTCAGAGAGCTGTTTTAGCAATTTTTTCTGATTTAACAAATGAAAGTGTTGAAATTTATATGGATGACTTCACAGTATTTGGAGATAGTTTTGAATATGCATTAGAACAGCTTGAAAAAGTGTTGATTCACTATGAAACATACCACCTCTCTCTTAATCCTGAGAAATGCTTCTTAATGATGGAGGAAGGAATTGTTCTTGGACATCATATCTCTTCTTATGGAATCAAGGTTGATCCTAAGAAGGTTGAAGTCATCAAAAACCTCCTCCTCCACAAACTCATACTGATGTACGCAGTTTCTTAGGACACATTGGTTTTTATCGTAGATTCATTGCTAATTTTAGTACCATAGCGAATCCCATGTTTGCATTACTCATGAAAGATTCTGAATTTGTTTGGTCTTCTGAATGTCAAAATTCCTTTGAAGACTTAAAGGAGAAGTTAACCACTCCACCTGTACTAAGAGGTCCTAATTGGGAGTTACCCTTTCATATTCAAACTGATGCTTCCAATACTGCTATTGGAGCTATGTTAGGATAGATTGAAAATGGGGAACATTATGCTATTTATTATATCAGTAAAAACTTGATAGGAGCTGAGAAAAACTACACTACCACTGAAAAAGAATTCTTGGCTGTAATCTATGCTATTAACAAATTTTGACACTATATCACAGGGTACCAAGTATTCATCCATACGGATCATGCTGCAATCAAATATTTGATGAATAAACCATTGGTTAGTGCAAGAATTATTCGTTGGTTGATTCTGTTGCAGGAATTTGATGTTACAATAGTGAACAAACCTGGGAAATCTAATGTAGTCACAGATTTCTTGTCAAGAATACCAAATGCAGATACAGGAGAAGTGGTGGAAGATACCTTTCCAGATGAAAAGTTGTTTGCTGTCTCTGTACAATCTCCATGGTTTGCAGACATAGCTAATTACTTAGCTATAGGGAAGATTCCTCTTCACTTTACCCCTAAACAAAAGAAATAGTTAATCAAGCAAAGCTCTTCTTTTAAATGGATAGAAGGATTACTATTTAAATGCAGTCCTGATCATGTTTTACGTAGGTGTATCCACCAGGATGAAGTATATGATATCCTACGAGCATGCCATGATGAACCATCAGGAGGGCATTATTCAGTCAAAAGCACTATTCACAAAATTTTAGGTACTGGATACTATTGGCCATCTTTGCACAAAGATGTAAAAAGGTACATTAGACATTGTGATGCCTGCCAACGAATGGGAAAACCTACCTTTACTAATGAAATGCCATTACAACCTCAAATAGGAATAGAACCATTTGAAATATGGGGTTTAGATTTCGTAGGACCCATTAATCCTCCTTCCCAAGGCAAAGTGCATATCTTGGTATGTACTGATTATGTTACCAAATGGGTAGAGGCTCGTGCCTTTAAGCATGCTCGAGAAGAAAAAGTTGCTGATTTTCTGTATTCATAGATTTTTCTACGTTTTGGAGCCCCACAATCCATCACTACAGATCAAGGACCCCAGTTTACTTCAAAAGTTATTGAAGCCTTCACTCAACTCTATCAAGTCAAACACAGAAAGTCCTCACCTTATCATCCACAAGCCAATGGCCAAGTTGAAGTGACTAATAGGGAATTAGAACGAATTCTGACCAAAACCATAGCAGTCCATAGAAGAAATTGGCTGGACAAGTTACCATAAGCTATTTGGGCTTATAATACCACTTGGAAATCTACCACTGGATTTACGCCATATGAATTAGTTTATGGAAAAAAACCTCTTTTGCCTATTGAGTTTGAATTACTAACTCTTCGAACTGCTTTGGAAGTAGGTATTGATCTATCACAGGCACAAGAAGATCACATTCTGCAACTTGATGCATTGGATGAACTACGCATGGATGCACTACATCAGACAGAGATAATCCAAGCACAATGAAAGATGTGGCATGATAGTCACATACAACAATAGAAATTTTAGCAAGGTGACTGGGCCTTGTTGTTTGATTCACAATACAAGGATTTCCCTGGAAAGTTGCAGACCAGATGGCTTGGACCGTACCAAATTGAGGAAGTGTTTGACAATGGAGTTGTTCACCTTACACCTATTGATGACTCATGACGCAAGTTATTGGTGAATGGACATCATCTTCGTATGTACCATAAACCACACAACAGGGAAGAATTTCTCAAGCAAGTGGAAAATTTGGATGTACACATTTGGGAAGAAAACACTTCTTCCATACCGAATTCAGCAAATTGACACAATATATATATAAAACAATAAAAATTCAGGAAGTGAAAACCTCTTTGAGGCGCTCCTGAGTTGGGTTTACATGAAAATCGGTGTTCCGGCATGTTTACCTAGTTGGTTTCACCATCATTGTTCGGTCTTGTCTCATGACCATTGTTTCATCTATTTTCAGATTGCACCTACCTTAGTTCAAAGATTGATTAGCTAGAAATCTCAGCAGGAGCACCCCGAAATGTAGATAAAAATGGTTATAACATGTATGTGTCTTTTTCATTTTCTGAATAATGTAAATCATTAGTATATAGTGTATATATCCTTGATTAGTATAAAGCATATAAAAGGGGAATCAAAAAATGGAAAGTTCTTGTCAGTGTTTCAAAAATGCCTCTCCCTAGTTCTGCTCTAGAATGAAAAAAACAAAAGTGCACCGGAATCAAAAAGGGAAGCGCAGGAATAAACTGTTTATATTCCAAAGCGTAGGAATGATTCATCAAGCGCAGGAATAAGTTGTTTATGTTTTAGGTGTAGGAACGAGCTATGTATAAGTGCCAGAATAACTTATTAAGCACAGGAATAGACCAGTTTACTCTATGCTCCAAAATAAATCACTAAGCATAGGAATGAAGTTTTGTGCAATAAATTCTATGACACGTGGCCTGTAGTGATTTAATTGGTTTTGGAGGAAAAAGGATAGGTCTCAGATTCAAGGTGGCATGTGATAGCTGGCATCCATAACAAGAATGAGCAAAATTAAGGGTTGACAACTTCACGTACGCTGCCACATCACCTATCCTGATTACTCTGCATGTTCCAAAGTAGTTCCTGCGCTGCTATAATTATTCCTGCTAAAATGATTAAAACCCTAAAAATAGATGCAAGCTCGTACTATCCAAAAATTCACAGACACCACAGAATAGAAGGCAGAAGACTACACCATGGGTGGAAAGAAAATCAGAGCCGAACCCAAAAATATCAGCTACCTGGAGACCGATCCTACATCTCTGCAAATCTTTACTGATGGGGGATTTCTGCCATTCCTACAAAAATTTGATGGTTATTCAGAGGGCTTGGTAGCAGAGTTCGCACACACCTTCCGCAACAACCGAGTACACATTAGCGGGATGACCATCCAGGTAACTCCCGAGATACTCAGCCAAATCACTGAATTACCCCTTCAGGGTTTGCAGATTGTGAAAACTAGGAGAAATATTTTAGTTGACCTAGTTAATCAGTTTAAGAAAGAAGGGGATGGACAAATTGAATTCTTGATGCATCGGAATGTTTGTAAGGGGGTAAAAAGACCTAGTTTACCATCCCCTTGGGACGAAGTTGCAATATGGGTTATGAGATACATTACTTGTGATGGCCAATTTCCTATTGTATCTGGCCCACACCTTCGTATTCTCAACCATCTATGCCATGGATCAGTCAAACTAGAATATAGGGTCAATATTCCCTTATATCTTTATCAGGAGCTAAAAGCTATGGCCCTAAAATACCAAGCAGGGAAGGGAAGCCCTAAACACCATGGGCTCATCAAACTCATTTGCAAGTATCACTTTAGGGGAAACCCTAGGAATTTTGACCGCTTCTTCTCTCCTTGGGCAGAAACAAATGATTCTAACTCTACACCAGAGAAAGAGGAAATAGAGGAAGAATCTGAAGAAAACCCTAATCCAGAGCCCTTTGAGAGCAGAATTTCTCCTTCTCCCGACGGTCCCCCATCTTCATGAACTAGAAAACAACAAGCATCCACATCTGGTTCCTAGTTAAAAATAAGGAAGGTAATATTTGCAGAAATTGTACAACCCAACAGAGAAATTGGGAGTTCAAGTGAACATGCATCTGCTTCGGAATCAACAACGAAACCTATATCTACCCCTGAATCAACAACAAAATCTGTAGTTGCTCCAGAACATCCAGAAACCACACCGGCTATGGAATATCTAGGTTCTACAGGGTTAAGAAGGTCTTCTAGACTTCAGAAAGTTAAAACCCTGCCAGAGACACCAATAAATATCATAGACCCAATCAGTCTATCAAGTGAAGGAGAAGTTAGAACAGAAGATGCACAGGAAAAAGACATTGAAACAGAAATTATAGACAAAGGGATACAACCAATGGAACTGGACACAACTATGGAAGAAACTCCAATAAGCCCTATACATCCACTAGTTGATTATGCTGACTCTGATCCTGAGGAGCATTTGAATTCTGATTCTGAACCAGCTGAGGTTGATGTGCACACTCCAGTGCATGCTGAGTCTGAGAAATATTCTGAGTCTGAGTCCGTAGAAGAAATTGATATCCACACTCAATTGCATGCTGCAAAGAGTGTCATTAAAACCCAGACCCATTGGATTGAACAGGCTGAAGAAGCCATAAAACACAAAGATCAACAAATTTCTCTACTTCAGCAGCAAATTCAAGATCTGCAGAACAAATTGTTTCATCTGGAACATCAATCTACAGGGTTAGCAGAGGCATCACCTGATGAATGGGCATAGATCCTCTTGGATTTAGCTGAACAATCAGAGGCTAACACAACACCTACACAAAGATCACCTATTGGAGAAGAAGCAAGAATAGAAATATCTGATAGTATGATTCAGCATGAAAATCCATCAAGAATTCTGATGAAAAATGACACTGCCCTTCAACAGGAAACACAAACACTTTCTATGGAGGAACAAGAGGTTGCAGCTCAAGACCAGGTATCCACACTCTCTCCTCTTGTTTCTACTAAATTAAATCCAATTATTACAGTTACAGCTGAACAAGGAACACAAACAGATTTGCCATTTGCAACACCAACTGTGGAAGTTGGTGTACAAGTAAATATAGTGGCACAAATGCAACCCATTGTGAGGCCCCCAGACACAGTGTCTTTAACTAGGTACAATGAAGACCTAGCATATTGGATGACCCAATGTCATCAGTTAGAGGGAAAGGTTGCCACTTTGAACTCTACAACAACCAAATTAGTAGAGAAGGAAACATAAATTAATAGGTTAAAAGCACAAGTGCAGGATGTATGCCAGATTGCAGAATATGCAATACAATGCAGAAGACCACCTAGGTTTTATAGCCTCCTACTCAAGGAGAGATACCTTCACTGGCAAATCATGAGACTTGCTTCTGAGCTGCCTCATCAGTTGAAAACTCCTGAAGAGTTTGTAGAGGCATTTGTGCAGAGTCCAGCAGAGCAGCAACACCTGTTATGTGAGTTATTTTTGCATAATTTATTTTTGCCAATAGAAAGTATGTTTATGCCTCATATTTATATAGGTGACTTACAACTGAAAGCCTTCATGTCCACTCTACAAAATCATATCTATTGGGACACAGAAAAGAAATTAACTAAAGAATTGGAATCACAAGTTATTTTACTTATCAGGCCTACTCCCCTGAATCACAGGGATTGTACAAGTAATCATTATACCTTCATGCGGAATACCAGAATTAAATAACTCTATCTAGGGAACCTTCAAAGATGTATAACTCAGTTTTAGAGTTTTTGTGTAGACTTCTTTGATGATGCTTTGGCAGCCTATAAAAATAGATGGGGTGAGTTATCTATCTCTCTACAAAAATGAGAGCCAATTTCTCCCACTAATTTACTGTGGTCAAGGAGAAGGGCAGAAGGCATTGTCCAAATTATCTTAGAAATCAAGGAGCTTTGGATAGGTCTGAGATACAGGATGCCTATAATTATCACTCCTGTCCCCTACTTCTTTGATAATGACCCACAACCTGATATGCACTTCCAATAATGGTTTCAGTCCATAAAAGCAATCAGAGGATTCTATGAAATTGGTGGCGCATGGTTAAAATTTCATGAGAGATATCTAGACCTGGATCTGTGTGCCTCTATAGCTACACATAATGCATGAGGGCATGCATTACCATAAGTTGGGGGGAATGATGAGGCCGAGAATTGCCTCATCCATGGACACTTTTTGATACATTATAACTATTTGACTCACCCTTTTTACTATGTTTTTATGTTAATTATGGGTAAAATGCATTATATAATGGTGTTTGCATATTCTAAAATGACAAAGTGCATATACTCTATTTTACTATTTTTACTACAATTTCACCTATTTTCAGTTAATTAATCAGTAGTATTGTAGTAATTCAGAATCATAATATAGACCTTGTTGAATATCTAGTGCTTAACAATATTGTGTTCCTCTATTTAAACTGATTCAAATGGAAAAAGGCGCCAAGAACTTGTCCACTGTAGCTGACTGTGCAGGAAAATAGGTTGTGACTGTGACAGTTCCAACCAACTGTACATATACAGCAAGGCTTGGAATCAGTCACTCCATCACGTGCCACCAATGCAAAAGGGTGTACAAGATAAGGGAAAATAATCCAAATGGTCAACAACTTCCTCCCTATGCGTTTGGAGCATAGATAAGCAACGAATTGTCACCTGCCTATTATTTCGGAGCAGCGCAAGAATAAGCGATGCAGGAATAGGGAATAGCGTAGGAACAACCAAAAATGGTCAAAATGCCCCAAAACCATGGAAAGCATGATTGGAAATTGACCAAGCGGTTAGTCCACCCTATTTGGACTCCGTTCCTTCACCATAGGCGGACCAACTGGGATAAAGGGATAAAGGTTGACAAATTATAACCCTGCATTCCAGGAAACTATTTTGTAAATAGTTGGAAATCCCTGAAACCCAACAAACAGATATATCAACTTTGTCTTATAAATAAAGCTCCCAACATGGTTGAGCATAATATATATATAGATATATAAATGGAGAAATAGGGATAGAGGAATAGGAGATAGTTATTAGCAGAAGATAAAGTCTTTGTAGCATTACAGTAAATTGCAGATTTTTCCTGCAATATTGTAATGCAGCTTTAGATGGAATAAAAGGTGCATTCTTCAGATTTTATTAGCATTTGATGGTTGATAGTGCACATTTAATTTACCTGGTATAATTCTTCACCCTCTTCTGGTTCTGGAAGCAAGGGCCACTTGCAGGATCAGAGGAAGGGCAGCATAGTGATAGAAAATTCTTGTTGATTTCTTGTTGCAACAGATCAACAGAATTCTGTCAACATTTATTTGCAGAATTAGTTTCATTTTAGAATTGCACCATAGCATCTAGAATAGGTTCAATCATGTGTTAGAACAGTATTTAGCATTTGACCTGTAATGGCATCATTTTCAGCATTTTTTGCAATTTCCAAAATTACATCATTTTCAGTATTTTCTGCAATTTCCAGAATTATGTCATTTTTAGTTTTACTGCAATAAACATTAATTTGGTTCAACTTATGTTCAGACAATTGTGAGTTTTATCATTGGTTCAATTTCTGCAAGTGTATGTGTGAATTTCCATTCTGCAGTTTACTTTCCTGCAATTTGCTTTTTGGTCAATTCAGCAGCATTTTATTTCTTGTCAATTTCAGATTCTACAGTTTCATTTTCCTGCAATTTAAATTCAGCTTTAGATTGTGCAATTTGATTTCCTTTGTTAGAAATTAGGAAGTTACAACAACCCCCAACATTGCTAATAGACCTACCAATAAAATCCTGTTCTTGGACGAACTGAACCTGCAACTGTGACACCTCCTATCGTATACAACCTTTGGACACCGCCCTGGACTGACATATAATTACTAAATGATGAATGATCAATGACCCTCATCAGTGTTTTTCAACACAACCCATCTTGTTGCTATGAAGAATATACTAAGTTTTTTTCGGTCATTCAACCATACCTAGAGGTCTTTCCAAGAGTTAATAAAAATCTTGCTTTGCTTTTGTAGATGAGGTCTAGTTTGTATAGCCCTTAGCATATCATAATTCTATCACTAATCAAAAAATTAAACAATCCTAATAAGGACTAGGGGAATATGAAAGCTATGAAGCAGGACCAGGTATCCTAAGGTGAAAAGTTTATTCTTGCTTATCCCCCTGTGCAAATCGTACGAGAAATGTTGGCAATTGGAAAAAGGAGAAGTTTATTCCATACCCATATGAATCCCTTGATTACATCAAAATAAGCAATATCCCAGAGTGACATCCCAGAGCAATCCTCTAGATTGATACCCTAGATCGATATCCTAGAAAGAAATTGCTAAAGCAAAATCTCCAAAGGAATTTTCTGAATCAAATTACAAAATGTAAATCTTAGAAAGTCAAGTCAAATCAAGATCAAGTTTTCAAAGTAAAATCAAATCAGTATCAAATCCCTTGCTCAAAAAGAAAAAAAAAAACAAAGAAAAAAAGAAAGAAAAAACAAAGAAAAAATAATTATATACAAAATAAACAGTGATTTTTGTCACTATATATGAGCAAGTATCCCAATAAATTGAAGAAAATAAGGGAGTGAACTTGAATCCTTAGAATTGTTAGCACTACTATACCTTATGCATGACGATATATCTGATACATTAGAACTTTTCTTGTGTATAGACCAATGTTTGAATTTGGAAGAGCTAGCTTCAGGTGTCCTATATCGCTTAGTCATCTAGTCCAACTAAAATCTAAACATAGGATTGGATAGAAATTTGAGGATCCTCAATAATAGCTATGGGCTGAAAGAATCCTGCCTAATATTGAGGTATACTTATGCCTTATCTAATATACTCATTTGCACACACAGGGATAATGAATAGTTAGGGCCTATCCTAGCAAAATCCTTATGTTTCAAAAGTCTAGTATGGTTAGTATACAACTTTTGATAAGTCAATTAGGGTGTTTGAGTTTCATGGAAAACCTCAAAAATTCCCAAATAGCAACAACCAATTTTCAATGCAATCATCAAATATCAAAATTCTCTTTATAATATTTTGTTATTGAAGACTGTTCATAATATAGGTTAGATACCAGATGGATGTCAAAAATGATATTTAAACAACCACTTACTATGTTACACATATTCTTTTAACTTGCAAGAGCTTATGAATAGGAACAATACATCATTGCATCTCACATATGGGTGTCCAATTGATTAATTATTATAATAAGATATAGCAATTACAATCCATGATTGTTATACATTATGTGGTTTCATCCATTAGATGGTTAGATCAATATCACATTCATACATGGTGTTTTAATGATTAAAGCATACATGTTCATTTCCATATATCATAATAGAAAAATTATGTAATACATACAAGGCATAGGCTATGTCATAACAACATAAATTAAATGCATACAAGTAAAGAAAATTATACATGCATTTAACATAAAAATATGGCATTCATATGCATCCATTATAAGTAGTCCATATACATATATAACTCATAGCATCTAAATCATCTATCGCATAGCTATCTAGTGCATGTCATCCATACATCACATCATATAGCATTAAATCAATATAAGTATTACATCCATGTGCATAACATAAACATAAAATACCAAAAATAAATTACACATGTAATGATATGAATGTCATATATATATATATATATATATATATATGTGTGTGTGTGTGTGTGTGTGTGTGTGTGTGTGTGTGTGTGTGTGTGTTCAAATGTACATCATAGCAGGGTACATCAAAATGCCCGTAGGATAAAGCTGTGTAGGTCCTCAGACCTTACACAAAAATGGTACAAAAAGTAGCAAAATATATGCCATGCCAATGTGCTAACCTGGGCCTACATCCCCTGATCCCCCTGTGTTGGAGCTCTCTCCATCTCCCTCAGTTGCATCCCTAGGGGTCTACTCTGGAACTTGTTGTAGACCCTGTGCTTGGCCTGGACCAACTATACTTGGTATACGCGAGGTAGTCCTATGGCTATATTATGTGCTAGACTGCCCTGTCTCCCTGGTCCTAGTCCTACTTCGATGTGACCTTGTAGTAGTGGTTCTCTTCGGGACCTGTCCCCCTAGAAACCTAATAATACCCTCCAGCTGGGCATTGCATGCTACATCCATTGTGTGCTAATAATTAGTCTCCTCTATGAGGGTATGTAGCCACCTAATATCTACCATTCAATCAAAACCTGCAAGCCCTAGAGTAGATGGTACCATGGGAGGTGCCATGAAAGCCTATGTAGATGAGGGAGCCACCCTCATCACCTTGAGTAAGTCTCGCTCAGTAGTCATTGCATCTAGTGTCACATGTAGAAGGTCATGCTAGCCAGTGATCTTCTCAATATTGGTATATATTGTATTCACCTGTTCCTAGAGAGCTACTCTCTCCTCCTCGTAGCTACACCACTATCTCTGACCATGAGATAAATTCACCTCCATATTGGCGATAGTGGTGTCCCTGTACAGGAGTTGGGTGTAAGTGACCCAATATAAGTCTATAGGTTGGTAATATATACCCTCAACTATCCAACCTCACTATTAGAATGTGTCTCACCCTCCCTGGATGCCTCCTCCTCTACCTCTAACTGTGGGCCCTCCTCTACAGTGGCCCCTATGCCCCATGCACCCTCAATCCTTTGATGAACCTTGCATCCATAAGGGTCCATCTCTGCATCGTCTGCACCCTCTACTACAAATCCATTAGCTGGTCAGCCTAGAGGTCTCTCACTGTGCCACTGCAAGATAGTCTAACATGCATGGTAATCAAAAGTGGTGCTTGCATTTTCTAGTACCGACTCCTAAAAGTCATCATCATCACCCCCAAGTGGAGCCACCTAGTCCAGGTTAGTCCCTCTCTAGGACTAGGTATTTGTAGATAGTGGGAACCTCTAGAACATCCTACTAAATGTAAAACTATTGTAGGACATGAGAGAAGTGTTGAAACTCATGTATATCGACCTTACGACTAATAACCCACATGTCTTTATGCACTTGGTATAAGTATCTATCCACCTTTAGCCAGGTGGGGCAGCCCATGTACGTTCATCACTCGATCTATGTAGGGCGAAGCTATGAGAATATAGTGATATAGTGGTCTAGGTATCCTGCATGAGACCTACTCCTGAACCGCTCTTGCTCCCAAGGGTAGCAGGCTGCATAGCACTGAAAAGCTACATCGATATCAATGATTCCTAGAGGTAAATCTACGAGGTGCTCTATCCAAATGTGTTGCCAGCTCCAAATCTAGAGAAGTAGACTATAGTCGATGCCCACTTTGCTATGACATTTAATATTTTATAACTTGTGATAGAGCTATGCTAGAAGGATGCTCCCCCATGCTATAATGAGAGATCACTCGATTGAGCTAATCATAACCTCCTTGGTCCTAGCCAAGAGTTTCCAAGGGAACTTCATGCTTGATGAATATGGGGGGACTATCTGGATGATAAAGTGCATAAACACAACCTTTCACTATGAAAAGAATCTGGCCTGGTACCACTCCTTGACATGAATGTCTCTGTGATCAATCTGGACCTAAGCCTCGATGCTTCATCTGCTAAAGATAGCATCGAACATGACCTTCCTCACTGTGGTAGGAGAGGAGGTGATGGCCTCACCATCAATAGGTAGGTGGAAGATACAATAGACATCCTCTAGAGTAACAATCATTTCACTCATCGAAAGGTGAAATGTATTGGTCCTCGCATCCTAGCGATGGGCCAATGCAGTCATGTACGCTTGGTCAAGTCTAATAGTGGGGAGGTCCAAGATGTACTGGAACCCCATGGTAGAAAACCATTCCCGCTCCACGTTAGTGAGAGTGCAATGTAAGTTACAAAGTAGAGAAGTCTCCCTTGCTCTATTGATCAAGATTTGAGTGAAAACAATCAAATAAATAAGAAAAATAATTAAAAATAACTCAAAAATGACAAACAAATCAAAAAATCTCATGAAAATGTAAAAACATGCAAAATCGTGATCGAAAATTAAAAAAAAATCAAATAAAGCACTTTAAAATTGCATATAAATACATTAATTGCCAAACATTTAAAGAAAAATGAAAAAAAAATGGAAATTTTGAAATTTTTTCCTAAGGGTGTCACACCGTAGGTCAAAACTATGGTTGACAAGACGATCAAAAATATGACTGGTGGGATTTAAATTCCACCACGGTTGATAGCCGCAGTCCCCAATATACCAGTTGGAAACTGCATCTACCACCTGCGGCTAGGGAACATGACCTTTTCAAGGTCATTTCCCTCCCAAAATAAGCCCCAAAAATTAAAACCCTCCACTATAATCTAGCCTATGCTAAACCTAACTAGGGTGAGATTCGTTACCAAAAGTTTAATTCGGTTCATTTAACCTACTATTTATTGTGGTTAAATTTTAATCCGGTAATTTGTAAGCATGGTCTCGATTTGTGTGTTACCTTATAAGCCCTGACTCCCCCACTGGTCGAAGCTTTCAGCTGGTCAGCCATCAGTGTGGATAGGAGGGAATCAGTGAAGTTTACGACAACATTCTGTGTTAGAATTCAATTTTTACCTCTCAGAGATCTCAGTTTTATTGGTAATTTCAGGTAAATAATAAAATTAAATTCAAATTTGAGTTTCTTAACCGCTTTTGATAGGCGCGGTTAGTAAACTACAATAAATGCTCCCAATAGGAGCGGTATTTTTAATAACAAATTAAAAATACCCACCAGACTAGATAATTCAAAATATTCAAAATTAACAAAAAAATCAAATAACATTAAAATCCAAATGCGCCTCGTATTCAGTAATTTACCCTATACACTTGGCAGTTGCAGGGACTTGCGATCCATGCAATCTGGCAAGATGAGTAAAATACCATAAGGACATTTGAGGAAAATTAGTCATCGCTAAATTGTATGATGCATTTCAAACCCTAAGAAGGCCCTCTCGGCCAGAATGCTCCAAGGGAATGAGATATTCATGTCAATTCTCCTATAATATTTTTAGTAGATAATCGATAATATGATTCAACATAAGCCTAATTAGAATTTTTCTCATTTCAATTACCTAAGAAGACCTTCATGGCTAGACCGCTCCATGGGATAGAAATATACAAGTACTATTAACAGTTGTAATCATAGCTGATTAGGCCTTGCCAATAATTTAAATGTTAAGCTTAATTTGTTCAAGATCATTCATAGTGGTCAAGTGACTCATCGCTTTATTTAATTGTCATTACCCTCATCGACTCATCACTTGAGGGGGTAGTCATAATAGCATAATCATAATAAAAATCAATAGAAGATCCCTTGATCGTAGATCCCTAGATCTTGTCAAAATTATGTTCATCTTACGAATCATTTCCAAATACTATTATAAGGTTACCCTCTACTAGGGCAAAATGCAAATATGATAGTTTGTAGCTCTCTTCCTTTCGGTTATATAGGTTTAACTCCTATTGTAAAACCAAAGCTACCCGAATTTCTGATGATGAGTACAAACTCTTTCAAATTTAAGCCTTCCATCCAGTTGGAAGCAATGATTCTAGGATGCGCATCCTCTTTACAGGACTCAGGTACCTAATATTGATCAAACCAATGATCATCATTCAACCTATGACATCATTCTAGGAGGTTTATTTTTTCTCAGCGTTGTTCGATCTCACAACGCATCTCAAAAGGGGTATCTGTAGACACCTAAAACATGTCATTTCGAGGCGACTACTCATATGGGACATGCTAGAAGACCATATGGAAGACCTTGGATAGATACCAAGGTATAGTAGTGGTTTTTACCACTCAATTTGGGCACCTTTACCTATTTATTGCTAGCCGCTACTGACACCCGCAGTTAGTAGATCTTACCACACCTGTCAGCCATGGTCAGGCCTCAAAGTCAGTTGGCCTTTGATCAATTCAAAGTTGGTTCAAACAACCAATTGGTTGCAGATTGGAATGGTTTGAGTGAGGAATGTTTCAGATCCTTCCATCCAACAAGCTCAACCACCAAATATTTTTCTTGGCTTCCTCAGGAAGCGACCTCTAGCCCTTGGCAAGTGATATAAAATCCCCTTCCAATTGGAAGAAAATATATAGATGAATCTCGAGTTGTAATGCAGCGAAGCCTTGTCGAATTGCATATTAACTTATATGCATTGAGGAATACTTTGGTTGCCCAATTGGAGATCACATGCGATGGAGGTCCTAGGAGGCTAGGAGATTCAAGAAACAATAATTCATGCAATTCGTGCACCAACTGAGCAATTCAACCAGACCCTTGATCATCAATTCCTTAAGGAGAATTGAATATTGGACACCAAATTGGGAGGGCAAAAATAGTTCAAGCTTAGCCATGGCTATAAGTTGTGGTGGACAGTGCTCACCACGAATCATACCCGTGGTTAGGTTGTTATCTTCAATTTCCTTGTTTTCTAGCTTTAGGATTTGTTTAATTGCATTAGATCAGACATATATCATGCTAATTTTCTTTATTAGAGACTTTGACCGGTCCAATTAGAGTTTTTAGTCATTTTCCTTCACTTTTACAATTATGGTACTAATGGTTCTTTTCATGCTTCCATGATTTCAATTTCGTAGTTAATTCAATTTATAGCTAGATCTGCTTTTGCTTATATGTTTGTAGCAATATTTTTAGGTTTAATATAAGTTTAATATGTTTCTTGCACTTTCTTGATTTCATGTAAGTTATGCTACCTTTTATGCAAATACATCCTAAAAGCCTCATTAAGAGAGGCCTCCTTTGTTGCTAATTGCTTCTTTTTGTTTATTGCACGTAGGACTAACAAGGTTTTGAGATGTAATGCAACAAATGCCTCTAATAATGGAGAAGAAGGTTGCATTTTCCTTAGAGAAGTTCATATCATTTTGAAAGGCTTGTGGATTATACCTACCCTTGTGAGGGATTTCTTATGATTGTAACATTGTATCACATTGGGTATCCCTAAGAGGGATGAATTTGTAACCATGAATTGACTCAATTTTAATAAAAGACACCTTTCTTTTGGTTATCTCAAATTTTTCAATTTATGTATGTGCTTTATGTGATTTTCAATTGTTACTAGATTAGGTGTATTCTTTTTAGGATCGTACAGAAGGTGATCATGGTGGGAGGAAAGAGAGAATCAAAACCTAGTTGTAGGTGATTAAAGCAGTTGGCACTGTTATCTATGACTGATAGCCACGACTAAGGTGAAAGTATCCTTTCTCTTGAAACTAGCACCAAAAACTCTCAAATCCTCCAAGGAATTGATGATCAAGGGTTACCTCGCTGTTCTGAAATAGATTGGTGGTTGAATTCACTGAAATTGGTGATGGAAATGTGTTAATTTTTAAGCTTTCTCCTCAAGCTCTTAAGATCTCCATTGTTGCAAAGTTGATGATCAAATTGGATTTTGGTAGCATCTTGTTACTCTTCACAAGGTGCAATTGGCTCTCCAATTCAGCAATTTGGTAGCACTTCATTAGATAATACAACCAAGAAGATCCAGGGTTTGCTCTTTGAAATTGTATCACATTGGGTATCCCTAAGAGGGACAAATTTGTAACCATGAATTGACTCAATTTTAATAAAAGACACCTTTATTTTGGTTATCTCAATTTTGTTAATTTATGTATGTGCTTTATGTGATTTTCAATTGTTACTAGATTAGGTGTATGCTTTTTAGGATCATACAAAAGGTAGACTACAATCAAAGATCCACTATTACTAGCAATGAATAAGAATATCGGATCTAAAAAGCATACACCTAACTAATGCATTAATTGAAATCAATCATTAAAGCAAGAAATGAAAGACAAGATTGCATATGAAAAGAAAGTGAATGTTTCTTCTATTAATCATGAATCAAATCTCAGTTACAATCATACCCCTCTTAGGGTCACCCAAATGTTGATATAATTAACACAATTTGAAAGCCCTAATGGGGTAGGTGCAATACGCAAACTTTCTAAATGGACACGAACTGCTCCAAGGTGTCGATGACCTTCTTCTCCATCATTAGAGGTATTTTTTCCTTGCATCTCAAAACCTGGTTAGTCCTGCGTGCAATAAACAAAAGGAAGCAATTAGTAACAAAGGACACCTCTCTTGATGAGGCTTTTAGGAGGTATTTGCATAAAAGGTAGCATAGCTTGCACGAAATCAAGGAAGTGCAAGAAACATATTAAACTTATATTAAACCTAATAATATTGCTACAAATATCTAAGCAAAAGTAGATATAGCTATATATTGAATTAATCATGAAATTGAAAGCATGGAAGCATTAAAATAACCATTAGTTCCATAATTGCAAAAGTGAAGAGAAACAACTAAAAACTCTAATTGCATCGGTTAAAGTCTCTAATAAAGCAAATTAGCATGATATATGTCTAATCTAATGCAATTAAACAAATTCTAAAGCTATAAAAAAAGGAAACTAAAGATGACAACCTAACCATTGGTTTGATTTACGGTGAGCACTATCCACCGCGGTTGATAGCCGTGAATAAGCTTGAATTATTTTTTCCCTCCCAATTTGGTGTGCAATATTTAATTCTCCTTGAGGAATTGATGATCAAGGGTCACCACTGTATCCTCTGATAGATTTGGAGGTTGAATTGCGTAGTTGGTACATAGATTGAATGAATTAACATTTCTTGAATCTCCTAGCCTCCTAGGACCTCCATGGCATGTGATATCCAATTGGGAAACCAAAGTATTCCTCTTAGTGCATTTAAGTGAATATGCAATTCGACAGGGCTTTGCTGCATTTCAACTCAAGATTCATCTATATATTTTCTCCCAATTTGAAGGGGATTTTATATCACTTGCCAAGGGCTAGCGGTGGCTTCATGAGGAAGCCAAGAACAAGATTGGGTTGTTGAGCTTGTTGGATGATAGGATCCAAAACATTCCTCACTCAAACCATTCCAATCTACAACAAATTGGTTGTTTGAACCAACTTTGAATAATTCAAAGGCCAACTAACTTTGAGGCCTGACCGTGACTAACAGATGCAATCAGCTCTGCTAACCGTAGGTGTCAGCAATTACTAGCACTGAATAGGCAAAGGTGCCCAAATTGAGTGGTAAAAACCACTGCTATACCTTGGTATCTGTCCAAGGTCTTCTATAAGATCTTCTAGTATGTCCCATATGAGTAGTCACCTCGATGTGACATGTTTTAGGTGTCTACACTTTTCATCTGAATCCTCATAGAGAATGGTTTTGTGAATATGAATAATATAATGGAGGTGGTGTCTTCCTAGGATATGACTCGACAACAAGAATCATAGGATATGGAAGTGTCAAACTATTACTAAAATATGGAAGGGTTAAAACCCTCCTTGGTGTTTTTCATATTCCAAGGTTGGTCATAAACTTGATATCTATGAGTAGAATGAGTGATGCATGTGTGCAAATAGTATTTGAAAATTATACATATAGGATGGTTCATGGAGCAATGGTGTTGGCAAGAGGAGTTCATATTGGAACATTGTACAAGCTATTGGGTAGCATTGTGATTGAGGGGTGTAATAATTTTATTGTTCCTAAAAAAGAAACAAATAAAAACCCTACTATTTATGTAGAGGAGATAATGTTTTGGAATTAAAGAATGGGATATATAAGAGAAACAAGACTTAAAGCTTTGCATACTAAAGGTATTGTTAAAATATTTCTAAATTTTCTTTAGATTTACATTTTTGTGAATAGTGTGTATATGGTAAACAAAATCAGGTAAAGTTTCCATCTGGTGCTACAAGAGCAAAAGGAATTTTAGAGCTGATACATAGTAATTTGTTTAGACCTATGCATGTTCCATCACTTGGAAAATAATTGTACTATGTTTCATTTATAAATGATTTTTCAAGGTATGCATGGATATTTTTCCTCCAAAATAAATTTGATGTCTTTGAAAAACTCAAAGAGTTTAAGGCTTTTATAGAAAACAGGACTGGGAAGAAGATAAAGGTGTTACAGATAGATAATGGAGGAGAGTTCTAAAGCAATGAATTTGAGGAGTTATGTAAGCAATGTAAAATAACAAGGCAAAATATGAGTCCATACACTTCTCAACAGATTGAAGTTGTAGAAAGAATGAATAGAACATTAATCGAAAAGGTAAGGAGTATGCTCAATGGTGTAGGGTTAGCACATGAATTTTGTGCACAGGCTATAGACACTACATGTTACCTGGTAAATCAATCACCTACATCAGTATTGGTTGATTAAAATTTTGTATGAGGCATGGATTGGTAAGAAATACTCTCTTGAACATATTAGAGTTTTTGGTTGTGATGCTTATGTGCATGTTCCAAAGGAAAAAATAAGTAAGTTAGATAATAAAGCAATAAAGTGTATCTTTATTGGTTATAAATATGGAGTAAAAGGATATAAAATTTGGAACCCATAAACTAGGACAATTTTTTATAGTCGAGATGTAATATTTAGATAATTTAAAAGTGCTCATGAGTAGGAAGAATAACCAAGAGAGAAAGAACCCAAAAAGGTGCTGTTTGAGTTCATGGATGAACAATTTGACTCAACAAAATATGATGAACTAGATCCTCAAACCCAATTCTTAAGAATATCATCTCGAGAAAGAAGGAAACCAAAAAGGTATAGTTCACCTAATTTTTAGTCTATTTTTGTTTTATCTGTTATTGATGATGATCCTAGAACTATTAAGGAGGCAATTAATGCAAAGGATGGTAGATGATGAGATAAAATATTTAGATAAAAATAAGACATGGGACTTGGTGAAGTTATCTATTGGAAGAAAATCAATTGATAGAAAGTGGGTCTTCAAGAAGAAGTTTAATGCATAAGGTAAAGTCAAGAAGTAAATACAAAATACTTTGATAAACTAAATCTAGAAAATAGTAAATACAAAATCAAAGGAAAAAAGAAGAAAAAAATAATATATACACACATAACATAGTATTTCACCTGGGAAACCCTTATGAGAAAAAACCCAACACATTAATATATATTTATTGTATAAAATTAACCATATCCAATACAATAATGTTAATGTCTCATCTCTCTTCAAACCCTGATGCAAGTGCAATTAAATAACAACACAAGAACAAATTTTACAATACCATGGGTAAAAAACCATGGGTTCAAATATTTAACCCTAAATAGCCCATATGGGTCTAAAAATAGCTTAAGAACCCTCACAAGGATACATGGAGAGTGTCCATGAGTACCTTTTAGAGTTAACCCTGCTAGAATAACATGGAAAATATTCAACATATTTCCAACACCAACAAATAAAATTTTGAACATAAAGTGATTTTCATTTATCTTTGATAGTACAATTATTTTTTTTACTTTTTTTATTTTACATGGTGGAATCGATAGTCATCATGATGATCTAGGTATGTTGTTTTGTATTTAATGGCTACCATAGAATTCTATGTTGTCTACCTCGAAATTTGCCACACAATACTTTATTATGTAGTCCATCCCTATAATCACCATGCCACAATAATTTTAAACCTTTTATACCCCTAAAAGCATTAGAAAAGGGACAAGCATTATGTTTGATGATGCTCAAGATTTGAACCCTAGCCATCCATCCCCAAAGAAGGAAAATAATTTATGGTAGCCAATGTGATTTAAAATAAATTTGAATGGACCCACAATACAGATCATAGACCTTAGTTGGCCCTCTCACACAAACTCAACTACTCACTCACCCTTTAGATAGTACAATTATGGATGAGACTTTTCAAACTATAAACATTTTATAAAATAATATCTATAAAGTAGACTATATTCAAGTTCAAATATTTCTCAAGTCCCTTTAGAACCTTGTAACTATTTTTTTAATAGGTTGAAAAGTTGGGGGCACATCGAGGGCCACCCTCCCTATGAATTAAACTTGGGTCTCTACTAAGAGATTCAAATACTTTTTACCATTGTTGTCCTTGTCAAGACTATAAAAAACATTAGCTTTTTTGGTTAGGGTAAAAGTGGATTTTAGGGTCTCCAAACCTATACATCAAGCAATGTATGATAATACAATATGTTGCAACAACCTTACAAAATACTATCATTCACTTACTTCTATGGTTGAACCTTAAAATACTCATAAAACAACTTCCAAAACATGATAGATTAGTAGACCACTTCAAAAAACTATAGCTACCACCCAATCATAAAAAAATAATACTCCATAACTATTGGGGATGTTACAAATTTTGTGATCGATGGGTCTTTTGATCTATTTTTCTTTTGTAGCATAGTTTCTTCCTCTGGAGCTAATATCTAGTTGTAACACATTTTGTATGATCTTCAAGAATATTATTCGAGGTGCTAATATTTTCCATAGAACTGAATAGAAGGTATTTAGTAACCATTTAGCTTTTATCAATGATCTAATTTGAATTCTCATTTTAGGGTCGATTATTCTATTTCTCAATTAATTCTTTTTGGACTAACACAATTAGAGGATGAGCTAATCCTTCTCAATTGGGATATTTGAAGGTTAAATATCATCTGCATATAGGGCCTTCTCCTCCACCAAGGAGTAATAAGAGCATGATCATATGATTGAGCATCTCTTCTTTAGGTGGTCATATTGCTAATAGCCATAAAATCTTAAGGAGAAGTTTTCATATTCAATATTTTTGATCCATTCCTTTTTTCTTGAGGAGATAGTAATGGATTGAGGTCAAGGAACTAAAACATCCATACAAACAACCAATATTTCTTTACTCATATTAATTTTATTGGACAATTTTTTCTCTGTTTGGGCATCCATATACTAGAATGCACCAATGGTGTTACCCATTTTGACGAATATCTTCTCTCCCAAAAAATCTATAGGTAAAGCATATAGATTCACCCAAAATAGGAAGCCGTCAATTTCTTCTATAAGGAGGTTGAAACCAGGAGTCCAAGGTTGTATATTGACACCCCTTTGTCCAAAAATGAATTGTATATATAATAGAGTACCCTATCTCTATCTACTTAATTAGAAAAAAAATAGAAAATAAAATTTTGGGTAGCATAGTTACTTATAATTACTAGAACACCAAATTTTAATGTATCCTTTGAACTCCTCTAGGTTTAGTCTTTTACCCTTGAGTTTGTAGGTAAATTGTTTGGGCTTCATGATCAATTAGATCCAACCCAAATTCATCCTTCAAAATCTTGATAGAGGGCAAAGGTTCATAAAAAAGCTCCACCTGTAAGCCCAAATATCCCTAAGAGACATTTCTTCTAACCGAAGAGTTTTTCACATATTGAAAAGCATCTAATATCCTCCTAAGTACAATGAGTAGGCTGTGAACAACCCTTTTTTTGTAATGCTTGACTACACCTAGGGTTTGCACCTCTTTCTCTTTGTTGTATCCTCATGTCCTCTTGAGTACATCAAGTGGGCTACAAAAAACCCTCTTCTTGCAATGCTTGACTACACCTAGGATTTGTACCCCTTTCACTCCATTCCATCCTCGTGTCCTCAGCGAGCTAGTTGTGAACAACCCTCTTCCTACAATATAAATTTGCAACTATTTTGTAATACATAATCCATTTTGTTTTCTCAAACAATTCATCTAATATTGTTAGTTTATTTTTAAGAGAATACCCTTTAGACATAGTAACCCTATCGATAACCTCTTCCTAGGAAAGAGCAACAAGTTTTTTAGAATGGGAATTCTATAAGGAAACGAGTTTATCACCCTAAAATTTTTAGATATGAATCCAAGTGAAACCATATGTTAGTAGATTAAGAGTCTTGCAAAGTTGATAAAAAAATATCTAAATAGGTTTTTTGACCATGTAAACCTAAAATGCCCTAGAGTTTTGAGTGAAGTCATGAACTATGTGGACACAAGAAGAGATAAGGTTATTAATTTATTCCTTTGAGTATTATCCATTACCATAACCCTAGAGTAAATCATATGCAGATATTCCTTACCATGTGACTCACAACATAGAAGAACCACATATTTAGAATATTTTTATATAGTATTTGCTTATGTATTTGATTTAAATATGTATTATTTATTTAAACTATTGAATTAGTTTATCTTATATAATTATTTGTATGTATGGCTTAGTGATAAAGAGCATCTTGATCATTTTTTTATCCATAGGGGAGTTGGTTACATCCATAGTCCTTTTCTACTACCAAGTAGGGTTCAAATCCTAGGGTTGCCCCAACAACACCTATTCCACCTCATTGTTATTTAACTCGACATCAGGAGGAGAATCGAGATATTAAGATTGGTACTACCATTGTTAGGTTGGAATGCACTCAACAAATGCATGTCAGACAACTACCTTTTCACAAACAAGGAGGCCCCTAGGGTATGAACCTAGGTCTCTTCTTTGTAAGCGCTAGAACTTACCAATCCACATAGCCCTTAGGGATGTATGTAATATCTTGTTAAATTATCTATATTTAAATGATATAATGTGTTCTATTTATTAAGAAAATATTTTGTTGTGATAAACAATTAAAATAAAATTAAAGCAAAAACCTAAACACTAAAATGATAGAAAACTAGTTAATATTACCTATTAGCAACGAAAAACAAAGGGAGTTGTACTACATGAAACCAATTAGTCTTACACAAAAAACTTAGTAATTGACTATTATGACATCATTAGGAATAAATTTAATTTATAAACATATTCTTAAATACTAGCTTTAATAATTATTAAACAAATTACCTTTATCAATAAAAATGTGAGAAAAAATTATTACCATATTATCACACCAACAAATATATTTAAATATTTAGGGTTCACTTAATATACCTTAAAAATTATCATTCTTGTTTATTGTTTTAATTTCTTGAAAAATTTTCAATCACTAAACAATACCTATCCTCGTAAGAACTTCACAATAGTATTTTATTGCAAAATTTAACTGAAAAATATGTTAAGCTTTGAGAGTTTTGACACTTTTCACATGAAAAATTATTAAGCTATGAAACTTTCATAAATGTTCACTAATTTATTTAACTTCATTGGATATTTTTTTGACACGTACCTATAGAGGTGTTCTTTCATGACCTTCTATCTCTCAAATCATACCCATGCAATGTATTCATCACTTCTACTAAGCCATAAAAAAATATCAAAATGTGAACTGAGAGCTCTAGTCCTCCAAGTTGCACGGTAAATATGAATTTCCTTTTACCCCCTCGCTACCTAATATAGCCCCTCTAGGACCTAAATATTTCATTTTCAAAAATTGCATAGCTTCCTCCATGTTGAAGAGTAGATACATAAGTATCGCTTCTTTCAAACAATTGGGGTTATCAACAAATAATTTTGAAGTGTTTATTGAGAAAAAAATGCTTGAAAAGGGGCCAAAATGTAGACACCCACTTTTGCTCATCTATCACATCCTAGGATCCTAGTCAGTTTTGGCAATCTACCCAAGTCATTTTTAGCATTCACTATAGAAATTAGATATTCAAAATAATTTTGTTGCTCATAGGAAATTTCATAGGTTGTGAATTTTTGTCTTGTAGCAAACCTTATCTAGAAATAAAATTTGAAATTCTTGTCCCTCCAAAAGTCAAATGGATGAATTTGCCACCCATACAAGTTCACAATCACAAATTTATCTTTGAATATTCAAATATTTTTAATTTGGCACACTTTTTGCCTATGCCAATTCTCCAACCCTAAATTTTGCCCCTTTGAAACTTATTTTTTCTCATTCACATAGATTTGACAATCTTACCTTCCTCCCTTCTCCTTCAAACCCCAAAAATCTATAAATTAGGTATCTCATATCAAATAAAAAACAATGATAAAATGAACATGAGAAAAATCTAAATACACAATGCAAGATCATTTGATATAAATACAATGAGTAATTTTGTAGTGAATCCCTAGCCTATTTTCCCTTGAATATATTAAAATATTGCATGTACAAGTGTATTTTATATGGTGAAAAGAAAAGTTCTTGTTTTCATATATTTTAGCATTATAACTACTATTAGTCAAGCCTAGGGACATCCTATCAACTTCTTAATTCATTCAACTTGGTTTTACAACTATCATATTTTAGTTTTATGAAAATAATCTTCTTCCACAAGTTCAAAATTGATTTTGTAAAAAGGAACATGGGACTTGAAATTAGAAAAATAAATTATAACAACTTCTCAAACATCAAGTAGACCCCATAAAACTAACATCTCTATTGTTTTCCCCTTTTAGCCTTTATTTGTAAATTTACAAGTTAGCAGGCAACAAACATGTCATAGGTGATAAACTTATCTATAGTCAAAGAGCCTATCATAGGTGATAAATTTTTGTTCATATGGTAAATTTATCTTCAATAGGGCTCCTAGAACTTTTGTTCTACTTTTCCCTTTTAGCATCACTTGTTTGCTCTTTGTTATTTGTGGTCCTTTGTTTAGTTCATTAAAAAAACATAACAATTAAATAACTAATGTTATGATCTATTAATTCATCAAACATATTTTATTTCAAGCACATTCATTAGCTATTAAATCATATTGCATATAGCTTACATATAGGCTAGAACTTATGTTTGTGCATTCTCTCATATGCCCTTTCTTAGAAAGATAAAGGTATTTTTTTTTGTAAGTTTCATAGTTTTTGCAAGGAATTGAAAAAATCACATAGACCTTAGACCTATATTTTATTGATTTATTCTATATTGTATTTTAGATATTTTTCATTTTAAAAAGGTTAATTCATGATTAGTAGTTGCCAAACTTAGGTGATTGTTGAATTAACATATAAAATAATAGATCTAGGGTAAATCTTAAAATACCCTTATTGAACCCTATGATCCCCATAAAAGGACTCAAATAATGATGAGATTTAGGTAATAATATTCCTTTGAGTGTGGACCCTCAAGTTTGGAGATCAATCTCCCCAAATCCATGTCTATACAACGCTCATAATTTGATTTTCCATATTTATAGCATATGATTTTCTATAGACACCTAAGGTATAACTTAGATGCTATATTATTACATCTATGTTATAACTCAATGTTATATTTAAAATAATATCTAGCCTAAAATCCTCTTCTCATATACCTCCTTATTTTTAACATATAAAGTAAAATTTAGAATAAAAATAGTCATAATTTTAATTCCTTGAATGATGTTACTATGCTAATATTGGTTTCATAATGGTACAAATAAATTAGTTGATCTTAGCACCACTATAACATCATATTTGTTTCTATTTAGTGTTAACTTAGTGTAAATAAGAAATATTTTATCTTGTGGTGCATAGTGATCCTACACTTCTGTCCATATAAAAAATATATATTCAATGTGGTGATGCTAGAGTGATGCTAAAAATGACACTATGGATGTGAAATATAGCACCAAGAAGATTATAAATAAGTAATTTCTTGAAATAAAGCCTTCAAATACATTTGTATAACCTTGAATATTATCTAAAAAAAATATTATTGATATCTAACTAAATATGCATAACTATAAATGGAATCTAAGCTAAAAATAGTAGAAAAAAATGACAAAGTTAATAATACTTTAAACCACAAAAAAAGATATTACCTATCTTCTTAGTAACAAATAATTATATTATGACCAAAATTTATTAATAATTTTATGCAATAGAACTCTAAAATGCTTAGGTTTTAAGTACCAACAAATAAAATTTGGTATGATTTTCATTTATCTTTGATAGTACAATTATGGATGAGAATTTTCAAACTATAAACATTTCATAAAATCATGTCTATAAAATAGACTATATTTAGGTTTAATTTTTTCTCAGGTCCCTTCAAAACCTTATAATTATTTTTTAAAACATAGTCCATTTGTTTTATCAAATAATTCATCTAACATTATTGGTTTATTCTTAAGAGAATCCTATTTAGACATGGCAACCCCATTGATCACCTCTTTTGCGGGAAGAGAGCTGCAAGATCTTTAGAATGAGAATTCTACAACGAAGAGGCACAAGATCTTTAGAATGGAAATTCTATAAGAAAATAGGTTTATCACCCTAAAGTTTTAGATATGAATCCAAGTGAAACAATATGATTATAGAGTAAGAGCCTTGTCAAGTTGATAACAACTTATCTTTGGGTATGAAATGAAAATAAAGAAAATTTTGCTTGGTGAAATTCTTAGGTTGTATGTCCAATTTTCTGAAATCCTTCATATTTTGCTCATGATTTCTCCATACTCTCTAAAAATATGTTATATGTATTTTTTATTATTTTTAACCAGTGATATGGGATTGAAATTAGCCCAAACATCTAATGACCACATAATTTTCTAATTTTTAATAACCTTGGTTTGACTCTCTTTCAATGTTTTGCAATAGGCTCTTGTCTTCACCATTCAAAATTTTATAATTTATTTATTCTTTTATAACTTTATAATTTATTTATAATTTATAATTTTATAATCTGGTTTCTTATACAAGAAAGAAATTATAATTAATCTAGCCCAAAATAAAAATTCCTTAACTTCCTTTAAAAAAACTTTTATTTTTCAATAATAATTCTCAAAATAATTAAGGGTTTGTTACGGGCGCGAATGTAAAAGCGTGTGGTTATGCTGGGCATCTTCCCGTTAATTTAATAGTAGGGAAAAGAAAAAATAAAAGCGTCTGCAAAAGAAGGGTATCGAAGAGTGCTTTGTTTAGAAAGTAAAGAAATGAATTTGTATCTTCAACGTAAAGCTGTTCATCAGCTATACACACACGTACATTCATTCGTTCGCATACAGCAAAAATGGTAGATCCGAAAGATATTAAATAAATCGTCACAGGCCAAGCTTGACAGAAGAAGAAGATGATTTCACAAGATTTCGTAGGTCCCATGATTCGTTACTCCCACAAGTGGAGTTTGAATTAGAACTAGTTGTTGGAGAAAGATGGACACTCAAAATATTTTCGTTCCAAACACGCCGTAAAGGAAAGCCGACTTTATTACTGCACCTCGCACTCAAAGAAGAGGAAGAGGAAGAGGAAGAGGAATGCGAGGAGGATAGACGGCGGTGAATGCGATGAAGTCCACAGGAACAGTGACGATCATGGTGTGGACGCCTGCGAGAGTGATTGGCGTCGTCTGGCAGAGCCGCGCATGCTCCTCCTCCTCCAACTATGCATGCCATCGCTCTTTTTCTTAACTATGCTTGCTACCAATACCAATGCCCACACCCTTCTTCACTTTTCTCTTTTGTCTGGTATCTACTTCTTCTCAAACAAGAAGGCGATCTTGCTTGAGAAGAAGCTCAACCATTGAAATTTCTCCATCACCTTAATCAATTTATATAGGTTTGGAAAGCCATATTAGAGACAACCGTATTAGGAGAGCCCGATGAATCTGGGACAACCCGATACAAACAGAGGAGATTGGAGTGGATATTACTAGGGATTGTGGATGTCCAATGTTAAGTAGATTTGGATTTTTCAAGTACTAGCATTGCGTAGGACGCCATGTTTGGTGTTTCTTTCTCTGTGACTTCACCGAACGCTAGTTGTCTCGAACGAGAACACTGAGACAAAGCATTGGTGTACCGCCCTACATTCTTGCTGCACGAAGCAACGCCATAGTTTATAACTTGTGTATTTTAGTTGCCTTGGTAATATATCTTGCTGCACGAAGCAACGCCATAGTTTAATGTGTTGTAGATATAAAATATTTTGAATTTAATAAAAGATAATAGGTAATATATTGAGGATTAATATTTTGAATCTTAAACGTCTATTTAAAGTTCCGAATGCGCTTAGATTGTTTTCCAAGATGTTGGATGTTGGAAGCACCTCTTCCTCTTGTGCCATTCTCTTCTTAAGCAAATTCAAAGAAATGCTCAAACTCGTATGGTGCAAATGCGCCAATGGTGGGCCATATTCAATATGTCTTATCAAATAAAGACTGCAATCCCTATGGAATTTGACGCCCTCCAAAATAAGTTATAGAGATATTTTCAAGATAATATAATGGTTTGGGTTTTGGTTTATTTGAAGGTTTAAAGTTTAAACCATGAGGTATGTGGTTGTGTATTGAATTATCTATTGATAAGTTCCGCTCTTCCTTTATGAGATTGTGGGATGAGGATGCCCAATCTTGTTTAGGGTTTCTCACAGTAACCAAAACAAAAAACAAAAATCGTTGCATTGCATTTGCATAATTTTATCATTTGGATCTATACGTGTTGCTTGTTGTTATCTGAGTTCACAAGATTCAAGGAGCACATAAGCTTACCAGGCTAGGGGGAGTAAAAGAACCCGAGCCACTGAACATCATACACTTGAAAGTGTTCCATGCTTATTGTGATTTATATATATGTATATATACATGGCTAATACACAAAATTGCATTTCACACACTACATTTTACATATTGCATTGTACAAAATTGTATTTCACAAATTACATTTTTTTTGCACTGCACAAAATCAAACTTCACACCTTGCATGGCACACATTACATTTCACAAATTGCTTTTCACAAATTGTATTTCATACATTACATTCACACCATCATCTTCATACATTTTAATTTCATTTCATATTAAGGGTCATTTATTTAGTCTAGATAATAATTGATCCAATACAGTTTTGTTGCCTTAATCAAGGGCACCTTCAAATCATCATCCATTTCATTACACAATCCATAAAGTTAAATTGTTATTTGTAAACTACATTTTCATAATCCCTAGGTGTTTTCGGTCACTCAACCACTCCTAGTGTTTCTAGCAACCTCTAATACATATCAAGTTCTCTTTAGGACCAAGATACATTTTCACTAAAAAAAATTTGAGTTTTGGGATGTGACTCTAACATTCTTGAGCCAAAAACAATCACACATCTTAAAAGCATATTGTCTCAAAGATAGATAATACCATATTTGGGTTGAACCTCAAAGTGAAAAGGGTATTCCTTGCTTGTCCCATTATGCACATAGTACAAAAAAATAATGATTTTCACTACTATCACAATTTCAAAGATAAAAGAAAGAGTAGAGAAAAATCTCCAAAACTCTAAATATTTTACACATCACACACCACAAATCCTCAAGTTGTAAGGATAGAACTACATTTACAATAAAACGGTTTGGTAGTCTATATCCCCAAAACTTAGAGATCAAATTCTTGGACTACGAGACTAATCTCCACCGAGGCTATAGACGCTTGAATGGTAGTGGAGTACACTCATGCATGGTGACATATCTCTTTTAAAGAGAGCTTTGACTGCTCATATGGATAAACTAGCTTCTTGGTCTTCTCCATGATATATTTCATCTCAATTTACTCAATATGGGTTAATGAACTCACTTGCACACACATTGGTTCTTGATTACCTCGAGTCATTACCATGCTCATAATTCGGTAAATGAATTCACTACACACATTTGGCCTTAGAGAAATTAGATAGAATTGGTGAATTTGTTAGATACCATTAGTATTTATGAGTCTCTACAAAATAATCAGTTTTCCATTTCAACATCCATATCTTCTTCCATACCAACATCCATATCTTCCATGTCAACATCTATATCATTACATGAGTCTTCCATTCCTCATACCACCAGTTTGGTACCCCTGATTAAACAATAATGTCATACATTATCAAGAAAACATCTAAACTCTAAATAATCATTAGAGAATTAAATAATTTACATTCATGCACATTATCATTGCATTATCATCCATCAAAAGCATCCACCACACATATACACATGCATTCACACACATATACATATGCATTCACACAAAAACATCCACATAAAAGCATAACACAAAAGTAAAAGCCATGTATATATATACATAGATCGCTAGAAATTTCTATACAACAACACAACTTAGGGGTGTTCAAGGTATCACACCTTCCCCCCAATCAAAAAAATAAGCACACAACTTGAGGGTGTTCAAGGTATCACACCTTCCTCCAATTAAACAAATAAGCACACAACTTGGTGGTGTTCAATATATCACACATTCATCCAATCAAACAAACAACAACACAACTTGAGGGTGCTCAAGGTATCACATATTTATCCAATCAAATAAACAACAACACAACTTAGGTGTGCTCAAGGTATCACACCTTACTCACCAATTCAACAAAAAATCAATCACATTCACATCATCGACATGTCAATTGCTAGGTTCAAAAGGTTGTGTCCTTTTATCAAAGGTTGATCCCTTTGCCTCACATGCACATATCAAATTCAAAAGGCTCTGAAGGAGCCAAATTCCTTTGGTTACAATCACATCACATCATCAACAAGTCAATTGCTAGGTTCAAAAGGTTGCACCCTTTTGTCTAATGGTTGAGCCCTTTACCTCGCATATACACATAAAATTCAAAAGTCTCCAAAGGAACCAAACTTCTTTGGTCACATACACATTACATCATCAACAAAGTCAAAAACCCCTTCATCTTTTGGGGCACAAACTTAATCAATCATTTAAATTTTCAAAAACTCATTCTTTTGTTGGGATAAAAATAGAATCAATCATTGCATTTTCCATAGTCATTACATTTTTTCATGTCAAAAACCCCTTCATATTCTATTGGGGTAAAAATAGAATCATTTCTTGCATTTTCACAATCATTGCATTTTTCCATGTCAAAAACCCCTTCATCTATTGGGTAAAAAATAGAATCATTCATTGCTTCATTCATACATTTGTATTTAACACCATCAATTTCATTCATCATTACACCTTCATTCAACATTTTCCAAGTACATTTACAAGTGAACCTTGTATTTAGTGGTTTATCCTAGTCACTTGGTAGTTAGAGCAACTGGTTATCCATGCAATTCGGTAGGATAGCTAGATAACCATAAGGACACTTGTATTTTTCAAAAACCCTCTTCATATATTGGGGCAAAAATAGAATCAATCATATACATTTTCAAAAATAAACCTTTTTTGTTAGGGCAAAAACAGAATCAATCATTGCATTTTTTACAATCATTTCATTTTACCATATCAGCAACCCCTTCATCTATTGAGGCAAAAACATAATCATTCATTTCTTCATTCATACATTTATATTTAACACCATCAATTTCATTCATCATTATACTTTCATTCAATATTTGCCAAATACATTTACAAGTGAACCTTGTATTTAGTGGTTTATCCTAGTCACCTGGCGGTTGCAACGATTGGTTATCCATGCAATCTAGTAGGATGGATAGATCACCATAAGGACACTTGCATTTTTCAAAAACCCCCTTCATCTGTTGGGGCAAAAAAAAAAAATCAATCATATACATTTTCAAAAACCTCTTTTTCTGTTAGGGCAAAAACATAACCAATCATTGCATTTTTCACAATCATTGTATTTTTGCATGTCAAAAACCCCTTCATATGTTGGGGAAAACATATAATAATTCATTTCTTCATTCATACATATGTATTTAACACCATCAATTTTATTCATCATTACACCTTCATTCAAAATTTTCCAAGTACATTTACAAGTGAACCTTGTATTTAGTGATCTATCCTAGTCACCTGGTGGTTGTAATGACTGGTTATCCATGCAATTTGGTAGGATGGATAGATCACCATAAGGACACTTACATTTTCAAAAATTATCTTTTTCTATTAGGGAAAAAATAGAACCAATCATATTACACATGTCAAAAACCTCTTCATCTGTTGGGGCAAAAATAGAATCAATCATCTAAATTTTCACAAACCCCTTTTCTGTTGGGGTAAAAATAGAATTGATCATTGTACCATTTGCTATCATTGCATATTTCCTAATCACAAATCTCTTTTCTATTGGGGCAAAAATAGAATTAATAATTACACTTTTCATAATCATTGCATGTTTCCATATCAAAAATCGCTTCATCTGTTGGGGTAAAAATAGAATCATTCATTACATTATCCATACATCAATATTTAACATCATCCATTTCATTCATCATTACACCTTCATTCAACATTTACATTTCAACACCATCAAATCCATAAACAATTACATTCAATATTTTCCAAGTTCACCTACAATTTCAAGTGAACCTCATATCTAGTGGTCTATTATATCTCCTTGGTGATTTTAGCGATTGGTTATCCATGCAATTTGGTAATATGAGTAAATCACCATAAGGACACTTGGTCATATTCACCATCAAATATATCCTTGTTAAAAAAAAAAATCTATTTTTGTCCCTCATCCTTTGAGTGAGACTATGCCAAGACCAATTTGCTCAACAATTATTATTGATGCCCTTTTCCATGGGGTCCCCAACATGGATAAACTTTCATCATTTTCCTTGTATTTACACTAGTATCTGAGGATACAAGTTAAGTAAAGTTATTGAGCAACTATTTAGGAATTCCATGTGGTAATTAGCTACAATCATGAGTGGCCCCGAGGGCAAGACTATTTTCCTTTATTTGCATTTTTATCACTTTGTATTTCAATGACATCAAAATACACTTTCTTTAACAGCATGGAATCACACCAAACTTAGGGTAACCACATTTGATTTTGATTTCCTACAATGGGATACATCTGACATGATCATGGCATCTACACTTAGCAAAAAATCTCTTTCTCCATTGGGGTAAAAATGGTATACATTTACATCATTCATATCATTTGCACTTACATCATATATTTACACTTACACCATATACTTACACTTACACCATGTATTTACACTTACACCATTCACTTACATTTTCATTACAAAAATCTATCAACTGGATTTTGAGATTTATTCTTCACTCACTCACCAATTGAGGGGGTAAGCTACACAATCAAATGGTTACACAATCAAATTATTTTATCTTCAAGATCATGTTCACATTCTAATGAAAGAAAGTTGCTTATGCATAAGACCAAACCATGTGTCTTATATTTTTGCACTACATTGTGTTTCATGTAATACGATACAAAAAGGAGCATCTGTAGACACCAAAATCTAACCACTTGTCATCCATCCATGTTTCCCAATCTCAATCATCCATTATATATATATATATATATATATATATGTTTGTTAATATATATTTAAATATTAAATATTTTTATATTACATATATATATATTTTTTTAATAAATATATATGTATTTATGAAAATTAATCCTAGCCCTCCACCACATTTTAATCTCAACCATCCATCCAACTTACTACATACCACTTATCCTAGATTTAAAATCCACCCTTCCTCATGTTTTAATCTTGATTGCTCAAATTGTGTTATCGAAACTCTAACATGTCTAAGAGAAGATTATAAAGAGGAGTCATTTTGATGACTCAACCCCTAATATTTTTGAAACATAAAATTTTTTGAGTTCTCTAGTTCCCCCGCTAAGTTCCTAATATCCCTAAGTTCCCCTTGGAGGTTTTAATCCCTAACTCTATCACTTTCATCCTCACTCCCCATCGCCACAATATCTTCCCAGGAACATACAACATCAAAAAAGAAATCTATAAATCCTATTTCTGATCAGTTGCTACCCCTTACTAGTGTGAGGAAGTTAGCCCCAAAGGCCATTCCCAACTCTCTAAATATTAATGACAAAGAAGTACAAATCCCATTAGTAATACAAATGAATATGAGGAGAGTAGGTGGTTTTGGAGACATATTTAGAGGGCATAGGGTTAAACATCAAGAAGTTGTACCTACCCTTGAGGCAAAGAAGCCTAAGCTAGCTCTAACCTTGATAAGAGTCACACTAGAAAGGGTAGAAGAAGAAACAACTTTCAGTGTTGCCAGTGAATAGGAATTATAGATAATAGCAAGAATGGGTGGCATAGAAGGAAGTTCTATTGTAGAAACTAAAGAAGACATATCCAAGACATCCATGGCAAAGATATCAATACCTACTCCATAAAATATTTTTGTCTTTGAAATTGATGATAAAACAGGGGAGATTTCAATGCATGGAGAAGAATATGACATGGTCAGATTGATTAAAGTTATGCATGAAAAAACTACAGACCTTCTGCTCCAAAAAATTAAAGACTTGAGGGGCCAATTGAAGACAAAGGATAACAAAATGGCAGAAATGCAAGCCATGATTAACAACTTGTATGAATAGTTATCTTAGGCAAATACCATACAAGTTCCACCTACCGCAACAAATAAAGAGGTAGATTATGTAGTCTGTATCTCTAAAATCAAATAAGAATTCTCTTTTAGGATATAGAATAGAATTGATGGTATCACAAAAATATTTAGATAGATCTGATTGATCAAATTTACTGTCCATGATATGGAAAGCCTGCTATATCAGAAGGAACAAGACTTAGAAGTCATTTATCCTACTCTCATACTAATGACTGAATATTTTGAAGAGATGCAGGATAAAGATACGGTCCTAGATGATGGCACTAAGATAAAAATAGTTTTCAATTCATGAAGGTATCACTGTTTGATGGGATATTAGTAAAATGGTACAATGATGTAGTAGAGATGAGTTATTTACTATATGATATAAGAGAAAAATTGGTAGATATTGGGATATCACTAGAGGAATTCCTAGAAACTACCAACATCAAGGATCTCATCATGAATAAAATAGAGGGTTTTTACTGTCAACTAGATGTTGAAAAGGCCAGGCAAGCTACATTCTTGGTCAATACTATAATTTCTCTGGTTACTAAGGACAAGAAGAATAAGGCCTTCATCAACATATAAAATAGTAGAATCTTACAAGATATGAACACAATAGGATTTATTGTATCCTTTCGTACCGATGCATGGAGGCATACTCCATATTGAAAAATAGATCAAAAAGCTCTAGCAAATCAAAAAAATGAAAGAAACCAGAGTGCATGGTCTACATCTAAGGTTGAATACTCCTCCGAGGGAAGAAATAATGATCACTAAAATAGGGCAGAGATCAAAACCAAGAGGTCGACCAAAAGATAAAGTAGGAATAGAGGAAGAATATTCATCATAAATAGAGTCAACTGGTCAGTGAACCAACCAAACTAAAAATTCCCAATAGAATTTGTAATACAAGCAAGAGGAGGATAATGGAAGATAGTTGTACAAGTGTTTGAGACATCAACCATAATATGATAAGTGTAAGGCTCAAATGAGGCTAAAAATAACCAAATCAAGAACCAGAGGCTATAAAATAAGTAGCCATGATCAGAATCGACATCAAGATCTAGAGATAGAAAAATTATTGGTAAGAGGTATACTGGAGTGCCCTGTAGTTGTGCTATTGTATCTCGTTTGTGTCTATTTTCTTGTTCATCCCTCACTCTTCCCCTTTGTTGTGCAGGTTTGGGTAGAATAGTGCTCATGAAGTTGTGATTATTTTCAAATCAAATGAGCCCAAGATCTAGAGGATTCACCTATTACCAGATTGGAACAGGAGAGCAAAAGAGTCTTGTTACATTATTTGAATAATAATTCTTCATTGTATTAAATATTTTAATAGAGTTTAATGACATTTTGCCAACTCTAGATGTTATTCATTTGAAAATTAACAATTTTGGGTTTTGATTCTGTCAAATTATTGTCTTCAGTATTGTATGTAGCTTCATGGTATATTACATTATTTGAATGTGTTATGAATGTTTCTTTCATTGGTTAACTATTAGTTACGATATTTTAATGAGTTTAATAGCATCAATTTTCTCTTTTCCCCATTCTCTCTATTCATTAGAAATATTTATTTAATTTGCTATAATAGTACAATGAATCTAGGCACCGATCTACATATAAGGTATAATTAGAGTTGTTATCCTTGCTTGGTCAATTTAATAGAAGTAAGTTGTAACTAATATCTGGAAGTGCGTAAAGCTTGTAAAATCATAAGTTTACCATTGGGGTTTCCTTACCTATTTTGGTTTCTTTTTAATCTTAGCAATACATTTCTTACCAAAATAAAGAGGTAGGTTGACCAGAGCCTGTAATAGCTCGTTTCGTTGGTTTCAAACAAATTCTTGTAGCATGACAACTCAATCCTATGGATACAAGATATTGTTCCAACAAGTACCAATAAATTATTTGAGCTTAGCACCACTAAGGCATCATATTTGTTTCTATTTAGTTTCAACATAGTGTAAATAAGAAATATTTCATCTTGTGGTGCATAGTGATGGTACACTTTTGTCCATATAAGAAAATATATTCAATGTGGTGATGCTAGAGTGATGCTAAATGTGACATTATGGATGTGAAATATAGCAACAAGAAAATTATAAATAAGTAATTTCTTGAAAGAAAGCCTTCAAATACATTTGTATACCCTTAAATATTATCTAAAAAAACTATTATTGATATCTAACTAAATATCCATTGCTATATATGGATCTAAGATACAAATAGTAAAAAAAAAATGACAAAGTTGATAATACTTCAAACAACTAAAAATGATATTACGTATATTATCAATAACAAATAGTTATATTATGACCAAAATTTATTAATAATTTTATGCAATAGAACACTAAAACCTAATGCTTAGGTTTTAAGTACCAACAAATAAAATTTGGTATGATTTTCATTTATCTTTGATAGTAATGAGAATTGTCAAAATATAAACATTTCATAAAATCTTGTCTATAAAATAGACTATATTCAGATTTATATCTTTCTCAGGTCCCTTCAAAACCTTGTTACTATTTTTTAAAACATAGTTCATTTTGTTTTCTCAAATTATTCATCTAATATTATTGGTTTATTCTTAAGTGAATCCTCTTTAGACATAGAAACCCCATTGATCAACTCTTTTGAGGGAAGACAACCACAAAATCTTTATAATGTAAATTTTAAAAAGAAGAGTTGCAAGATCTTTAGAATGGGAATTCTATAAGAAAATAGGTTTGTCACCCTAAAGTTTTAGATATGAATCCAGGTCAAACAATATGATTATAGAGTAAGAGCCTTGTCAAGTTGATAATAACTTATATTTGGGTATGGAATGAAAACAAAGAAAATTTTGCTTGGTGAAATTCTTAGGTTCAATGTCCAATTTTGTGAAATCCATTTAGCTCATGATTTCTACATACTCTCTAAAAATGTGTTATATGTATTTTTTTATTATTTTTAATCAATAATATGGAATTAAAATTAGACCCAAACATATAATGACCACATAATTTTATAATTTTTAATACTGTAGGTTTGACTCTGTTTCAATGTTTTACAATAAGCTCAATTCTTCACCATTCAAAATTTTATAATTTATTATTATTATTTTTAAATGTTAGATTCGTCCTTAACTTAAAAACTATTAATTATAAAGGAAATTATAATTAATCTAACCCAAAATAAAAATTCCTTAACTTCCTTTAAAAAACATTTATTTTAAAATAATAATCCTCAAAATAATTAAGGGTTTGTTACGGGCGTGAATGTAAAAGCGTGTGGTTATGCTCGGCATCTTCGCGTTAATTTAGTAGTAGGGAAAGACAGAAAAAAAAAAAAAAACGTCTGCGACAGTGCTTTGTTTAGAAAGTAAAGAAATGAATTTGTATCGTCAACGTAAAGCTGTTCATTCCTTCGTTCGCATATAGCAAAAACGGTAGATCCGAAAGATATTAAATAAATCGTCACAGGCCAAGCTTGACAGAAGAAGAAGATGATTTCACAAGATTTCGTAGGTCCCATGATTCGTTACTCCCACAGGTGGAGTGGAGTTTGAATTAGAACTAGTTGTTGGAGAAAGATGGACACTCCAAATATTTTCGTTCCAAACACGCCGTAAAGGAAAGCCGACCTTATTACTGCACCTCGCACTCAAGGAAGAGGAATGCGAGGAGGATAGACGGCGGTGAATGCGATGAAGTCGAGAGGAACAGTGACGATCATGGTGTGGACGCCTGCGAGAGTGATTGGCGTCGTCTGGCAGAGCCGCGCATGCTCCTTCTCCTCCAACTATGCATGCCATCGCTCTTTTTCTTAATTGCAATGGCCACACCCTTCACTTTTGTCTGGTATGGTATCTACTTCTTCTCAAACAAGAAAGCGATCTTGCTTGAGAAGAAGCTCAACCATTGAAATTTCTCCATGACCTTAATCAATTTATATAGGTTTGGAAAGCCATATTACAGACAATCGTATTAGGAGAGCCCGATGAATCTGGGACAACCCGATACAAACAGAGGAGATTGGAGTGGATATTACTAGGGATTGTGGATGTCCAATGTTAAGTAGATTTGGATTTTTCGACGCCATGTTTATTTCTCTGTGACAACACCGAGACAAAGTATTGGTGTACCGCCTTGCTGCACAAAGCAACGCCATAGTTTATAACTTGTGTATTTTAGTTTGCCTTGGTAATATATCTTGCTGCAGGAAGCAACGCCATAGTTTAATGTGTTATAGATATAAAATATTTTGAATTTAATAAAAGATAATAGGTAAAATATTGAGGATTAAGATTTCGAATCTTAAACATCTATTTAAAGTTCCGAATGCGCTTAAATTGTTTTCCAAGATGTTGGATGTTGTAAGCATAAGGACCTCTTACTCTTGTGCCATTCTCTTTTTAAGCAAATTCAAAGAAATGCTCAAACTCGTATAGTGCAAATGCGCCAAAGGTGGGCCATATTCAGTATGTCTTATCAAATAAAGTCTGCAATCCCTATAGGCTTTGACGCCCTCCATAATAAGTTATAAAGGTCTTCTCGATAATATAAAGGTTTTGGTTTTTTTTTTTTTTTTACGTTTAAAGTTTAAATTACGAGGTATGTGGTTGTGTATTAAATTCTTTATTGATAAGGTATGTAGTTGTGTATTAAATTTGTATGAGGATGCCCAACCTTATTACGGGTTTCTTGCACTAACAAAATAAAAAAAAAAAATATCGTCCAAGAAAAAATAATTGACATAAAAATGCAACTACCAATAAGTTGTTGAAAGTAAACATTTTTCTATGTATAAAAAAAAATTGTTGAAGGTAAAGTTTTCTTTTCTTTCCAGACAAATAATATATTCTTCTTATTTATTTAAAAAACAAAAAAGTTTTTTTTAGTCGAGTGATTTATTCTTACTAAAAATATAATGAGAGTACAAATTCACACAAAAATAGGTGGTATGAAAGCACACTCTAAAGCTTATGTAATAAACTAAACCAAAAACAGATCACCAAGAGATTTGTTGCTTACATTACAATACTAAAAAATGAAAGCAAAAAAAAAAGAGAGATCTAATGCACATAATTCCATGTAAGTAAATCTTTTCAAGTAGACTTAAAGACTAGTTGCTCCATTGAGACGTCATCATCCTGCTTCTATTCAAGCAATGACAATGCCCCAAAGCTATTAAAACTAATAGGTTTGACACTTGCCCACCAAGGTTTAGATGGGTGAAATCATTTTTTGAGTATACTGTCCCCATCTTCTTTCCCTTGTCAAAGACTATGATAACACCAAAATCACACAAAAGGGGAAGGATCTTTAGATTTTGCTTCCTCTGTAGGAAACACCAATATTATCGATGAGCATCCAGTGGCATAACCTTGCCACTAATATATAGCTATTGGAGGAATTAGGAACATAACTTTCCAACTAAAAACTAGTCATATGAAGTTGATTTTCTAGAGCAACATCTTCTTCTATAGATCCCCTTCTCAGGTTGCGAGAGCACCTTGCACTAGTCGGGGAGGAATGTACTCAAGGACTACCCTATTGGGTAGACTATGAAGCAACCATTGTTGCAATCCTTGGGGTATGAATATGTTGAGATTGAGGAGCCTCATTATTGGTATTTTTATTTGGAGGACCAATTTTTTCCTTTTTATACCCTTTTTCTATCGGTGTTGACTTGGAGTATGTACCTTTATAAGTAGTCGAACACACATTTTTACGCCCTCCCACAATTATCCAACCATCCTCTTGAGGTTGAGGAGTGGACACACTCGGTGTGGTGAGGCTTTACTTGTCCCTATTATGCCACATCAAGGGATAATATTTCATCTTGTGTGTTGAGGATTGGTATCAAAAATACGTGTTGGGAAAATTAATTTAGATGACATGTTGGGATAACATAGTGTCACCAACTTGTATATCAATAGTTTATTTTAGATCTCGAGAAATATCAATCTCAATGAAAATATATTTTTGAGGGTGTGCATGGAAAGATTTGTCTACCTCCACAAAAATGACACGTCCTAGAGAGGTTGCTATGTAGTTGAGAAAGGGCCATAAATGTAGAGGGAGTCTTGGTAATTCTAACCACATAGGGACTTTGGCAGATTTTTCCTCAAAAATATAAAAATCTAGAGAGCTTCCCATGTACCAAGGACCATTCTCATAAATCACTTTAATGTGGGTTGTTTTTGCAAAGTAAAATAAAAATACCCTTCATAAGGCTTTGAATCATCATCAACTTGACTCCATGAGGAGTCCAAGCTACATTAACCCAGGCCCTAAGGGAAGACTCATTAAGGATGCATCCAACAAAATACCTAACAAGGGTGAATGATTCTAACCAGTGACATGCAAAATCAAATTCAAGCAATGGAAGAATTACATCAGGAGAAGGAGGGTTACCTTGTGGACCATTCTAAGCATAAAATTGCATAGTCATTTGAGAGGATCCATTATCTCAAGCTCTCAAGCATTTTCTTGTGCGGTGCTAGTGTTGACTATTGTGCACTAGTCTGCCAAGGTTGAGGATCATATTGAATATTGAAAATGTGTTGAATTAGCATTTTTATCATTTTCATCCTCATATTACCTCATTTTCCTTTTTCAATTATTGAATATGTGTTGAATTATCATTTTATAAATATTAAATATTCTATATAGATTTTAACCTATAAAATAATAAATTTAATAATGTTTTAAGTAGTTTAAAAATATATTTAAATTTATTATTAATATTTTACCTTAATTTTTATAATATGTATAGTTAAAACTTCTTAATTACTCGTTAATGTATCTATTTAACAAACCATTTTTTTTTATTGAAGAATGTAAAGCACAGTTAGGGGTACAACTAGAACCACCTAATACAGGGGTACAATAGGGCCACCCTACCCATGATTCAAACATAAATATTTGGGATCAGAGTCCAATGACATACTAGGGATACAAGCCAATTTTTATTGTATAAAAATTTATGGGGCTATGTTTAAGTTGTGATAATCTAATTCTCTAAACACCTTATTTTTAGGGGTTCCTTCAAATCAATAGCAATCATTATCCTTAAATTTTATGTATATTATCCTTCACAAATTATTGGATCTTGTGCATTGCAACATCTTAATAAACCAAATATTTTAGAAATTAATCATTGAGATCAACCTATTTATGACAAGTTACTGGTTTTCACTATCACAGATCTTAAATTATTTTGCACATGAACATTATCAAGTTTGTGTAACATTACCAAAAACAAAATTCTTTTTCATATAAAAAAATTTGGATTCTAATTTGAATAACTTTCTTGACCAATTCAAACTTATAGTCATCTTCATCCTCAACATATTTACCCTCGATTGATTGTTTTTCCTCTACTCTTTCAATTTTTGTTGCTCATGTTCCATGATACCAATAAATCACCCAATAATGAAATGAATCAAGGTTTATCTACATATTTATCATTATCATGATCAATTAAATGCTCTTTAGCATATTTTCCTTTTTTAAGATCAAATTGTAACTCTTCTAAAAGGAATCTGCATACTCTTAATTATCGAATCAATAATAGATACTTGGCTATATTGTCGTATGAACTTACTCTAGTGGGTTTACTCAAGTGTTGATTATGGGATTAGTGAGCATGAAAGCTATAGATACCCAATTTTTCTCAATCATACTATTCTAGGATTCTAGTCAATTTTGGTGACATATCTAAGTCATTTTCTAGCCTTCATCATAAAAATTAGGTGCTTAGAAAAAATTTGCAACTCATAGATAAATTTGTGGTATATGAACTTGTCTCCCAATCTACAAACTTTATTTAGTGCAAAATTTCAAATTCTTGCCCCTTTAATGGTCAAATAGATGAATCCATAGCCTAGTGAAGTTCATAGCTATAAACTTGTCTAGGCTATGAATTTATATTTGCATATTTGAAATGGAATGTTTTACAATCCAACACTCATGCCTATCCATACCAGTAACTTTCCAACTTGAATTACGTTTTGGTGCCTCAAAATATTTCTAACATAAATTTCTTTTTGCTCATGCCAATTTGATCAAATAATTTCAAATATTCAACTCATTATTTTTCCTAATTGAAACATAGTATTTCTCAATTGCACAAATATTTTGAAATATTGGCTCCCTATCTCCTCTAGAAGCCCCAAAAATATATAAATTGTGTTAGAGTTAGAGTCTATTACATCATTTGGATCATGTAAATGTACCTAACTTTTGGGGGAAGTTATCTAGTTACTTTATGTAATGCAATAAATGCACAAGTGTCAATGTCCAAGTTGTAACTATGCAAGGTGTCCCTTGCACAACTAGGTAGAGTGTTGGACAAGGAATATTTCCATTATAAAATGACCTCATTGTAAGAGTTTGATATGTAAGTCAGTAGGTAGTAGTAGTAGTACTGTGTGAATCCATTAGTGATGGAGTACATTATAGTCCTGTAGCATCTTGCATGGATTCACCATTTCCTCCATAGCAATAATGTATTTATTTTCATCATTTATGTTTATAGCATATTTTTGAAAGTTCATAAATTTACTTTCTCTTATACTTTTGCATCCTATGATTGTCATCTCCCATTACAATCTACCTCAAAAGCTAAAAGTGGTATCAGAGCCATGGTAGGTCTAGTTATAGTAGAACTAGCTACTATAGAGTGAGAGAAGAACCACCATTATTGTTGAGCCTAAATTTTTCTATGAACCTGATTTGCCATAGTTCATAGGCTCTTGCAAAAATATTCAAAAGAAACAAGGTGGTAGGGAGAGCTTTGAGAAAGTTTTATTTCTAAAATAGGGCTAGTCACCATAGCTTTATTTTTTATAAATTGAATGTTCCATTGAATCCATTGCATATGAATTTCATTAAGATTATATGGTAGAACAGAATAAAAAAATAATTGAAATTCATTGGTCTTAGAGTCTTCCAACAGAGTTATAGAAAAATAACTCATGAAGGTAAGGACTCAACATTTGATCCACTAGTTTGATGAATCAACTAGTGAAGCTCATATAAGATGTCTCAAAATTTTACTATTACTTGAAGTTTCTTTTACTACAGGGAACTAACCCTAAAATGATTGGGTAACTCCTACAACAAAAATCTACGAGATTTAAATTAATTGCCTAAAGGTCGGAGTGCCTTCATAGTGCAGATATTAGTTGTAAAAAATAATACTTTAGAAGATACTCTAGGAGGATTCATAGTGAAGTCTAGAGATTGAATATTTCTATTGATAAAGTCAACTTCATAGAAGAAAAGGCCATAAAAACCTTGATCTTAAAAATACCACAAAATCCTTGATCTAAGAAAAGTCCATAGAATCCTTAATCCTAAAAATGCCATAGAAGCCTTAATCCTAAAAATGCCATAAAAGCCTTGATATAAAAAAGGCCATAGAAGCCTTAATATGAAAAAGGCCATAGAAGCCTTGATCCTGAAGAAGACTCCAAAAGAGAGTACCTAATTCAAAAGCAGATTCATATTTCAGTACTAATCATTTGATTGTAAAAAAATAAGATTCACTAAGTTGGGAAACTTCCTACAATAAAGTTAGGAAGAGTATTTTCTTCAAAATAAATCCAGCACCTAAAGAAAAATTGAAGGTGAAGATATGTGGTGAAGGTCTCATTGAAGAAACTTCTAGTCTCGAAAGGATTAGAAGGACTAGGAGAGCCCTATTCAAATCCAAAAGCAACATAATCATGTGATCCATGAAGGAGATATTAATTCCAAAAGTTAAATAAGAATATCTTAAGGAATACCAAAGTAGCTACAAAATCGAAGACCTAGGAGAGGTCTCAAGTAAAAAGGGTTGGAGAGCCTTGTTGTTAAAACAAGATCATCAAAATATTTCCCATAAGAACTCATTGGAGAAATTATCCATCAAGGAGAAAATTTCTGATAAGAAAAATATTTGGGAAAATTATCATCATCTGACAACAAGCCCAACCAAGAGAAGAAGAATTGGCAAGGAGTGCCAACAGAAGACTTTAATACATTTAGAGTCTTCAAAATAAGAATATCCTACTTGAAGTCAAAACTTGACAAGAAGACTTGAAGACAAAAGGATCATGTCAAAGCCAAGAGACTTGAATATTACCTTTAAGAAGGCATAAATATTCCTCTAAATCCACAACAAAAAGGAGAATATCAAACCACCAAATCCCAGTCTCATGAAAAAAGTTTGAGAGCTCTTTTTAGTGAAGGAGTTGTTTGGAAAAGCTAATAAAAGTTGCATAAATCTAAAGCAGCGAGCTTGATCTACATTATCTACAAAAAATTGTCAAAAAGATAAGAAACTATTGGTGCAAGTAAACTTATTAATTAGATTACTCAACATATTTGTTAAAGCACCTTATGTTAGATCAGAAGTTGTAAAGAGGAAAATTGAATTATAGTATTCAAAAGTGCAAAAATAAAAATAAATTCCTTTTAAGATTCATTTTCATAATGGGGAATTGATTTCTGAAGTTACAATCAACTACCTATCTTATATCTTGAAAAATAAGTCTAGATCCTACAATTGTGTTTGTAGTGAAATTCGAAAGAATTTATTCTAGATTATATTTGAAAGGTTGCAGTGGAATTGTTAAGAGTATTTTTGAGAAATTAATGGATCAATAAGGTGAATTTATTGTTACCATTTAAAGTGCATATATTAAGCACCATTCTAGTTTATTTTTTAACTAGTTAATCCCATTTAGTTTGTGTTGTTAAGAATCACAAAAAAAAAACAAATTGCAGCACTTTCATGGCCAAAAGAAGCCACCATTACTAGTAGAAAGGTGAACTAGAAAACCACCATTGAAATCCTTGAAGGAAGCCCCAAATTGAGACCTTAGAAGTCTCAAGATTCAAGAAGAATACAAGGATTATTTTTTAACACAGAGTGAAATAACACTCATTTCATTAGTTTGGATTGACTATCATCCAAAAGAAGCAAGAAGTATTATAAAAATTCTTCATTTTGGTGCAATATTTACATATTACAAAAGGTACCTCTTTTGTTCCTTGGAAGAAAAAAGGTATTACTATTTACAAGGGGGCATAAGGATGTTCTTGTCCAATAGACTTGTGACCAAGGGAAGGAGCTATCAAAAAGCTCACATGAATAGTATATTTATGGTCAAAGGAAGAGACACCGAAGAACTCACACATACTTGTCCAACAAACTTGCAACCAAGTAAAGGAGCTATTAGAAAGCTCACACGAACAATGAATTTACGACCAAAGGAAGAGCCACCAAAGAGCTCATACGTCCAAGAGTTGAGGTGTTTAAAAATACCATTTTCCTCTATCAAATTCAGCCCTATAAGCAGCGTGTCACCTGCAATAGTGGATCCATTGAAATAATTTATTATCACTCATGCTTACATAGAAAGAATAGTAGCATTCAATGACATGTTATCTATGTAAAATATAAAGCAAAAGGATACCCATTGGCTATAATAATCAATGTTGAAGAAAGGTAGAAATCAGAATTAAATACCTACAAATAAGTGTAGAGATAAGAGCTATACCTAAGGCATCCATTGAAGTGAGAATCCACCAAAATAAAAGCTCAAAATTGTGCCATAGGACCATGAAGCAATTCAGTTGTAGTCATCCATCATCCTCACCAAGCCAACATGCAAAATAAATATTGCATACCAAGAAACATAGCAAGCTCATGTAGGGTGCAAATATAAAGGAAAATTTAGGGTTGCAAGCTCATAATTGGAGTGTTAGAAATAAGGTTTGCAATGACAAGCTTGATAGGGATTAGTATGATATTGCATTTAATACTCACACATATAGCGTGTATTAAATGCTAAATTATAAAGGTAGACATACCTATAAATATGTTTTTTATTAATGCAATTGGTAAGTTTTTATTTGTGCCATTTTATATCTTCTATTAAGAGTGTTTTCCACATCATTGGTATGAAATATGAGCACTGGATATGTGAGTATCATCTTCCTCTAGGCCATTATGGTTCAAAAGAGGAACGAGAAAAACACCATTGGATCTTGGCTTTAGGTGAACATTCTTTCCTTTTGTAGACATCTTTGAGCACTTTTGTTTGTGAAAACTCTCAACTGGGGTCCCTATGACTCCGACCCTCAGTTAGTTGGGTCCATCTAACTCTGACCTTCATCTCGTCACCATCATTCATAATGTCGACCATTTCACTTATCGACTCATCACAAAATTTCAACAATTTCATATCGAAATGAAAGTCAATTTTTAGCAGCTTCAAGAAATGATTATCGTTGCTAATGAAGAAGTCATGGAAGAAGATCAAAATTCCACCCCTGATCCAAAAATTAAAGAATATATAGCCACACCTAGATTTAAACCAGGGTCTATGGGTGATATTCCCAGCGTCTTTCCATTAGATGATATGGCTTTGGTTACTCCTGATGCAGATCCAATTTCTGTTGAAGCTCCTGATGTAGATCTGAGCTCCATTGAAGCTCCTGATTTTGAGCCTAAATACGTTTCATCATATACCATGGTTCCTATGATTCTTACATATTTGCAGCCTAGGATTTTTGATATCCTGATTTCAAATATTGATCTATTGTATATGGTTTCCGTGCCATCATCCTTGGTGGCTCTGCAACTCCTCTATAATTTTTTGAAGGTTACTTCATGTGATTTACCACATCTTGCCATTGTATTCTATGCTACACTTCATCACAACAACCACTATCACATTTGGCCACCACCACTTGAGTCCATTTACCGTGATCCACCTCCACTGTTGCTGCCATTGACACACACACCCTTATATTATTTGATGCTTGATGAGCTCTTCAACGTTGATCTATGGCCTCCACAACCACTACCATAATTTCCTATAGATCACATCGATTACTTGTATTTTCTACCATTTATCTATGTTTATAGCATCGATCTGCAACTTTTCCTGGCCATATCATGCAGTATTTTGGCCATAATTTTTATCCACTGCTTCGCCACTTCATGTTCACCATCCGAAGCCATTGTCGTCAACATCATTTTTTCATAGTTTATTCACCATCTCCTCTTGTGTCACCACTATAAATTATGTGTTTCTAACAATCATTGTCTTGTCGTTGTGCATCCTCTATCGAAGCCACCACCAGCCTAGCATTTTCACCATCTCTTGTGCCATTTTCATTTTCATCGCTCGATTTCGCATACCCGATATCCGCCATGGCCTCCATCATTCCATAAATTAAATTAAATTAATTTAATTTTCAAATACCCCTTTTTTATTTCCTTGCATCCATCCTCCAGCAACCATAAATTAAATTATATTATTTTTAATATAATTTAATTTTTCTCCACCCATTAAGTGCATATCATCCCACCTTTAGTATTGAATGTTGTCCCAATCATCAATAATTTAATGCAAGCTGAATATTTTCCACTTGACTGTTGTCTCGATCCACCAATAATTTAATGCAAGAAGCCCACAATTAACCACAAATTACTTAAATTAAATTAAATATTTTTTAATTTAATTTAATATTTTCCATAACCATTAATGCATGGCTCAGCCAATTCAATGCATGCCCACTTGTCTTAAAGACCGCAACAATTAAATTTTTCATTTGGCATGTGGTTCGAGGCATCTTCTACTGCATCTTCTCCGACATTTCAGTTGCTGCTTTCTTCTACCAATTTTTGGGACCCATTTCAGCTATTCACTGGTATATCAGTGTTTACAATCATTGGAGAGCGTTTTTTGATTCAAATTTAGATATAGTGCTATATTTTGGTCTTATGAATACCTATTCAACTTCACCATTTTGGATCTTCTTATTTTTTAACAAGAGTGCATTTTCGGTTGTACCCGACACTCTTCAGCTACCCATATTTCTCTTCCACACTTGTATGACATGAAATGGAAAAAATGAAAACTTAAAAATTACATTAATCAAAAATATATTTATAGGTATGTCTGCCTTTATAATTCAACATTTAATACACACACTTTGTGTGAGTATTAAATGCAATATCATACTAATCCCTATCAAATCCACTTGGTACAAACTATCTATGTCTCCCAACCTTCAAACGCTCACCTGAAGGGAGTTACATTCATTTTGAGGGAGTTAATATTCTTTGCAGGTTACCACCAACCTCATCATTGCCTAAGTAATATTAAATATGTCTATCTTGTAATGCTTCGTGTGACACTTGTCATGAAGCCCATCTTACTTAAGATGCTCATCTTGGAGAACAAAAGATACAACAGTGTGTGAAGAAGAACATAGCAAATAAAAGCATGGGAGTAGTCAAATAGAGTTAAAGCATTGATGTGAAATGGCTATACACCATTCAACGGTGTAAGGAAAACATTTAAGATGTTGTCATAAAACTAGTGAACAACACTTGCATTTGGAGAAGCCCTGCAAGGCATATCCTAAGATATATTTTATTGCTAGTTGCAGAAGTGAAGGATCACCAATAAAGGAATGAGTTTGCACCAGTCAAATAGGGCTCTGACTACCCATGAGTGTTATGTAGCACATAGCTACGAATCTACCGATGCACAATATTAAAGAACAATTGAGGTAAAGGTTGATCTTTATGCTTGTTTTAACATAAATTTTTTGGATTTATAAGGTAACATTTTATCTCTTGAAATTTTTGACATTAGATATTCATTAAGCAAGCATAATTCATATTTGTTAATATTTTCAAAAAGTTATCAAGGAGAAATAAGAGTTATTATTGAAATTTAATTTACTTGCAAATATTATTTTCTAATTTTTCCAAATTTAGGAGTTATAAGAAATACAACATCAAACTTAGGAATTGGAAATTAGAAAACATTAACATCAACCAAAAAGAGGTATTTAAAGAAATTTATTAAAGTTTTTAAAAGTTAGGATTTTTATAGTGTTGCCTTAAAATATTTAAAGGAAGAAAAATAAATCCAACATCAAAACCTCTTCAAAGAATTGAAAATAGTGCTTAGTTCAATAGGAGTAATAAGGATATAGAGAAGTTGTTTTTTGTAAATGCAAAATTTTATAAAATCAACTTAAAATTGAACTACAATTTACAGAAGTACTATATTGATCATATATCCTATCCAAAACATCCTAGGGAGTCATAAGGCATTCTACAAAACTTGGTAATATTAGCATCCATAAAAAAATATCAAGTTCTAAATTCATTTGGATAGATGTAATCTTGCTACAAAACCTAAAAAACTTATTAGGTTTGTAAACTCTCATCATTAGGGATACATAATGAAGTCCACAAAATTGAAATATTTGATAAAGGGAATACAATTGCATTCAACAAATTCTTCCTAGCTAAATCCCAACTACTCAAAGGCTCAAATTATTTCTCATGGAAGAATAAAGTAACAACAATTTTGGTTTATGAAAAAATTTGGGATATTGTCCAAGGGAAAACAAAGAAACCTACTACAGGAGATACTAAGATTCAAAAAATTGAGGAAAATGATTCAAAATCCCAAATGATCATAACATTTGATATCACTGATGATATAGAACCTTATATCAATTCAACAAAAACATATTATGAAGCATGGAAAAGCTTAGAAAACTATTTGAAGGGAAGAATAAAGCCACCATATTCTTCATCTACAAACTCAACTGCATTCCTTAAAAATGAGCAGTGGGAAAATAATATAACTTTTTCTAAGGAAGGTAGTAGATATTAAATTAAAATTGTTAACTCTTGGAAAGGAGACTAAATATGAACTTCTTACTCAAGTAACCATGAGAGCACTTCCAAACAACTATAATCATTTGGTCACATCTCTACAAATCTTAAGTAAAGATACTTATTTTGATGGCTTAGTCAAAATCCTTCAAAAATATGAAGTGGAACACACTGCAAAAGATTATATGACTAACACTGCATTGACACCAAAAGATAATCCATAGGGAAATATTGCTTCATCAACAAAATGATGAATAACATGGTATTATTAGATATACATAAAGAGATGTCATCGTACTGATTATTGCAGGTACAATCTCAAAAACTACAATCAATGAAATCAGATAAACAATGGGAACCAATTTCAATCAAGACAATATCAAAAGAATTCTTGTCAAATATAATTTTAGTGACCAACCAATTATCCTCAATTGGAGTACATAAAGGGAAATTAGAAAGGAAACCTAGTTTAGAAGATAGAAGAAAATGAAGAGATGGATGAATATTCAAAAAATTATGAGAAGAAAGATCTATCAACAAATGTAATACTTTTGCTTGAATAGGTTAAAAATAATCCATACAAAGAATACAAAGGTCAATATGAAGAAGAAGATCCATATTGAAGACTAAAAGTCTTCAGTATCTAAATAATGTAATGCAGGGGGTGTTGAGTTAGATTCTATTACATCATTTAGATCATGTAAATGTGGATTCCTAGGTACATACTTAGGACATTAGATTACTTTAGGGTGAATTTATCTAGTTACTTTATGCAATGTAATAAATTCACAAGTGTCAATGTGCAAGTTGTAAATGTGCAAGGTGTCCTTTGCGTAGCTAGGTAGAGTGTTGGCCGAGGAATCTATCTTCCTTTATAAAAGGGCCTTATTGTAAGAGTTTGAGATGCAAGTCAATGGGTAGTAGTAGTAGTACTATGTGACTCCATTAGTGGTGGAGTATATTATAGTCCTATAGAATCTTGCATGGAGTATCCATTTCCTCCATAGGCAATATTGTATTTATTTCTATCATTTCTATTTATAGCATATTTTTTCAATCTTGTAAATTTACTTTCTCTTATATTTTTGCATCATGTGATTTACATCTCCCATTGAAATCTACCTCAAAAGCTAACAAATTGGGCACCTAACTCTCAAATCAAACAAGACACAAGAGCATGAAAATTTAAAACAAGGATACAAGCAAGAGTTTTTGGACAAGAAGCAATCTTGATAGCAATGTTTTGAATATTTTTGAAGTTTTCTTTGATTTTTTTTGCCTTTGAGCATCCTAGGATGTTGCATGCATAATATTTCTTCTTTTGATGAAAATGGAAGTTCTCTTTTGCTACCATTTTCTTTCCATGTTCTTTGATTATTGACTAAATTCTCCTTCAATCTATTAAATTACATCTCTATTAATATTAGTCTTTGCAGGGTCTTATTTTCTCCCTCTATTTTTTTTTTTTTGATTGGTTGAAAGGGTGTTGAAAGGTCCCTGAACCTTGTACAAGAGGTTTTACATGATTTCCAAATCGACCGAGGTGGTCCAAGAGCTAAAGATCAAAGAACGAGCAAAATGCCACACGAGGAAAGGTGTCACGAAATCGCGACCAGTTTGGAAATGATGTCGCGAAATCGCGACATGTTGCACCGTTGCATCCAAGAGAGGAAGAGATGTCACGAAATCGTGACAAGAAGCGGCATCGAAGCCGAAGGAGAGAAAGTGTCGCGATATCGCGACATGTTGCAAGGTTGCTGCCAGAAGAGAAGAAGTGTCGCGATATCGCGACATGTTGCAAGGTTGGTGCCAGAAGAGAAGAAGAGTCGCGAAATCGCGACAAGCAGCGTTATCGCGACCAAAGAAGAAAAAGTGTCACGAAATCGTGACAGATTGCAAAAACGCGGCCGAAGGGAAAAGGTGTCGCGATATCGCGACATGTTGCAAATTCACGCCCGAAGAGAAGAAGTGTCGCGATATCGCGACATGTTGCAAAATCGCGCCCGAAGAGAAAAAGTGTCGCGATATCGCGACATGTTGCAAAATCGTGGCCGAAGAGAAAAGGTGTCGTGATATCACGACATGAAGAGACATCGCGGCCGAAGAGAAAAGGTGTCACGATATCGCGACATGATGCAAGACCGCATCGAAGAGAAAAGGTGTCACGATATCGCGACATGATGGAAGATCGCAGCCGAAGAGAAAAAGTGTCGCGATATCGCGACATGATGGAAGACCGCAGCTAAAGAGAAAAAGTGTCACGATATCACGACATGATGGAAGACCGCAGTCGAAGAGAAAAAGTGTCACGATATCGCGACATGATGGAAGACCACGTCGAAGAGAAAAAGTGTCACGATATCGTGACATGTTGCAAGATCACGCCGAAGAGAAAAAGTGTCGCGATATCACGACATGTTGCAAGAACGTGGCCAAAGAGAAAAAGTGTCGCGATATCGCGACATGTTGCAAAAACGCGGTCGAAGAGGAAAAGTGTCGCGATATCGCGACATGTTGCAAAATCACGGCCAAAGAGAAAAAGTGTCACGATATCGCGACATGTTGCAAAAACGCGGCCGAAGAGAAAAAGTGTCACGATATCGCGACATGTTGCAAGACCGCGTCCGAAGGAGAAAGAAGTGTCGCGATATCGCGACAAGTTGCAACCTCGCGGCCAGAGGGGAAAGGGATGTCGCGATATCGTGACATGCTGCAATTTCATGGCCAAAGGTGAAAGGTGTCGTGATATCGTGACATGTTGCCAAAACACGGTCGAAGGAGGAGAAGAAGGAAGAAATGACGTGAAAACTCGACCAGTTCCATGAGCAAACTAAACCGGTCCCCTGCCAACCACTCACATTGTGCAGACATTGACACTTATAGAATCGTTCCTTAGGCCAATGGGGAAGGAGTCTCTCCAAACATGAATGTCAGATTCTCCTACTCCCTTGTTAGCAAGCCAGTCCGTAGCTTTGTTTCCTTCCCGATACTGATGCTTAATGACTAATTCTGGGTAATTGCCAATTAGTGCCTTGCATTCTTGGAAAATCGAAACAAGGGCCCAGGGAGGCACAGAAGTCCCATTGAGCCAGTTGATACAGTGCAGCGAGTCTCCTTCTATGATAAGTTTATTGATGGTCAAACCTTCCAAGAGGATCAAGCTTTGGAGCAGAGCCCGAGCCTCTGCCATATTGTTAGATTGAATTCCCAGGTTCTGGGCAAAGGCCAAAATTATTTCTCCTCTGTGATTTTTGAGAATTCCTCCTCCGCCAGCCGCTCCTGGGTTGCCTTTGGCCGCACCATCGAAATTGAGCTTGTGCCACCCAGTAGGTGGTAAGACCCACTTGATGACAGACCTGTCAACAAAGTACGGGGCATGGCAGAGAAGTTAGAAAGATTGAAAAGTTTTGTTAGGTCCGATTCAAGGCCAGGAGGGGGGTTTGGAAGACGAAACAAGAGAGGCATTCTCCGTAGCAAGGGCCAAGATTTTGGCAACAATAATCTTCTTATCAGTGGCTTGGTTTTTGAAAATTTTGGCATTTCTCTCGAGCCATATCTGCCACAGGAAAAGGTGGAGGCAAGCTTGCCACATGAATTTAAGTTGATTGCTCTTGAAAGGCCGGGGCCATTGTTGAAAAAGGAGGGGAATGGAATGAGGGAGGGCTGCGGAGATGTCGAAGGTGTTAAGAACCTGGTTGAGAACTGCTAGAGAGAAGGGACATTCCAAAAAAACATGCGAAGTTGACTCACAGGCATTTTTGCACAGGATGCACCAATTGGGAATGAGTAACCCTCTGATTATCAAGTTGTCAGTGGTGAGGATTCTATTTTGGATGGCCAACCAGGCAAAAGAATTTGACCTTGGGAATGATCTTGGGAACCCAGACCTGATTAGATAAGTCCCGACCATCATTGGGAGTTTCTTGACTGTAGTAAGCTGATTTAACAGTGAAATTCCCTGAATCTTCAAGGTTCCAGACCATGGAATCATCTTTGTGTGAGTTGGGGATGATGCAAGTCCTCAGCAAGTTTTGTAACCGCCTGAGCACCTCGGTGATATGCCTAGGCCCGTTAAGAGCCAGGTGTTTCCATTCAGGTCTTGTGATACCTGGGTTAATGAAATGGCACACCTTATCTCCAAAGGTGGCTTCGGTAACCGTCTTGAGCACTGCAAGATGCGGATCTTGGCTGAGAGGTTTATCACGGATCCACGGGTCATCCCAAAAATGAATGGTCATTCCAGTTCCAAGACACCACCTTAAGCCTTCCATGATGATCTTCCTTGTTTTGGTGATGCCATTCCAGAAATGGGATCCGCTAGGAAGGTTGTGCTCTCCAAGAAAGGAAACCTGATGGAGGTACTTAGCTTTGATGATGTCAATCCAAGTGACTTTTTCATTGATGGTAAGTCTCCAGGACTGCTTGGCAATGAGGGCCATGTTCATCCGCTTGATGTCTCTGAATCCGAGTCCTCCATCCTTTTTCTTGGAACAGACCCTATCCCAGGCAACAAGTGAAAATTTATTCTTGTTTTCGTTTCCCGCCCAAAGGAATCTGCGTTGAATTTGCTCAATTCTTTGGCAGATGGAAGCTGGAGCTTTGAAGATAGATAAGAAAAAAATGGGAATACTTTGCAGGCAAGCCTGGACCAGAGTGGCTTTGGCTGCCTGATTGAGCATTGAGCTTTTCCAACCTGCAAGTTTCTTGTTGAGGCGATCTAAAATAGGGTTCCACATAGCCGAGACAGATCTGCCATGGAAAAGCGGTAATCCAAGATAAGTAGTTGGAAGGCTCCCAATGATGCACCCAAGGATCTCAGCAATCCTATTTTTCCTGTGAATGGGAGTATTGAGAAAGTATAGCTTGCTTTTGCGGTAATTGACTTTCTGGCCAGCCGCCTCTTCATAAGAATCAAGAATGTTCTTAATGATTTTTGCTTCGAGAACGGAAGCATGAGAGGATAGAATAGTATCATCCACAAACTGTTGGTGGGATATGGCATTGGTTTTTGAGGCTGGTTTGATCCCGGAGACGAGACCACTATTGCAGGTAGCTGTAAGGGTTCTTCCAAGGGTTTCGGCCAAAATGATGAAGAGAAAGGGGGACAGAGGGTCCCCTTGACGGATGCCTTTGAAACTTTGGAAGAAACCTACGGGTGAGCCATTGATAAGAATAGAGAACCATGCAGTCGAGATACATTCATGAACCATCTTGATCCATTCTTTGTGAAACCCAAACTTCTCTAGGACCTCGAATAGGAATTTCCAGGAAACCCGATCAAAAGCCTTGTTCATGTCAAGCTTAAGGAACATGCTGGGTTTTTTATTTTTAGATGTCGAGTGGGCCAATTCATGGACGGTTATCACTCCATCAGCAATGAATCTACCTTTGACCGAGCTCCCTTGGCACTGGTCGATGATGGAGGGAAGGATGTCTTTCAACCTGTTTGCCATAACTTTGGTGATAAGTTTGTAGATGACACTACAGAGACTAATAGGTCTGAAGTCGGAGAGAGAAGCACGATCATTGGACTTGGGAATTAAAACAATGAAGGTGGAATTGGCCTCTCTCGACATCTTTTTGGCTCTCTGGAAGAATTTAACCGTAGCAACGACATCTGGGCCCACAATATCCCAAAAGTGTTGAAAAAACCGAGGTGGGAAGCCATCGGGTCTGGGGGCCTTATCAGGTTCCATTGCAAACAGAGCTTCTTTGATCTCCTCTTCAGTGAAGCATTGAAGCAATTTCCCATTATCATCATTAGACACCAACTTTGGGATTTTCTGAAGCAGAGAACTTGTTGTGCGGGGATGGCAGTCAACGCTTGGACCTAAGATTTCTTGGAAGTGGCGCACAACTTCCTGTCTGATAGCTTGGATGTCAGAGACAATGGATCCATCAGCCTTGGTCAACTCAGAGATTTTATTTGAGCCTCTGTGACGCATGGTGGAAGCATGGAAAAACTTCGTGTTGGTGTCTCCTTCTTTGAGCCAGAGGTTTCTAGATTTTTGCCTCCAGTAGGACTCTTCCTTAGCCAAGGCATTGTGAAAGTTTGAAAGGAGGCTTTTTTCTTCCATGAAAGTTTTGACCCTCAGATCTCCTCCCTGAATCAGATTTTCCACCCTTTTCAGCTCATCCATCAGAAGCTTTTTCTCGGTAAAGAGGTTGCCGAAAACCTCCCTATTCCAGCATTTTAGCTTGAGTTTGACCGCTTTGAGTTTGAGGAACAGATTCGTGAGAGGGTTTGGACAAAGGTTTTGCTGCCACCATTGTCGAATACACCGACCTAAATCTGGATGGGTGAGCCACATATTTTCAAACCTGAAAGGGGTTTTGAAGATTTGCTAGGGGCGGGAACAATCCAGAATTAAGGGGTTGTGATCGGAGCCAATTTTTGGGTGGCTATGAAGCTTGGCATCGCCAAAAATAGGAATGAGTTCTTTGGATAAGAGAAATCTGTCAAGCCAGATTTGGATGTGATGGATGCCCGCACGTCTGTTGCTCCATGTGTAGTTGGATCCTTGGAGCGGCATGTCCATTAGCTCGTTGTGGTTGACAAAATCGTTGAAATCTTCTATGCAGTTGTTGGTGATCGGATTGCCTCCTTGCTTATCAAACAGGTGAAGGGGAGCATTGAAATCACCATAGAGCATCCATGGAAAGTCAACAAAGTTGTTGCGCATTGCTGAAATGTTATCCCACAACAGTCTTCTGTTGACAGGACTGTTAGGTCCATAAACATTGGTGGCGATCCATTGGAGGTTAGTGACTTTATTGGTAAACAGAATGTTGATGGTTCTGTCAGAGACTGAAAGAACCCTCCCATCAATGGTTGTCGGATCCCACAAACAAAGGAGACCCCCAGATGCCCCTGAGGAGGGACAAAAGGCAAAATTGTTGTTTTCCCAGATTAGCTTGCAAACTTGAGTGCTGCTATTCTCGTCAAGTTTGGATTCTTGAAGGAACATGATATTTGGTTTTAGGTTTTTTCTTACTGATTTAACAGTCCTCTATTTAGCAGTTCCGTTGAGGCCTCTGACATTCCAGGAGACGAACTTCATCGAGTTGATTTGGGGTTTGCTTTGCGGCCTCTGCCTCTCCCTTGAGACGGAGTAAGTTTGGGTCTAACTTCATCCTCATCTTGGTGGGTGGGGTGTTCAAAAATAGGGCCCAAGGAGGTAGGCACTGAGCCATCAGCCATTTCGATCTCAGCTACTTTGGCAAGCTTTTTTGCATTTGACGGTCATCCCCTTCTCTGTTCTTTGTTGACGTCAGCTTTGGGTGCGGGAATGGGAGATTTCAACGGGGTTGGATGTTTGGAGAATGTCGGTGGAATCAGTCCCAAGGGTAGGCCGATGGGGGGATGGAGAGCGGGGAGACTGGCACAGGGCAACAGACTCAGGGAAAGGGAAAGAGGACGGTTTTGAGTCGGGGGAAGGGGTGGGAAGGGAAGAGGAAGGTGAGAGGGACCAGAATCGGTGGGTGAGTTTGGAAAGGTCATTGCAGACTTTCCTTTGGACAAGGGAGACTGAATCAAAGTGGGTGTGGACGAGACGGTTAGATCTATGGGAAGGTCATCGGAGATGTCCTCTCTAGTATGAAGATTATTTAAGGGAGCAAATTGATTAGAACGAGAAGGCAGAGCACTTACATTGTTGGGTTTGGCATGATTTGAAGCAGAGGTTTTAGGAGGACCTGCAGATCGGCCATGACCTCGACCAGAAGCCTTTTTCTGGGTGTTCAGGTTCTGAGAATCCTTCTTTCGGCCTGAATCACTGGGGATTTCTTTTTTTTAGGAAGGGCATTGAGAAGCCAGATGGCCCTGAGTATTGCACTCCAAACAAAAAGCGGGCTTGTTCTCGTACTCAACTCCTTGACGTCTTCTGTAGCTCCCATAGTTGATGCCGATGCAGGTAGGCAGAGCCGAATCCAGATTAGCCATGACACAGACATGAGCATAGGTCATTCTGGTTTTGGCTCGGGTAGCAGGGTCAATGGCGACCAAATCTCCAATCGGTTGAGTGATGCCTTTGAGTGCATCGTTGTAGAAGAACTATGGGGGAAGCCCATGGAGTTTGATCCAAATCGAAGCGATGTTGATAGACTGAGTCTCAGGGTCAAAGTCTTCCCCCCATCTCCGCAGAAACAGGCTATGACGACCGAAAAACCAAGGTCCTCCAGTAAGAATGCGGTGGGTGTCAAGGGCATTGTTTAGCCTTATCATGAAAAACCCCCTAGGAAAGGCCACTAACTCCAAGCTGCCCGAAAGCCGCCATTTGGAAAGAGCCCACTCGCGGATAGTTTCCATATCAGGTCGGGCACCGACAAATTTCCCAACAAGAGAGAGAGACTCTTGGAAGATTAGTGGCTCCATAACCTCACTCGAGAAAGAGACTTCAGTGCCCGTTACAGAGAAGGGCAAAGGAGTTTGGAAAGAAAATGCTCCTGACGAAGACCTAACTTTGTCCGCAAAGGATAAAGACCAAGGAGGTGCTTTGGAAGGAGAGGAGGGTGAAACCCTAACGTTATCAGACGCCGGTTTCACCACGTCATTTGGGTCTTCACCGTGAATCTTGCTGAGTGGGCCTGCAGAAGGCCCAACACCACCTGTAGGGCCCGAGGACAAACCTGCCACACCAGCTCCCTCCAACGTCCCTCCAACGTCGCCATCGCCATCGCCATCGTCCATCGTCGCTCCCGCTCCTGCTCCCATTCCCGCCATCGTACCTCTAATTTATTTTAGCATGCTAATGTATTTGCATTAGATTCATCAAACTTGTTTTAGTTGCCTTGTAGGATTTGCAAGTATTATCTAGGAACCTTCCATCACCTCTTTGTAGAAGGATGCAATAGACTCTATCCTACTTCTACCTCTACAACTATAAGTCATGTGGAACTAGAAATATGTGAATCTATATAGGACATTTCTAGCTAATTTTTTGGCTTATTTTTTAATATTTAACATTTTTCTTATCTAAAAATCACCCTTAAATCTAAAATAACCCTCTATTTTAGTTGTAGAATCAAGTTCATTAGTCATAGAATTTGTAGGTCATAAATTTATCAAGCTACACTTTTTCTCAAAAAAATGTGAATTCATTCTACTTCACCTCCTAGCAACTTTCAACATCAAGAAATCTACAACTAATCCTAGGGACATCCTCCCATATTCACATCACATCTAAGTTATTTTTTGCAATAGCTAAATTTCTAGTTTATGTGGTTAATCTTCTTCCAAAAGGTCCAATTTCATTTTGAAAAAAGAAATAGGGGATTGAATGGAAACAAGGAATTTTACATCATCCTATAGAATCAAGTAGACCCCTTAAAAACTAACACATCTATTGTTTTCTCCTTTTCAACTTCTTTTTTTAGGTTAGTAGGTGTTGAACTTGTCTTAGATTGTGAACTAGAGTTTAGACTATGAATACGTCCTTTGCAAACATCCAGGTAACCCCATTTCATGTCAACCTTCTAGCAATAAAGAAACATCTTGTTTTCTATTTTCAATAGGCTTAAATATTCATTTAGCTCTAAAACATATCAAAAAAAAGAAGGATCAATTAATCAAGATTAAAATTCCTTTCATTAGGCATTGAATCAAAATTACATATAGTTTTTTCCATTGGTTATATGATATTGAAATTGTCCCCACCTATATTACATCATCACCACATAGTGGTATTACAACAAAGCTTGGATATTATCCATGTATTCTTTGACAATATTTGAACCTTGGTCTCCTCTTTAAATATTGAGAAATCTAACTGGTTGAGCTAATGCCACTTGATAAAAATTACATATAGTTTACACATAGGCTAGAATTTATTTTTACATATTAAGCCCTTACTTTAACATATAAAGTAATTTTCTTTTAGTTTCTTATAACTCTATTCTAAGCTCCATAGTTATTATAAGGAATTGAGAAAAACATATAGGATCAATCTTGTTTCCCATATTGTTATCTTCCCTAAATTGCATAATATTTGCATCTTCTTTTATTAGATGTATTTGTATTTTTCTAGATTCCAAAAACTTAAGTGCTTGCATAATACACACATCAAAACATAGGATTTGAAGTGAATCCATAAAACACTCTTAGTGAACCTTTGCTCCCCACCAAATAACTCAAGGAGCAACAAAATTCAAGAAAAAATCCTTCTCTAAGTGTGAACCCTTGGGTTTGGAGACGAACATCCCTAAATCTAGGTTTACATATTTGGTAAACCTGACATGAACACCATATGAGTCTTAAAATATTTTTGGCCTAAACTTTTCCTTAATCAAACTTAATAATTTACTACACTTTAATCAAGACAATCTAAATTGTTTGATTAGATTGAATCATATTAAATAAATATAACAAGAACATAATAAAAGGTTAGTCCTATTGGGGGAGGTTAATGACCCCTTGAGTAAATAATCATTCAAACCTTGAGGGTTATCTCTCTTGGCAAGTACAAAATGGTGTGCTAACAAGAGTCATAAGGAAGGACAATGCTATCACTAAGGGGATACAAATATTTTTAAAACATATTCTCATTCTCCTCTAATAAACTCTATAAAAAAACCTTAATAAAATATTTTTTTCCAAGTATGATAGAATAAGAACCTCACTACATAACTAGAAGTGTGACCCATCAAGTGGCTTACAACACAAAACCTTTATCTTCCCTTCCTAAAAATTCAATAGTGTTCATGAACAATGTATACAAATAAGAGGAGGAACAAATTTATCCCTTTGGAAATATCTCCCCTATTCATAATGAAAGGAGATAAGTAATCTTTGCATTTATGGATCACCTTACTACTTCTTCCCATAAAAGTTAGCATACTTTTTTAATGATCATAAATGAACATTTAGATAAGTCATCCCACCTTGTTCATGAGATTCCCCATTCAAAATATATTTAACAACCAAGGTCGACTCCTTCCACTTCTAATATGATAGAAATTTCCCAGGGGTGCTTACACATAAAGCTTAATGTTTTAGGGTCTAAACCTCCTACTATCACTATAGAAGTAGAAACACTTAACCCAACCATTTCTATGGGCCATTAACCTCCACTACCCCCTATAGAGGAATTATTAAAAATGAATCCTAGCCACTCTACTCCAACTATAGTAGCAAACCAATCTAAAATTCCCCCTAGAATACCAATATTCCAATTGATTTATCTTAAACAACCACCCTTTTTAAACCCAATAGGAGGAGATTCCTATAATTATGTCCCTCCTACATTTAACACCTCTTCCTTTGATATATTTAACCTTAAAATGTTTGGTATGACACCTATTACTGAACCCACAAATCCTCCAAATAATCCCTTCAACAATTCCTTAAACCCCTTTACTTCTCATTCAAATCCGTATTTTAACCCAAATGCTCAAATACATCTTGTGATTAACATCTCAAATTATTTTCCTACCTCACAAGTACTAATAATTTTGACAAGTCAATCCTCTCCTAAAGTCCAACCCCTTATGACAAAAGTATAGTTGTTAAATCAACAAATTTCTTCCCTCCAAGGATTTTTGAAGCAAATTTGTGCTTTTGATGATATGTGAAATCAACCATTAGACCTTCTTGTGGCTAACCGTTCTTTTTTACATAATTTTGAAGTTCCTATGTGTAGCACCCTAAAATTGGCGCAGTACAATTATAAAATTTACATTCACCTTAGTAAATAATTTTAAAATAAAATTTAACCTCCCAAACTGCCCGTTAACCGTCGGGTATTCCGTTTCCCCCTTTTTTGTGCCAATTTTAGAGGTTTTTTTGACCGTTTGACGATATTGTCGCCAATCAGACGATATCACCCCAGATTTGACTATTTCGTTTGGACTAGGACGTCCAGACGATCTTGTCGCAAAACTAAATTTGCATAGTTGGAATCTGTTCCAACGGGTCTCCAATCTGGGCAGAAGCGTTTCTGCGCCATTGGGACCCTCCCCCGTTGGAGATCTCCCAAATTGGGATGATCTCCAACCTCCTACCTACTCCCTCTAAGCCTATTTAATCTCTAAGATTTTCCCTCCCCAACCCCTGGCTGAAATTTTTTGCAAAGTGATTCCCTCTACATTAGAACATCCTAATCTTGCATTTGCACTAGTTCCACAGCGATTTTATTGCAGGTACATCATTTTTTTTCAGTCGGATCCAGCATCCATCGTCGTCGACGAACCTGTTCAGATCGAAGGTGATCTTGTCGAATGCGAGACGATTTCATACTGATGCGAGACAATCTCGACTGCAACCCACATCGAGGTAATCAGTGCCTGGAGTTTGCTTTTCTCAACTCTGTTTCTGTCATTTTATTTTGTAAATTAGATTATTTATTCAGTTTTTATGTTATTTTGCATTTGGAGTTCACCCATTTAGCTTAGATTGCATGCTAAGTTCATGATCTGCTATTAAAGTACAGTAATTGGCTTTAAATTCTGTTCTTAAATATTGTTCAGTATTCATATTGCTATTTGGTGTAATTTGCCTCCGTTAGCACAATAGAATTTCTTGTATTTTACATCTATTTTCTGTCTTGCAGGTCTCCGGCGAATTCGTCGACGAATTCGTCGGATCTCGAACGATCTGTCGAGTTTCGGATGATTCCGTCGGATTGCGAGCGATCTGTCGGATTACGAGCGATCCAGGATCGCTTCAAACGTCAGAATATTTTGTAGACATTCGGATCAGGTATTTTTCATTGTCATTCTGTAAAATTCTCTGTTTTCTGCTTTCAAATCTGTTTGTTGTATTCATGGAAGTTGCATTTTCATGTAGTTTTAATTTAGATTCATTCGGCCAAACCTAGGATATGAATGCTTAAGGTTAAAACGAACTCATCAAACACATTCCAAAACCTAGGCGTGGAAACTACCGCTAAATGTTTCTTGGTGAACCCACCATCCGTCAAAAAATCACCAAAATACACCTCCCTTGAGAGGCGAGACCTTCGCAAAGTCCTCTCAGTCCGAGGTATCGTGACATCCTTTTCCCATCCTCCTTTCGGGCGCGGATCCTATAGCCTGAAGGTAGGGATGCAAAAAATTTGGAGCGATACATTTTGGTGAACCCGACGTGAATGCATCATAACCTTTTGAAAACAAAAAAAAAAAATAGAACAACTAAAATTTAGATGCATTTTAAAACATTTAAGGTTTAAAGTCATGTTTAGATGGTAGCTCCTAAAAAGAGGTTAGCAGTTACTATAAACGTAGAAAATCAATTGGCAGCTATAGAAGTTAATTTTGTCCTTAGTATCCCTGAAACGAGTAGAAATCAATCCTTGTGGGACGAACTTGACAAGAGACTTAGTATCATCTCATCTAGGTCCACACAACTTAAACAGATTAAGAGGCTAGTCTTGGATAGAATCCTGGATCCTCATCAATTAGTTTTTTATCATGAAATTCAGAGAGCCTGCCATAGATGGTTAGCCTATAGGAGAGCTTTAGTATCTTCAGAATTATTCACCTTCAAGGAATACCTCAAGAACACAGCCATTGTGCACCAATTCCTAGGCCTTGTAGAAGACCAAGAGGTTGTTCTTACAGATAGGAAAATATGGAATAGATTTCCTCGTGCTATGTTATATTGAGATTATTGCCACGAGCTTTACTTCTATCAACCAGCATCTGAGATAGATAATATTACCATAGCCCTTTTCATCAAATTCTTAAAAGAAAACTTTCAATTTGAAGAAGAACATTTCATGACCCCTGAACAACTCAAACCTATTAATGATATTCATAAGTTATTCATAGAAAACTAGCTCATTTACTTTTAGTCTTATTATTGCATGCATCTATTGTTTTATTTGCTGTCTCTATTGTATTATTTCAAAAAATTAAAGAAAAACTAAAAAAATCAAAAAACTTAAACACTTCAATTTCAAATATTATAGTAGGTATATAGTAAATAATATATACCTCTTAATTTGTTGCATATATATATATATAAATATATATATATTTGCTGAAATCAAAACTTAGCACCATGCCTAAACTTAGGAATGGCAAAGAAACTTTAGGGGAAGGAGAAGATTGGTTACAAGATACAACTGAAAACCCAAATGTCCTTTTTGGAGATTCAAATTCGGAAGGAGAAACTCTAGGTCAATCAGATGAAGACTTAGGGGAAGATAAAGAATAAGAAGCAAATGTTAAAGAGGATGGATCTTCATCCCCTAGAGTAGCTCCAAATGGAACTATTGCCTTTGACAATGCAGAGCATTTCAAGAGATTTCTCATGGAAAACATTGATGACCTTAATGTGGCAATTCGCCTTGATAAAGGGAAAATTAGTAAAACTCAAGCAGCCATGGAATATATGTGCAATATGCAGACTAATTCCTTGTCTTTCATTTATCAAGAAAGTGACAAAGGTGGACCATCCAATATGGATATGGTCACTATAGCCCAAAGCATGTCAAAACAACAGGTTACCCAACCTCCTAAGGAACCTGTTATTCAACCTAAAATCACTCCCGCACAAAATAAAATTCCCTTCACTACTTTATTCCGCCAAACTATTGAGCAAAATGCTTTAAGTAAACAGAAACCTAAAACAAATCCGAATACAAACTTTCAACAATTTGTAATACAACATAATACAGCTTCAAAATTCCTCCATAATACTTTTCCTACCAATAATTTACACAACAGTAACATGGCATCTAATCTGCATGTTCCTCCATCCTACGCCCATAACACTTATGTCAATGCCCTACCAAACCAATATGGGGGGCAAACTAGTAATCTGGAAGCCATGGTGAAACAATTAGCTTCACGTATGGACCGAGATAGATCCCTACCATCCCTCGTATAATTATCGAGAGATCTGTAGTCAACCTTTGGATCCCATAGTTGTAGCTCAACCATACCCTAAACATTTTCCCATGCCTGTTCTGCCTATATATAAAGGAATCGAAGATCCCATAGAGCATATTCACATGTTTAGGATAGCATGTCACGACATATCGCATGATGACTTGCTATTACTAAAAATGTTCCCCAAAAGTTTATGTGGAATGGCATTAGAGTGGTACTACCAATTGCCCACTCACTCTTTGAGAAACTTTGAAGAAACAGCTGAATCATTTGTCCATCAATTTAGTGCCTACATCGAGATGCATGTAACTATTAAAGACCTATACAATTTAAAACAAGATAAGGATGAATCCTTTGCTGATTTCTTAGCTAGATGGAGGCAATTGATAGGAAAACTACACTTTATGCTACCCTATAGGGAAATGTTAGACATTTTCATCAACAATTTACAAGAACAACTATCTTATGAACTATCAACAGCTACTTTGACTATCTTCGATCAAGCTATAGATTTAGCTCGAAGAGTAGAAGATGCCCTCATTAGGAGAGGCCAACTTAGGAAGAAGGATGATGAGAAAACATCCAGAAATCAATATAAAAACAAACAGGTTGTCGATGACGGAGTCACTGACAGCAGAAATGTTGCTAATATCAATGCAATGAAGACAACGAAAAAATTCATATTGAAACCTCCTGACAAGCCTCCTCGAGAATTCACTAGATTAAACCAACCTTTTTCAACTATTTTACCTCAATTACTCGAAAGAGGTTTAATCCAATTACCGACTATCCGGGAACCCGACCCAAGTATACCCGGATATAGAGTCGATTTGCTATTGTGATTTCCATAGAGGACCCCGGACATTCTACCAACGCTTATAAGAGATTGAAACATAAAATACAAGATTTGATTGACAATAATGAAATGGAAGTGCAAGCCTCCCAACCTAAACAAAACCCTCCTAATAATACTCAAAAGACCATTCCCCAAAATCAAAATCAAAACACCAATCAAACTTTAGACATATTTCAACACCCTTTACCAAGACATGGTAAAGAGGTGGCCAATCAAATCAAACATCATAATGTTCCCCCTCCTACCCGATATGTAGGAACCATTAGCGGACAATTACCTGTTCAGGATTCTCAAATATTTGACACGACCTTATCCCTAGTTACAACCAGGCCCTTACATAATTTTCAAACTTCTGATTCTAGTGATATAGAATCAGATAGTGAAAGTGAACTAGACATTACTTCAAACCAATCGAATAGTTCTGAAAATGAATCAGATCCTATTCAACCTGTCATAGATGCTATGGTTCCAGAAGAACCATTTCCTAGAAGAGTCACTACTCGACCTTCTTCTAATATAGTCCTTCCTTATGAACAAGCCATAAATTCTCAATCGAGACCGTTTCAACGTCATCACTATAACATCGTAGGTACCATTGTAGTCGTTACTCGACAACAAACCCAAAATTCCCAACAAGAACCAAACCAGAATGATGGATCAGCTCCATTCGTTCTGAAAAATCCCAATAAAGGGAATCTTGCTTCTAATGCTCAACCTAAACCCCCTTACAGTATTAATGAGCAATTTTCCAACACTACGGCCAGAATTTCCATCTTAGATTTATTGAGATCCTCTCCCACCCATAGGGATGAGTTGATGCTTACATTGAGCCAAATGATGGTGCCTCAAAACATTCAACCTGAAGCTATGGCCAATACGATCATCACTCGAGAGATTGATTGTATTGACTTCAGGGATAAAGATATCCGGCAACACAGTTTACATAAGGACAATCCCTTATACATTATTGCTTTAATCGGGGATGTAGCTGTCAAACGAGTTTTGATTGATAATGGCTCATCTCTAAAAATTTGCACCTTTGACTTCTACCAACGATTTGGCTTTAGAAGTGATGAAATGAAGAAAACCGATATGATCATCAAAGCTTTTAATGACGAAACACAAGAAACATGTGGAGTTATTACCCTCCCATTGCAAGTTGGTCCTAGAACCCTAGAAACAACCGTGTTTATTGTACATTGCCCAGCATCGTACAATATACTTTTGGGCCGCCCTTGGATCAACGCCATGCGAGCGGTCCCATCAACTTTACACCAATGTGTTAAATTTGAGTTTAAAAATCAGTTGGTCACTATTCACGGTGACCCTAGACCTTTTGATATGTGTGCTTTGGCAGAACCAGTTTGAGTGCAATTTTTCCTAGCTCTGTCATCCACACATCCTAGTTCTTCTTTTTCATCTAAAACTGTGAAACATAAACCCATAACTTCACCTAGTTCCCCTCCATTTGTTTCATCCTCCTATATAGATCAACAACCCTCTAAAAAAATTCTTCTAGAACCTCAAAAATATTTTACAACCAATCCTTCAACTATTATCCCTACAAATTCAAAACCTCTAGACACATCTATCATACCTTCCACATCTCAAGACATAGGTAATAAACCTTCTACATCTTATGCCCTTTCTGATGAACTATTACCAGATTTATCTACAACCTTAATATCAAAAAAAATGAATGCTTTCATGCAAGATTCAAACCTTTTAAATAAATTGCCGCCATCTCCTCGTACTTTGGGCCTCCCACAACCTATGGGAAGTACTTACCAAGTCGGGAGTTGTGCCTTCATTTATAAAGGATATGATTGGGGAAGAATCCCTCGGAATATCAAAACTCATCATGAGGGATACGCTCGGTGTTATTTTACCAATGATTATATTAAAGCTAAACCCATGATGCTTAAAATGGGATATAAAGGGAAAGGCTTGGGACCTTTCCAAAATGGCATGAAAGAACCTTTCGAGGTAGAACCGTGGCCTTCCCACTTGTGGTGTGGGCCTATTTCCTAGTAAGGGACAACCCTTTCCTTTTGAGGATGATGATCACCTCATATGCTATCAAGATTATTTGGATAGGCATGTTGATTTGCCTCTTAATAATCAGTCATTTTCATGCAACATGCTATCCATAGCATACCCTGAAATGATTGCTGACCCCGATGAAGAGTTGGAAGGAGATATCTTCCATGATGTCTCTGTTGAAGAGATGTTACACAATGGGTTTTATTTTGATGGTTCTATACCAACTATAGCCCAAATTGAGGCCACTAATCCTCAGAATGAATTATCTAAATTAACCTTACAATAATTACAAGAATTGGGCGTTTCACCCGCCCCACCTAATTTTGAAAGAGATCTACACATGGAGGTAGAAAATGTCATTAAAATTAACATTGGAACTGAGGACAATCCTCACATAATCAATATTGGAGCAGAACTAAGTCCAGAAAAACAAGAACAATACATTGCATTCCTTAAAGAGTATGAAGATGTCTTCGCTTGGACATACGAAGATATGCTAGGTCTAGACCCTTCCGTAGTCATACATCATCTAGTGGTCCATCCGAATGCTAAACCGGTTAAACAAAAACTTAGAAAAATGCATCCCAAAGTGGCTTTGCTAGTCAAAGGGGAGTTAGAAAAACTCCTGAATGTTATCTTTATACAAGCTATTGATTATGTTGAATGGATCTCAAATGTAGTTCCAGTCACCAAGAAAGAAGCTACCAAAGTTAGGGTTTGCACCGATTTTAGAGATATCAACGCTGCATGCCCTAAAGATGACTTTCCTCTTCCAAACATGGATCAAATTATTGAATTTACTGTCGGAAGTGGGATGATGTCCTTAATGGACGGATTCTTCGATTATAATCAAATTCGGATAGCTCCTGAAGACCATGCTAAAACAGCCTTTATTACCCCCCTGGGGTACCTTTTGCTGGAAAGTGATGCCATTTGGCTTAAAGAACGTAGGTGCAACTTACCAACGAGCTATGATCTACATTTTTCATGATATGATGCATGATATCCTACATGATTATGTAGATGATATTATAGCTCGCTCTCTTATTGAAGATCATCATTTGGATGATTTGCGAAAAGTCTTTAATCGATTACGAGAATATCTCATTCGATTAAATCCAGCAAAATGTATATTTAGAGTTAAGTCCGGCAAACTATTGGGGGTTTTAGTTTCTTTACGTGGTATCAAAATTGACCCTCTCAAGATTGCGGCTATCACCGATATGCCCGCACCTACTAATATATCTGAATTATGAAGTTTATAGGGTAAACTTCAAGCTATCCGTCACTTCATTGATAAGCTGGCAAACAAAACTGGTCCTTTTCTCAAACTTCTTAAGAAGGATGTCCCTTTCAATTGGGACACAGAATGTAGAGAAGCTTTTGAACTTCTCAAACAATATCTCCTTAACCCATCGGTGCTTTCACCACCTAAATCTGATCGCCCATTTCTCCTCTATATTTCTACTTCAGATTCTGCCTTAGGAGCTATGTTAGCTCAACTCGATGATGAAAAATGAGAACGTGCTAATTATTATATTAGCTGAACCTTCATCAGTTATGAAACCCGCTATACAGTGTTAGAGAAGCTATGTCTAGCAGTCATTTTTGCTACGCAAAAATTACGACATTATATGCTTAGTCAAAAAATGTATGTCATTGCTAAATACGATCCCTTAAGGTATCTCATGAGTCGACCTTATTTATCGGGTCGCACGACCAAGTGGGTTCTTGCTCTAAGCGAGTTTGATCTCACATTCATAGGACAGAAGTCTGTTAAGGGTCAAATCATAGCAGATCAATTAGCTGTTGCACCCTTAGAGTCTACTCATCCCCTCATTATCGAGTTTCTTGATGAATGCCTTCAATTAGAGGCAGACCTTGTTGAACAATGGTCCTTATACTTTGATGGAGCCCGATGCATGAGTGGGGCTAGTGTAGGTATTATTTTAATATCTCTGCAAAAACATCTTATTCCTCTGTCCTTCAAACTAACCTTTGCTTGCACCAACAATACTGCTGAGTATGAAGCTCTAATCCTTGGATTACGAGCTGCTCTAGCACTAAAAATTAAACACATTTTAGTTTTTGGGGATTCCCAATTAGTTATAAACCAAATTAATGAATTTTATCAAACCCGAGATGATAAACTGTGCCCATATAAGGCCTATGTTTTACAACTAATGTCTTTATTTGATCAAGTCACCTTGGAAGCCATTCCTCGAACTAGCAACCGTGCAGCTGATGCCATGGCCGCAGCTGCATCTCTCCTGCCCTTGGAGTTAGACGACGAATATGCCACTATCATTATTCGTCGACTCTAGGAACCCGCTTCAACTAAGTCATGCTTAGAGCCTTTGGATGTGTTTCTAATCAATGAAACTACTCCTGAACCTTGGTATATAGACATATTTGATTTTCTCCAAAATGGGACTTTCCCTAACAATTCTAATAGAAACCAGCGTCGGTTATTACGTCGACGAGCAAGTCGCTTTGTAATAATTGGCAATACTTTATATAGGAGATCTTTTGAAGGTATCCTATTAAGATGTTTAAACTTAGAAGAGTCTAAATCAGCCTTGAGTGAAGCACACGATGGATCTTGTGGAGGACACTTTAGTGGTAGTGCCATTGCTAAAAAGCTCCTTCGGATAGGATACTTTTGGCCTACCATGGAAACAGATGCACATGAGTATGTGCGCCATTGCGACAAGTGTTAAAAACATGCTGACCTTGTCCATGCGCCTGCACAAGAGCTGGAGGCTATTTCATCTCCATGGCCCTTTTCTAAATGGGGCTTGGATATTATTGGCAAAATCAATCTTGTGTCATCTGATGGACACAAGTTCATCATAACCGCCACTGAGTATTTCACGAAGTGGGTTGAAGCTATGCCTTTAGCTTCTTGCACTGGCTCACGGGGTCTCTAAATTCATTTTTAATCAAATCATTTACAGGTTTGGAATTCCTGCGAATCTCATCTCTGACAATGGAACTCCTTTCAAAAATAAAGATGTTAAAAAATTATGTCAAAAATACAAGATTCAACATCGCTGGTCCACCCCCTATTATCCTCAGGGTAATGGTCAAGCAGAAGCTTCTAACAAAACTTTAATAAAAATTCTCAAAAGATTAGTCAATAAAACTGGCCGTGACTGGCATATTCAATTATATCCAGCCTTGTGGGCTTATCGAACTAGTGTTCGAACCCCGACGGGCACTTCACCATTTTTTTTGGTGTATGGTGCTGAAGCGAGTTTTCCATTTGAATTGGAAGTTCCTTCTTTGGCTCTGCTACTTCAAGATACCGAAGTAGGAGATGAATATCGTGTTTGGCAGACTCGATCAGCTAGAACTCCTAGATGAAAAATGCATCAATGCTTTGGAGCATCTCCGTGCTTACCAAAACAAGCTTAAAAGATCATATGCTAAGAAAGTTCGTCATCGATCCTTTGAGATCGACGATCTTGTTTTAAAAGAAAATCAAAAAAATACAAATGCAACCAAAGAACTTAAAGGTAAATTTGAGCCCAATTGGCTCGGACCATACATCATTACTGCTAAATTTGAATCAGGAGCATATAAATTATCTACCTTAGATGGTAAAGAACTTAAAGAACCCATGAATATTTTGCATCTTAAACTTTACTATGCATAAATCTGGTCATTTCATCCATGTATATATTTGTTCAAAATTACTATCTTGTATTTCTTTCAATTTATTCAAAAAAAAAAAAACACCAAAAACATTCATAAATCTCCCAGAAAAATCTTCAAAAACTATCTATTGCATTTATTTAAAGCACTTGTTAAATTGTTTACTCAAAAACTAAAATCAAAATAAAAATCTAAAAACAGCTATATGCTTGACTCTTTCGAAACCAAAACAATATACAGAAGAAAGAGAGAGTAAACATTCTCAAAACTTCTCAAAAGTGTTTATATATATTTTCTTACAATTATTGCAGTTATATGTTTCAACTTATTTTGGATAAATTAGCATTTATTTTGAATCCCTCACTTGCACACTCACAAAAATATATATATATCTTGCTTTTATCTGGCATGATTACTAATCTCTCTTATATCAAAGTTCACAAATTTCAATTAAATAAAGTTTGAGCATAGAGAATTGATCTTGTTATTTACCTAAACTAAGCACATATTTTCACAATAAAATGATTATATTTGTAATTTCCATGTTTTGCTACATAGTAGAACTGATTTCTTGAGTGAAAAGTTTCCCCTGCTATCCTATCATGCACATGGTCTAGAATATTTGAGAATTGGCAAAAGGACAAGTTCACCCATACCCAGAATAAAAATCCCTTGCTCTACAGCTAATCCGAGCAAGTATCCCTAGCAAAGAAAAAGAGAAGAAAAATTCAAGAAAGAAGAGACAAGAAAAATGTTATTTCAGCAATGTTCCAAGTATTATCAAGCAAAATAAATACAAAAAGAAAAATAAGCAAAGTTCAAAAGAAAGCAAGAAAGCAATAAAATCCCTTTCCCTACCCTTTGAAAATAAAAGAAGGGTTGATGAGCTTGAATCCTCGGAATTCTCAATTATTCGAAAAGCGTGAGGTAAGCCCCATAACAGGTGGTTTGTGCCCAATCTGCTTGGCCTTGGGTAACTCCTAGCGTGGCGATATGTCCGTCACATTAGCGACCTTCTTTTGTACAGACCTATGTCTTCTTATGGATTAGCTAGCTCTTGATAATCCGACCTACATAGTAGTCTAATATGGTTATATGCATCTACATCATGGTTAATGAACATTTATTTGGTTTCTTCAAATCACTTGTACCATAGTATCTTGCTCAAAACTGGTAAATGAACAATGCAAATGCACACACATTTGTATTTGAGAGATTTTGTTTATCATTAGGATAAATCAAGATCGGAAATGAATGCACATATGCACATGGGATTCCTTATAAATATAACTTTTGTCTTCAAAATACTTTGAAATATTATTTTTGCAACTTGTTTGGAATAATCAAGTACAATTATTTTTCACAAAGACAACTATAGAATTAGAAAAATCAAAAATTTCTTCCAAATTACACAAATCAAATCATATATATCTGGTTGACTTTTGCGACGATGGTATAGTTTCAAAACCAAAATTGGAATTTTATGCCTAGCGCAAGTCCTCATTTTCATCTTTTCTATTCATAAAAAAAAATCAACCATGCAATAAAACTTTTTTTTTTGGATTTTCGCGATGATGGTATAAGTCTATACCTACATATTCTATGCCTAGCGCAAACCATTGTAACAATTTTTATTCCCCATTTTATCAAAAATCATAAAAACCATATGACTTCATTTTACACAAATTATGCTTTTCAAAAGCAAACCCATTTTTTCACTATTTTTATGTCATTATGTCAACCTTCAACTTTGCAATGATAGTATAATTCCTAAGGAATTATTCACAAATTTTATCACACTTAGGAATTTATGCCTAGCAAAAATCATTTTAAAAATATTTCATGCATAATATTTTTCATGAAAGTCTGAAAACAAACCAACCATCATCATCATCATTTGCACTATCACAACAAAGTCTTAAGACGGTCTCTTAAGCACTCTTTTACTTTTCGCAATATTTCTATACGGGGATTAGCTTGACGACCGAGTGAGCGGAGACTCCATGAAATGGTCTATAATAGCGACAATGTCCTTTGAAATTATTGTTAAAAGTCCCCTTTTATTTTTATCAAAATTATTGCATCACATACAACCATTTTGTTACATAAGATTATTTCATTTAAAATGTTATAGCATGACATTCAAATAATATTTCCAACGACATAATTACATGAATTTTCAATCAATCAACACATAAAATCATCATAAACATACTCAAGACACAAGTCATATGATCAAAAATATATCATCATATATATCTCAAAAATATATGTACATCATCTCAGCTAGATTGGTATGCCACAATCCATATCTTGGCATACTCAATCAAATGTCCTTCGAGCAGTGTCTCGAGAGCCCCTAGAGCTCTCAACCTCATCTCCTCCCTCGCCCTACGGAGGATGAGGTGGCCCCATCGCAGTATGTGTGGTACTGCGAGTCCTCGTCGTCGATCGGGATGAGCTCCTCGACGACCCTGTCCTGATCGGATCTGCAATAGCAACCGACAACTATACCCTCTGGCCCTCGGGCACCATCTAAAAATATATCCCCTGGTAGAATGTAGTATGAGCAACCGACCGCATCAGCTCCTGAGTGCTCGCCCCTCCGCCTCGTGCCCTGAGGCGTGCAATCTCGTCTCTGAGCTGTGTCACCTCAGCTCGATGTCGTGCAGCCTCGTCTTGTAGAGTCTGCACCTGTGCCTGGAGACGGATATTCTCCATCTGAAGAGTCGTCGTCTCGTTGCTCTCTCCTGTGTCAATGCCCTTGCCCTTATCGAGCGATGGTGGCCTCTCTCTGTGGAGATGGGGGTCTCTCCTCCCTCCTCTCCTGCTGCGCCTCTCCTGTGCCTGTGGCCTCCTCTGCTCTCTCCCACTGTGACCCTGGGCCGCCTCTATCGCTGCCTGGTGCTGCCTCCCTATCCAATGCACAACTGCATGGATCGGACCCTGTGCCCTCATCATTCGAGGAGGTCGGATGCCTACGTACCAGGCATCATAGCCATCATATACCCTCGCATCATCCCCATCCACTGGCTGGATGGGGGCATCGTCTGTGTCCTAGCTCCAGAAGCGCTGCATGTCAGGAGCCCCGCTAACCGTGGTGTTATCCCGGATAGTCCGAGAAAACTCATAGTCCCTCAAATATGGGATCCCCTATTGCAGACCGAATTGTCTCAAAACTCGGTCATAGCGGTGGAGCTCCACCTCTCCTCTCTCCATCTGCAGCCAGCAGACTCGCCTGATGCGAGCCAGCTCCTGTCCGTCCTTGGCCCACCCTGGGTGCCCTCTCCATGGTCTCCAGGTGATCTGATCCGGGACCAAGTCATCTAGTAGCCTCCGGGACATCGGTAGGTCGATCCACCGTTGTGACCCTCTTCGGAGCCACTAGTAGAAGACTCGGGGCCTCTCCCCGTCCACCCCTATCAGTGGAAGCCCTACCGGCCTCCGCACTACAATGTGCTCCTAGCACCAAACCTATAGGAGCGATGTCATCACCAGACATCGCCCGCCCTTGTACACGACCCCATACAGGATCCTGTACAACCGACATAGAACAAAACTACCCCAACAAAACCTGTACCCATGGTTTCGCATATCATAGATCACATCTACGAGCATCCATGGTACCCCACACCCGCTCTGGTGGCACAGCAGAAGTCCACCAACCACTCCAGCTAGAACTCGTGTGAGTCTGGATGCCCCAAGCATCTGGCGTAGTGCCTTGATATTCACTCCGCCCTTCTCCAGGGTGAAGCTCGGGTCACCACACAGTCGTCCCATAGCGTGGCCCTGATTGGCCGCAGGAGTGATCATCCGTCCTTGTATGGTAATTCTCAGAATCCTCCATACATCCTCTAGTGTGGGAGTCATCTCCCCTGTCGATAATCGAAAATAGGAAGACCCCGGATACCATCTCTCTGCTAGGGCTGTCAGTAGCCCCATATCTATAGATACTTGTGGCATCTCTGCGACATGTTGTAAGCCGGCCTATGCCAACAGATCTCGCTCTGCTTGTGTCAGAGCGGCCAAGTCATCTCTCAAACCTCCATATTTCCACTCCCTGCTCTTTAGTAATCCTCTCTGTAACATAAACAACAAAACAACAAACAATCATTAATAACAATTTCAGTAATTAATAATGCAACTTAAAGATCAATTTTATGTAAGTGATGATATCGCCCACTATTGGACGATATCGTCCCAAATTTGAGCATAATCGTCTCTGATTTCGCTTGTCGAAATCGTCTCTAGATTGACAAAATCGTCCCCCTTTCGTCGATTTTGCCCTTGGGTGAAATTGACGAAATTGAGACGATTTCGTCTCGACGACGTCGACGGCCAAAAATGGCCGCGATGCTCCAAATTCACCTAAAAATCACTTTAAAAGCATGTAAAAATTAAATTAAATCAGTTCTAGCTAAGTCTAGGCTCTTACCCGTAGACCGCACCGGACCTCTGCAGATCTGTGCGTCGTCTCCACCATTTTTGCTTCAGAGCTCTAAAAACCGAGAAAATGAACGGTAAAAATGAATTAGGGTTTTACCCTATTTTTCTTAATTTTATTCAACAATAATTTTTTGCTTTTTCGCGTTTTTACCTCAAACGTTCGATTTGGGTAAAAACACGGAGGGGCACCATAGTAAGCTGTCGTACGATTCGACCAAGAATCGTCGCCTAAAAATGGGTATAATTTTTTGCCTTCTCGTAGATCGAGAAGAACTCATCTTTAATGCATTTTCTTCGGAAAATTTGCTAAAGAGGGGGCAAAATGTAGCACCCTAAAATTGGCGCAGTACAATTATAAAATTTACATTCACCTTGGTAAATAATTTTAAAATCAAATTTAACCTCCCAAACCGCTCGTTAATCGTCGGGTATTCCGTTTCCCCCTTTTTTGTGCCAATTTTAGAGGTTGTTTTGACCGTTTGACGATATCGTCGCCGATTAGACGATATCATCCCAGATTTGACTATTTTGTCTGGACTAGGACATACAGACGATCTTGTCGCAAAACTGAATTTGCATAGTTGGAATCTGTTTCAACGGGTCTCCAATCTGGGCAGAAGCATGTTTGCACCATTAGGACCCTCCCCCGTTGGAGATCTCCCAAATTGGGATGATCTCCAACCTCCTACCTACTCCCTCTAAGCCTATTTAATCTCTAAGATTTTCCCTCCCCAACCCCTGGCTGAAATTTTCTGCAAAGTGATTCCCTCTACATTAGAACATCCTAATCTTGCATTTGCACTAGTTCCACATCGATTTTATTGCAAGTACATCATTGTTTTTCAGCCGGAGCCAGCATCCATCGTCGTCGACGAACCTGTTCAAATCGGAGGCGATCCTGTCAAATGCGAGACGATTTCGTACTGATGTGAGACGATCTCGACTGCAGCCCACATCGAGGCAATCAGTGCCTGGAGTTTGCTTTTCTCAACTCTGTTTTTGTCATTTTATTCTGTAAATTAGATTATTTATTTAGTTTTTATGTTATTTTGCATTTGGAGTTCACCCATTTAGCTTAGATTGCATGCTAATTTCATGATCTGCTATTAAAGTACAGTAATTGGCTTTAAATTTTGTTCTTAAATATTGTTCAGTATTCATATTGCTATTTGGTGTAATTTGCCTCTATTAGCACAATAGAATTTCTTGTATTTTGCATCTATTTTCTATCTTGCAGGTCTCTGGCGAATTCGTCTAACGAATTTGTCAGATCTTAGACGATTCTATCAGTTTCAGACGATTTTGTCAGATTACAGGCGATTCTATCAAATTACAGGTGATCCAGACTGCTTCAAACGTCAGAATCTTCTGCAGACATCCGGATTAGGTATTTTTCATTGTCATTCTATAAAATTCTCTGTTTTCTGCTTTCAAATCTGTTTGTTTTATTCATGGAAGTTGCATTTTCATGTAGTTTTAATTTAGATTCATTCAGCCAAACCTAGGATATGAATGCTTAAGGTTAAAACGAACTCATCAAACACATTCCAAAACCTAGGCGTGGAAACTGCCGCTAAATGTTTCCTGGTGAACCCACCATCCGTCGAAAAATCACCAAAATACACCTCCCTTGAGATGCGGGACCTTCGCAAAGTCCTCTCAGTCCGAGGTATCACAACATCCTTTTCCCATCCTCCTTCCGAGTGCGGATCCTATAGCCTGAAGGTAGGGATGCAAAAAATTTGGAGCGATACACTATGTTACCCAATAATGATGGTTCAAGTGATCCTATAAGTCATATAAAATTCTTTATGTATTCCTATGTTAGTATAGCATATAATGAATTGCTACTATTAAGTATATTTCCATAAAGTCTTATTGGATCATCACTGGAATGGTATTACTAGTTGCATCACATTCTCTCAAGAATTTTAGAGAACTAGGTAAGAAATTTGTTCAACAATTTGTTATTAACATAAGAGAAAGTATTGCACTCATTGATTTATATCAGTTAAAGCAAGGGAAAGATGAAATTTTATCGAGTTTATTAAGAATATGAAGGTCATTAGTGGAAAAATTAGAATATAAACCCTCTCTAAAGGATCTCCTTAGTGTCTTTAAAAATAACCTTAATGAACATCTATCCTATCCCTTGGAAATATCCATAATACCTTCTTTTGAACATGTCATTCAATTTGTCAAACAATTAGAATCTTTCTCATTAGGAAGGAACAATTAAAACTTGAAAAGGAATGTGATAAGTCATAAACTAATCAAAAGGGGTAATATAAGAATAGACATGTTATATGAGATAGAGTAACTAATGTAGCATCCAAAAAGGCTTGCACCTAATATTGAAATTGCTGAAAATGATGCAAATAGGCATACACAAATTGACAAGAATGAAAAGAACAAAATACAAAGATCTTTTATTAATTTCGAATCAAGTCAAGTTACAAATCCATCCCTCTTAGGGATACCCATTTGATACAACAATTACAATAGTTTGAAATCCCCCTCAAGGGTAGGTGCATTCCAAATGCCTTTTAAAATGACACGAACTGCTCCAAGGTGTCGATGACCTTCTTCTCCATGATTAGAGGTATTTGTTGCCTTGCATGTCAAAACCCTGTTGATCCTACGTGCAATAAACAACAAGAAGCATCAGTAATAAAGGATGCCTCTCTTGATGAGGCTTTTTGAGGAAATTGTATGAAAAGATGATATTACTAGCATATAATCAAGAAAATGCAAGAAAGCTAGTAAACCTATGCAAAACATGAAAAGATTCTATGAAACATGTAAAGGAAAAGCATATGTATCTATCTAATGGTCTAATTATGAATTTGAAAGCATGGAAGCATGAAAAATATTCATTAGTATCCTAGTTACAATATTGAAAGCAAGACAACTAAACAAGCTAATTCTATCGGTCAAAAATCTCTAATAATGCAATTAAACCTAAATTATGCTTAATCTAATGCTATTAACAAATCCTATGATGAGAAAGCAAGGAAATCAGGGATGATACCCTAACCATGGCTCTATGGCACGGTGAGCACTGTTAGCCATGGTTGACAGCCATGATGGAGCTTGAAGTGTGCTTGTCCTCCAATTCAAGGGCTAAATCTCTGAATCCTCTTGCCAAATTGATGGTCAAGGGTCACCTCTGTGTCCTCTGATATATTTGGTGGTTGAATTACTCTGATTGCACATGAAATTGGTGTAATTACATTTCTTGGCTCTCCTAACCTCCTAGGACCTCCATGGCTTGAATTGCCATTTCAATCTCTCAATTAAGGGTAAGAAAGCAATGTCACAATGCAATTAGGTGAGTGTTGAATTTGATAGGGCTTCACTGCTCAAATTTGCCTATGCATCTCTCTATCTTTCCCAATTTGGATGGGGTTCTTATAGCACCTTGGAGGGCTATGTCCTAGCTTCATGAGGAAGCCAAGATCAAGAATGGGTAGTTAGAGTAGTTGGAAGGAAGCTTCTCAATCATTCCACCCCCAAACCGCTCGAATCTACAACCAATTGGCCATTTGGAACCAACTTTGAATCGGTCAAAGGCCAACTAATTTTTGATGCTAGCCATGACTCTGAGGCATGGTCAACACTACTAACCATGGGTGTCAACCGTGGCTAACACTGATTAGGCCAAACTACCTAATTGAGTGGTTAAAACCACTGCTATACCTTGGTATTTGTCCAAGGTCTTCCATATGGTCTTCTAGCATGTCCCATATGAGTAGTCACCTCGACATGACATGTTTTAGGTGTCTACAGATGCCCCTTTTGAGATGCATTGTGAGATCGAACAATGCTGAGAAAAAATAGACCTCCTAAAATGATGTCATAGGTTGGATGATGATCATTAGTCTGATCAACATTAGATGCTCAGGTCCAACAAAAGGATGCACATCCTAGAATCATTGCTTCCAACTGGATGGAAGGCTTAAATTTGCAAAGCTTGCACTCGTCATCAGACATTCGGGTAGCTTTGGTGCTACAATAGGAGTTCGAGCCTATATAACTGAAAGGAAGAGAGCTACTAACTAAACTATCATATTTGCTTTTTGCCCCAATAGAGGGTAAGCTTATGATAGTCATTGGCAATGATTCATAAGATGAATACAATTTTGACAAGATCAAGAGATCTACGATCAAGGGATCTTCTGTTGACTTTGATTATGATTATGATATTATGACTACCCCCTCAAGCGATGAGTCGATGAGGGTAGGACAATTAAATGAAGTGACGAGTCACTTGACCACTATGAATGACTTTGAACAAAATAAGATTTAGCATTTGATAATTGATTAGGCCTAATCAGCTATGATTGCAACTATTAAGAGTAATTGTACATCTCTATCCCATGGAGCGGTCCAGCCTGAAGGCCTTCTTAGGGAATCAAAATGATAGCAATTCCAATTAGGCATGTGTTGAATCATATTGTTCGATGATCTACTAAAAGTGTCATAGAAGAAGTGATATGAATACTTCGTTCCCATGGAGCAGTCTGGGCCTTCTTAGGGATTGAAATGAAGCATATCAATTCAACGATGATGAATTTACCCCAAATGTCCTTATGGTAATTTACTCATCTTGTCGGATTGCATGGAGCGCAAGTCGCTACAACCACCAAGTGTATAGGGTAAATTACTAGATACGAGGCACATTTGGATTTTAGTTTATCTGATTTTTTTGTTATTTTGTGAATTTTTTTACAATTCTGGTCAGGTGGGTATTTTTAATTCATCATTTTTTAGCTCCTCATGGTGGGATTTTTTAGCATTTATTATAGTTTGCTAGCCATGTTTGGCAACAATAGCTAGGTTTTCAAATTTTTCTAGCCACAGCTGATAGCCATGGTCGAAAACCCTAGTTCTACGCCCATGGGTGTCAACCATGGTCAGGAAAAAATAAGAAATATTTAAAAAATTTCCTATCATTTTTGATGTCATTTTCATTTGATAGCTTGCAAATTGAGTGCTCTGAGAGGTGATTCAACAATTTTGATGTGAAGTGCTACTGAAAACTCGACCTCACTACCACCTGGACCGATGGCAGCCCAACTTGGAGGAGCCGGTGTGACTAAGGTAGAAGCACACAAAACCCTTGACCATTTTGATTTTATCGGTTTTTAAAATTAACCTCACTAATTAATGGGTTAAATGAACCTCATTAAATTATCGGTAATGAACCTCACCCTAGTTAGGTTTAGCTTAGGTTAGCTTAAGGGGAGGGTAAATTAATTTTTTTTTTTTTTTTTTTTTTTTTTTTTGTTTTTAGGGACTGTAGGGATGGGAAATGACCTGAAAAGGTCTTCCCACCTAGCCATGATTGGCAGGTGCGGTCCCCAATTGGAAAATTGGGGGTCGTGGCTATCAGCCATGGTGGGATTCAAAATCCAATGGTCAAAAATTTGACCGCCTCCCTGACCATGGGTCTGAGCCGCGGTTCGCAACTTTAGAAAATTTTTAATTTTTTATTTTATGATTTAATTGATTTTTTTATTTTTAAAGTGCATTTTTCCATTGTTTTTGATGTTTTGAATTTTTTAATTTGTTTGATATTTTCAAGCTTGTTTTTTGATGTTTATGGTTGATTTTTATTTATTTTTGCCTTATTATTCTACTTTCTATTAGACCCTGACTACTAGGGTGAGGGAATCAGAGATCCTTCACAACCTACGTGGTACCCTTTCTTAGGTGGATCAGGCATGGTTTGAGGCTATAGGATTTGGCTATGTCTTATGCCTCCCCTCCATCAGGGCTGATCAGGCCTATATGATTGCATTGGCCCGATGTTGGGATGCATGGACCAATACCTTTCACCTACCTATAGGTGAGATGACCATCACTTTGGAGGATGTCTACCACATCTTTCGACTCCCACTAGATGGTGAGGCCATCACATCTTCATCGATCGATGTGAAGAATGTAGTATTTGATCATATTTTTGGCTACCATAGTGAGGTAGCATAATGACACTCGGACCATGGAGGGGTCCATATTGAGCATTGGTATAGACAATAGGTTTTCATTGATTGAGCGATCATCTTCATGCACCTGATTGTGCAGATCATCCTACCTGACACATCTAGAGTGAGGTTCCCATGGAACCTCCTAGCTAGGATTATGGAGGTCCTAGCGAGTCCTATTGATCATCCTCTGATCCTATCTTGGGGGAGTGCCTTATTAGCATAGCTCTATAATGAGTTGTACCAGATTACTTAGAGGAGTAGAGTTGGCATCGACTGTAGCTTACTACTTTAGATCTGGGGATGGTAGCACATCAAGATCGAGCATCCCATTGGCCTACCCCATGAGATTGGCACCATTGAGGAGGTGCACCAGTGCTATGCAATATGCTGGCCTCATGAGTAGGAGGGTTTTAGAGTAGGTCTCATGTAGGGGATCTAGCTCACTACATTGGATGGTTCATAGCACTATAGGTGGATCATATTGACTGGCACCCATACTTAGACTGCCCTCCATGGATGGAGGTTGATGACTACTTGTCGGGCATGTCAGAGATAGATGGCTCCTCGATGTAAGTCTAAGGTATGAGAGTTCTTTTACTTCTCTCACATCACCCGATAGTTTGGGATCAGGTAGGACATTCTAGAGCTGCCTACTATCTATCATCACCTCACTTTAGAGAGGGACTTGACCTGGCCTAGGGTGACTCCATTAGGTGATGAGGATGATGACTTTTAGGAGTCAGGTTTGATAGATGTAGGGACCACTCCTGACTATGACACTTGGTGGACCCTCAAGGTATGGTGGGGCTTTGAGGGCCCCTTAGGTAGGGTAGTTGATGATGTTGTAGAGGGTGTAGAGGGCATAGAGGTCGATCCTCATGAGCATCGAGTCTGTTAGAGGATTGAGGGTGGATGGGGTGAGGGATCTATAGAGGATGCACCTCTAGTTGAGGAGGAGGATGATGCTCTTGAGGAGGGTGAGGCACCACCTGATAGTGAGATTGGGTAGCTCAGGGCCTAGGTTGCTAGCCTACAGACTCAGGTAGGCTCTTTGTAGACATAACTCTTACATCGAGATACCACCATTGCCACTTTATAGGTAAAGGTGGGGGATCTATAGTCTCGGCTCATAGTAGGGTAGTCATAGTGGCATAGCTATGAGGAGGAGAAGACCGCTCTATAGGCTAGGATCACTATAATAGATACAGAGATACATAAGGTTACAGGGCAGTGCATCCTTCTATAGTCATAGATAGATGCTATGATGGTACATATTGCCCACTCTAGGGTGGGAGGGTAGATCCCTCCTCATCATAGGTTGCTCTAGCACCTCTAGCTACTCCAGTAGTAAGGTAGAGGATAGGGATTAGTAGGGTTGGACCAAGGAGTAGAGATCAGGAGACTCCGGGCCCTGGTGTAATAGCACATCGATGATGGAGCATAGAGTGCTGCCTACATCTCTACTTTGAGAGGAGTGATTGGACTACTCGAGGGTGAGATTCTAGAGATGCCCATAGCTTCAGGGTCTTAGAGGACTCATACTCGAGAGACAGGCTAGTCATCAGCTAGCTCTAGTCATAGATCTCATAGGTCAGAGAGGACCTCTGGTGCCAGCTCTAGGAGGACTCACAGGGATGGTGGAGGTGATGATGGAGCCTCTTAGGCTGGGGGTACAGGCGGTGCTACTTAGTATATATATTATAGATGCTATTGTACCATTTTTGTGTGTAAGGTCGAGGACCTACACAGATGTAGCCTATGGGTATTTTTGACATATGTTGATGTACTGTTTATTGTCTATTTTTTGATACACAAAAAAAAAAACATATATATATATATATATGATCTGACATTGAGACTCATTATATGTGTAATTTATTATTTTTATTGTTTTATGTTTTATGAGATGCATATGGATGCAATGTTTAGATGTGATGTTTATTTTATGCTATATGATGTGATGTATGGATGACATGCACTAGATAGATGATGAATGTATGATTTTAAATGCAATGATATATATGTGTAGATGGACTACTTATGATGAATGTATATGAATGCAATATATGATGTTAAATGCATGTTTGATTTATTATACTTGTATGCATTTAATTTATGTTGTTATGACATAATTTATGCCATGTATGTATTGCATAATTTTTTCTATGATGATGTTTTTTAAATGGACATGTATGCTTTAATCACTTAAAACATAATGTATGAATGCAATATGAGTTTAACAATCTAATGGATGACACCACAGAATGTATAACAATCATGAGATGTAATTGCTATATCTTTTTATAAAAATTGATAAATTGTGCACCCATATGTGAGATGCAATGATATATGGTTTCTATTCATAAGCTTTTGTAAATTAAAATAATATGTATAATATAGTCAGTGGCCATTTAAATATCATTTCTGACATCCATCCGGTATCTAACCTATATTACAAATAATTTCTAATAAACAAACTCTCATAAAAGAAATTGATTTTTGATGATTGCATTGAAAATTGTTTGTTGCTATTTGGGAATTTTTGAGGTTTTCCATGAAACTCAAACACCCTAGTTGACTTATCAAAAGTTGTATACTGACCATACTAGACTTCTAAAACATAAGGCTTTCACTAGGATAGACCCTAACTATTCATTATCCCTATGTGTGCAAATGAGTATATTTAGATAAGGCATAAGCATACCCCGATGTCAGGCAAGATTCTTTCAGCCCATTTCTAATATTGGGGATCCTCAAATGTCTATCCAATCCTAGGTTTGAATTTAGTTGGACTAGACTACTAGGTGATATGGGACACCTAAAGCTAGCTCTTCACATTCATAAATTGGTCTACAATGAAAGGATTAAATTGTGAATTGATATCATTATGGTTTAAGCATTGATAATTCTAGGGATTCAAGCTCACCCCCTTATTTTCTTTAGTTTATCGAGATACTTGCTCATATAAAGTGATAATAATCACTATTTATTTTGTATTAAATTATATATATATTTATTTTTTTTTTGAGCAAGGGATTTGATACTGATTTGATTTCACTTTGAATTTGATCTTGATTTGACTTGATTTTTGAGGATTTCATTCTGGGATTTTTCTCCTTCATTTGTAAGCAAGGGATTTATTCGGGTAGGGGGTAAACTTGTCCTTTTTCCAATGACCATTACTCTAGACCATTCCCTCATAAGGGGATAAGCAAGTAATAAAATTTTCAACTAAGGTTACTTAGTCCACTTTGTAGTGTTCATCTTTCCCTAGTCCTAATTAGGATTGTTTAATTTTTTGATTAGTGATAGGATTCTGATATGCTAAGGGCTATCAAAACTAGACCTCATCTACAAAAGCAAAGCAAGATTTCTACCAAACTCTTGAGAAGACCACTAGGTATGGTTGAATGATTGAAAAACCTTAGTATATTCTTCATAGCAATAAGAAGGGTTGTGTTGAAAAACACAATTACTCACAAGGGTGATGAATGATGATGATAGTGCAAAGATGCATGATTGAAATACAAACGTGGTGTCATTTGTAAGATTGTAAACACAAACTATCCTAATGCAAGTGCGATGGATGGATATGCCTAATGCAATGCAATATGAAATGAATAAAATGATGCAAATGAAATGTAATGCAATGTTTTTGAATTTTGATATTTTCCAATTTTTTTAGATTTTATAACTTTTTAATTTGACCAAAGGGCTTACAGATGCCTTTGGAGCCTTTTCTGAATGACCAAAGGGCTTACAGATGCCTTTGGGGCCTTTTGATGGTTTTAGGCATAAAATGCTTTAAGGTGAAGGATTTTGAGAGGTTCAAGCTCTTCAACCCCTTCCAACGATGTTAAGCGATATGTCCTAGGTCCAATCTTCTCAGAGATGATATAAGGACCTAACCAATTAGCCATAAATTTATCTCACATTTTTGGTGGTATATTTGAGTTCTGTTGGTTCTCTTTCAGCATAAGATCACCAACCTCAAAGTCTCTCAGATGGACTTTGTCATTGTAAGCTCATTTTAAGCGCTCTTGATAAACATGGAGATGCTCAAGGGCATTCATGCGATGTTCATCAAGTAGCATCAATTGATCTAGGTGAGCTTGTCATGCGGTGTCATCATCGATGAACTCTTTCAATGCGATGCGCAACATTGGAATTTCCAACTCTAAGGGCATAATGGCCTCAGTGCCATATACTAGTGAAAATGGAGTTGCCCTAGTGGGTGTCCGAATACTAGTCCTGTAAGCCCATAATGCAAGGGGTAGCTGGATGTGCCAATATTTATGATGTTCTTGTACCATATTTTTCAATATGGAAACCACTATCTTGTTTGAAGCTTCAGCCTACCCATTTGCCTATGGATAATATGGAGTCACAAAACTATGTTTGATCTTGTACTTAAATGTCAAAGCTCTCACAGTTTTATTTTTGAATGACATTCCATTATCCAAAATTATCTTGGATGGTATCCCAAAATGACTTATGATATTGGTGAGTATGAACTCAACAATACGTGCTCTAGTTGTCATTGTTAATGGGATTGCTTCCACCCACTTAGTAAAGTACTCAGTAGCCATAATAATAAATGTATGTCGACCCGATGATGGAGGAGAGATCTTACCGATGAGATCCAAACCCCATTGAGCAAATGGCCAAGCCGCTTGAATGGGCTGTAAGGCTTATGATGGTAGGTGCACAAGATTAGCATGATGTTGGAATTTAATACATTTCTTGACATACACATTGCAATCCTTCTCCATAGTGGGCCAATAATAACCCATGCGAAGGATGCACTTGATGATAGCCATGCCACTAAAATGGCCACCGCACGTACCATCGTGAGCTTGCAAAATTGCCCAAGATGATTCTTGGGGCTCAAGACAATGAAGGAGAACTCCATTGTAGCTTCGATGATACAAAATATCTCCTAACAAGACATACTTTATCACTTTCTATTTAAATGTGCACTTTGCGACATGTGATAATCCCTGAGGGATTATACCAAGCTTAAGGAAGTCATATATCTATGACATCCAGTTCTGATAGCTCTCAACCTCAACTGACAAGACAACATGTTCCCCTTATGGTTTAACATTTACAAATGTATATTGGGAAACAACCTTATGGTGAATGGTAGTACCACTCCTCGTAGGATCTTATGAGATCAATGACCCCCAAGGATGCTCTCTTGAGAAAGTCTCTAGCTCTGTAGAACCATTCATGGTTCGGTTCTACCTGAATCATGTTGATTGACTCTTTGTTATCCAAAGCTTCACGTTGCATAATAGAGTGTGACAACATTTTTACATGGATGGTAGTAAAATCAGTAGATGGATTCTGAGGGATTAAGGATCCTAAATATGCCATAGTGTCTACGAATCTATTCGATGAATGAGGGATTGCCTCGATGTCATACCATTCCAACTGAGCTAAATATGTATCAACAAGATCTTTGTAAGACTTCAGGATAGGACATCGACATTGAAAAAGTCCCTTCACTTGGTTAACAATGAGAAGGGAATCACCAAAGATATTTAACCTTTTAATCTTCATGGCGATAGCTATTTGGAGGCCCAAAATTAGGGCTTCGTATTCAACATTATTGTTAGTGCAAGGAAAGTCCAACTTGAATGACAAGGGCATAGGAGCACCTTGTGGCGTGAACAACACTATTCCTGCACCACCCCCTTGCTCACACTTCGAACCATCAAAGAACAAGGTCATATCAGCTTTGTTATCTAGTTCTTCGAGTTTGGGTGCTTCTGATAAGGCAAAAATTGCATCATCAGGAAGCTCAATGGTGAGGGGCCTACTATTTTCAAGAGGTACCTCAGCTAGTTGATCAGCTATGACTTATCCCTTAATGGAATTTTGGCTAATGAATTCCAAATCAAATTCTATCAATAGCATGATCCACTTTGCAGTACGTGTATTATGATATATCTTACTCATCATATACTACAAAGGATTTTGTTTTGATATGACATATATCGTATGACTTAACATATAATGTCATAATTTCTTTGTAGCGAACACTACTGCTAAACATAGTTTTTCCACATATGCATATCCTATCTCATAACTCACCAAGGTTCGACTAATGTAATATATGGCTTGCTCTTTGTCTTGCACATTCTTTTGGGCTAACATGGTCCCTAATGCAAATTCAGTTGTCGATATATATAGCAAAAAGGCTCATCTGGTCTTGGTGGAGCTAGCACTGGTGGCATCACCAGGTATTGCTTAATCTCAGCAAAGGTTGCTTGATAGTCCTCATCCCAATTGAATGGGACCCCCTTGTGTAGCAGTCGATTCATGGGTCGACATTTATCTGATAACTGCATGATAAATCACTTGATGGATGCTACTTTGCCCTGTAGGCTTCTTAATTCCTTGATATTCATGGGTGGATGCATTTCTAAAATTACCTTGACCTTTGCTGGATCAACTTTGATGCCTCACTTTGAAATGATGAATCCTAAGAGCTTTCCTAAAGTTATACCAAATACGCACTTCTTAGGATTCAACTTGACATTATGCTCTATCAAGCGATCGAAGACCTTTCTCAGGACCTCAGCATGCTCTGAATGTAGCAATGACTTCGCCAATAAGTCATCGATGTAATCTTCTAAGATCTTATGCATGTAGTCATGAAAGATATATGTCATAGCCCATTGATATGTAGCACCAACATTTTTAAGACCGAATGGCATAACCTTATAACAAAATGTCCCCCATGGCATTATGAACATGGTTTTATGTTGGTCTTCGGGCTTAATCCAAATTTGGTTGTAACCAAAAAAACCATCCATTAGGGAGAGCATTTCATGACCCATAGTTGCATCTACGAGAGCATCTATGTTTGGCAATGGGAATGAATCCTTTGGTGTTGCCTTATTGAGGTCTCTAAAATCCGTACAAATATGGATCCTTCCATCAGGTTTTCCTATAGGCACCATGTTTGATACCCATTCTGGATAGTCGATGGAAATGATAAACTCTACATCCAATAGCTTCTGCAATTCATATTTGACCATTAAGGCTACTATCGGATGCATCTTCCTGAGTTTCTTCTTGACTGGCTTCTTTGATAGATCTAGCGAAAGGTTATGAGTAACCAATTTTGGATCTAGACCTGGCATGTCCTTATAAGTCCAAGCAAAGAGATCAGGTCTCTCTCTCAGTAGAGGGATGAGGTTGGCATGCTCATCAGGAGATAAAATTTCTCCAAATTTAACCTTCCTTGGATTGGTGGGATCATTACTGATATCCACTTCAAAGGTTTCCTCTATTGACATGTGGGATCCCTCCTCAAGCTGATGAGGCGTAGGGATCAAGTGGATGTCATCTACTGGGTTTATGGGTTCCACATTGGAAGCATCCTCAGCATGATAAACATCATGTGCATAACCTAGCACAAAGTGAAAAGGTTGCAACATTTCTTTATTAGGGAAGAAATCTTCAGGCTCTAGTGGTGAGTCAATGTGATCCCAATCAATAGCATCTACATTCAGACACAATGGCTTGGAAGGATCAGTTAGGTTGTGAAGTGGAGTGGTCAAATCAATGGAGATCATATTTATGGAATGGATCATGTCTCTAGGACCACGTGCATGTGACTCTAAATTTATATAACTTCCATCCTCGAGATGTGGTTCTGGGGGTATGGGGATCTCTGGATCTGGTCTATGGATAGACTCGAACATAGGATCGCTAGGCTCAAGGAGCTCTCTAAATGTTGGTGGATCAGGGAAGACCATATGATAAATCCTATCCAAATTAGGTGGTCTTCCTCTGAGGTGAGGATGAATATTGATATCTCTATACATATCCTCTGTAGTGTACGGTGCATTATGATGATGTAAGTAAGGAGGTCCTAAATAGGCTCTCTCTATTTCATCTTCATCATCACTATCATAATGAAAGCCTTCATCACTACCTACTAGAATTAGGGAATTAGGGAGATGGGGCCCTATGTAAGCCAACTCTTGATAACTGCTATCACTCATGGAGGATTGATCATCCTCGATGACTATCTCTGAAGGTAATAGATGATGTAAATTAAGAGGGCCTAGATAAGCCAACTCAGTCTCATCCTCATATTGCTCACTGTTTGAGGACTCACCATCATCATCAATGTCATATATGCAACTCGGTCCCCCTCTCTCAGATATGGACTCTACTATGTCCTCATCAGAATGATATTCTAACTCGAGTCTACCATTATACTAACATTGTGAACTTACAGGCCTGTGTCATCGACTATTGCATAGATTTGTTCATCCAAGTTTTCTCTTGGGATATGCTCTAGATCGGTCTCCACCAAGATATCTTCGTGATATGTCTTGGGTGGTTCTATAGTGACATAAGACACTATCTGGTTATCCCTCTAAAAGAAGTGAGATTGGGGTGATAAGGATTGAAATCGACTTCATCCCCTAGACTGAGGTATAGGTGGTCTAAAGATGCCATGAGGAGTTCATCCTATCCTCTAATATGGTATCCTAACCTGAACCTATCTATAGGTAACTAATATTGTGGTTCATACGGCCTCCTACGCCCCTACTTAGATAATCTGAGATCGTAACCATGCCAATGGTAATGCTCAAAATATCGTAAGGTATACTCTAGGTTAGAAAGATAATGAACATTCATAGTGAATGGCTCATCATCATCTTCATCCATGGGGGTGCGAGATGCAACCTGGTCGAGCCCTCCATAGATGAAATTAGTTTGGTTAGGAGGTACCCCTAGTGGTACCACCATCCCTATAGGAAGGTGATGGGCTTGTGGTCGGCCCATGTCTTGTGCAGTCTCGATGATCGGTGTAAATATCACATTCTGCATAATATATTCCCCAATCTGGGATTAACCAAATGAATTGTCACCTATGGTGCATATGACCCTATTGAAGATGTAGGTGAAGCAGGCTGAGGTGCCTCTTCGACTTCTACTTGAGCATTCTCTACTTCCATGGGAGTAGGAACCTCGATCACAACTAGTTTGGGTGCTTGCTTTTTCTCTTTTTTCCCATATTTGCTTTTAGCTTCTCATCATCTCGATGCATTATAGATGTAGATGGCCTAGTAGAAGTTGATGTTGTTTGCTTCGATTTTTGAGATACAAACATTGTAGGTTTTGCACACACTTATCTAATTTTACCTCCTAGATCTTTGATCGGAGACATGGGTCATATGTCTAGGTGCATTGAGGGGAGCACAAAATCCCTCGGCAAATCTACTAGATTCATGTATTTAAATGGTTCTTCATCTAAAGGCACCATGTGAACCTATCCCTCATGCATATATTTGATACATTGATGGAGAATAGAGGGGACACAATGCATTTCTCTTATCCAAGGCCATCCTAGAAGTATATTATATTGCATAGCACCTTCAATCACATGACACATCATAGGGATGGTCTTCAGCCCCACCTGAATAGGTAAGACTATCGTACCGATAGTTGAGCATAATGCATCATTAAAAGCTCTCAACGTGAAGGTGGAAGGTATGATATGCATCTTTGGTAACTTCAGGTATGTTAATGCCTTGGTCATGATAATATTGATTGATGATCCTGTATCAATCAAAACCCACTTGAAAGGTATGTGATTTACACATGCGATGATATGGAGCGGCGGGTCCACTATGATAGTGGAAACCATCTTGACTTCATGATCATGAAATTGTATGATCGGTTCTTGGCACTATTACATGTGTCCCACAAAGTGTGTGAATGCTTTGGATCTTGGGACTATACTTCTATGGACCTTAGAATATCCATAAGCATCTCCCTATGCTTGGGAGACTACTGAATCAGCTCATAAATCGACAACTTTATTGGAGTTATCTGTAGGTTTTGAACTAACCTACTCTTGATTGTCACCACCGGTCTAGTTGGTGGGCCTAGCACATTTTGGGCTGGCCTTGGAGGAGGCACAACTTGGACTCTAATGGGAGCTAGAGGTTGATTTGGTCTCTCATACCTCGCATGTCTTGTGACAACATTGACCATTCCGATGAACCCATGGGTTGGTGGTTCGATTCGTACTTGATTGACTTGGCCAATATTGTTCCTCGGTACCTCATGGTTAGGTAGAGGATTCTTGTAAATCCCCATATTTTGATTATCTAGTGCTTGAGGATTATCCATAGTTAGCTCACCTCTTTCTATCATGTTCTGTACTAAATGTTTGAAACTCCAACATACTTCTATGTCGTGTCCCTTTGCTCTATGGAAAATATAGTATAAATCATCCTTATACCCCTTTGGTTTGGGTTGATTAGGGTCCAACATTTTGATCTCTAGCAAGCATATGGCCTTGGCCTCACATAGTTGATTGAATATCAAAGTCATCGATTCTAACAAATGTGTGAACTAGTGAGGTGGGTGTTGTTCCTTATTCTTACCCTTCTGATTGTTGTTGCATTGCTCATATTATGTAGGAGGAGGTTGGGCTTGATAATTTTATTGTTGCTACCCCTTATCCCCTTTCTGAAGGTTTAAAACCACCTGATTGATGTGGGCTGGCTTGGCCTATTGTTTCTCAGTGCTTCTCTTGTTCCATTCCTTCTTATTCTTGAGCTTCAAGTTACCCTCCTATAACTTGATATCCTCAATCACTTTGGCTTGCACCAAAGCCTCTTCGAAGGTTTGATATTGCTACAACTGTAATAATAATGAAATGTGCTTTGCACAACTTTTCGTAAACATTCTAGTTAATTCAGAAGTAGGGATGGAGAATGGTAGCTTTACCATCATATTTCTCCATCATTTCCCATAATCCATAACTGGCTCATCATCATGTTGCATTAAAGCATCCAACTCGGATAAGTTCACCTTCTTCTTGATGCCAAAGGAGAAGCGTTCAAGAAATGCATCAGCCAATTGCTCAAAATTGGTGATATTGTACCTCTTGAGTTGATTAAACCACTCTTGGGCTGGGCCTGAGAGGGTCATGATGAAATTCCATAGGAGTAGGGCATCATTGCTTCCAATATGAAAGCATATGTCTAAAAATCTCGTGACGTGCTCTTGAGCATCCTCCTCTCCTCTAAAATTTTCTAGCTTAGGCATTTCAAAATGCTCGGGATAAGGTAGAATAGGCACTAATGGACATAAAGGTTCATTATGAATTTTATTCAAGGTTGGCTTTTGATAAGTTGTTCCTTGCTTTTCTATAGCTTTGACCTTTTCTGCCAAGACTTTATAAGCCTATGAAGATAAGAACTCCTCTTCTATGGATTGCCTTGGAGGCACCTTTGGAGGTACGTTCCTCTTCGATCGAGGTGAAGGAATAGGCTCATCCTCCTCTTCGACTTGGGATATTTTAGGATACTCTTGATCTAATTCATCTCCCACTTCTTCTTCATACTACCTATGCCCATGATGCTCGGGTGAAAGGCACCCATCTCTATGTTGGGATGTATAGCGAGTATGGGTATCTATATACTCAAGGTGCAAATCAGGTTGTGAAGCAACTCATCTATCAATGCGCTCCCTATGCTCACTATGGGGATGTAAACCAACACTGGCTAGTCGATCCTCCCTCTCAACATACTCCTTTTGATCAAGGATGCATTGCTCATGCATTCATTGTTCATATAAGCATTGTCTTATGAACCTTTGCCTCTGAGTGTTCTCATTTTTGAGGCATTCCCATTCTATGTGAACATCCTCCAATTGGTCTTGGAGAATCTGACATCTTTGCTCTGACATCAGCTTGTGAGATCTATCTATGTGATCAACCATTTGAGGCCTCTGGTGTGTGCACTCTATTTGAGTAGCTTTGTGGATGTGTCCCCCAATGGACTGATCTTCTATGCCCTTGACCTTGTTTGTGAAGATAACATTCACATCCAAATATTGCCTATGCTCTATGCCTGCATGAGATGCAGGGGCACGTATATCTTGAGAATACTTGGAGCACTCTCTAGGTTCTCTAATAGTCCTAATGGTACTACCACTATGCACACTCATAGGATGAGAAGGCATAGGAGTAGGCTTGTAACCTAACTATCCTAGAACTTTACCCAAACCATCCAATTGTCTACTATGCCATGGCTCATGAGGTGGCGTACCATTGGCTCCCACTTTAGATACATCTATGGTGATCCTACAAGGCTCACCTTTGTTGGGAGTTTGAGTGGGCCTATGCTCGAAAGTGGCCCTATCCATTTGCCCCTGGATGGGTGGATCCTGAACTCATCTATACTCAGATGTTGGGGGCCTCAAGCCTCCCTTAGATATAGGATGAAGGGGTACCAATCTGGATCCCTCAATGACAAACTCTTTAGTAGATCCCATGGATGCACGTGGAGTGTGGTCATGGTAAATGCTAATATGTTTAGAACCCCCATGTTGGGAAGCTCCATGCTCTGATCTATGTCTTGAGGAGTGTCTAGTAGCTCCTCATACTAGGGTATTCTCAACAAGATCCCCATGCATAGAATTATCCCCTCTAATACTCATCGAATGATGTTCAGGAGGATTCTGTGATTGAGGGTGTTACGCGTCTTGTTGTGCATTGGGTGGAGCTTCGGCCTCGACCTCGGATCTACGCCTGGGTCGGCCTCTCCATGTAGCCACCATGATATTGTATTATCTCTTATGTAAGTTTTAAAACAAACAAAGTAAACAATGGTGATTATCTCTTTTAAAGTTTAAAGTGAACCCTAAACTGTTTGATGTGTTTTGCAATTTGTTGTATCAATAAGTAACTCTCATCATGTTTTCAATATGTTGATGATATACTCAATTGTTAAAGGGCTTTCACCTGTATACTCATAGCTCGACAACCTGGCTATGAACTCCAGGTCACGTAATCCCCCCAAAATGTGGAGATGAAACCCACACTCGGGCAGGGAGCACAGGTCCTCCCGGTCCTCACCCAGTTCACCCATGCATAGTGATACACCCCTCCGAGGAGGAATACATGCTATTTTGCATGGGCTATGATGGCATCTTGGATCTGGTATTGGTCTAGTAACAAAAGGTTCGAGGGAGTTGGGCCAATGGATGGAAATCACTACCATCATCGTTGAACCCTACTAGTGGTTGGATGTGACTTCCAACTCACTAGCATTTAAGTGTCATGGTGTGTGGGGTTCCTTTTATTTTACATGAAAGTAAATGCATAAAACAACATCCATGACTCTTCTATATGCTATGCAAATTAAAAAGAATGTTTAACTTTCAAAAGTATGCATGATTAAGCTATATGACTTTTCAAAGCAAATGCACACTAATGACAATGATGAAGTGGCCACTAGATGGGCCTCATGCAAGCAAACTAACATACAAGAAGGGCCTAGACCACTGGAGACTAGGGTGGACTACACTCAGAGGTCCGCTGTTCCTAGCAACGACTAGTAGAACCTAAGAAAAGACCTAGGGACTCAATGCATTTTATCTTCTTTGTCGCATTCCCTAATTATGCTAGTATTTTGATCATTCTGGAAAAAACATAGATAGAGAATAGGGAAAATCAGAGAAAAATGGATCCTACCTCAGATCCTCATCCGATTAAGCTTTTTCTCCCTATTGTATGACCTGTCAGATGCTGACCGTGGCTCTGTGGCATGGCTGATACTGTTGCCCATGGGTGTCAACCACGATGACAACTTTTGACCATGGCTATCAACCACGGTTAGCACCTATCATCACAAAACCTAAAATTTAGTGATCTATGGCATTTAATGTGGAATTCCCATCGTGATCACCTTCTGTAGCATCCAAAAAGGCTTACACCTAATATTGAAATTGCTGAAAATGATACAAATAGGCATACACAAATTGACAAGAATGAAAAGAACAAAATACAAAGATCTTTTATTAATTTCGAATCAAGTCAAGTTACAAATCCATCCCTCTTAGGGATACCCATTTGATACAACAATTACAATAGTTTGAAATCCCCCTCAAGGGTAGGTGCATTCCAAATGCCTTTCAAAATAACATGAACTGCTAACATTAACATTAGACCTAGTCATGTTGCCTCCCTTACCCTAAACCTTAGGGCTGCCTTATTGGAAAGGAAATATATTACAAATAGGGAGTTGTACATTTATTTATTTTTGAATTGCTAATGAATAAATTATTCATGGAACCAATGCTTATCCAATTGAACACCATTATGCTTCTTGCTAAATATCAAACCTCCATTATATACTTAAATAGATCCTCTGAAACCTTGGCTATCATGAGATGGGTCTAGGAATATTTGAATAGGGTGTTAAAGAACCTTTAGAACCTAAATCATGGATAATTCAATGGGGGCTAGGGTATATATTGCATTGTAATAAGTATCAACCTTATTCATCATCCTATGATAGTGATAATGAAAATGACTTCCTCAAACCCTATGAAAACATCACAATAACAAACAAGTGAAAATCAAACCATGAAAGAGACCATGACATTTATTTTATTTCCATCCATACAGTTAGTATAAAACCTTATATATTGCTATATCTAAACCCAATAACTCTTCTAAAATAGTGGACACCATACCCTAAATAGAGAGTTATTATTTGTTAATAACAACCATCAACAATTGTGAGAAAAAATCCTTAACCCATAATCCTTTTAACTATTATCTTACCTTAGATGAATCCCATAATGAAGAGTCACATGTTCAAATATATATTACCAATACCTCATAATAATTTGATTCTAATCAACATCCTTAGATCCAATAGATTTTAAAATCTTAGGTGTACTCCCCACACCCCCACATTTTATAGATATTAAATTAGATCAATATTTGGACTTAAGAAAATCCTAGAATACTTAAATTAGGAAAAGTATTAACTCCTAAAGAATGTGAACCAAATTTTTGGACATTTTGAGTCCATGAAGTTGTCATTGATGTCAAGGAATGAAGTTGTCATTGATGTCAAGGAATGAGCTACCGTTGATGTCAAAAGGTCAAAAGGAGCAATGCAAAAGGTTGATGGCAAAAGAGCTTCATAATATTTATTTTTAATATTATGTAAAGCATAAATAAAAGGTTTTTATTAAAAACCATAGTGGGAAAAATAAAAGGTTTTATTAAAAACCATAATGGGCAAAGTAAAAGGTTTTTATTAAAACCTAAGGAGGCTTTAATCCTTAATAAAGCCAAAATATTTAAATATTAATTTATAATATTTAAATTCTAATGAATTTAAATAAATTATAAATTAAATATTTGAAGCCAAAACATTAGCGCCGACCCCCAACGAATTCATCTCCACCGACGTGCATGAAATCAAGGGCAAAGGTATTTATACCTTAAGCCAAACCTTATGTTTGGCATTCAAAAAATATCCATGATATTCGGTGAGAAAGAGCTCGTGCGAAATCGAACGAAAGGCACCTCCGAAGTGCGTGTGGAGCAGGCATCATGTTGGAAGAAGAGCCAAAGGCTCTAGGGGAGAGTGAAGAGGATAAAGCACACATTGCACTTTAGAGCAGCAAGGTGAGCGCGTGGCTCACACGACGTGGAAGCCACGACCAAGGCGCTGTTGAAGCATTTGGTGCAAGTTCGAATCCCACCGATTGTGGAGCGGGTAATAAAGGTTTTATTTTGATTTTTATTATTGCACATGCTAAGGTTGTTGGAGGTATAAGGTGTAAGTAATTTCTGATTTTCACCTAAGTGGTGAAAGGTTAATTTGGCTAGGGTAATTATTGTTTTTACCTTAGGAAAATGGAAATTGATTTATTGCATTAAGTTATAAAGAGAGTTATTTAAATTAAATGCAATATTGAGTAGGGAGTTATAAGTAGAAGTTGAGTTATATTTTTATAGGGGATTTTGATGAAATTTATGATGTTGAATGTTATTATTGAGATGGAGTGATAAGGTGTATTTGTTATTTAATATTATCTTTGTGACTAAGGTAAATTGTGAAAAGTGTTAGAGTGATAATTCTTGTCATATAACTCTTTGAGTTTGGCAAAGAAGTGTTTATGATTGTGGCAGATTTGTGTGATCTACTTCTACATCAAATAAAAGGTATGGGCACATTCTTCCTTGGTTGAGTTGATTGGTTGGTTTTCTAGAAAACAACTTTGGAGTGAAAAGGACTTGATTAGGTTTCCTTATTGAGTTGTTGAGCTATTGAGAAGTGAATGCTATGCACCTTGTTTTATAAGCATTGTTGTTGAAGTGAGTAATTGAGTGAAGAACTTGAACTAGGGTTTGCAAAGAACATGAGTATCATTGTTATGTGAAGATTGTTTTATAAGCATTGTTGTTGAAGTGAGTAATTGAGTGAAGAACTTGAACTAGGGTTTGGAAAGAACATGAGTATCATTGTTATGTGAGATTGGTTGATAAGCATTGTTGGAAACATTTTGAGTGAGTATTCATATGCTTGGACTAGGGTTTGTGAGTAAGGATTATTTCATTGAGTGATTGGTTGAGTAGAGTTGGTTGAGCCTAGTCAAGTGGATGTGTGAAGTGATAAGTCAAGTTCTATAAAATAAATTATTCTATATTCTGAATTGATTTGAGAAGAGTGATTGAAAGTGATTGAGTATTGAGGTGAATGTGAAGCATATTGAGTCTCTAACAATTCTCTGTATGTTTCTAAAAGAGTGATTGAAAGTGATTGAGTATTGAGGTGAATGTGAAGCATATTGAGTCTCTAACAATTCTCTGTATGTTTCTAAAAGAGTGATTGAAAATAATTGAGCATTATGATGAGTGAGAAGCATATTGAGTCTCTAACAATTCTCTTTATGTTTCTATGAGATTGGACAAGTTCTAGTGTGGACTTGTTGAGTATATTTGAGGTAAGTCTTTGAGAAGACTTGTGGATAGATTTGTGTGAGCTTTTGTGGAAGCTTACAATATAGATTGAGAGTAGATATTGGATAAGTTCTAGTGAGGACTTATTGAGTAGATTGAGACAAGTTCTATTGAGGACTTGTTGAGTATATTTGAGGTAAGTCTTAGTGAAGACTTGAGAGCATATTGGACAAGTTCTAGAGAGGACTTGTGGATAGATTAGTGTGAGATTTTGTGGAAGCTTACAAGGTATATTTGAGATAAGTCTTTGAGTAGACTTGTGAGCAGAGTTGATTGATTGATTTGTTCAAACCTTGGGTTAAGGTTTGGGGTAGATCTAGCAGAGTTGATTTGAGATTAAGTCAAGCTTTGTGTTAAGGCTTGAAGATAGATATTGAGGATAGATTTGTGCTAGACCAAAGGACTATGTTTAGTGTAGATCAGAGAATAGATATTGAGGATAGATTTGTGCTAGATCGAAGGACTATGTTTAGTGTATATTAGAGGATAGAGTTTGGTGTAGATTTGAGGATAGGTTTGTGCTAGACTAGAGATAGAGATTGAGTAGATTTGTGCTAAATCGAAGGACTATGTTTAGTATATATTTGAGATAGAGCTTTGAAGGTGATAGAGTATAGAGGATGATAGTCTCTAGTGGATAGAGATCCATTAGCCATGGTAGTGAGGATAGGTGTCTTCAGTGGATAGAGATCCATTAGCTAGAGTAGTGGGGGCAATAGTTCTTCTAGAAGATCACTAGCAGAGCTAAGGAGAAAGGAGTTCTCCTATGGATAGAGATCCATGAACTTGATTAGGGGATTGGTGTCTCCTTTGGATAGAGGTCCATAAACATTGTAATAGGGAAAGGATTCCCAAGAGATTGATTGAGAAAATTTTAGTGAAATATTTTCTCCATGGAGTAGCCCACATTGGGTGAACCATGTTAAATTGGTGTCTCTATTGTGTGTGATGATTTGTGCATTGCTTTGATTACTACTATTGATATTGCTATCTTTACATTGCATAATATTGATTGGGAAAGAAAAGTAAAAAGTGGTCTTATACTGTTCACCCCCCTCTCGAGTATAAGCTTGTGTTCTTCAATTGGTATCAGAGTGGGTTCCTTCGAAAGAGTTTAACAACTTGAAGGAAAATGCTTTCAAGAACACAATGGATTCTAAGAATGTGTCCTCAGATAATTCAACACCAATATTTGATGGAAGTGATTATATATTTTGGAGTATGAGAATGAAGATTCACCTGATGGCACTTGGCAATGAAATTTGGGAAGCAGTTGAAAATGGATACATACCACCAGCTGATCCACCTACAGATAAGGAAGGTAAGCTTCTACAACATTACAATTCAAAAGCAATGAATGCAATTTTGAGAGGTTTGCATAGAACAGAATCAATAAAGGTTATGCATTGTAGAGATGCAAAAGGAATTTGGGATAAGTTGCAAAGCATATATGAAGGAGATAAAAGTGTCAAAAAGGCAAAGATACGAAATCTCAAAGGACAATTTGAAGAATTAAGAATGAAGGATGAGGAAAACATTAGTACTTATCTACTTCGAGTAGATGAGGTTGTTAATGCCATGCAAGGACTTGGACTTAATGTTGAAGAATCAGATGTTTGTGATAAGGTCTTAAGATCTCTTCCAAAAATATTTAGTGAAAATATTTCTGCTATAGAAGAATCAAAATATGGTGATTCTTTGACAAGAGATATGTTACTTGGTATTCTTACAACTTTTGAGTTAAGAACAAAAGAGGAACCTAATCACCGAAAGGAAGCAACCTTCAAAGCAATTAAGAAAACAAAGGGTAAGAAGTCAGAATCAAGCAATGAGTCATCCAGTGATGAAGAAGCAAATTATGGTAGAAGGAATAAAGATTCAAGAAGATTTAAAGATGCAAAATCTATTAGATGTTTCAATTGTGGAAAGTATGGTCACTATGCAACTGATTTTCAAGAAGCTAAAAATAACAATGATGAAGAAAAATAGGATCACAGGAACAGGGAATCAGAAAAATATAGGTACCAAAAGAAAGGCAAGGATGGACAAGGTAGACAAGGAAAGAAGTTCTTTCAAAGACAAAAGAGGAGCTACTATGCAGACAAGGCAAGTAAGTACTCAAGTGATAGTGATAATAGTTTTTTAGATAATGATAAATATGAAGTCCTATTTCTGATTGAAGAAAAAGAAGAAGTCAAGAAAAGGTCACCAATAATTCTCAAGTGTTTTAGATGTGGTAATTTTGGACATCTTGAAGATAGTTGTACAAGGAATGGTTTCAGTTTCAGTGATGATGAATATGAGGATGCACTAGAAGGACCAGAAGAGAATCTTCTAATGGCACTAGAAGAAGAAGAAGGTGATCCTATAGAAGACAAGTCAGAAAAGAATGAAGATGTTGACAAAGGCAAACAAATAGAGGAAGAATCAAAAAAAGGAGTTGATCTTGAGGGAGAGCTTATTTATGCTCTTAAAACTTTAAAGAAGGTAAGAAAGCAAAACTCCCAACTTGAATTTCAGTTTCAAGAATGTGATGAAGAAAGAGGAAAGCTTATAGAGGATCTAAACAAGTCAATGGCTAAGACAAAGAAGTTCAAGGATAAGCTAGAAGCAAAGGTCTTAGAATGTGAAAAGTTAGAACAAGAAGTAGCTCTACTAAGGGAAGATTTAGAGAAATCCAAGGATAAGCTACACAAGTTTGGAAAGAGTTCAAATATTGTAGATAAGATGATCAAGGTACAAAGAAGGTCAACAAACAAAATAGGTCTTGGTTTTGAACAAGGCTCAAAAGAAACAAGAAGAAGAGTCAACCTCAAGTTCTGAAGAAGAAGAAACTTCAAAAGAAGAAAGTGTAAGAGAAAGTGAGACTTCTGAGGATGAGTTGGACAACAGAAAGTTCAACAAGGAAAGAAACAATGTACAAAGGAGAAACATATGGAACAACAATCAGAATAGGTTAAGAGAGACTAAGAGACCAATGAGGTCAAGACAAGGAAACTTCAATGGAAGATGTTTTTCATGTCATAGATTTGGGCACATGGCTTCACAGTGTAGGACACATGAAAGATAGGAATATGGGAATTTTAGGAACAGATAACTTTTCCATGGGTATTGCTACTCATGTAATCAGTTTGGTCACAAGGCAATGAATTGCAGGGTTCATGATAGAAAAGGATATGGCTTCACCAGGAGAAATCCTAAGACATTTGCACCTTCAAGGAATAATAACATTAAGTGTTATAAGTGCAATAATGATGGACATACAACAAAGTGGTGTAGAGCAGACATTCTAGAATCAAGCATGAATAGGAATAGGAATATGGACATGGACAAGAATAGGAATAGGAATATGGATATGAACATGAACAAGAATATGGATATGAACAGGAACAGGAATATGGACATGAAGAGGAACAGTCAAAGGAATCAGAAGGATCAGATGAGAAGGAAAGAGGATAAAGGTAAAGACTAGTGCTTGCTGGGAGTAGAAATACTCCCACCCTAGAATTAACCACCTCAAGAGGAGGTGGGGGAGGGGCTAAGCTAAGAGACTCATTCTTAGCCCCGAGCCCCAAAGGTGACCCTTTGCCATTGATGTCAAAGGGGGAGAGATTTGAGTAAGGGGGAGAGATTTGGTTTAAGGAGAGAGCATTGAGACAGGGGGAGCAATGTCCTAGGGGGAGCAGAACAAGAAAAAGGTCAAGTGTTTGGTAAAAATAATTTGGGTTGCCATCAATGACAAAGGGGGAGATTGTTGGACATTTTGAGTCCATGAAGTTGTCATTGATGTCAAGGAATGAAGTTGTCATTGATGTCAAGGAATGAGCTACCGTTGATGTCAAAAGGTCAAAAGGAGCAATGCAAAAGGTTGATGGCAAAAGAGCTTCATAATATTTATTTTTAATATTATGTAAAGCATAAATAAAAGGTTTTTATTAAAAACCATAGTGGGTAAAATAAAAGGTTTTATTAAAAACCATAATGGGCAAAGTAAAAGGTTTTTATTAAAACCTAAGGAGGCTTTAATCCTTAATAAAGCCAAAATATTTAAATATTAATTTATAATATTTAAATTCTAATGAATTTAAATAAATTATAAATTAAATATTTGAAGCCAAAACATTAGCGCCGACCCCCAATGAATTCATCTCCATCGACATGCATGAAATCAAGGGCAAAGGTATTTATACCTTAAGCCAAACCTTATGTTTGGCATTCAAAAATATCCATGATATTCGGTGAGAAAGAGCTCGTGTGAAATCGAATGAAAGGCACCTTCGAAGTGCGTGTGGAGCAGGCATCATGTTGGAAGAAGAGCCAAAGGCTCTAGGGGAGAGTGAAGAGGATAAAGCGCACATTGCGCTTTAGAGCAGCAAGGTGAGCACGTGGCTCACACGGCGTGGAAGCCATGACCAAGGCGCTACTGAAGCATTTGGTGCAAGTTCGAATCCCGTCGATTGCAGAGCGGGTAATAAAGGTTTTATTTTGATTTTTATTATTGCACATGCTAAGGTTGTTGGAGGTATAAGGTGTAAGTAATTTCTTATTTTCACCTAAGTGGTGAAAGGTTAATTTGGCTAGGGTAATTATTGTTTTTACCTTAGGAAAATGGAAATTGATTTATTGCATTAAGTTATAAAGAGAGTTATTTAAATTAAATGCAATATTGAGTAGGGAGTTATAAGTAGAAGTTGAGTTATATTTTTATAGGGGATTTTGATGAAATTTATGATGTTGAATGTTATTATTGAGATGGAGTGATAAGGTGTATTTTTTTTTATATTATTTTGTATTGTGAGAGAGAGAGTATTATCTTCTAACCTCCTTGAGTTTGGCAAAGAAGTGTTTATGATTGTGGTAGATTTGTGTGATCTACTTCTACATCAAATAAAAGGTATGGGTATATTCTTCCTTGGTTGAGTTGATTGGTTGGTTTTCTGGAAAACAACTTTGGAGTGAAAAGGACTTGATTAGGTTTCCTTATTGAGTTGTTGAGCTATTGAGAAGTGAATGCTATGCACCTTGTTTTATAAGCATTGTTGTTGAAGTGAGTAATTGAGTGAAGAACTTGAACTAGGGTTTGCAAAGAACATGAGTATCATTGTTATGTGAAGATTGTTTTATAAGCATTGTTGTTGAAGTGAGTAATTGAGTGAAGAACTTGAACTAGGGTTTGGAAAGAACATGAGTATCATTGTTATGTGAGATTGGTTGATAAGCATTGTTGGAAACATTTTGAGTGAGTATTCATATGCTTGGACTAGGGTTTGTGAGCAAGGATTATTTCATTGAGTGATTGGTTGAGTAGAGTTGGTTGAGCCTAGTCAAGTGGATGTGTAAAGTGATAAGTCAAGTTCTATAAAATAAATTATTCTATATTCTGAATTGAGTTGAGAAGGTGATTGAAAGTGATTGAGCATTGAGGTGAATGTGAAGCATATTGAGTCTCTAACAATTCTCTGTATGTTTCTAAAAGAGTGATTGAAAGTGATTGAGTATTGAGGTGAATGTGAAGCATATTGAGTCTCTAACAATTCTCTGTATGTTTCTAAAAGAGTGATTGAAAATAATTGAGCATTGTGATGAGTGAGAAGCATATTGAGTCTCTAACAATTCTCTTTATGTTTCTATGAGATTGGACAAGTTCTAGTGTGGACTTGTTGAGCAGATTTGAGGTAAGTCTTTGAGAAGACTTGTGGATAGATTTGTGTGAGCTTTTGTGGAAGCTTACAATACATATTGAGAGTAGATATTGGATAAGTTCTAGTGAGGACTTATTGAGCATATTGAGACAAGTTCTATTGAGGACTTGTTGAGCAGATTTGAGGTAAGTCTTAGTGAAGACTTGAGAGCATATTGGACAAGTTCTAGAGAGGACTTGTGGATAGATTAGTGTGAGATTTTGTGGAAGCTTACAAGGTAGATTTGAGATAAGTCTTTGAGTAGACTTGTGAGCAGAGTTGATTGATTGATTTGTTCAAACCTTGGGTTAAGGTTTGGGGTAGATCTAGCAGAGTTGATTTGAGATTAATTCAAGCTTTGTGTTAAGGCTTGAAGATAGATATTGAGGATAGATTTGTGCTAGACCGAAGGATTATGTTTAGTGTAGATCAGAGAATAGATATTGAGGATATATTTGTGCTAGATTGAAGGACTATGTTTAGTGCAGATTAGAGGATAGAGTTTGGTGTAGATTTGAGGATAGGTTTGTGCCAGACTAGAGATAGATATTGAGCAGATTTGTGCTAAATTGAAGGACTATGTTTAGTGTAGATTTGAGATAGAGCTTTGAAGGTGATAGAGTATAGAGGACGATAGTCTCTAGTGGATAGAGATCCATTAGCCAGGGTAGTGAGGATAGGTGTCTTCAGTGGATAGAGATCCATTAGCCAGAGTAGTGGGGGCAATAGTTCTTCTAGAAGATCACCAGTCAGAGCTAAGGAGAAAGGAGTTCTCCTATGGATAGAGATCCATGAACTTGATTAGGGGATTGGTGTCTCCTTTGGACAGAGGTCCATAAACATTGTAATAGGGAAAGGATTCCCAAGAGATTGATTGAGAAAATTTTAGTGAAATATTTTCTCCGTGGAGTAGCCCACATTGGGTGAACCACGTAAAATTGGTGTCTCTATTGTGTGTGGTGATTTGTGCATTGCTTTGATTACTGCTATTGATATTGCTATCTTTACATTGCATAATATTGATTGGGAAAGAAAAGTAAAAAGTGGTCTTATACTGTTCACCCCCCTCTCAGTATAAGCTTGTGTTCTTCAATATGAATCTCCTAAAAACATTTTACAATGTCTTTGCATGGTCTTATGTCAACATGCCAAGGTTATATCATTCTCTTTATGCACACCACCTAGTTGTTTGATTAGATGTCAAGCCAATAAAGCAAAAGTTGAGAAATATGCACCCTATGGTAGGCTTACACATAAAATTTGAACACCAAAAACTCCTCAAAGTTAAATTTGATCAAGGCCATTTACTATTTTGATTGGATATCTACTATAGTCCTTATTTCTGAAATGGAAGGTACCATTCATGTTTGCACTAATTTTAGGAACATTAATAAAGCATGTCCCAAAGACAATTTCTCTCTCCTCAATATCAACATGATTGTCAATTCTTTTGCTAAATTTGGACTATTGTCCTTAATGGATGGATTTTTTGGGTTTTGTCAAATTAGACCAATCCAAGATAGCTTTTACTACCCTATGGAGGACCTTTTATTGGAAATTCATTCCTTTTGCTCTAAAAATATTGGTGCAACTTACCAACATGTTATGACATATATATTTCATGACATAATGCATGCCACTATAGAATATTATATCAATGATCTCTTAGGTCATTTCTTAAGACAAGAAGACCATGTTCAATATTTAAGAAAAAAATTGAGCACCTAAGGTAATATAGAGTTTACCTAAAACCCTCAATATAAATCTTTAGGGTCACATACAAAAAATTGCTAGGTTTTATCATTTCCCACCAAGGAATTAAAGTTGATCCAACAAATATTTCTACTATTACAAACATACCTCCACAAAATATACTAATAAAATTTCATGTTCTTCAATATGAGTTACAAGTTATTTAGTGGTGATAAATGCCAACCTTTTACTAAAATGTTAAGAAAAGGTGTTGAATTAAAATAGGACAATGAGTGTCAAAAGGCTTTTGATGCCATAAAAACATACCTTCTATATCATCCAATCCTTATCCCATAATACCCACTCAAATATCTATTTTTTTACAATGGTGCAATAATGCATTCCCTAGGAGTCATGTTGTCCCAATACAAGTATCAACATAAATAAATATGAAAATATACTACATTAGCAAAATTTCTAGAAAGTTATGAAACCTGTTATACACCTTTGGAAAAAAATATCTAGCAATAGTTTATGCCTATCAAAAATTGAGATATTACATGCTAAAAAAAATACCATTATGTTAGCTCGAGTAGATCCTCTAATATATCTCATGCCAAAACCACATCTCTCAAGTCACACTGCTTAATGGGTAATTAACTCAATGAGTTTGACCTCAAAATTTTAAACCAAAAATCCATAAAAGAACAAGTTAAAGCAAACATTTTAGAATTAGTGCCACTAGAAGCTCATCAACCCATAGAAGTCAATTTTCTAGGTGAAAATTTTATATTCTAGATGTTGAGAAATATAACACATCATCCCTTTACTTTAATGGCACTAGATGTGCCAAAGGTGTAGGAGTAGATGTAGTTTTAGTCTCCTCACAACAAAAAATGTATCCCATTATCATTTAAGCTTCAATTTTTATGCTTGAAGAATACTATAGAATATGAATCCTTAATCCTTAGGCTTCAAATTTCTCAACACCTAAAAATCACAATCCTGTATATTTTTTGAGACTCTCAACTTATCAATAAACAGATCAAAAGAATTTATCAAAATAAATATGATAAGTTAAAGCCCTATAAAGAAAATTTCAACCATCTATTGGCCACCTTTAATAAAGTGACCATTGCTACCATCCCTATATTTGGTAATCATCATGCCAATGCAATCGTGTACAATGGTAGGTACAACATCCCAATTAGAGGATGAGCAAGCCATTATCATCATGCAACATATTACATAATCAATAACCCTCGAATCTAGTCAAACATCTTTATCAATATTTGCTATTAAATCAAAAATCCCTCCATAATTTTGGTACTAAGATATTTATGCATTTATTAATAAGGGTGCATTTCTTAAATATCTCAATTGTAATGAATATAAAAATCTTAGGCAACATACTTCTCACTTAGTTATTGTTGATGATGTCTTATACAAAAAATATTTCAATGGTATCCTCCTCCATTATATTAATATGGAAGACGTTATGCACACAATTCAAGAAGTACATGATGGAATATGTGGTAGCCATTTAAATAGAAATGCCATGGTAAAAATATTCTTAGGATAGGATATTATTGATCTCCTATAGAAAAGGACTCTTGTGATTATGTTTGTAAGTGCAATAAATGTCAGAAACACGATAATTTTATCCATGCCTCATCTCAGGAGCTATAGTCCTTAACCTCTTCTTGGTCCTTTTCTACATGGGATATAAATATTATAGTAAATATAAATCCTACCTCATTTGATAGTCAATTTTTCAACATTGCATCAACTAAATACTATACCAAATGAATCAAGGCCATGCCTTTGTCCTATTGTATTGTTATACAAGTTTCTAAACTTATCCTCAATTATATCCTATCCCATTATGGCATCCCTTTAGTCATAATTGCAAAAAATGATACTCTTTTCAACAATAAGGATGTTTCTAAACTTTATGCTAAGTATAAAATTCAGCATAAGTGATCCACACCTTACTATCCTCAAGGTAATGTCCAAGCTAAAGCCTCAAATAAAACTCTTATCTAAATCCTTAGGAAACTTGTAAAAAAATGGAGAATAGTACTTTCACCTATATCTTGCACAATGGACCTATTGGTCCACTATTTGAGTACTTATTGGTGCAACAAACTATGCCTTATTCTATGGGATCAATTTTATTTTCCATTTTGAGCTAGAAATCCCATATCTTTCATTTTTGCTAAAATATGTGGTAGTAAGCAGAAAATATCACCATGTTCACCTAAGTTAGCTAGAATTTATTAATTGAAAGGAGAATTCATGCTTTATAACACCTCCAAGTGTATCATCAAAGACTCAAATTAGAGTATAATTAAATAATTAGATCTTGGTCATTTGAAATTAGGGATTTGGTCCTAAAAACACCTAGGAAAATACCAAAACCCAAAATGAAGTCAAAGTTAAATTGGAACCTAATGCCTAGGCTCATTCATCATAACTACAAAGTATGGCTCAGGTGTCCTTCTTCTGGTTACACTTGATGGACATGAACTAAAAGAACCCATGAAAACAATGCATCTCAAGAAATATTATGTCTAAATCAACATCATTTGTCTACTCAGGTGCTTGTCTACATTGACTTCCTATTGCATGGCTACTTTTCACATACATATTCAAGAGATCCACTTAGACCCTTGATGATGATGGCTTTAGAAACAATTCATTACTTTAGGAGATAAAAATCAAAGCAATAGAACATATTATTGAATGAATAGAAGTGATACATTCAAGTAAGGGTATGAGAACCTTTATGTAGGAATATAGGTTACTTGGCAAACACTCTATATAATTGTGCAAGGGACAACTTGCACATTGACACTTGTGCATTTATTACATTGCATGAAGTAACTAGATTCTTGCCCCTAAATTAATCTAAGTATGTACCTTAGAATATGCATTTACATAACCTAAATTATGTAATATACTCTAACACATTTCTATATTAAATTATTTTGTATGAAGTTCTCTTGAATCACCTAGATAATTTCTCAAAATTTGAAACTTGATTTTTTGAGTATATTTGTAAAGATATCAACAAGATGATCTTTTGTAGGAATATACTTGAGGATAATGTGCTTGTTCTAGAAGTGTTCTATGATGAAATGACATTGAGCTTCAATATTCTTTGTTCTTTCATGTATTATTGGATTCTTGATCAGGTTCAATACTCCTTGATTATCACAAGATATCATAGTCAAAGTTTACTTGATTCCCATGTCAAATATTATGTATTATAACCATATGGATTCATACGTTGTTGAAAGAGGCTTCAAAAGTCTAACAACTAGTTAATATGCTATCAAAAGGACAATATTATCAAATAACCAAGCATAAATAAAGAAAGTAAAATAATGTATCCATATTTATTAGTAATTTTTAATCTCTTTACTACAAGGTTACAAGAACATCCCTCTTAGGGATTTGATCATTGTGATACATATTACAATCCACAAATCATGTGGTAGATACCTCCAATAGACTCTTACGATCTTAAATTTTTTCTTAAAGGCTTACAAGGATACCTCCTTCTCCAATTTCAATAGGAATGGTCTTTAATGATGCTTTATCCCTAGAGATATTTGTCACCTGCATGCAAGGAAACAACAATGAAAATTAATAGCACATGAAGCCTTTCATGATGAGGCTGATTTCCAATAAGAATATATCGAATATAGAAAATGCATAAAAAAATCATGAACATATGTAAAGATGCACAAATATGCATAGGAAATTGATATTAAATCATGACACATGGCTTGAATCATGTAAAAAAACCTAGAAATGCATATAATTCTTACAAATTAAGCATAAAGAAACTTAATCTATAAAATATTTCAAAGGAAAGCATGAAGTGCATGAATGTAAGTAAAGTTTCCTATTAATATGCTAATTAACCATGAAAATACATGAAATGTGATTGATCTAGTTTAAGCTAATCCGAATGCATGCTAAGAAAGATAAATTTATGGCTAAAACGGAGGATTAAGCTCATCAAACCCTAGTTTTTGATGCTCAGAGTAGATAGCTCTATTAGTCACTTTTGATAGTCGTAGCTAAGACTACAGGCCACTATTAACAACAACACCCATAGGAAAAGTATCATTCTTTTGAAATCAGGCCTATGGATGCTTAATTTCTCCATGGAATTGATGATCAAGGATCATTGGTGTGTCCAAAGTTAATTGGTGGGAATTAACAATAGAGTGGTATGAAATGGTAAGCTTGCTCCTAAAGTTGTCAAAAAATCCATTACTTAAAATGCATGTGTCATTCTCCAAATAGAAAACATGTTGGCACTCCTCAAGGGTTGCAATTGGCTCTCCAATTCGGTAGGGCTTCATTGCATTCAACTTGTCTCTCTATTTACATCTTTTTGGAGGGTGTATAAATAGACTCCCCAAATCCCAATATTGGCTTCTTAAGGAAGCCAATATCAAGAATCAACTGGCCTGATCGATTGGAAGGAATTCTCTGGAAGCTTCCTCACCCAAAACCACTTTAAAACTGTTGTAATTTATCCGTTGTAACTGATTTTGCTTAGCTTTTGTAGCCTAATTTTATTACAAGGCTAGCCACTATTGCTCAGTGTAGCTAGGACCCTAGCCACTATTATGAACAATGACTAAAATCTTAGTTGATGATGTCATTAGTGGCTAAGGTTGAATAGGCTTAGATTGCCTAAATGAGTGATTAGAATCACTGCTTAGCCTTGGTATGGTCCAAGGTCATTCATATGGCCTACAAAGGTGCCCATATGAGTAGTATCCTAAACATGACATATTTTAGGTGTCTATAATTGTATCTCTTGATGCTCTATATTCTATTTTAGTTGATGATTGTGCTACTGTATGTTGTTTCTTTTTGTGCCAAGATATGGGCCCTGATCCAAGATAGAAGACATAACCTGAGGTAGATTTCTTGTCATCAATAGACCCATCATAGTCTAAATTTGAGTATCCTTGTATATAAAAGTCTTTGACATCCTTCATATAAGTTAGTCCATAGTGTGTAGTCTTCTTGATATATTGTAATATTATTTTTGTAGATTTCTAATGACTTTCTCTTGGTTCTTACATGAACCATGAGAGATAATTTACCAACAAATTCTATGTATGATTAGTTATTTTTTAAGCATATAAGGCTTCCAATCAACTACCGATACATTGTTGTTGAAATCAATGGTGTTTTATCATTTTTTGATAGTTAAATTCCTTGTTCCATTGGTGTATATTTGGGCTTGCACTCTGACATTATGTATTTTTCAAGAAGGGATTTTGCATATTTTGATTGAGTGATAACTATTTTATATTCTCCTTGATAAATATCTAACCCAAGGCCGTAGTTCATTAGCCCTAGATCTATCATTTTAAAAGCCTTTTCTAGATCCTTTTTTATATCATTTATTAACTTAGCAAAACTTCCATTAATCACTATGTCATCAATATATATTATGAGAATCAAGACATTATTTCTAATCTTCTTGGTATATAGACTAGGATTTGTTGTACTTCTATTGAAGTTATGATGTAGTAGATGATTATTGATCTTGATGTTCCATGCTCTAGGATCTTGTTTCAAACCATAAAGAGATTTATTCAATTTGCATACCTTATTTTCCTATCCTTGAATGATAAAACCTTCAGGTTGTGTCATATAGACTTATTCCTCTAAGTAACCATTAAGGAATGCACTTTTTACATCCATATGATGAAGTTTCCACCCTTGATGAGTTGCTAGAGCGCAAACTGTTTGGATAGTAGTCATTCGTATTGTTGGTGCGAATGTTTCTTCATAGTCGATTTCCTCTGTCTAAGTATACCCTTTGGCCACTAGTCAAGCTTTGTATTTATCAAATGTTCCATATCCTTTGTATTTGATTTTGTACACCCATTTGCACCCCACTATTTTTTTTATTGGAGGTAAATTTACTAAATCCCATGTCTTATTCTTCTTGAGTGAAGCATATTCAGATTCCATGGCTACTTTCTAGTGTGATTTTTTCAGTGCTTGAGAAGTTGATATTGGTTCCTCTATGTTACTTAGCATTCCTCTGTTCATTCTGGTCATGTTGCAAGTTTGAGGTCTTGTAGTTGTAATATCTGAAATTCTTTCTAGATTTTATTCTCTGATAGTATCTTTGAGCCATATTGGTTCTTTTCTCTATAGTAAAGTTGATGCTTTTGTATCATATTCTTATGATCCTGAGTCCATGCTTATTTCATCTTCTTCAAGTAGATTCAAGAGAACTTTTGTGTCACCACTGGATTCATTTGTGTTGACTTTGACTTTCTCATCAAAGATCACATCTCTGCTAATATAAACTTTCTTTGTAGATGGATCTAATATTTTGTATCCCATAGATTCATTGTCATACCCAAAAAATATCCTTGTCATAGTTTTATCACCTAACTTAATCATCTTTTGCTTTGGAATATGCATGTAGGCTTTGCATCCAAAGATTTTTAGTTTTTCAATGTTGGGCTTTTGTCTTGACCATGCTTATTTCGATGTAATATGTTTGAGTACTCATATTGGTAGTATGTTTCATATGTAGATAGATATTTGTACTGCCTCATCCTAGTATTTGTGATAAAGTTGTACTTCTTTCAAAATGCATCTTACCATTTCCATTATTGATCTATTTTTCTTTCTGCAATTCCATTTTGTTGAGGCGAGATGTTGTAGTAAGTTGTCTTTTGATTCCATTGTTTTCAAGGAAGGAGTCAAATTATTTAGAAATAAATTCTCCTCCTCTATCTGAATGAAGTGTTGAACGAAGTGCTTTATGGTATTTCCTGATTCTTTTTCAACTTGAAGTTTGAATTGTTTGAAGTAGCTAAATGCTTCTAATTTGTATTTCATGAAATATACCCACATTTTTCTAGTATGATCATCAACAAATATCTGAAAGTATTTATGTCCTCCAATACTATCAACTTTCATTGGTCCACACAAATTAGTATATATTATTTCTAGAGGATGTTGAGTTCTATGTTGACGTAATTCAAAAGGAATTCTATGTTGTTTACCTTCTAAACATTCTACACATACAGTAGTTTCTAGAGATAAGTTGGGTAGTCCTTCTACCATTTGATATCTGTATAATTCCTTCATTGATGTCTCACTAGTATGTCCTAGTCATTTATTCCATAGTTCTAAAGCATTGATTGAAATAGCTAAGTGAATAGTTGTGTCTAGGATAAATAGGCCATTTTTATATCATCCTGATGCTATCATTCTTCCCTATCTAGAGATGTGACATTGCTTTCTGCTAGTGAGAACCTTGAACTCAAAATTAAGTCTTGATCCATGATGAGACACAAAGATAAGATTGGTGGTTAATCCTGGAACATACAATACATTTTTATTATACCTCTTCCATCCTTATGATTTACTGGAATATTTTTTATTCCTTTTACTTCATATGTTTTGCTATCTACTACTACAACTAGCTTTTCATTTATCTTCTTCAAAAAATTGAACCAATGTATGTTACCTATCATATGCTTACTTGCACCTAAATCTATACCAACACTCCATGATGTTGTTTATAGTGCTTTTGTAAAACTATAGTTCAATTTTTGGTTGATTTTGTATAAATTTTGTAAAGTTCAAAATATCAACTTCTTAACTCCTTATTACTCCTATTGAACTAAGAACTTTTTAATTTTGAAGAGGTTTTAATGTTGGGTTTCTTATCTCTTTTGAGAAATTTTTGAGACAAGAATATAAATTTTCAAATTTGAATAAAATTTCTTAATAACCCCTTTCTTAAACCCTTAGGATTTTATTCAAGTGTTTCTAATTTCCATAAAACTAGTTTGTTGTTGTAACCCTTATCACTCCCAAATTTGGAAAACTAGAACACATTAATATTTACAAACATTAAATGGATTAATTCCAAGTAGTATCCCTTATTTCTCCTAAGTTATATTTTGCAAATATTATATTAATTTCCCTAAGTTTTGCTTTCAAACAAAGGTTGATTTCAATTAATATCTCAACCTTATCTTATAACCTTATAACTCCCTTTTTAAAAATTAAAGCAAATTAGATGAGGAAATTTGATTAAGACTTTGTACCTTTTTGAAGTTGCATGAATATGGTAGTAATATCTCCTTAAGAACGAAAAACCTAAGGTAAGCTTTGGATACTAATGTTCTACTTTAATGTTGGTTGACCGAGAGTATTTTCTACTTCTCTTGACTTGATTCAAATTACAATTGAATCGTAGTCGAATTTATATCGAGTTTCTACCACCGATCTATAAAATTATCATCAAACCACTATCGAGTAGCTTCTAAAATACTATCTATATCATTTTAAAATTGTTGTGCTTCCTTTTCAAGGTCCAAGGTGCCTTTAATAGGCTATCGAATGAGTGACAAGTGTCACAACAAAAGTTTTAAATGCTCATGGAAGCTTTGACTATTTGGTGGAGGTGTTGAACTCACTCCACTACTTGTGAAAAATGTCACCTTTTGATTGAGATGTTTTATTCTCCTTTGAGCATTGTCCAAGAAATGCTCCTTCTTCAACATCTATGAGACTTCCTTGTTGTAACATATATCAAGCTATTAGTTGTACATAACTCCTCTTCTGCATGGAGTATGGGTGCCAAGAAATGTAACATCTTCTTTGTGAGTTTTATATATGTTCTCTCATAGAATGACAAGTGGTAGTTGCATGCCCTTCTCTTTATCAATTCTTTCTTGAAGACTCTCCAATGCATTTTCCACCTTGTTCTTTGTTGTTTTACATAGATGCTAAAATATCTCCAGCCAAGCAATGCTAATGGTTGAGCTATGGTGGAGATATGGTAGAGCTTTGGTGGAGATATGGAGGAGCTTTGGTGAAGCTTTGGTGGCCCTTGAATGGAGTTCAAATGGTAGCACTTGGATGAAGACTCCTTGATGCTTCACTTATGGTAGAAATGCTCCATAGCTTGCTTTGATAAGAATGCTCCTTTGCTTTGATATCCGCTTGCTTTGATAGAGATGCTCCTTTGCTTTAACATATGCTTGCTCTTTTGCTTTATACACTTCTTGATCTTCCCCCATGCCTTGTCTTTTTTAGGTTCGGTCATCCAAGATCTGTAGAGGATGAGCTAAAATAAAGGCTCTTTGATATGCTTGGAAGAGTGATAATATTCGACCACCTTTGGATGATTCAACCTACTTGTAGTGTTCCTTTGAGGCACTTTCCAATTTCTCTTTTTTTGCATAGAATGAGTTAGAGTAGTGCAACTCAATGTATTAATAATATGCCTTCTTGCACCTTTTCTTGCACTCCCTTTTTGTAGGTCTAGTATTCTGATTTGTATGGCAGAATTCTGAATGCAGTGTAGGGTTTTGAGGCTATCTTTTTTGCTTAGACACCTTCCCTTTTTACTTGGATATTATGATGACAAATCCAAGCTTAGATAGAAGTAGGTATATGATGCAATTTTTTGCACTTTTATCCTTGCAATTAACCCTCAAAGATATTAATGATCCTTGTTATTATTAGCTATGTGCAGGTACCAAAAATACATTCTTTAGAAGTTTTTGAAGCTCGGTGGCCCTACTCAAGATACACAAGCCCACCCAAAAATCTATTGGGATCGAATCAAGTGTGAAGACACCACCATTATTTTTAACTAGGGTTTCGGAGAACCCTAGTACTCTGTAATTTTGTATCAATAATAAACATTATAAAAACCCCATATGTGAGTCATATCGATTGTAACATTCAATATCTACCCATAGAAATAAAAGGATTATCTATTTTTGTGTAATATTTATGTTTTATGGTGTTTATTGCAATTTTACATTATTGTATTAGTGTTGCTTTATTTTTTATTCACAAAACCAACTAAAATTTTTATAAAATCTTCCAAACTTGATTCTCGATACATAGATCCATTTGATATTGTGGCCAAGATAAGACCTATTGCTTACAAACTTGCTCTCCCACCAAGCCTATCCAAAATTCACAATGTCTTCCATGTATCCCTCTTAATAAAATATATTTTTGATCCAACTCATGTTTTGGATGTTTCCAAATTGTAGATGATAGATCCACTCATAATTGATGTTTGACCTATTCGCATACTTGGTTTTAGAACCAATAATATTAGTAAGATAAGCATAGAGTAATGTCAGGTCCAATGGAACCACTAATCAGATAGAAATACCATGTGGGAGGACATGGAAGATATATAGCAACATTTTCCTTATATGTTTGAGTATATATAAACTTAAAAAAAACTTTCATATGATTTGAATGTTATATGTATATATGCAATGAATATGAAATTGGACAGTAAGTAGATTAGTTGGTGTTTGTTTTGAGTTTCTAAGTAGATTAGCTTTCTTATGTGATGTATAATTTGATTTGCTCATGAATGTTTGGATGAAAGCAAAGTGATATATCGAATGATTTAATTGCGTTCAAATTTGTATGATTTATGATTTAAAGATGTTTGTTTTTTAAGAAAATGAAGAATGATTTATAAAATGATAAAATTTATTTGGAAAATATGAAAACCTATATTTGGATATATTTATATATAATTTGTTTATTTGAATATGCCATGAAACACAGGGACTATGTTTATTTTTATTGGGGGAGTATGTAACGACCCTCCTCGCATATCTAATTGATAGTAAATTAATTAATGATTTTAGACTTGTCTTTTTCTTTGAAATGTGGTACTACTAAATATTTTATGTATGCATGACCAGGAGCATTCCTTCGTCAAACAAATGAAGTCATGGAAAAAAGGTAAATTGGGAGGTGATGACTCAGATCATGAACACATGGAAGTTCATATTGAGATATTTCATGTAGGACTACATTTGGCACGTGTTTTGTGTTAATATTTACATATTCTTTGTATTGGCTTATAATGATATTTTGATTATTTTTGTGGTAATAAAGATGCTTTGTCATGGGAGCCACATTTTATTTATTTGTGTTGAATTAAAAAATATAATATGAAAATTACTTGGATATGGCAAATATTATGATGAAGGGGTATGTTATAAAAATAAATAATAAATAAAAGAAAAAAGGAAAAGAAATGCTATTGGTTTGGGAAATTAAAATATTGAATATATTACATGATTTATTTTCGTGGTGGTTATTTTTTGATAAGGTATATGAAGGAATAAAGTAAAATTTGAGAAAATATTTCCCTTATCAATGCCTTGTCATGATGGAAGTGAACGTGTGATAATAAATATCTAGAAATTCCTTTTCATTGGATGTTATGCATACCTTTGTTTGTTATGTGAACCCAAAATTTTTTGGAATCATGGGGTAGAAGATAAGAAGTGTTTTCTTTTTAAAGTGGGGTCTTCTTATTTTGGTGGGTATCTATTTTGTTGGCTGATAGTAGAGGAGATGCACTGGTCGATTTTGAAGACACGATAGATAGAAGACTACATACCTTATACCAGTTTGGATTATGTTTCTTATGTTTTGAAATTGTTGAAAAAAGAAATGATTTGTTTATGGCGATTGCCCATTTTTAGAACTAGTTTCAGATTATTAATATAATAAGGAAATGGTAATATTTCTATGAAAACGTGTATGAAAACTAGAACTAGTTAAAGCTTGTTAATATAAGAAGGAAATGGTAATATTTCTGTGAAAATGTGTATGAAAATTGGAACTAGTTGTAGCTTGTAAATATAATAAGGAAATTTTAATATTTTTGTGAATATGTGTATGAAAACTGGAAAGTGAATTCAAGATGTGTGTCTCAGTATTTTCAATTCAATATGTGTGTCTCACTATTTTCAATTTGGCTTAAACTTTGCTTGAGAGAAAAAAATCAAATATGGATGTTATTTATAAAGTATTGAGCTTGAGCTTGCTTGTGAAATGAAGCAAGGGGGTGTTGTACTTTATGATGAATGTCAAAGTGGAATATAAGAACTTATATATAAGTTTTGAGGTTGAAATGGAAAAATAATTTTATGCATGTGTTTTGTCTTGATACATAGTTTTGTTTACCCAACTTGCCAAATTTAGATTATGGGCTTATTGCAAAAAGTACCTCGAGTATGGTTCAGGTGCACTTTTACATTTAGATTGTGGATTGGGTGCAAAAAGTGGTTCGAATGCGGTATGGGCGCACTTTTGCATCCGATCCATAATTGGATTACAAAAGTGCACCCAGATGCATCTTGGGTGCACTCTTGTAATCAGATCATGGGATGGATGCAAAAGTGGATGGTTTCATGGAATTCTAGGGGTTCCAAGGTAAGCAACAAAAATTACTCTCTTTTTTTAGACCTCCTTACAACCAAAACCAAAAATTCAAAAAAAACAATATGAATTTATGTTTTCCAAATCATCAAAAACTCCACAGTTAAGCATGCTCGAATGGAGTACTACTCATATGGGTGACCTCCTAGGAAGTCTCAGTTTTACACCCTCTAAACTGAATTTATTTTATTAGGTTATAACCCAAGTTCATGAAGACCCTGTTTTGCAACCGATTTATAAGCATACCGTGTTTTACACCTGGTATAATCAAAACTATCAAATTCTCCATTGTTTTATATTTTTTGGTGAAAATTTTAGGTAATTCGTCATATCTGCTACATGAATTTGGCTAGGATTTACCTGTATTTCAAACTAATTCACCTTTTTTTATAATTACATTTTGGGTCCAACCCCTTATGCATAACCCTACTATGAGGTTGCGTACATGGTAAAATAATATAATCTCCCAGAACTTCAAATTGAGGTTAATAGACCTTCACCCATGTATTTTGCAAGATTTCTAATAGTGATTTTATAAACTTCTCCCAAACTGTTGGTGAATATAGAGGTCACACTGAGCTCTAATCTTCTTTGATAGGGAATAGTCTAGTTAATAGAGTAGCCATACCTGGATCCATGGGTCCTTTGAATTATAGTGGATTCACTAGGTGAATATGGCTTGTGTTTATTGAAATCAAATAGACTAATACCTTCACTAAGACCTCAATATCATATCTTTAGAAATCAATTTTTTTTATGTTTGTTCTAGAGAAAAGTTTCCAAATGAGTGAGAGATACTTCAATAAACAAGGGTTGGCATAGAACCTCACCAAGTCTAAGCCTAACTTGTTATTGTGATTGTAGGACCAATGATATATCACTTAGGTTCCATCAGGCATGCCATTAAACTATCATCATCTTTGATTGTCCCAATTAATATATTTAGGCACACTTGAAATCAAGGTAGAAAAGGTGTGTGATAAAGAAAAAAATCAACTCAAAATAAACAAATACCTAAGCTACCAAGGTGGTGATACACCAAAGATCTGCTAAGATCTTCCTACAACATAGGCCTGAATGTTATGTGTCAATGATGGACATTTTCTCTCCTAAACATAGATGAACCCAAATGAGAGTTACACACACATATATGCACAAAGATATAGGTTATAACATGATAACCATAAATGACTACCTAGAAAAATTAGACACATAGGCATCCCATACATGCATATATGCAAAATAAAACTCAAAATAGGTAAAACTTGAGAGCATAAACACACATACAAATATGGGTCAGCATGAGAACCATAGATGGATACTCAAAAAATTGATGCATAGGCCTCTAATATATATATATATATATATATATATATATATATATATATATATATATATATATATATATATATATATGCAAATATTTTTTACAAAGATTGTGCCAGAAGCAAGGGTTCCTTTTGCCCACAAGTTGTTCAAGATTTGACTACTATATAGAAATAAATTAAAGGAAAGATTACAGTAGGAATAGAATAGTGAAAATTTTCTAGTCCTTTACAAATATAAGACTACAACTATTTATAGGTTACAAAGATGAGGTTTTTTCTCCAAAACCCATGTAGAGACTTCAAGATGGTTGCTACTTTCTAAAGCCTAGTAATTTTATTAAAGTTATTGATCTTCCCCAAGTTTTCTAGTATATATCAAAATTTTCAAATGGCTCTAATTTTTTGGATGAGCAACTACCATAATTATTACCAACTATCCATTTTTTAAGGATTCCCATAATTTGGATGCACTATATTTCTTCATTTAATGCTCTAGATTTGTGGGTTTCTTTTGTTGTGGCTTCCATGCTATTGTTGTCCTTTCAAAAAGATATGGAATATTCCTTTGTAGAAAAGGATAAAATTATCAAAATATCATACACCTTAGCAATTTTGATTTTCAAGGAATGGATGGTTTTATTCAAATGTTTCTTTACAATTTGATATTGGGATATTTAGATTTTTTTTACCATGGGACCTGCATGTCATAAATTTTGCCTCCTATATTTAATCAAGAATTAATAAGAATGTGAGTTGATTGAATGTTTCTTCTACACTTTGCTTACCGCTTTTGCTTTAGATTCATACCATTGAAAAATGGACAAATGATAATTCACTATAGCAACCATGTTAATCCAATCGATAAATGCCTAACCCTTAGTGACCTAATCCAAGACCTAACTAATAAATGTCATGTGAAGACAAGAACACGACACTTAAATAAAATAAGGAAATAAAATAACACAATGAGATACAAGATTGCACAAATGGATATATTCAATAATACGAGGGGAGCCAATAAACTCCTTTTGATACAATCTATCCTCAATGAGGGTATTTGATACAATGATTTACAAAAATGCTAGGGTTCTCCGAAACCCTAGCTATAACAATGAAGTGTCTTCAGATTGATGTGTTCTTGCTTCCAACGGGGTGAGTGGGCTTTGGATATCCTATGGCGGGCCACTCCAGCTTCAACAACCATTCAACAATATGTGAAATTTGTAGATCTACATACACAAAAATAGATAAAGGGGTTAATAACACCTGTGAGGGCTCCATAGTGTGAGGCCCTCAGACATCAGTAAACCCTAACTAAAACTAGATCAAATGGCATGCAAAATCTACAAATCATGGTAATAGAATAAAACCAATAAATATATACCTTGCTTGTGATATTTTTTCACTTCATTATTATAGTTTGACAGTAGATGGTATGATGTAGCAAGATTTGATTCACATTTTATAATTGTAGTAGGCTCAAACGTGCACTTGGCAGGCTCTAATGTGAGCTTCGTAGGCTCTGGTGTGCACCTTCAGGATACAACAGGCTCTGGAGAGCACCTGTGGAATACAGTAGGCTCTGGTGAGCACTTTGCAGGATTTACAGTGAGCCTTGCAAGCTTTGGAGGGTGCCTATGGGTTAGGGCAGAATATACAGAAGTAGATATAGGGGGTGGTGATGAATGCAATAGATGGAAGGGGCTACAATGGTGATGGAGGATGAATGGGGGATGGCTAGAACAACAAAAGTCTTGTTGGCTTAGCTAGGGCTTTATATCTTCAAACTCTATCTCTCTCTACTTTGCTAGGGCTTCAATAATGACTCCTCCAAGGTGTAACTTCGAATATCAAGGTTCCAGGGTTTGAGCATTGCAAATACCCTTATTTATAATCCAACCTAGGGTTTTATTAGGTTTTTAGCCTTACACTTTTGATTGTGTGACTAATATTAAATTAGATCCTAAGGTTGAGATTACTTTTTCGATGTGGCATGGATTAATGAAGATGGACAGTGGATATTAGATTGGATTGAATGGTTGTGGTTAATTGAGTTTATAAATATATATTTTATAATAAATATATTATAATATAATATAAAATATTATATTAAATACAAAATAATATAAAATAATATTAAAATAATCTCAATTGGGTTAGGAAATGGCGGGAAGGGTGGAATTGGGCCAAATAATTGGCGAGGAAAGGTGTATGGTGGACAAGTGGGTGGTGGAATGGTTAGGATGGAGGATTAGTGGTTGTAATTTGGTGTCTACAGATGCCCCTTTTTATACCATGTTGCGTGAAACATAATATGGTGCAAAAAAACAAGACACCTATTTGGGCTATTGGCATAGAAGCAACTTCTCTCTATGGTTGGATTTGAGCACTGATTTTGAAGACAAAAGAATAAAGAATTTTTTGGAATTTTTGCATAGATTACCCCCTCAATTGGTGAATGAGTTACGAATGTATCTCACAAGCCAATTGAAATTTTTTTGTGCAAATAATTAATGATGCAGTTAATTTGTGCAATTGATGAATGAATGGTGTGAAATGCAATGCGATTGTGGATGATATGAATGATGTAAGATGGCATGTGATTGTGGATGATATGAATGATGTAAGATGTGGTACCATTTTTGCCCCAACTGTGGAAATGGGGTTTTTTCCAATTGTAGATTATCATGATCATGTAAGATGTTATCCCATTGTTGGAGAATCATAATATAATGTGGTTGCCCCAAAATTTTGGGATGATTTGATGTTGTTGAAAAATTTGTCGCAATGGCATAATTGAGTATGCAAAATATGAATATGCATGTTGATTAAGTCAATTTAGGGGTGGGGTAGTGACTGTGGAAATTTCTTTGCCAATTCCACGATGGAACTAGTCAGTCTATTGGTATGTCTTGTATTTTAATTGTTGTCAAATGAATGAGTGTTTGTGAATTTTAATATCCATGTTTTCGTACCCCATGGAAAAGGACATCAATGACTGCTTGTGAGAAAATTGTTCTTGGCATGGTTTTCCCTAAAATGTGAGGTACCCAATGTGATTGTGATATGTGATAGTGAGATAATGATGATGATCATGTTGAAGTGTCCTTATTGTAGGTTAAGTCATACCATATTCATAACTCAAATTAGGATATCCTTGGGTAAGGTAGGTGGTAGCTAATTCAGATTCTTCAAAACCTTCTTGGCTAAGGGGTTCTAAGATATAGTTAGAAGCCTTGTAAAGGTCCTGCACTCTATCCATGTCTATGTAGGTGGTGGTTGTCTCCACATTGTGTGAATGTGTCCCTACTTGAGAGTGGGGTGGATGGTATGATCCATACAAAGTAGTCTGAACCATATTGGATGGGGCTATCGAAGTAGTGGGCTCATGCAAACTATTTTCCATTAAACTACTTTGGTTTATTATTTTTGTTGTCTAATTAGTACCATAAAGTAATTAAACCAAAGATTCAAAGTTTAATCTAAATCACACAAACTAAAAACTTTTTCAGAATTTAAAGTAAATAAAACAATCAATCCTAGGTTTCATCGTGTGTGGCTTACCTTGTTCATTAATTATTTTCTTTCGTTAATGTGAGATTCTTTTTAGAATTTTTGGCTTGTGTGTTTTGATGTAACTTAATTTTGTTTAAAGAAAACAAATGTAAAAACTATGGTTGGCTGGAGAAACAAGATTCTTGTTGGTAATGACCTCCAACAAGTTTTCTCGAGGGTAGTCCTATGGCTTCTAGGGCAGAGATTGGTGGATTGAAATCATGACCACTATCACCAAATCTCAAGCAATGATTGGTGATGAAATCCAACCACTACTATTAAAAATGTGAATCATGCAAGTGTGTGTGATTAATTGTATTAGATATCTTGTTCTCTATGGTGTGCAAACAATATTAAATATCACTAAATTTATTGATCTAAATTAGAATCCAACACAAAGACACAAATTTCACCTAAAGAGCGTAGAGTACACCCTTAAAATCCCTTGCCTACAAGTGATTAAAATCACAAGAGCAATTGGAGGGTTCGTCCACCTATCTGCAAAAGGGGCCAGCCTAGGGTAGGATTACTTTATGCATCAAGATGTTGTTACTATTTAGATATGCAAAATTAAATTAATATTTAACTCTAAAATGTGATTTCTAGGATGCCTTTCTAGTTCATATGCACTCAAAATGCAAACAATCACCTAGATCTATAATTTTAGAATAAGAAATAAATTTTATGTAATCAGATGCACACAAACCCTAAATGTAATTTTCTAAATATTATTTCCCAGATTACTTAGTGTTAAGCTCTTTTTATAACCCAAAAACAACGAAAAACTACAAAAAAATACAGAATACATAAATTGGGGTTATGGGACTTACTTGGAAGCCTGCATTTTGGTGAAGTCATTATAAGATCTTTATTGCTCCGATTGACCTAAAAATTTGTGGAGACATGCTATGGTATGTTAGGAACCTACCCTTAAAATTTCAGCCCAATTTGACTTTGATGAGTGAGATATGACCCAAATAGTCAGGCTCATTTGTGTAGGAAACACAACCGAACACATCTAATCAACACCAGGTGTAGAAAAATTTCTGTGTAGGCATAGCAGAGTGCCTATGGTTGTCTATAGATGTTGCAAAATGCTCTTTGTAATCTATGAAAATGCTGCAGACTACTTCAGAAAACCCTAGCGATGAAATTGGTGATCTCTACGCTTCTGAAAATTCCTGTAAGAAACAAAATAAAATTAAGTTAGCAAGGTAGATCTATTAAATAATGAAACCCTTGTGGGGTCCCACCGTGATCACCATTTGTGAAGACAATAACATGACACTTAAATCAAATAAGGAAATCAAATAACATAATGAAATACAATATTGCACAAATGGATATATTCAATAATACAGGGGGAGCCAATAAACTCCTTTAGATACAATCTATCCTTAATGAGGGTATTTGATACAATGATTTATAGAAATGCTAGGGTTCTTCAAAACCCTAGTTACAAAAATGAAGTATCTTTATATTGATGTGTTATTGCTTCCAATAGGGTGAGTGGGCTTTGGATATCCTATGGTGGGCCACTCCAGCTTCAATAGTCGTTCAACAATTTGTAAAATTTATAGATCTGCATACACAAAAATAGAGAAAGGGATTAATAACACCTGTTAGGGATCCAAAGTGTGAGGCCCTGAGACATCAGTAAACCCTAACTAAAAATGAATCAAATGGCATGTGAAATCTATAAATCATGGTAACAAAATAAAACAATAAAGATATACCTTACTTGTGATGTTTCTTCACTTTGTTGTTACATTTTAACAGTAGATGGCATGATGCAATAGGCTCTGATTCATGTTCTGTGGTTGCATCAGGCTCATATACACACTTGGCAAGCTCTGATGCAAGCTTCATAGGCTTGGGTGTGCACCTACGAGATACAACAGGCTCTAGAGAGCACCTGTATAATACAACAGGATTTGGTGAGTGCTTCGTAGGCTCTACAGCGAGCTTTGCAAGCTATGGAGGGCACCTGTGGGTTAGGGTAGAATTTGCAAAAGTAGATCTAGGAGGGTGGCGATGAATGCGACGGATGGAAGGGGCTGTGACGATGATGGAGGATGAATGGGAGATAGCTGGAACAACAAAAGTCTTGTTGGCTTAGCTAGGGCTTTATATCTTCAAACTCTATCTCTCTCTACTTCACTAGGGCTTCAATAGTGACTCCTCTAGGGTGTAACTTCTAATCTCAAGGTTCCAAGGTTTGAGAATTTGCAAATACCCTTATTTATAATCCAACCTAGGGTTTTCTTAGGGTTTTAGCCTTACACTTTTGATCGTGTGGCTAATATTAAATTAGATCCTAAGGTTGAGATTACTTTTTAGATGTGGCATGGATTAATGAAGATGGATAGTGGAGATTAGATTGGATCGAACGGTTGTGGTTAATTGGGTTTATAAATATATATTTTATAATAAATATATTATAATATAATATAAAATATTATATTAAATATAAAATAATATAAAATAATATTAAAATAATCATAATGTTAGGTCCGAGGTGTAGACCAATTGGTTCACCCAAACCCCATAAGGGGGGTAAACGTCCAAGGTTAAAATATCGGGCATCGTCGGACTGAACACTTATCCCTTTCCTGGTGCTTTTAGTGACGTAAAAGGTTTTAAATGATTGTGGCATGGTGGTTATAGGGGCAGAATGCATGAAGATCTATGTGGCGGCTTCTGGGGTGGATAGCACAGAATACTGTGGCAGCCATAAAAGTTGGACAACCTACCCAAATTCATGGCGGCTACCAATTCCACCATGTATATATATATATATATTAAAATAATCTCAATTGGGTTAAGAAATGGCGGGAAGGGTAGAATTGGGCCAATAATTGGTGCAAAAGGTGTATGGTGGACAAGTGGGTGATGGTATGGTTACGATGGAGGATTAGTGGCTGTAATTTTGTGTCTATAGATGTCCCTTTTTGAACCATGTTGCGTGAAACACAACATGGTGTAAAAATATGAGACACTTATTTGGGCTATGGGCACAGAAGTAGCTTCTCTTTGTCGTTGTATTTGAGCATTGATGTTGAAGACAAAAGAATAAAAAAAAAATTGAATTTTTGTATAGCTTACCCCCTCAATTGTTGAATGAGTTACAAATGTATCTCACAAGCCAATTGAAAAACTTTTGTGCAAATAATTAATGATGCAGTGAATTTGTGCAATTGATGAATGAATGGTGTGAAATGCAATGTTGTTGTGGATGATATAAATTATGTAAGATGGCATGTGATTGTGGATGATATGAATGATGTAATATGTGATACCATTTTTTCCCCAACGGCGGAAAGGAGATTTTTGCCAAGTGTAGATTGTCATGATCATGTAAGATGTTATCCCATTGTTGGAGAATCATAATGTAATGTGGTTGCCCCAAACTTTTGGGATGATTTGAAGCTATTGAAAAAGTTGTCGCAATGGCATAATTGAGTATGCAAAATATGAAGATGCATGCTGACTAAGTCAATGTAGGGGTGGGGTAGTGACTATGGAAATTTCTTCACCAATTCCATGATGGAACCAGTGAATCTACTGATATGTCCTGTATTTTGACTGTTGTCAAATGAATGAATGTTTGTGAATTTGGTTATCCATGTTTTCGTGCCCCACGGAAAAGGACATCAATGATTGCTTGTAAGAAAATTGTTCTTGGCATGGTTTTCCCTAAAATGTGAGGTAACCAATGCAATTTTTATCTATGACAGTGAGATAATGATGATGATCATGTTGAAGTATCCTTATTCTAGGTTCTTCATCTTACCGAATTGCATGGATTACTATCGTTGCAATCGCCAAGTTGATAGGATAACCCACTATGTACAAGGTTCACTTATTATTGACTTAACAAGACAAATATGCTATATGATGAGTGTTATATGAAAGATGATGATGGAAGAATATGTGATGAAGTCATGCAATGATTTGGCTGATTGTGGAGTTGATTGATTTGTGCTTTAGCATTTTGTTGGTATTTGTTGCGCTTTGTGGCATAAATGAGGGATTTAGTGGTTAAATAAACTCCAACATGCACAGAATTGGATGGGATGATGAATTATATGATGAAGAATTGTGCAATGTCGATTTTATGAAAATTTGACCTTGATTGTCATGTTTTGTAATGCGATATGTATTTTTGAATAATTTGATCTATTCTCACAAAATATGCATACAAAACTATTTGTATTTTCACAAAATCAAATTTTATGATGTGCATGATGTGTGGATGAAATTTTGTGTAAATTGGATGAGGGGAGATACTATTTTGAGGGCTTTTGTCTTCATGGTTTTTTTGTTACCAGGCACACGATTGTGCCTGGGATATTCTGCAGGCACCCGTGCGAGCCTGAGTGTGCCTGCAGGTGTAGTTCTACACTTGAATGCACTAAGGAAAGCTATAAAGAGATTTTTGAGTGAATATTTAGGCTCATTCATGCACTGTTGATTTTGAGGAGCTGCGTCCAAGGAGTGGAGTGGATTTGTGAGCTTTGTGAGGCTAGTGAGTGTTTTGTGTGCAGAGGCTATGGCGATAGAGGGCCTTGGTGCTTTCGGTGGAGTGGAGGCACCCTTTGTCCCGGTAAGACAATTTTTTCCTTGTGCAAAATTTATCTTTCTTTTGTTTTATTTTTTTTTAATATAGGATGAATACTAAAAGAAATGTGATTATTGTTGTAGCTAAGGGATATTGAGCCTCAACATTGCTTCTCTCCTCTTGTTCTAGGGATGAGGAAGAATTTGATGGTGTATGAGTGGGAGTTTTTGGGTAGGGTGGGTTTTGAGGGTGTGACGAGACTTGATGTGGTGAGGGTCAATGAGGGGTATCTCTCAGCCTTGATATAGAGATGAGACACAGATAGGGGGACGTTCTAGCTACCAATTGGGGAGGCTACCGTTATGCTTGAGGATGTGTATCACATTATCAAGGTGTTGGTAGAAGGGGATAAGGTGGTGGTTGGTCAGGATAATAAGGTCAATATGGAGAGGATGTTCGAGGATCGATGGGGGGAGACCCAAATGGGTGATGGGGGTATATGCTACCTGAGCATGTAAAAGGTGAAGGAGTTGGATGTGCTCCCAAACTTGATCATGTTCATGTTATTGAACATAGTACTACCCAATAGCATTGGTTGTAGGTCCCCATGGAACCTATTGGGATTGGTGAGGGATCTGTTAACAGACCCTCTAGCACTTGCCTTATTGGCACACTAACCAACAACACAATCCATTTCTCCATCATCATCTTCATCAATCATCCCCATATTTAAACCATCAATCTTCTACACATACCCAACCCAAGCCATTCCACAAAACCATGTTTGTCACACCCCAAAATCTACCATCCAGCCCATCAACCAACCATCACATAATTCAAGGTCCTCATATTCTAGAAGATCTTAGATTCTAGGAAATGCAAAAACAAATCGATCAATTGATGCAAAAATCACCAGGGAAAATGAGCCAAAACCTCACATTAAACTAACTGATCCATACACCAATCCATCCATTTGTACCATCACCACCATATTCGACAGATTTTACGATACCAAAATTTGACAAGTTCAGGGGAATTGAGGATCCTAAGGAGCATGTGAGTTCATTTTTCCACGTATATTTTTGTATTAGCGATGATAATGCTCTTATGCTTCGAAAATTTCCTCAAACATTAGGGGGAGATGCCATTGGATGGTACAATAAATTGCCTACACATAGCATTTATACTTTTGATCAATTGATAGATCTATTCTTGGAATGCTTCGCCCTTAATATTAAAAAGAAGGTGTCCTTATCGGATATATATTATTTGAAATAATGGGATGAGGAACCTATCTATTATTTTGGAAATCGTTGGAGGGCAGTCATAACAAATTTTCCATTCTCCCTCCCAATGGAAAAAATTATCAAACTTTTTACTAAGAGTTTCTTAAAACCCATCTCTTGGATGCTACAGCTCAATACTTATATAAAATTTGAGGAGGCTTTAGCATAGGCTAGTGTCATTGAGGAGATAAAAATCCAAGAGGGTGTCATTAAACCTAAGAAGAAAGAATGGCAAAATAGGTACCAATACCGAAATAATCAATCTAGCCAAACCAAATCCACACAAGCCTCAATGGCTAACACATATAATCAAGTTAATCAAGTGGTCATGAGCCAGCCCGTAATGGCTCAAAAACTAGTGCAACAACAAACTTCCTATCATGTGGTTCCATCAATAACCCAAGCACCAATGGTATAAAACATAGTGCCAATTGTGGAACAACCTACCTGCCACCAATTTAATCGACCCCAATGTCAATACACTCCCTTAGTGGAATCATATTCATCCATATTTTGAAGGTTGTATGAGACCAAAAAATTAGTCTTTTCGGACATTCGGCTTGATGATCCCACCAAAAGACCTAAAATTTATAAAGAGCACTTGTTTTTCCCATACCATCGATAAAATGGGCATGATATCAATTCTTTCCATGTGTTCTAAAACATAGTGCAATACCTCATATACTTAGGGGTCATTAACATGGATAACCCCTTAGCTCCACAAAATCAAAATTTGGGCATATATCAAATACCTCTACCTAACCATGGGGAGGTCCAACATAATATAGGAGGTAACAATCAACAACCACCTCCTAATCAAGTAAATCATCTCCAAAAATACCAAAACTTTGTAGGAGCAGTCCATGTGGCCACTAGAGAGCAAAGGCAAAATCAAAAAATACTCAATAACCTTCGAACCCACCTCCCATCCAAACATCACCAAATCCATCTTCGCCAATCAATCTATCCAACCCATCTAATCCACCCATCCTTCATCCAATAAGGCCAAAGGTAACCTTGAACAGCCAATTAACCACTAGTTTGAAAATGGCATCATCCAAGCTTTCTGTGTGAAAGCATGAGGATACGGAAACAAAAAGGAAAGTGCCAAAATGGATGCTTTTAAAATCAAACTTAACGCTTATAGCCTATGTATTGCAAAGTGCATAAAAAGAAAGAGCATAGATGAATTGACACAAGATAAAAGCAATATAAAATATGACCCTTTTTATTGATATGCTTTTCATAGTTGTGTTACAATACGTCTCCTTCCTTTTTAGGGAATAGGAGCGTCAAATAAGTTTCTTATCGCATCTATAAACAACAATCCTTCTTCCGCGTGCCCACATATAAGATGGGCGGACCAAAACATCGCCGCCGCTTGTGTGTATGATTGTTCACTCCTTCCTGCTCTTCTGATGTCAAAAACCTACGTTCAAAGAAACAGAAAATATTAGTAGCACCTGCAGATAGAATAAAGCATGTATTTCCCAAGGCCTATTGTTAGTATATGCATGAAAATATTAAATCGATAATCAAATGACCTCGGATTGACCTAAAAATTTAACAGTAGCATAAATATGTTATCAGAAGACCTCTGCAAAAAGAACAGTCGGGAAATTCCTCACAGATTTGTATTCACTCCAGGGTGGGACGAATAGACCTGTAATAACCTGTCAGAAAGCACCCTCTTCAATGTCCTATCCCGGAAGCTCCAAATGACCTGCAAACTTGGGGTTAGCTAATTGGGGGTGTTTTGGGAAGACCCAGAAGGTCAGATTTCTCCAATTTTACCTCTATCACCCAAATTTTTTTGGTGCCATCTGCAAGTTAGTAAAGGCGGGAAATGACAAAAACCTGGTCAAAATTGCTCAAAATGAAATGAAATTTGAACTGTAACCTATTTAGCATATCTAGAATAAAATGCAAAAGAAAAACTAAAGAAATCTATCACAGATTTCTAATCATCCCGGGGTGGGGCGAATAGGACTGTGACAGTTTGGGGAGCGCCCGGGGGCAGGACGCCCACCGTTTGGGACACTGTTTCAGCACCAATCCACTTGGGATGGGTCCAAAACTATTTATAGGGTGTTGTCAACAAATTTTGTGAGTTGTTATGGTCAAAAATTGGGTTTTGGGTCCGGATTCATGTTTCCAATACTCACCCAATAACCTCCCTTTCGAATGAGAGATTAAGGATGTGAAAGCACAAATCGCAAGTAGGTATGTAAATTGGCAGCACTTCGTTGCTCAAATGCTCCTTCTCTGTCCTTCTTTTGGGTGGGAAAACTCCCCAATTTATAGACCTTAGGGTCTCCTTGTTTAAATTGCGCATGCGAGGGCGCCACTTGAGTTAACTGTCCTATTTTTAGAGAAAAGCTAGTTCCCTGATTTAGAATCTCCTTGCATGAGGTCTCTAAAATAAAGACATGCATGACTGAAGTCTCTCTTCTTGAATAAAAGCTATTCCTCGCAATTGCATGGCCTGAAGCCTCAGTTAACTGGTGGAGTTGCCGAGGTTTGACTTTTTTTGCCAGTCAAACCTTCTATTCGCCTCACCCTGGGGCGAATGCTGCTATTCGTCCCTGGGTGGGACGAATGCCAGTTTGTATTCGTCCCGGGGTGGGACGAGTAGAGAGCAAGGTGCCAAAAAGGTGCCAAATTGACCTTTGACCTTCCAAACTACTTTTGGGAGTGGTTAGGACCACTTTTTGACCTCTGGGGGCTGCCCTGGGGGCTGTTTGTGTCAATGCGATCAGCGCTTGTTGTCACATAATCGGATTGGTGTTGTTTTGGTGTCTACAGATGCCCCTTTTTGGGAAGCGCTGTGCAAGGCGCAGCGCCGAGCAAAAATAAATAACCAAAGCACTAATGATTAGGGTTTCTCAGTATCCTAACCAACTCTTGATGCCCCAAGTATGGAAAGGGCACGCATTCTAGAATCCTTGCTATGGACGAGCTAAGGAACTTAATTCAAGTGTTAACCTTTTTCGGTGAGGTGTTACTTGAGCTTGGACATTGATCAGTCATGAATAGGCAAAGGGCGCAACCTTTTGTCTGTGGGAACCTTGAGTTCATGATTCACGAATGCCAAGTGTTTGATCAGCTTGTGATTGTTGCTTGTTTTCTGCCCCAAGCAGGAGCATGATTGTCTTTTGCAATGATCCTTTGAATGCGTGTCATTTCCAGGATTGGGTATGTTGTTGTTGATTGGCGACTAAGTGTGACTACCCCCTCAAGCGACGAATCGATGAGGGAATGACCAACATGAGAAAAGCGACGAGTCGCTTGACCCAAGATGACTTAGGTAAGGGTGCCTTCAGTTGTTTACCATTAAATACGAAAGCAGTTTTCGAACATTCTGACCTATTTTTGGTGGGTTTGAACCCTTTTTGTGACGCATTTTGGAGCTGAAATTGGCAAAAATCCATCTTCCCGTGGAGCGGTCCGGCTATGGTAGCCTTCTTAGGGAGTAGGATAGTGACAATTTGTGACCCCAACGTCTATTTTGGATGCCAAGAATGTCAGGCGCAAATGCGCCTTCGTTCGGCAATGATATTGCTATTTTTGGGTGGGTTTTGACCCGTTTTGGTGACGCCATTTGGGGATGAAAATCTCGAAAATTCGTCTTCCCGGGGAGCGGTCCGGCTATAGTAGCCTTCTTAGGGAGTAGGATAGTGAGGATTTGTGACCCCGACATCTGTTTTGCATGCCCAGAATATCAAGTGCAAAAGCACTCTGATTGGACAGTTTTATTGCTTGTTTTGATGCATTTTTGTGCAGTTTTTGCTGTTTTTGAAATTTTTGCTCTGTATTCGTCCCAGGGTGGGACGAATTCCTATTTAGTATTCATCCTAGGGTGGGACGAGTGCTAACCAGAGTGCTCATCCTAGGGGGGAACGAATACAGGCTCAAAAAGCCTTTTTAAAGGCCAAAACTGAGTTTTGGGCTCATTTGCACTTGTTTTTCTTGGCGATTTGGAGCTCTGAGGAGGAGGAGGTCAATTCTACGAAGCGAAGCACTACCAAACTATTCTTGTGACCATGAGTTCACACACCGGATCGAGCGGCGGAGCCGAAGTGATACCAGTGAGTGCCCGTCCTCTTTGTTAATTTGTGTCGCAATTGGAAAACCACAAGTTGTTTATTTCTTGTGTTTTTGTTTATCTGGTTTTTCAAATTGTAAAAATGAAACCCTAGTCTATCAAAATCACTAAACAGAAAACTTAGTAGAACCCGAGGTAAACAAAGATCAAAATTTTAGTGGAAAACTAAGCTAGAAACTTAGTTTAGAACACAACTTAAAACATTGTTGAACCTGAATTGAACCAAGATCAAAACTTAGGTTAAAAACATAGGGTAAAACTAAGCGAAAAGCGTAGCTTGAACCCTAGTTAACTATTGTTTTTGTGGTGTTAATTTGCCAGTTTAAAGGTAAAAACCCTAGGTCTGACAAATGATTTTTTGTGACTGTTTTTGTTTGTTTTGCAGTTAGAGTTAAAAACCCTAAAACTGACCAATGATTTTTTTTTTTTTTTGTTAATTTATCAGTTAGAATTCAAAATCCTAGGTCTGACAAATTAGGTTTTGTTTTTGTAATTTTTTTTGTTAATTTATCAGTTAGAATTAAAAACCCTAGATCTGAAGAATTACGTTTTTGAATGTTGTTTTTTGTTTAATTTATCAGTTAAATTTAAAACCCTAAAACTGACAAATGATGATTTTTTTTTTCATTGTTTTAATGTTTTTATGTTGTTTTCTTTTGCAGGTTGTGAAGAGCCGGTACCGGGTGCCTACTATGTTCACTGAAGCACGTGCAGCGCTGACTTTGGCTGATTGGGATTGGCTTGATGCCCTTGGGCTCAAGCAGGTGACTCGGCTGGAGCCGGTGGTCGGGGATCGGGCCTATCTGATGGCCCTGATCAATCTGTGGGATCCCCGGACCAACACCTTCCATCTCCCAACAGGGGAGATGATGGTGACCTTGGAGGATGTCTATCGGATTCTTCGAATTCCAATAGATGGACTGCCGATCCGGACGACGCCACGGGATCGGAGGACAGTAGTACTGATATGCTATTTCGGGCATGGGGAGGAGTTGGGTGTGGAGAGCCCAGTGGAGAGGGCAGAGATCGATTGTCATATTGGTGGCATACTGGTTTGATGGTGGCTAGAGAAGGGGGTGTTGGGAATGAGGCACGCATTACTCATGGGCCTCATTTCCAACATGCTGCTCCCCGACTCTTCGGGCGCGAGGTTCCCATGGAACCTGCTGGAGGTGGTGTTCAGGCTGGTGGAGTGTCCTACAGATGCATCGATGATCATGAGATGGGGACAGACTCTGCTGGCACAGCTTTATGATGAGCTGTACGAGGTCCGCTGTCGAAAGTGGAAGGGGATTAGTTGCAGCTACTTGTTGCAGTGTTGGGCTTGGCAGCACATAGCAGTGGAGAGGCCGGCGGGGCTGCCCTGGACGACTCAGGCAAAGATGGCAGACCGAGAGATTGGATATGGGGTACTATGGTAGAGGTCGGAGGAGCAGGGTCAAAGTCGACGATGGGCAGGTGTAGTAGGGCACTATGCCGATGCCTTCGCTCGGCTTACTCCAAGGGAGGTGTTCTGGCACCCCTACCGGGACTGTCCAGCCTAGCCTAAGGCTGGAGAGTGGCTCCGACGGGTATGGAGGGAGCGATGGCTGATTGGGAGGCATGGGACTAAGCAGGAGTTGTTCCCATATGGCCGGGTTACATGATAGTTCGGGGTGCGCCAGGGGATGCTTGGTGAGCCCATGGTCTATCGGCATCAGGGGGATGAGAGGACTCTGGACCGGCCAGTCGTTGCGCCACTTGGCAAGGATTCAGATACGACTATTGACGTCCCGGATGTGGATGACATCGGAGTTACTATCGAGTATGAGCAGTGGTGGACCTTGCGATAGTGGCGAGGCGAGGGGCCTCTAGGCGGGGCGAAGGCGGCAACAGCAGGGGATGAGGGTGCGAAAGCACTAGATGAGGATTGGGGTGCTCTACTGGATGATGCGGAGATGGTGGAGGTTGAGGATGTGGGCGGGGATTATGGGGTTCTGGACCAGCCAGAAAGGCAGGACGTCCCGGAGCAGTGGGAGCCAAAGCAGGCTGCTGTCCCAGATTCGTCGAGGCCTCAGGTAGTGTCGGAGGACATGGAGGCAGGGTTGCATGCTAAGAATGCACGATTGATGGGGCTACTACGGAGGCGAGATGGGGAGCTAGGAGAGGCTTTGCAGGAGAGAGATCTCCTATGGACTCAGCTGGCGAAGCGGGAGAATGCATGGGCTACGTCCCACCGGTAGGAGGGGGATACCGATGCTGCACGAGAGAGGGATCTACTACGGACGCAGCTAGCACAGCGCGATGACGTAGTAGCTTACTACCATCGATGAGAGGTAGAGTGGGATCGATGGGAGGTAGATTGGCATCGGTGGGAGGCAGATTGGCATCGATAGGAGGCATATTGGCATCGACATCGGATGGATATGGAGGGAGAGATCATCCGCCTTGGTGGGCGGTTACCTGAGCCTCCTGGAGGTGGCTCTTCATGCTAGATGAGAGACAGCGATACTGAGCAGTCAGCATCGTCTCATCGCAGGTGGCTAGATGAGGGGGGCACTAGTAGGCGTGATGCAGGGGCGAGCAACAGTCACCCTGAGAGGTCCCATAGGACCCACACCATGGGGGGTAGTTCCCGTCGCACCGATCCTGCGTGATCATGGTGGCCGATGCCCTAGGCATGGGGGTTTTTGAGCTTTTTGTTTTTGTGGCGGGGTCAGAGGACCGGTTCATTGTAGCCTGCGGGCATTTTTTTGATGATATATATATATACAGATGATTCTATTTTTTTTTGGTTTTTATAAACTTTTCATGATGTGTCTGTCTGTTTATGCACATTGATTTATAATGATGGATGCATATGGGATTATGATTGCGATGTTGCTAATTATATGATGTATGCATATGGAATGAATGAAATGATGTGTTGATAACTTGTCGATGGCACCATAGATTGTACAAGATTTTACTGGCTTGCTGTACTTATGGGATGACTTTGTGGAATGACGTTGCATGTGACAACTGTGTTTTTGTATTTTGCATTTTTTTTTTTTTTGATGGTGATGTATGGAATGAAATGGACCAGTTGTTTTTTTTAAATGTAGTTAAGCTTTTCTGAGATTCAGATATTTTAACTAACTAGCCAAGACTGTACATTTATCTCGCAAGACTTTTGAACAAGGTATAAATCCGACTTGGAGGTTAACCAAGTTATTTCACATCCTTGTGTGTGCAATTGAGTTCGTTTATGTGGTATTTGTCAGGATACCGCCAGTGCCAGATAGGCTATCAACCAAACCTATACTGAGGATCACCTAACTAGCTCCACTAACTCCATTGTTGTATTTAGCAAGATTAATCCATGGGACAATCTAAGGTACCATAAGCTAGCTCATCCACATGCAAACATTGGTCTGCTCACACGCAAAGCTAATGTGATAGACATATCGTCATGCGGGTAGGATACCGCCATTGCCAGGTAGGTTGTCCACCAAACCTGTAATGAGGATCACCTAGATGGTTTTTGAATACTGAGAATTCCAGGGATTCAAGTTCAAGATTTTTATTGGCTCAATGGTTTAGGATATTTGCTCGTATACAAAGTGATGAAAAATCACTATTTATTTTGTTCTTTGTTTTTTTTTTTTTTGAGCAAGGATTTTGAATAGTGGTGATAACCATTGTTATTTGATTTGGCTTTTGAGCTTTGTAAGGTTAAGCTGGTATGTTTGTGATTGGTGAATAACATTGATCCTTTTAGGCCTTGGGGATGACTACCCATCCTTGGCAGGGACGTGTAGTATGAATCCTTACGACTTTGGGAACCAAAGGGTAGTATGGAGATGATGAAGTAAGGGTATTGATATTTTAGGCCTTGGGGATGACTACCCATCCTTGGCAGGGACGTGTAGTACGAATCCTTACGACCTGAGAGACCAAAGGTGATTGTGATGATGGTGTTTTTGAATGGTCATTGATCCTTTTATGCCTTGGGGATGACTACCCATCCTTGGCAGGGACGTGTAGTACGAATCCTTACAACCTTAGGAACCAATGGTGAGTTTTGAATTGTTGTTAGTAGTGAAAACCACTATTGATTAGAAGGAATGAATGGGGAAGAGCTTGTCCTTTTGTCAATTCTCAACATTCTTGAACCATTCGCACAGGGGGATGAATAGGCTAATCTTTCACCGATGGTACCCTAGACTGCTTTGTAGGTTTCTCTTGCGTTCACACAACTTAGGAATTATTTTATGTGTGTAAATTTGTGTAGGGATATTACATAACGAGGCGTGACCCAAGTAAAACTTTCCTGTGTAAAATTTGTTTGACTTTGTACAATTTTTGGCTAGAAAGTTAAAGACAGCTGAATGACGAAAACCCTAAATACATTAGGAGACAACTGACTTTGCTAAAAATAGGGATGGTGTGATGCGGGATGTATGCATTGATAAAATTGATTTGATGTGAAAAATGATGGAATTGCCAAGTAATGACAATCTATGGTGCTTTTGACTTGTATAACCAGCAAATATGCAATGTATGAATGTGATGCCTAATGCAACCTATATTTTTGTATTTTTGATGTTTTATGAGTATGCATGGAATGGAGATGCAATTTTTTTGTTATTTTTGATGATTTTATTGTTTTTGTTTATTTTTGAATATTTGTTTTGACCAAGCGGTTATGGTAACCCTTGGAGCTTTTGGTTTGACCAAAGGGTTTATGGATACCTTTGGGGCATTTGTGGGGTTGACCAAGCGATTATGGGAATCCTTGGAGCTTTTGGTTTGACCAAAGGGTTTATGGACACCTTTGGGGCATTTTGGGGTTGACCAAGCGATTGTTATAATCCTTGGAGATTTTGGGTTGACCAAAGGGTGTATGGACACCTTTGGGGCATTTTGGGATTGACCAAGCGATTGTGGAAATCCTTGGAGCTTTTGTGTGGACTATGGCTCTCTAAATGTAGAATGGCCTCAAATGACTGATGTTCAAGGGTTCTAGCTCCTTGATTCCTTCAAGAGAGGTGAGTCGGTATGTTCCAGGTCCTATCTTACTGTCAATCACATAAGGACCTAACCAGTTTGCCGTGAACTTGTCTCGAAGATGGGACGGCAAATTAGAATTTTGTTGGTTCTCTTTTAAGACCAAATCTCCAACCTAAAAATCCCTTAGGTGAACCTTCATGTTATATGCTCTCTTAAGTCGCTCTTGATAGATACGCAAATGCTCAAGAGCATTGACGCGTCGTTCGTCAAGCAACGTAAGTTGATCTAACTGGGCCTGCCACGCAGTGTCATCATCGATGAACTCTTGCATTGATATGCGTAGCGAAGGGATTTCCAACTCAAGAGGCATGACAGCCTCGGAGCCATACACCAACGAAAATGGAGTTGCCCCAGTGGGCATCCGAATGCTAGTGCGATAAGCCCATAGGGCAAGCAGGATCTGAATGTGCCAATCCTTATGATTATCTATGATGGTCTTTTTGAGGATGGCGATGAGCATTTTATTAGATGCCTCTACTTGCCCATTTGCCTATGGATAATAGGGTGTTGAAAAACTGTGCTAAATTTTGTACTTTGTGGTCAAAGCATGCACGTATTTGTTCTTGAAGGGCGTCCCATTATCCGAGAGGATCTTGGATGGAATACCAAAATGACAAATGATATTATGCAAAATAAACTCCGCAATGCGGGGTCCAGTCGTAGAGGTTAACGAAATTGCTTCCACCCACTTGGTAAAATACTCTGTGGCTGTAATGATAAATGTGTGATGACCCGATGACGCAGGGGAGATCTTTTCGATTAGATCAAAGCCCCACTGCAAAAAATGCCAAGCCGATTGGATCGGTTGCAAGGCCTGAGAAGGTACGTGTGTCAAATTGGCATGATGTTGACACTTCACGCACTTCTTCACATATGCGCAACAATCTCACTCTAAAGATGGCCAATAATAACCCATGCGGAGAATGCGCTTTGCGATGGCCATACCGCTGAAGTGGCCATCGCATGTACCATCGTGGGCTTGGGTGATCGCCCAAGTGGACTCCTATTGGTCCAAGCAATGGAGGAGGATTCCTTCATAGCTTCGACGATACAAAATGTCTCCTAGCAAGACATGTTTTGCCGCTTTCTGTTTGAATGATATTTTCATGGCTTGTGTCAATCCAAGTGGGAGAGTACCTAACTTGAGGTAATCCCTTAGGGGTGTGTACCAATCTCTGATCAGAAACCTCGATGGATATGAACAACCAATCCCTCTTGAAGTTCATCCCGAGCAAAAGCTGAGCGGGAAAGAACTTGTAAAAATAGCGTTGTGTTGCTATTAAGAGGGGTAGGGGAGAACAAGGACCCCTAGTTGGCTTGAGTCAAACAATCTTGGATTCGAGAGAACCTATCCAGAGATGGTTCAATCTGGATCAAGTGGATTCCTGGCGTGAGGTCAGAGCTTGCACGCTCCATCGCGGGTTGCGATAATGTCTTGACCTGAATAGTTGTCATCTCATCGAAAGGGTCTTGCGGGATTAGTGACCCCAAGGAGGCCATAGTATCCGCAAAATGATTCGATGATCGAGGGAGTGCCTCGATGTCATACCATTCAAGTTGTGCTAGAAATTTATCCACAAGGGCTTTGTAGGCCTACAAAATTGGGCATTTACATTGGAATATCCCCTTAACTTGATTGACAATTAACAACGAATCACCAAAGATGTTCAATCATTTAATGTTCATGGTGATTGTTGTCTGAAGACCTATGAGCAAGGCTTCATATTCTGCATTGTTATTGGTGCACGGGAAGTCTAATTTAAATGACAAAGGCATTGGAGCCCCTTGTGGAGTGAAGAATACAATTCTCGTGCCACCTCCTTGCTCACACTTAGAACCATCGAAGAATAGGGTTATGTCGACCTGTGACTCAGGCTCATCAGAATCTAGCGATTCTGAAACATGGAAGACCCCATCATCAGGTAGTTCGAAGGTCAAAGGCTGATCATCTTCAAGAGGAGCCTCTGCCAGTTGATCGGCGATGACTTGACCTTTTATGGATTTTTGTCCAATGAATTCTATGTCAAACTCCGTCAACAACATGATCCATTTTGTCATGTGGCTACTATGATAAGTACGACTCATCATGTATCACAATGGATTCTCCTTAGACACAACATACGTCTTGTTGCTCAACATGTAATGGCATAGCTTCTTGGTAGCAAACACCACTGCCAAGCAGAGCTTCTCGACGTATGCATAGTTAAGTTCATAACTGACTAGGGTGTGACTAAGATAGTAAGTAGCCTATTCTTTGTGCAATTCATTATGTTGGGACAGCATGGCACCCAGTGCCACCTCGATGGCTGAGATGTATAAGTAGAACGACACTCCTGGTCTAGGTGGTGCCAATACTAGCGACAAAGCCAAGTACTGTTTAATGTCATCAAAGGCTGACTGGCACTCGTCATCCCAATGGAAGGCTACCCCCTTGTGCAATAATTTATTCATGGGTCGACACTTGTTAGATAACTATGCTATGAAGCGTTTGATCGACGCAACCTTTCCTTGTAGACTTCTGAGCTGCTTGATGGTAGTTGGGGGAAGCATTTCAAGGATTTCCTTGACTTTGTTGGGATCCACCTCGATTCCTCGTTTGGAGACTATGAAACCCAAGAGCTTTCTATATGTGACACCAAAGATGCACTTCTTGGGGTTTAGTCTGACTTTATGCTCAATGAGGCGATCAAGTATCTTGCGTAAGTCATCGAGATGATTGGGGTGCAAAAGAGATTTGGCCAACAAATCATCCATGTAATCTTCCAAAGTTTTGTGCATGTAATCATGGAAGATGTACGTCATGGCACATTGGTAGGTGGCACCAGTGTTTTTAAGGCCAAAAGGCATGACCTTATAACAAAATGTCCCCCAAGGCGTTGTGAATGCCATTTTTAGTTGGTCCTCGAGATTGATACGAATTTGATTGTATCCCGAGAAACCATCCATGAGGGAAAGCATTTCGTGGCCTGTTGTAGCGTCTACCAATGCATCGATGCTAGGCAAGGGGAAATCATCCTTAGGACTCACTTTGTTTAGATCTTAAAAATCGGTGCATATGTGAATCCTCCCATCGGGCTTCTTGACGGGTACCATGTTAGACAACCATGGTGGATAATCCATGCAGATGACAAACTATGCATCCAACAACTTTTGCAATTTGTCTTTGACCATTAAGGCCACTGTTGGGTGCATCTTGCGTAGTTTTTGCTTTACTAGCTTGATTGTCGGATCCAGCGTTAAATTATGCATGACTAGCTATGGGTCTAGCCCCGGCATGTCTTTGTATGACCATGCAAAACCTCCTTCTCTCCTTGAGAAGGGCAATTGTCCTCCCTCCTCTGTGTTTTGTGCGAGGTGATTTCTCTGACTTGTCTAAGGCATTTGGTTTTTTCTATGCACTCCTTGTTCTACTCCCACCCATATCCTGCCAATTGCATTGGCTAAGATATCTCATGGTCCGGGTAGATTGACATCCTCAACAAGGGTCTTCATCTTCCTCTTCTTAGAGGGAAGGTTCAACACCATTATCCCGGCCCCATAATAATTTTTTTGATTAGGTGGGTAGCCTAAAGGACTAGAGCCTATGGGGAGTCGAGGTCTCCCCATGTCTTGCATGGACTCAATTGTGGACGTTGCTATAATTTTTTACACTAGATACTCCCCCAATCCTATGTTGGCCATCTCAACTATGATTGTTGGCATTTGAGGGGGAGCGAATGGAAGTTCTCCCTGAGTCCAATCCATGTGGGGTGAACTAAGTGTATCGACTTCCATTCTATTGGGCTTCTCTTCTATCGAGATGTTGGAGACTAAGGGTGGTTCCTCCTCTAGGGGCTTATTTCCCTTATCTTTTGGTGTGGCCACCATAGGTGGCATCGTTGTGGGAGGACCAGATGAAGAAGATGGACCTGCCTAGGAATTTTATTGATTTGGTAATGGAGATTCCTACAGTATCGAACTCTTTTTAGATGGATTTAACTAAAAATCCAAATACATTGACGGAAGGGTCGACTGTGGCATTAGTTGCACTGAATTGCAGTATTTGAAAGGCTCTAAATCTATGGGGACCACATGCACTGTCCTTCAAATGTATACTTCAAGCATTGATGAGCAATTGAAGGGACACACTTCATGTCTCGGATCCAAGGTCACCCTAGCAAGATATTGTAAGCCATCTCACCTTCTAAAATGTGGCACAATGTATGAATGGTATTTTGTCCCACTTGTATAGGTAGGACAATTATGCCAATTATCCAGCATATCGCATCATTGAATGCTCGAAGAGTATAGGTGGAAGGTACGATGTGAGAGGTCGACAACTTCAAATGTTTTAATATGGTGGTTGTAATAATGTTATTGGACGAACCAGTGTCTACCAACACCCGCTTATATGGAATCCCGTTGACCCGCACAATAACGTGCAGGGGTGGATCCGCCACATCACCAGCCATCGATTTTAATTCATCTTCTCTAAAGGTGATGATTAGTTTTGTACATTGTTTCACATGGCCCACAAAGTTATTTAAAGAATTTGCTTCATGGGGATGCAGCTCAATTGCCTTTAATATCTCCATGAGAGCCTCTCGATGGGGCACTGATTGTTGAATAAGCTCATATATGGAGATGCTTGCCGACGTGGTCCTTAGAATTTGAGTAAGTCTAGTTCAAATCATGGCCATTGGTCTAGGCGAGGGAAGTTGTGTAGGGTTCGGTTGAGGTTGTGACGTGGATGGAACTTCTCTTATGGATGTTGCGGGGGTAGCTCTTGGGTATCTCTTGTTCCTTGTCACTATGCTTATCATCCCTACATACCCCTCCATGGGGCAATTCTATTGCACCTCATTGACGTGAAGGGGTTTTGCTTGTGCATCATGTGTGGGCAAAGGGTCTCTAAAAATGCCCATTTGTTGGTTGTTGGGTGCTATAGGGTTATCCACTACCAATGTATTATTGTCAATGAGGTCTTGCACCAAACCTTTGAACTTCCAATAAGCGTTAAGGTCATGTCCCTTTCGTCTGTGGAACCTATAGTACAAGTCCTCCCTGTACCCCTTAGGCTTTGGCATGTTAGGATCTATCATTTGAGTCTCTAGTAGATTAATCAAGTTTGCCACTGATAAACGGTCAAACAAGGAGTCCCTGGACTCTGTGTATGGTGTAAATTTTTGCCTAGGGTGACGCTGCTAATTTTGTTCTTACTTTTGGTTTTCTCTATCATAATTGTTTGGAGGCACCGCCTGATAGTTAGCCTTCTGAGGCTGTGTTGCTTGGGTAGGCTTAGGGGCATTGATAGCAACTTGATTGACCATGGTGGGTTTCTGTTGTGTAATCCCTATTTTAGTGCTCTTGTTCCATTCTTTTTTCTTAGGCTTGGTAATTTTGCCATCCTGTATCTTGATCTCTTCGATGATTCTGGCTTGTGCTAGAGCTTCTTCTAAAGTAGCATATTGTTGCAGCTGTAACAACATAGAGATCGATCACAAACAACTCTTTGCAAACATTTGAGTTAGGTCGGACATAGGAGGGAGATAGGGTAGCTTTGAAAGCAACGTCCTCCACCGGTTCCCATATGCCACCATAGATTCCTCCTGAGGCTAGAAATATCGCTTAGTGATGCCTTTTTCTTTGTGTTGAAAGCAAAACGTTCTAGGAACGCATCCACTAGCTGATCCAAGTTGTAGATGCTATGCTTCGGTAGTTGAGTAAACCAATCTGAGGTAGGGCCTACAAATGTGGTCATAAATGTTCTTAATAGCAAAGCATCGTTGTCCTGAATGCCAAAGCATTGGCTCAGGAATCGATTCACATGCTCTTGGGCATCTTCCTCCCCTCTAAAGAGTGCCAACTGAGGCAATTTAAAGTGTTCGGGGTATGGAGGTGTCGGCACTAACGGATGCACAGGATGACTACGGAGTTGGCGTAAAGTAGGCTTTTGGGGCCCAGAAGTCTTGAGCTCCATATTCTCTAAGTGCTCTAACAACACTTTGTATGCATTGAAGGACTTGATCTCCTCCTCCTTAGTTTGCTCCTGCTGTGGGTTGTGGGGAACTTGAGGCCTTTGGAGGGATAGCTGGGTAGCACCCCTTCTGCCTTGATAGGGCATTTCAGCCCACTCTTCTTCTTGTTCATAATCCTCATAAGCTTCTTGAGGAGTATCTGGCCTAGGTCGTAAACATTGATGGGTGCCTACGGAGGTTGCCTATCGTAGTTTCTGGGAGCGGCCTCCAACTCAGGTCTAGGAGGTATTAGAGGCAGTTTTTGATGAGGTCACGGAGACCTATCTCGCACTAAGGGGTTTTGCCTCTCATACATCTCAGATTTATGTGCGCGAGGTGTTGGGACCTTCTCAGGCACATTTTTGTGAAGCAATTCAGCAATCTAATGCTGAATGCGCTCTTGGTTAAGGTGACACAAATGTTCTAATTGTTGTTGGTCTTGCTTGAGCCATGTGATTTGCGCTTGGTGGGCGGCTAGTTTGGCAAATACCAAGTCAATTTGTTCTGCCATCTCTTGTTTAGGAGGCCTAGATGCCTCTCCTACATGTCTTTCTTGGTCATGGTGATCTGAGACCCCTATGGGATGCTTCCCTCTATCGAGGTTAGCGGCATTCACTTGAGGCTCTGGCCTTAATGAGCGATCCTGATACATTGCGGGTGCGGACGTGCATCATTCCCGCATTGTGTATCACTCTTGAGGAACATAATGGTCTTCCTCACACTCTCTATTATATGCATAAAAGGTGCGGGCAGAATTGTCTTGCCCTGTCTGGAAAGCCTGATACTCTGGATATGGTCTAGTGTTTCTAACAGTAATCAGGGGTAAATTAGGAGTAACAAAATCATATGGTTCCTCCTTGTGGACCCTATGTTGTTCAAGCACTTCATCACTAGGCCACCCATAATGAGTTTCCAAGGGGGGCCTCATATCTAGGTCGAGTGCTACATGTAGGTTTTCTTCTTGAAAGGATCTTTGTTGAGTGGGGGTACCCCTTAAGGAGGTGTCTCTATGTTGAGTGGGTGTGCCCCTCAAGGGGGTGCCTCTATAGTCTTGTTCGATGATGGCATGATGGGGACTAACTTGTGTATCCTGCCACCAAGGTGGGATGGCCAAGTCCTCAAGACTATATCGGAGGTGACTTGTCCCCCTTGGTGCACTCTCTGCAGCTTCTACCCGTGATCGGGCTCGGCTACGGGTGTACACCATGGTGATGTTTACCTAAAAATGCGTAGATTATTTTTTGGATTTTTCTTTTTATGATTTTTTTGATACACTAAACAAAAAATAGCATACACACACAAGCGATGATTATCTCTTTTAAATATTAAAAGTGTGCCCTAAATCTGGTTTAGTGTGTTTTGTTGTTTGTTTTTGAAAGCTTTGTGTGAAAACCGTTTAAATGCAATTATGAAGGCTCTTATGACTCCCAAAATGGTCGCCCCTTCAATATACCATTTTCGGACCGATATACCAACCTCTCTATATACCCGCCCTTACGTGAGGGAGACTATAGGTACGTGAGAGCAGATGATACATGGAACATAGGCGGTACGAAAGGGGAATCGCTCTGTTTATGACACCTACCATAGAAGACTTATCCTCATGTGCTGGGAATCACCCCAAGCTACACTTGGTCAGCTTTCATTAGGATTTATGTCTAGCAACAGTCATGATCGGGGTTATGGATGCAATATCTCAAGCCAAGGTGATGATGAAATCCACCGTTGGTCTTGCTCAAGGGTTGGGGTTTTACGACCAACTCCTTGTGTTTAAAATACCACGTGGTGTGTGGGGTTATTTTTAAGTTGCAAAATTGAAACAAGAAAGCCTCTAAACTCTCCTATGCAAGCAAAAATCAGAGAATAGAAAATAGAAAACAGAAAATTGACAAAGGGTGTTTAAAACCCCTACCTCTTCTCTGCCTAAATCGGATGTCTCTGAATTTCTGCCTGAAACAGTCTAGCGTTTGAAAAATTGGTACCTGTAAGCAACAAAACAAAAAAATTTAATCAGAAATTTAATCTTTAAAATCAAAGGACATAGGTCCCACCGTGATCGCCATTGAAAGCACGAGGATACGGAAACAAAAAGGAAAGTGCCAAAATGGATGCTTTTAAAATCAAACTTAACGCTTATAGCCTATGTATTGCAAAGTGCATAAAAAGAAAGAGCATAGATGAATTGACACAAGATGAAAGCAATATAAAATATGACCCTTTTTATTGATATGCTTTTCAGAGTTGTGTTACAATACGTCTCCTTCCTTTTTAGGGAATAGGAGCGTCAAATAAGTTTCTTATCGCATCTATAAACAACAATCCTTCTTCCGCGTGCCCACATATAAGATGGGCAGACCAAAACGTCACCACCGCTTGTGTGTATGATTTTTCACTCCTTCCTACTCTTCTGATGTCAAAAACCTACGTTCAAAGAAATAGAAAATATTAGTAGCACCTGCAGATATAATAAAGCATGTATTTCCCAAGGCTTACTGTCAGTATATGCATGTAAATATTAAATCGATAATCAAATGACCTCGGATTGACCTGAAAATTTAACAGTAGCATAAATATGTTATCAGAAGACCTCTTCAAAAATAACAGTCGGGAAATTCCTCATAGATTTGTATTCGCTCCAGGGTGGGACGAATAGACCTGCAATAACCTATCAGAAAGCACCCTCTTCAATGTCCTATCTCGGAAGCTCCAAATGACCTAAAAACTTGGGTTTAGCTAATTGGGGGTGTTTTGGGAAGACCCAAAAGGTCATATTTCTCCAATTTTACCTCTATCACCCATATTTTTCTGGTGCCATCTGCAAGTTAGTAAAGGCGGGAAATGACAAAAACCTGGTCAAAATTGCTCAAAATGAAATGAAATTTGAACTGTAACCTATTTAGCATATCTAGAATAAAATGAAAAATAAAAACTAAATAAATATATCACATATTTCTAATCATCCCGGGGTGGGGCGAATAGGACTATGACAGTTTGGGGAGCGCCCGAGGGCAGGACGCCCACCGTTTGGGACACTGTTTCAGCACCAATCCACTTGGGATGGGTCCAAAACTCTTTATAGGGTGTTGTCAAAAAATTTTGTGAGTTGTTATGGTCAAAAATTAGGTTTTGGGTCCGGATTCGTGTTTCCAATACTCACCCAATAACCTCCCTTTTGAATGAGAGATTAAGGATGTGAAAGCACAAATCGCAAGTAGGTATGTAAATTGGCAGCACTTCATTGCTCAAATGCTCCCTCTCTGTCCTTATTTTGGGTGGGAAAACTCCCCAATTTATAGACCTTAGGGTCTCCTTGTTTAGATTGCGCATGCGAGGGCGCTACTTGAGTTAACTGTCCTATTTTCATAGAAAAGCTAGTTCCCTGATTTAGAATCTCCTTGCATGAGGTCTCTAAAATAAAGACATGCATGACTGAAGTCTCTCTTCTTGAATAAAAGCTATTCCTCGCAATTGCATGGCCTAAAGCCTCAGTTAAGCGAAGTTGCCGAGGTTTGACTTTTTTTGCCAGTCAAACCTTCTATTCGCCTCACCCTAGGGCGAATGCTACTATTCGTCCCTGGGTGGGACGAATGCCAGTTTGTATTCGTCTCGGGGTGGGACGAGCAGAGAGCAAGGTGCCAAAAAGGTGCCAAATTGACCTTTGACCTTCCAAACTACTTTTGGGAGTGGTTAGGACCACTGTTTGACCTCTAGGGGCTGCCCTGGGGGCTGTTTGTGTCAATGCGATCAACGCTTGTTGTCACATAATAGGATTGGTGTTGTTTTGGTGTCTACACTATGTATGAGCTTATCCAACAATCCCCTAGACATAGAGAAGCTTTAATTGAAATAATCAAGTCAATTGAGTTAGAATCCCAAGACACGAATGCCTTCAAAAACTTTGTAGGAAGTGTTAGAACATGCATGGAATCATCAATTACCTTCTATGACTTTGAGATAAAATCAATGAGTTCAAAATCGATGGACCCTCTATTGCACAATATGGCATTAATAGACATAAAACCATTCAAAATAGTATTAATTAATACCAGCTCGTCAATCAATATCATTACTACCATTCCCCTTATCCACCTCAAATTACCTCCATCCCACATTTCCAAATCATAATTCATCCTCAAAGCACTTAATGATGCTTTGTGTACCACAGTTGGCACTGTTGTTTTACCTATAGAAGTAGGAGCCAGAACATTGCACACAATGTTTCACATCTTGGAAGGATCCATGGCATATAATATACTCCTCGATAGACCTTGGATGATGGAAATGAAATGTGCTCCTTCAATTCTCCACCAATGCTTGAAATATGTTCATGATGGACAAGTCCATTGCATCCCCGCGGATGTCGAACCTTTTAAGTATTGTAATTTCATTTCAAATCCTTATGAATCCATGTTACCTTCCACATATCTATTCTTTGTGTCATCATAAAATCCACCCATATAATCTTTTAATTCACCTCATTCTAATCCATCTTCATCTTCTTCTAAAGTGCCTATCATAGAGGAGCTATCCATCACATCACCTCCTTAAACATCTATTTCTTCTTGTACATGTGGTCACAGTCAGTCTACTATTAGCACATTGTACTTCACATCTATCCCTTCTTCTACAACCACTTCTTCTATTTCATCATTATCCCATCCTCCATATTCTAATTCCACATCGTCATCTAATCCCACTCCATCAGCCGATATGTCACAAGTCAAAATTTTAGATTGTGACATATTTAACTTGCCACCATCCGTAACCAATCCAAAGCCACCTTAGCCTTCATCCACCTCATAAATCCAAGTTCCAGTCCACATCACTAATTTGAGCATTGGTGAGTATGTGGTCCAAGACGTCACCATTACACCCCTAGCCATTCCCACAACTAAGGATTGTGGACGTCCCCAAGACCATTCTTTATCCATAGGCATTGTTTACGATATGAGTGCTGCTCCAAACAATATTAAATTTGTTTATGGAGGTTTGGATTGCTCAACTAGGGCAAACCCACCCAAATAACCATACGAGCCTAGGCGTGCCAACATACCTAACATAGAGGAGTTTCCAGCTCGATACTTTAATGTGTTCCATTGGCAAGGTCAAGATCTAGGTTCCCATGAGTAAGGAATGCATGATATCTTAGAGGTCCCATATAGAGGCACCCAGGATAATTTTTTTTTAGGCTATGCCACGTTGTCTTCCACTACTTCTCTTGAGCAAGCCTTTAAAAATATTACACTCAATTATGAAGATCACCCCATCCACCCATTACCCTCAACAACTTCTCTTGAATAAGCCCTTCAAGAAATTTGCATGGATGAAGTAAATGAAGATGATCCCATAAACTTCACCTATCCTATCTTTGATTTCGACGATGAAAGTTATGGAGAATTTGAGGTCAGGTCAAATGCTTCTGACGATTCTGAAGAGGAGTCACAACCCATTGTTCCCATCACCCAATAGGAAAAGTTTTACCTTCGAATGTTCCCCATCCATCATACCATATTCTTCTTGCTTCTTCCACAAGAACAAGATTATCCACCTGGTAATCCACCTTGAGCCACCCACATAAGCCAAGAATTGTAACATATGTACATATTTAAAAAAAAATCAAAATCAACAAAATATTTCAAAAAAAAAAAAATGTTGCTCTAATGTTTTCACATTCACTATTACAGGGATACCACACCTCGACATTGGTTTTGATTCAATTGTTTCATCTGCTCATTTGGCCAAACCATACTACCTTTCGCTAGGTCAATATCAATCCTATTGACTTATTTATTGATCGGTTGTAGAAGCTTACATTTAATTTTATCAATCCGAGGGAAAATCAAGGTTAGATTTAAAAAGTAGCAATCCAGTATAGATATGATCATAGGAATTAATGCTTAAGTCTAGTTCAATTTCTAGTTCATAAATCATGCGTACACATGTACAAAAAGAAATATAAAAATGTGCAATATGAATTATGCAGGAAATAGTAAATAAGTGCAATTTATTATGAAATTTAACTATTATGCAATTTTATATTTTATGTATTTTCTAATGCAGATCTAACTAATTCTAACCTAATGCACGGGGTGAAGAGCTCAGGGACTGTCGATTAGGAGTGGGCCCTACCTCCTAAGTGGCAGTGTAAGTTCTTTCCCCTAAACTACTCTATCAATAACTAAATATTATGATTTATACTAACATTTATTTATAATTCATGAATGCAGGTTGCAGAATTTACAAATTCAGAACAGAGAATAAACAAATGCCACAAATGATACAAGTTACCATAATGAAGAAATGCTATTTTATTGATGAAGAGTCAATTGTACAAGCTCCAAAAAATAATATGTAACATGATGTAATGAATAATGTAATCAGAGAAAAAACCCTAGAGGAGAGAGAGCCTCTGGTTTTTGCTGTATATTTTTATACTAAGACTAATACAAAGTACAATCTTGTCCACGTATGTATCTTGCTTAAAATGTGGAGTGATGACTGTACGTACACCATAAGATATCCTAAAGCTAAAAATATTTTATTTGACTTGGACCTAAAAATATTTCTATAAGTCCAAGTGGCATTACATGGAATATTTCCTATCTAACTGACTCATAATAAGACTTTTCAACTCCTGTAATATAGGAAGTCTTAACAACTTTGACATTTGACAAATAATAACTTTACAAATCCTTTTCATAAGGTTTTATCAGCTAGAGAGAATCTCGTAACCAAAATGAGAAGGAAAGATATATTGGAGATATTTTAATTGTCGTCATTTGGTTATGTCGTCCATATTATGTTTTGTCATCCATGGTAAGTCTTCAAAATGACCTTTTGACCTTACGTAATTACTGTCCGTAATTACCTCCAGTAATTGTCTTTCGTAAACTGAGATCATCCACTTGACTTCTTCTAACTGCTAGTGGTTGTTCTTCACATCTAGAGTACAGGTGTAGTTTCTCCACTTATTACCTGCATTTAACTCAGATCTTGGGAAAATTGGACGTAAGTTACTGATAAACATCAAATTACCATTTTTACTCATTTTTACCAATAATTCATATTTAACTGATGATAACATGTAAAAATATATTAAATACTCATGTAAAATGATTGAATTTGATACAAGAATTAGTAGTAAATAACCTCTCATCATTCCCCCAGACTAAAACTTATGCATGTCCTCATGCATACATAAAAATAGATATGAATTCATCAATATAAGATACATGCACAGTTTTAGAAGAATGTTACAGTATATGAGAGATTAAATAATTTTATAAAAGTGTACTCATCAAAAAAATACAGTTACAGAAATTCATCATTCTGATGCAGAAATAATATCAAAGTTATCCAAAATTTAAAAATCAGCTACATCAAAAATCGTTTTATTCCTTACATATCAGAAAATATAAGACTGTTATTTTTTTAAGATTGAATTCTAGAAATAACAGTAATTTGATAATAATTCTCAAAAATAATAGTAATTTGAATATCAGAAATTTTGTTAACAGATAATCTCCAGAAAGGATTTGCAACAATTAACTCAAAATACATATAGTAAAACAATTTTTTTTTAAAACACATGCAGGAGAATAAATTTAAAATCATATGCAGTAAACAGATGTGTATATAAAGAAATTGTTTTAAAATAATATATACAAATACTAACTAGCCATCACACATATACAAATATATGAAAATTTCAAACCACATATTAAAAATATAAATCTCTGATAAATATTAAAAGTCTTTTAAGGATCACTGATCACTGGGCTGAGTGTCTGGAAGGTCTTCCTCTTGTCCGAGGTGTTTTATGTTCCTGTTGTGCTTGTCTCTTAGATTTTTGGTCTATGGCTACTGTTGTAGCTGGAGTTTCTACAGTTATAGTCTTAATATGTTCAATCTCTGGGTCGCTCTCTTTCTCCTTCAATTTTGCACCCTTAGCCTGAGAAGAAGGGAGATCTTCATCGGAGTCTTTAGACCCTTTAAAAGCTAGCACATTCGGTTGAGATATTTTCTCAGTTTGTTAAGAACTGTCTTCATCAAGAACTTTTGAAAATTCAATGATTTTATGAGTGGATAAAGACTTACCAACGTTGACCGACTTGTTAGGCTTTCTCCCGACTGTAGACATTTTTGGCGGGGAAGTTTCAACAGGTGGCGACCGACTGGTAGGACTTGCAGGACCTGTAACCTTATCGTCTCTGAGTTGTTTAATTAATTTAAACTGCACAGAAAGAGCTTGCTAAACAATTTTATGTTGTTCTGCTAAATCCACACTTAATTTATCAATTTTTGTTTGAAGGGATTCATTATGTGCTTTGAGATAAGATAAGGTTTCTTCAAAAGATTCCTCTATAGGTATTTCTGGGTCTTGGTCTTCTTCAAAACTTTCTATTATTTTCGTTTCTTTCCTGGACTGTATTCTGAATTTAGTATTTTTCCATTTTTTCTTTGAACTTCTAGGTTTTTCATCATGGTCATCGGAGTCACTTTCCTTTTCTATAGATTGTTCATCTTCAGATTTGGAGCATTCCAGGATTTTAGGTGCATTGGCTTCTTCCACAATTCGGGTCCATGATACTTTTACTTCATGGGCATTTTTTAGAATTATGAGTTTAATTAAACCATGATGAGCTATTAAGTGTAGTTTAGGCTGTCCCTCAGAATTTTCTGGCTTGACTCTCAGAACTGTAGATTTTAATGATTGGCACAAAAAGTATGGAAGATTGATAACACAGTCTTCTTTGTCAGGATATTTTAAGTTAAGAAGCATTTGAATATGATAGGCAGCTAAAATAGACATGCGACCCTCAACAGTAAAGAATTTGATAATGATAACAACTGCTTCTTGCCAAATAAGAGGAAGTGTAGAGGTGGCTACCCCTCTGATTGCACCTTCTTTGTTTCTTACAAGTGAACATTTCTCATCAAATCGCTTTACTAGTTGGGTGATACTTTTAGTATTTTTGTAGAAAAGTGTACCAACCTCAGGCAGGTTTAGGATCTTAGAGATCAGGCTTGAGGTTATCTTAATTTTTAGATTCCCTACATGAGTGACCATAGTATTAGGGTTGCAATTCAGGATAAATTGTTGTGCTACCCCTACGTCGTGTCCCTTAAATTGATTAAGCGCATCCCACCAACGAGCATTTTCAAATAGCTCAATCACATAATCATCTGGATTTTGTGTTTCAATGGAAGAAGGTTCACTGCGCTTTTGGAAAATGGGCTTGGGCATTTTGATTATAGATATCCTGCAATATTAAAGACACGGGAGTAGTTTTAGAGGCTAGAATTGCTTAGTAAAACATCCCTTTTTTATAGTTTTATGAGTTGTTTTTGTTGCTTTTTTTATATATTGAAAGTATACAGGTACAAAAAATGTAAACTATACATCAGAGGCGTAATTTGCACAGAAACAAGATTTCAAAAGCAAATACATACATTGTATTTAGAAAATACGTCTTTTGTACAGAGATAATTTAAAAATACGTAAACTGTACAGAAACTTAGAAAATAGGTAAAAAATAGTCCACACAGAAGATACGTAATAATACATAGATTGTACAAAAATAGTCTACATAGAAAATACGTATTTAAGAAATACGTAAATTGTACAAAAATAAGTCCATACAAAAATACATATGGGTTTATAAACGAATACAGGGAATCTAAAAATAATTTCAGATAATAAAAACTTCATCAAATAAGAACATATTTTGACTGTACAAAAACAGAGGTCTAATTAAAGTTCAAATCAAATCAATTTCTACCCAAAAATTAAAATTCCTTCTAAAATTTTAAAATTCCTTCGAAAAATTTAAAATTCCTTCAAAAATTTAAAATTCCTTCGAAAAATAATAGGGTTTTCATCAATTTCAAAACTCGAAACCCAAAATTTTAGGGTTTTTTTGTATAACTCTGCAATTTAGGGTTTAAAAATTAGGAATTTGTAATTTTAGGGCTTAGAAATTAGGGGTTTCATCAATTTTTGCAAATTCAGACATTTAGGGTTTGTAAATTAGGGGTTTCGGATTTATACATGCAGAACCAACCATCTACAAATTAGGATAGAACTCAAAAATAAAAAATTTCTTTTAAAAGCAGTAAAAAGTTTATGAATTTTCAAAGCTCAGAAAGGAATTACGTAAAATTTTAAAGAAAACAATTAGGGTTTGAATTTTAGAAATTCCAGAGCTTAGAAAAAATTAGGGCTTTTTACCGATTCGTTGAAAACTAAAATAATTACAGCCCAAAACTTAAAAATATGTCCTAAATGTCGATTCTTACATAGAATAAGCTTTATTATCGAATATTTTAATCCTAATCTCTGAAGAATGTTGATTAAGAACAAAAAAAAGTACCTTTCTGATGATAGGGATGACAAAAAGACAATAAAGAAATGAAAAAGGAATAATTTACCTGACTCCTATCGCCTGTCGTTGTCGTAGAAGAAACTGGTGGCCACCTTACGTATTCCTCCTTCAATCAAACAACTTTCGTCACTCACCGTCAATCGCAGAAACACATGGAAATACTAGGGGAAATTTTGAGTTTTCTACACAGGTTGATGAAATCTTGAATGCCTCTACCTGCATGGCTACATGCAACATAGAAAATATAGGGTAAAGTCTGAGCGGTGAGAGATTGACTACCTTTTACCCTAATTCATTTACCCTAGCTACAATCTATGGCGGTGGTTGCGAGTTCATGTAATCAACGATGGAGAAGTGAGTAAAAATCAACAGTGTCCATTATTCTTCTAAACCCTACGATCGACGACAGCGTAATTCATGTTTTGTGTTTGTTTAAAATGTTAATAACCATCAATTACTATGTAATCGATGGTGGAGAGGTTGATCCATGGTCGTCCGCATGATTGATTGAAATGGATGGCATCCTTTATACGCGACAGGTTTAGAATATCATTACATGGCGGAAATTCTTTAATGCCACCTTCCTTGTTTACAATGGTCGAGGTTTAGGTTTATCTAGGTTTGTCTTAGGTTTGTCTAGGTATGTTTATGGGGTACGTGCACGTCTAGGTTTTGGCTAGGTTAGGTTGTGTTTTAAGAGGTGTCGGGGCCTAGTAATTTTAGGTTTATCTTATGTTTAGGTTATGTTTGTTTGTTTGTTTTTTTTTTTTTAAAGGTGTCGGGTTGGATTGGTTTAATAATGTGGTTTATATAATATAATAGTTTGGGTTGGTCTTATATTATTTAAAGTAAATTTGGTCGGGGTCTTATGTTAGGTTAGGTCGAGACTTATGTTAGATTAATATTATAGGGTTTAGTAATATTATATCGTAACCTATATAATATAATAGTTATCCTAATATATTATATATTAGGAATAGTTATATTTATTAATAAAATATCTGAAAATATTTATATTATATTAATAATTATATTATTAATATATTATTTACATAGTTATATTATATTTACATTATATTATTAGATGGTTATATTAACATTAGATTATAAAATATATATTACTTATATAAATGGATTATATATTAGAATTAAAGATTAAAATTATTATTTTTTTTTAAGTTTTATTTATTTACGGATAGTATTTACGGAAGGTATTTATACATACTATTAAGAGAATTTTTCCTCTATTTTATTATTATTTCTTCCCTCAAGCTATATATACTTCCAAACTATATTATACACCTATACATTTGTAATTATCCCCTCCCCCAGACTTTAATTTTGGCTATATAGCCAAAACAAAGGAAAGATAGTAGTAATTTTAATAGAAGGGGTGGATGTAAACTTTTTGGAGATTATGCTTCTTGTATGTCATTAAGAAGTTGCTATTGTTAGTCATTAGAAAACATGGATAAATGAGAAGGAAAAGTAAGTATAGGCCATGTTTTTTTTAGAGAGAATTTTGAAATGATAGTACTTGTGAAAAATAATGGGCTACTAGATATTGCATAGGATGTTTCTAGGTGAATTCTTCAAAGTCATCAAACAACAGTCTAAGCATACTGAAAGAAACTTCACTTACTTCTATCACAAATCAATTTAGTGTTAATGTTATCCTAATATGTTCAAGTTTTCTTTCAAAACCAACTGTGTGTGCAGTGAAGATTCATTCCCCATTATGAGTAAAGGTTAAAGAACAACAAGGATTATATATGCCAAAAGTTAGTTGATCTTATAAGCATCTAGAGGTCTTATCCAGACTTATTGCTAATACGTAAGGATACCTTTGAGAAAGAATATCCCATGGTATGTGAAATACTAAGAATTCCAGGGATTCAAGCTCTTTTTGCCCTTTTTTTTTTTTTGACTTTGTTTGGGATACTTGCTTAGCAAGGGATTTTATAATGCTTTTTGAGCTTCTTGCTTGTTTGGGAGAAGCAAGAGTTTATATTTTGCTTTTTGAGCTTTTGAATTCTTGTTTATTTATAGAGAACAAGAATTTTGGGGAGGATACTTGCTCGATTAGATGAGGAGCAAGGGAATTTTTCTTTTTTTTTTTTTTTTTTCTCTTTCATGGGGGAGGGGGGCTTGTCCTTTTGCCAATTCTTTAGTAATCTAGACCATGCGTATAAATGGATGAGCAAGAAACTTTTTCACTTATGGCACACATAATACAAGAGTTAATTTTCCAAAACATCACAATGTTATTTAAATGTATATGTGTATGTGGTTAAAAGAGAAAAATTAATCATCTTAGAAGTTACTCATAACATTTCAAAATATTTGCTCTATTTTCAATGAGAATTTCCCCAATATACTAGATAGAATTTGAATATTTGAACAAATACCTAGATTTCATCTAGCAACAAGGTACTATACATCATATGGTCATTTTTCTCTACAGGGTTAAAGATAAAGGATTTTTCTTTGAAAAGCTTTTTGAATGACTGAAAAATAGAAAGAAATGTAGGAACTTCATGATGAAATAAAGGAAGCAAGATCATTTTTTTGTTTTTGATATAATATTTACATTATTATGTATATGTATAAGTATTTGTATGTACAAATATGTATAAGTAAGTTTATGTATAAATATGTACATAATATATATTTTTTTGTTTTTCAAAAAGAAAGTCTATTGAATAGTGGTTGATTGTAGTTCAGAAATGCATTGCAAATCAGTTTGTTTTCCAAACTGATGTATGAACTCTTCTTTAGATAATGGCTTCTTATAAAGTTTAAGCCTATGGCCATTTACTAGTAGTTTTCTTGTTGAATCATCTATAGGCTTAAGTTTAACTGTACCGTTTCCAAATATTTCCTCAATTTCATAGGGTCCTAGCCATCTGGTTCTTAATTTACCTTGAAAATCTTGGTAACAGGAGTCAAATAACAAGGCCCAATCTCCTGATTGAAATGTACGTGGTACAATATGTTTATCATGCCATTTCTTTCATTGTTGTTGAGTTATCTCTGTTCTATGCAAGGCTTCTAATCTCTTTTCATCTAAGATATTTAATTTTTCCAACCTTTCTTTTTGTGCATTATCCAAATTCATGTCAAGTTGTACGGATGTGCGTAATGTTTCAATTTCAAATTCGATGGGCAAAATGGCTTGTTTCCCATAAACCATTTCATAAGGTGATAAACCTGTGGTAGTTTTCCAAGTGGTATTATATGCCCATACAACTTATTTTAATATTTCATTCCAATCACCCCTATTAATAGTTACAGTTTTTGTGATAATATTTTCAAGTTCTCTATTTGTAACTTCTACTTGTCCATTGGCTTGTGGGTGGTATGGTGAAGTTTTCTTATGTTTGATTTGATAGATATGGAAAAAATATTCAATTAATTTGGAATTAAATTGAGGTCCTTGATCAGAAACCAATTCTCTAGGTGCACCAAAGTGTTGCATTATATTTTCATAAAGAAAATCAGCTACTAGTTCAGCCTTAGCTCGTGGAAGTGCTTTAACTTCTGCTCATTTGGTAACGTAATCTGTACAAACTAATATGTGTTGATTACCATCACTTAGAGGTTCTATAGGTCCTACAAAATCAATTCCCCATTTTTCAAATGGTTCAAATGCTATGTGTGGAACTAAAGGCATTTCCATAGAAGGAGTAGGCTTACTAGCTCTTTGACAAGCATCACATCTATCAATAAATTTATGAGCATATTTATTCATTGTAGGCCAATAATATCCAGTTTGATATATTTTTCTTATTGTTCTTTGGGTTGCATAATGACCTCCACAAGGTTCTTCATGTGTTGCCCTAATAATATCATATACATCATTTTCTTGTACACATCTTCTAATTATTTGATCTGGACATCGTTTGAATAAAATTCCATGAAGCCAAGTAAAAGAAGTACTTTGAAATATTAATTTCTTCTTTTCATAAGGTGTAAAATGTTGAGGTATTTTTCCTGTTACTAAATAATTTGCAATATCAGCATACCAAGGAGTAAAAATAGAAAGGGCAAATAAATGTTCATCTGGAAAATTATCCTGTATTAATTCATTGTCATCAAAAATTTGTATTCGAGACAAATGATCAGCAATAACATTATCTTTACCTGCTTTATCAATGATTGTAACATTGAATTCTTGTAATAAAAGAAGCCATATAATCACTCTACCACCAACTGTTGCTTTATTTGTTAAGTATCTAATGGCAGAATGATCAGTGTGAACAAATACTTCATACCCTATAATGTAATGTTTAAATTTGTTAAGAGCATGAACTACAACTAAAAATTCTTTTTCTATAACAGTATAATTGAGTTCAGCTCCATGCAAATTTTTACTTATATAATAAATAGCATAGGGTATTATGTTTTCTATTTGTTGTAATACTGCTCCTATTGCATAGTTTGAAGCATCACAATGTATATGGAATGGTAATTCCCAATTTGGTCCTCTTAATATTGGAGCAGTGGTCAATATTTCTTTTATTTCCTCAAATGCTTTTTGGCATGCATTTGTCCAATTGAATTCACTATCTTTCATTAAGAGCTTAAGCATAGGAGTAGCAACTTTGCTGAAATTTTTAATGAATCTACGATAATATCCTGCGTGTCCCAAGAAACTTCTTACTTCAGTTTGTGTTCTTGGGGATTGAAGAGTTTGAATAACTTGTATTTTTGTAGGGTCTACTTTAACACCATCTTGTGATATATAATGCCCTAGAACAATGCCACCTTTCATCATCATGAAACATTTTTCATGACTAAGAGAGAGATTTTTCTCTTGACATCTTATTAAAACTTTTTGCAATCTAGATAAAGTTTCTTCAAAAGTAGTACCATATATTGTAAAGTCATCCATATAAAATTCTACGCATTCATTTGTTAAATCAACAAAGATAGCTAACACAACTCTTTGAAAAGTTGCAGGTGCATTACATAATCCAAAAGGTAGAACATTATAAGCATAAGTTCCTATAGGACATGTGAAAGTTGTTTTTCATGATCAACTTCAGCTATGGAGATTTGATTATACCCACTAAAACCATCTAGAAAACAAAAATATTTCTTTCCAGCCAATGTATCCAAGACTTGATCAATAAATGGTAAGGGAAAATAGTCTTTCTTAGTTACTTTATTTAATTCCCTATAATCAACACAAATTCTCCATTTACCATTCTTTTTAGGGACTATCACTAAAGGTGATACCCATTGGCTATCTAAAATTGGGTATATAAAACCTGCATTTAAAAGCTTAATGATTTCTTCTTTGACTATTTCTTTCATAGTTGGATTTAATCTTCTTTGTGGTTGTCTTACAGGACTACAACCTTCTTGGATAAATATATGATGGGTGCACACACTTGGATGAATACCCTTCATGTCTTCATAGTTCCATGCAAATGTTGATTGATACTTTCTAAGCAAATCTACCAATTGTGACTCTTGTATGCTTGTGAGTTCATTACTGATATTAAGAGTTCTTCCAGGTATAATATCTATTTGTTTACATTTTTCTATATTTGCATCTATTCCATTTATTTCATGTTCAAAAATATTCAAATCATAAGCATATTGAGATTGACTTGTGCTTGCTTCATTATTGGAAAATAAATCACTAATGTCTTGATTTTGATTTTCTTGTTGATTTTCTAACAACAATGGTAAGGGTCCCTCAGCTTCTTGTTCAAGTTATTCAATTAAAACATTAACTGATAAGGTTTGGATATCATCATATTCCTGAGGAAAATCATACCACAATTGTTTTTCTTCTATTGGTGATTCAGGAAATAAACTAAGATCTTTTGTATCTTTACCATTGGAAATAGTCATGTTTCCTAATCTACAACTAATGTAGGCATCAACTGTTGCAAGCCATGGTCTTCCTAAAATTAAGGGATGTCCCCCTAATTTCCTTTTAGGTTGTAATACTATGAAGTCCACTGGATATTCCCATGAACTTACTGAGACCATAATATCTTCTAGTTTTCCTTTTGGCTTAATAGTAGATCTATCAGCGAGTTGAAGCACAATAGAAGTTAATTGTAATTTTTGTATCCCTAAGGAATCTGCTATTTCTTTGGTCATAACATTAATAGCAGCTCCTAAATCAACCAAAATATTTTGTAAGGTTACATTTCCAATATGCACAGTGAGTATAGGTATTCCAGGATCTGTATATTTAGGTACCAACCTATCTCCTATCATCATCTCAGATAATTGTCCAATAACTTGAATAGTTTGAAATTCATTTTTCTTTTTACTTTTTGAGCATATATTTTTAATAAGTTTAGAATATATGGGTATATCCTTGATAGCTTGTAATAAAGGAATTTTAATAGTAACACCTTCTATTTCTTGAAGAAAATTAAAGGCTGGCTTGGATGGTTCTTTTGGTATTGCCAATATTTGAGGAAATGGTACTTCTATTTCCTTATTTGTTTGAATATCTTGTTGTTTGGTTGGAATATTCTCCTCTTGATTGTTTGTTTCCTTCTTGTTGTCAATTTCATCTTCAACCAAGTTTTCAATTGGATCATTAAGTCTTTTAAGAGTGACATCATTTTCTAACACCTTTCCTGATCTTAATTGTATTTGTTGACAAGGTGCTATAGATATAGAACATGTTTCATTTGTTTCATAGACTTGTTGGACATTTTTATTATTGTTAGGGTTAGGAACTGGTTGAGCTGGAATAGGTAACTGCTTAGGAGGATTATTTTTTGGAGGTGGAAGAAGTCTATTTTGAGGTGGATTTTGAGTATTTTGTCCCCTAAATTGATTTTGAGCATTCTGTTGTTGCATTGCATTTGGATACCAATTAGTGCCACCTTGATTATATTGGCCATTATTGTTCCAACCAGGCATATTCTAATTTTGTGTTCCTTGATTCCATGGAAATTGTCCTCCATAAGAATTAGCCATAAATTGAGCCCATGGGGGTATATTCCAATCTTGATTGTAAGAATTCCAATTTGGCATATTGGACCATTGGTTAGGTCTTTGTTGGTTGGGATAATTAGGGTTTGACCAATTTTATGGGCCATTAAATGGTCCATTTCTTCTTTGAGAAACAAAATAAACATCCTCTACTTCTTCTACTTCAGGTTCTTTTATGGCAGCCTTAACAACGGAGATATATTTACATTTTTTAGTTTTATGATCTTTATCACAAATTTGGCAACAAGTAGAGATATTGGAGATATTTGTTATGTTGAGAGGGCATTCTATTGAATTATGTTTCTTCCTACATCTATGGCAGTAAATTTCTTCATTGTCCTTTGTCTTTTTATCCATTAAATCCAAATATGAGGTGAAATTACTCAATAAATCAATTTTTAAACCTTCCAACATATTTCCAATTTCAGCTCTTGTTACTCCTGCTCCTGTAGATGTATATTTATTACTTCTCAAGGGTTTGTTTCTTGAATAGTTTCTACAAAGATTTACAATCCCTTCAAAATATATAGAATGAATATCTCCTTTTGCCATAAGATTTAGGATTTCAAGAACATCCTCCTTTAATCCTTTCAGAAAAAGTTCTTTTAAGATTTCTTCTTCAAGCTCTATGTTTACTCTAGATCCTACAAATATAAATATTTCAAGATAATCTTCCAAAGATTCATCTTCCTTTTGATTCATTTGGAAAAGTTCAGCTTTCTTGTCCCTAACTCTACAATAGTCTTGATATCTCTCAAGGAATAATTGTTTTAATCCATTTTCACCATCCCAACGATTACAAACTCCTTCTCCTAAACCCATAAACCATCTCATAGCGGCATATTTAAGAGTAGAAGGAAATAATCTTAACTTTTGCTCATTTGTAGTGTAGAAATAAGCTTGACATACAACTTCAAATTCAAAGAGAAAGGCATCAGGATCTTCATGTGGTTTTCCATGGAAGGTAGGTAATACAGAAAGAGAGATTGATTTAGGATCTCTTGCGGTTCCCTCTGTATGTAAAATTGGAAAAGCAAATGTTTTTCTTTGTCTATTTTCTACGTGATCTCTTTCTTGCCTTGGTCTTTCTTGTCTTTGTTCCCTATTTCCATGATTTTCTTCTCCTACTTCACTTTCAACGTCTACCATACTTGAATATAGGAATTCAAGAATTGGATCAGGTATAGGATCAGTGAATATTGAAGAATCTATATGATCGTCAAACTCAGGACTTGGTAATAAGTATGTGTTGGGATCTTGTTCTAGGATTTCAGCTTGATTTGATGATGTGGCTCTAGTGTTTTCTGTTTTAAAAATCCCAGGTTGTCTAAAGTTTCTTGGGGATTTTTCTATTTTATCTATTTTTATAAATCTTCCTTTAGAGTCTCTCAGTATTTTCATGTATATTCTAAATATATATATATATAGTATATATATATATTTATTTATTTTTTATTTATATATTTTGAATATAACACCTAGTCTTCTATAAATAACTTATGTATATCGTTGATTGGATCAAGTTGATCTGGTGTCATAAAATGTTCTTCCTCAAAATTAAAATGATCTACCAATAGTTGAATCAGCTGACAAAGATAAGCTTTAATTGCTATAGAATTAGGAATTCCAAACTGTAGCTCGAAACATAAACCTTCGCATAATTCTCTAAAATGTACAACTCTAGGAATTCTAAAATACCTTTTGTTGTATTGCAGGATTAACTCTCTTTTCTCTATTTTTGCAAGAAAATTGTGAACAATGAGGGAATCCTCAAGGTATTGGTTCCAAGGATAAATTGATGGATTTACTATAGTTCATCTATCCCAAAGCTAATTTTCACAACTTACTCCTAGATTATCATAAGGTGTAGGATGATTTACCCTTAAATTTTTTGCAATATTAATCCTTTTTATCTTTTTAAGTTCTTTTGATCTCTCGTTGATAGAGTCAATTCTTACACACAATGCTTCCCATTCTGACTTGGTTGTTATAAATTTTTTATCAACAATAAGATTAACCTCTTGCTGAATCATAAATTTCCTGAGATCTATGAATTCAATCTGACTACTTTCAACCATTTGTTTTTTTTTCTTTTTGAAAATTTTTTAAGTTTTGATTTTGTGTTCTATTTTTATCTACTGTCTATTAAAACATAAAATTCATAAATTTTAACATAAAAGAAATATGTATAATTTAGACAATCCTAATTTTATTAAAATTAGGATGCGACCCATGGAGCATGTAATCCGTATAGCCTAATTCTAACAATATTAGGGAAAATCCTAATGTTACTAAGTTCAAATGTGACCCGATTGAAAAAATTTGTCTTCTAATGATCAGAGAAGGGAGACATTTTTCGTAGGACTGCCCAAACTGCCGAACTCGTTTCGGTCATATCTCACTCATCCGGACTCGGATTGAGCTAAAATTTTGAGGGTAGATGCCTGAAAAACCCTAGAACGTCTCCACCAATTTTCATATCATTTGGAGCAACACAGATCCTAGCGCATCCCTATGTGTGAACGACATATTTGGCAAGCGGCTATGCGAGGGTTTCATCTTGGGTTGAGTGCAAGCAGCTCCAGAGGTTGGTTTTTAGGGCCTTCGGGCCCTAGCGGCCAATATTTTTGTGGTTTATTCTCAATATTTTAGCAGGAAATGTTGCAGGGGATACAATATGGGTTAGAAATTTGTCTTTCAACAGATCATACTCGTGAACTTGAGTGACAACGGCTTCCAATTTGCTGCACAAAAGAAAAGTGAAAACCATACCTTTCCACGACGTCTAGGGCAAGGATTAAAGAGATCACGAAACAAGTTTCAAGCAGTTGATCAAAAAATGGCTCATATCTCAAGTGAATCTGGTGCTAAGGTGCACCCACAAAATAATTCTACTCGTGAAAACCCCTATCAAGGGTAAGAATTTTGAAGACTCAGTCCCAAAAATGAATTTTAGGGATGCCCTTCATGGTGGACAGCCTCAGCCCAATGCTAATATCAATATTAGGGCTTCCCATAAACCTCTAAGAATGCCTAAGATTGATCCCAGGAAAACAGAGTCAGGATGTCTTAAAGCAATTGATGGAACTCCTATTGTTAAGCTTGATATGGATAACATTCAGACTGGCATTGAAGATTTGGAAAAAAGAGGACTAATTTGTCGGTTCGTGGGTTTTCGTCCGAGTCTATCTCGCTTTCAAAGTCTCGGGCTGCAAAAAGCTGGAAAACTAAAGGTGAGTTACAAATCTCTATTTATCCAAATGGTTATTTTCTTGTTTTATTTGCTAATAATGAAGATAGAGAGAAAACTTTTCAAGGGGGTCCTTGGTTTTTTGGAAGGGCAGGGCTTTTCATGAAGCCCCGGCATACTAAATTTAAAGCCGAAGAAGAGATGCCTTCTATTGCTCCCGTGTGGGTTAGACTCTTTGGCCTCCCTATTGAATTTTGGAATCCTACTATTTTTTCTTCAATTGGAAACTCTTTAGGAACTTTTATGATGACTGCTGATTGTACTCAAAATTTTGAACATATTATTTATGCTCGGATTTGTGTTTTAATGGATTTTGACAAACCCCTACCTAAAAAGATCACATTACAATTTGGGGAAGACACTTGGGAGCAAGTAGTGGACTATGAGAACATTCCTTTTCATTGTAGAATTTGCCATGAATATGGTCATTTGGCCAGTGCTTGCCCAAATAAAATTCCCGATCAAAAGAAAGAAGATATAAACTTAGCAGGTTTCCAAATACCTAAGAAGAAGAACACTCAAAAAAACCAGTTATGAAGGATCAATCAAAGTCATCTCGCTAATATGTTTGAAATCCTTTCCACAAATGATGTCCCAAGTGAGGAAGAGGAAATAATGGAAACTGAAATCTTAGAAACACAATTTAAATATGAAGGGAAGAACTCATAGACAAACCAACAAATCAAAGGTTTTCAATAGAAAAAAAAGGAGAAAATTTACACAAGAAAAACAATATTTCAAATGTCAAAACTTCAAATAATGCAGGTCCCAATATAGACTCTATTGAACCATCTAGTAAAATTTTGGCCGTGTACGAGCATTCTTCAAGGTTAGAAGCCATCTCAGATTCAATTGGAATAAGTCAAGAAATAGGGAAAAAAATTGAAGATGGATTCTAATCAAAAAGTAGGTCGCAAGACCAATCAATATCATATGGTAAAAGAAGGTGAAAAGCTTGTAGAGGAAGGTAAGATTAATGCCCTTCCCAACTTTTTTAGCCCCGGTATTAATGAAGATCATCACTTGGAATATTAGAGGACTCAAAGGGAGTCTTTCAAAACAAAATGAAATTAGAAGAATGATTCAGGTAAATCATCCACATCTTGTTTTCCTTCAAGAAACTAAGATGTCAATGGAGGATATGGACTTAATTGCCAAGAAAATTTGGCCAGCTGAAAAGTGGTTTCCCTCGCTCCCAAGGGACTTCGGGTGGCATTGCTTGTCTTTGGGATCCAAAAGAGGTAGTTATTCACCATATGGTTGGCAGTTGGGGTTTGTTGGCTATAGCTATTCAAAGTAGACATTCCAACCAGATTATGCTCTGCATTACCGTTTATGCTCCGACTTCTTTGGAGGAAAAAAGAAGACAATGGAAGGATATTACTCATATTATCTCTCATTTTCCTAAAGCTTGGATCTTGATCGGAGGAGATTTCAATACCATCCTCTCTCTGGATGAGAAAAGGGGGGAAATAGAAATTTGGACAAAAGCACTGACCTCATGAGCGAATATATTGCAAACCTCCATCTTGTGGATATCCAACCAGATAATGGCCTTATGACTTGGTCTAACATAAGGCAAGGCTTAGCTTGTATAATGGAGAGATTGGATAGGTTTTTGCTCTCTAAAAATTTCTTAATCCATGGTCACATTCCTAAAGTGAAGACTCTTAATAATGCTGGTTCGGATCATTGGCCAAGCATGGTGGAAATGTGGAAAACCAATGTGAGTTTCTCTCCTTTTCGTTTTCAATTAATGTGGCTTAGAGACATTTCCTTCAGACCTCATGTGCAACAATGGTGGAAGGAAGGTAAACCTAGGCATGGGACTAAGATGTTCTATTTTGTCAAAAGACTGCAATACATTAAATCCAAAATCAAGACTTGGAACTGGAAAGAGTTTGGGGATGTTCATAAAAAAACATGAAGTTATTGCTCATCTTGAAAATTTGAATAAGAAAATCCGTTTAGATGGCCTCACAGAGAAGAGAAGTGCAGATGAAATTAAACTCACAACTCGCTTAGAGGAATGGGAAAAAAGAGAAGAAATCTTATGGAAGCAAAAATCTAGAATTCAATGGCTCAAAGAAGGAGATCGAAACACAAATTTTTTCCACAAATCTCTTCTAGCTCGAAGATCTCACAACTTTATTTCTTCCTTAAAATCAGATTCTGGAGATGTTGTTTATACTTGGGATGGCATGAACTCTATTGTTGTTGATTACTTTTCCAATATTTTTGCCGCTACTCCCCTTGACTCACCTTCACAATATAATGTTCTTCAAGCAATCCCTTCTCTTATCACTTCTGAGGAGAACTCTATTTTGACTCGCTCCTGTTACTATCAATGAGCTTCAACAAGTAGTTTTTAAAATGCAAAAAGGGAAAACCCCAGTGTCCCGATGGTTTTCCTATTGAGTTCTACCAAGAGTTCTGGGATATCCTTCATGTTGATTTATTAGAGGTGGTGGAAGAAGCCAGGAAAGCCAAAGAAATTTTGAAGGTTATCAATAAAACTTATATTACTCTTGTTCCAAAAGCTCAAGAGGTTGATCATATCTCAGCTTTTAGACCTATTGCTTTATGTAATGTTCTTCTCAAAATCATTACTAAAATCATGGCAGTAAAGGTTGAAGCCTCTTTTGCATAAGATTATTTCCCGCAGCAAGGGGGTTATGTGGAAGGACGTCAAATAGTAGATGAGATAGTTCTTGCTCAGAAGCCATCCATTCCATGGATATGCAAAATTCTCCTTCCATGTTCATTCGGTTAGACTTATCCAAAGCTTATGACAGAGTGGATTGGCACTTCCTTATCAAAGTTTTGAGGCAATTTGGTTTCTCTAAGGATTGGATGGATTGGATTATGGGATGTATCTCTTCAGCTTCCTACTTAGTTCTTATCAATGGCAGGCCTTCTCAGTCTTTCCTACCTTCTAGAGGTATTAGGCAAGGTGACCCGCTATCCCCTTATTTATTCATCATTCTTGCTGAATGCTTGGGTAGGACTATAACCAAAAAGAGGGAAAACAAAACCCTTGAGGGAGTTACCATTGCTCATGGAGCTAGACCTATCTCTCATCTTCAATTTGTGGATGACTCTACTATTTTAGGTAAAGCTACGCTTAAGGAAGCTTCTAATATTAAGCAAATCATTAGCTATTTTTCTAAGGCTATCGGGCGCTTGATCAATGAAGACAAATCTAAAGTTATTTTCTTTCACCGCTTCGCTAGACAGGAATCCATGGTCTTGGATAAGCTAAGATATAAGAAGACCTCTCTTCCAATCACTTATTTAGGTATTCCCATAAATATTCAAAGGCAGAAAAATAAATATTGGAATTGGTTGTTGGACAAAGTCAAGAAGAAAATTGGAAAGTGGACCAACAAGTGGCTTTCTTATGGGGGTAGAATCACCTTGGTAAAATCAGTCCTTCAAGCTATTCCTATTTATGTTTCTTCCATTTTGAATATTCCAAAGGTTGTTCTTCGAGAATTGGATCAAATCACTCATCGTTTCCTTTGGAGTGGTACTAAGGAGAAAAGAAAATGGGCCTTGGTGAAATGGGATACTTTATGTCTTCCTAAGAGTGAAGGGGGTTAGGTTTACGGTCTTCAATTAATAACAACAAAGCTTTAGCTGCTAAATTATATTGGAGGATGTTGCATAACCCCAATGCTCTTTGGGCCAATAATCTCCGTGCTAAATATGCTGAGAACAAAAGTCCCGAAGACCTTGTTCGCTATCAACTTCCTACCAAAGGTTCTCCTATTTTAGCAGATCTTAAGACCGGTGAGGATTTGATAAAGAAAAAATTATTTTGGATCATTCATAATGGTCAACATGCAAATTTTTGGACAGATTCTTGGGATGGTCACAAGCCTTTGATAACTCAGTTTCCCGATTGGAGGCCTTGGATGGAGGAGCTTCACCGAGCTAATTGGATAAAGGTGGCTAATTATTGTCGGTACCATACTGGTAATTCAAAGGTTGGTAGATATTGGATCCCTATTGAGGACTGGCCTATTCAAATCCCGTAAAGGCAAAGACAAGATATCCAAGGCATCCTTCATATGAGATCCCTCTCTTGGTCCCATGAAAAAGATTGTTTTGGATGGAACAACACTACTAAGGGTGAGTATTCAGTTGCTCAAGGTTATTTGACCTTATGCCATAATAATCCCAACCATTCTTCCCGACATATTTTCTCAATTGTGGGCTCAAAAGCTCTGGCCTAAGGTGAGGTTCTTTAATTGGCTTTTATTGCATCGTAGGGTGCTTACCGGTGAGCAACTTATGAAGCGTGGTTTTCATGGCCCTTTTAGATGTGAAATGTGTGAAGAGAATGTAGAAAATATCAACCATATTTTTATTGAGTGTACTTTAGCCTCTCAGCTATGGAGGAGAATGGCCACTTTACTTGGCTTACAGTGGTCCAATTTTTTTACTTTTGAACAACTTTGGAGGGATTGGCCTAATCAAGAGGGTGTTGATCATTTTATTAGGCACTTAGTTTGGATGGGTTCTACCATTCTTCTTTGGAATATTTGGAATGAAAGGAACAACCAAATTTTTAATCAAGATAGTAAGGATATTCACTATATTTGGCAAAAGACCATAGCCAACTTAGTTGAATCAGCCATCATCTCCTTAATCACCCCCAAAACTCCCACCAAATATGGGATCAAGTGATGCAAAGATTGAAGATTAAACCTTCTAAGGGCAACCATCTTAAAGGGAATGTGAGTATTAGTAAATTGGATAGGAATAGAAATTGGCAACCTCCTCCTAAGGATTTTGGAAAAGTCAATACCGATGGAGCCTCTAGAGGGAACCCTGGAAAAGCCAGGTGGGAGGAATTGGTAGACTTTCGATGGCTCCCTGTTTTTACTTTTGCTGAGAATTTGGGTATTCTTTCCAATAACCTTGCTGAGGGGTATGGTATCCTCGAGGTCTTCAGGAGGCTACTAAGGTTGGATGGGAAAAGGTGTTAGTTGAGTCTCGACTCTCAACTTATGATTAATCTCTTGAAGAATCCTTCTAAGAATCATAAGGTGGATTGGAGAATAAAAAGAATTATTGAGAAGATTCAGCTTAATCCAGATGGGATTTTTGAAAGTTGATTACAATCATGTGGTCAGTAGATCAAAACAAGAGTGTTGATGCTTTAGCTAATTGGGCTTTGGACAAAGGTGATCTTACTTGTTATGGCCACCCTCCTATATGGTGGGCTTCTCAAATTAGGGAAGCTCTTCTTTCTATCATTTCTTTGGATGGCTCCAGCTTCAAGGTACCTAGTTTCTTCTTGTTTTTTTTTTTGCTTCTCTTTGGTTCATTCAGTTTTTTTTAGTTCCCTAGCTCATTCTATTCTTTATTTTGTTTCCTCTGTTGATTCTTGCCTTAATAGTCTTCTGGTCTAGATAGGTCTTTGTTTTGTTCATTTTTTATTTCTTTTTTCCTTTTTGTTTTTTTTGTTTAGTTTTTTAAGGTGGGTGGGTTTTTTTATTTTGTTTTGTTTTTGTGTTCTTTGTGTTGTTTTTTGTTGTTCTTGTGTTTTTGTTGTTTTGTTTTTTTTTTATGTTTTTTGTTATTGTTCTTGTGTTTTTTTTCGTTCTTGTTCTTGGGTTTCTCTTTGTTTGTGTTATTTCGTGTTTTTATGGGTGAGTGTTTTCTATATTTTTTGTTTTTTTTTATTGTCTCGTTGTTGGTTGTTTTTTATTTTTATTTTTGTTTTATTTTTTAATTTTTTAGGTTTTGGTTGTGTTTATTTTTCTTGTTTTTTTTTGGGTTATGTCTTTGTAGTGTTCTCGTTGTTTTTGTCTTGTTTGTGTTTTGTTATGTGTTTCTTGTGTTTTTCTATGTGGTTTGTGTTGTGGTTTCTTTTATCTTATTGTGCGTGTTTGGTTGTGCTTTTGTTTTTGACACACTCAAGGAGCATGTTTTTTATTTTATTTTATTATTTTTGTTGTTATCTGCTTATTTTTAATTGGGTTTGTGTGTTTGTTTGCTCCTTGAGTGTGTCAAAGGTGGTAGGCCAGGTCCGAGTCCCGGGCATTTTTTGCGGAATGGATACCCCTGCCTCCTTGGGTCTTACCCGAAAGTGGCATCCCTTTTGGGATGTTTTCCACAAATAAAAAAAAAGTTCAAATGTGACCCGCGGAGCACATAATCTGTACACTCAAACTTAATATCATTAAAAACAAGTATACAACCTAGTATTACTATAATTGGGTATGACCCATGGAGCACGTAATCCATGTAACCAATTAAGCAATAGTTCGATAAAAATAAAATAGCAGTACTAAAATAACAGGTAACTTCTTAGTGTTTATTTGACTAGGGGGGATTTCACTACAGTCGTGTCACTCACTGTAAGCTAATTCCTACTCCCAAGACAGGGGGTTATTTTTAGCTACTACCTTCGCCTACTTCCTGAACTTGCCCATAGGACCCTACATCACCTAAATAATAATAATTACCCAAAGCAATAAATTATAGAAAGTAAATTGTAGGAAAGCAAATTTTAATCTAGGAAAGCAATTAAAACATGAAATATTTATGAAAAAGGAACCTGACAACGTCGTAAGGCAGGGCTTATTGTTAGCTACCCATGATAGTGAGGGCTATTGTGTCCCATCTATGTCGATAAAAACTATGACTCGTATGCACACCAGGGGCTCATGTGTCCACAAGATCTCATTCGTACAAGTAAGTCCTCTTGCTTTGCACTACCAATGACTTCTCTGATCAACTACTACGACGCTACTTTCCTGGAAACGATGCCAAAATGATCAGCTATAGAAGCTTACATTTAATTTTATCAATCTGAAGAAAAATCAAGGTTAGATTTAAAAATTAGAAATCCAGTATAGATATGATCGTAGGAATTAATGCTTAAGTCTAGTTCAATTTCTAGTTCAAAAATCATGCATACACATGTACAAAAAGAAATATAAAAATGTGCAATATGAATTATGCATAAAATAGTAAATAAGTGCAATTTATTATGAAATTTAACTATTATGCAATTTTATATTTTATGTATTTTCTAATGCAGATCTAACTAATTCTAACCTAATGCACGGGGTGAAGATCTCAAGGACTGTCAATTAGGAGTGGGCCCTGCCTCCTAAGTGGCAGTGTAAGTTCTTTCCCCTAAACTACTCTATCAGTAACTAAATATTATGATTTATAATAACATTTATTTATAATTCATGAATGTAGGTTGTAGAATTTACAAATTCAAAACAGAGAATAAACAAATGCCACAAATGATACAAGTTACCATAATGAAGAAATGTTATTTTATTGATGAAGAGTCAACTGTACAAGATATGTAACATGATGTAATGAATAATGTAATCAAAGAAAAAATCCTAGAGGATAGAGAACCTCTGGTTTCTGCTATATATTTTTATACTAAGACTAATACAAAGTACAATCTTGTCCATGTATGTATCTTGCTTAAAATGTGGAGTGAATACTGTACATACACCATAAGATATCCTAAAGCTAAAAATATTTTATTTGACTTTGACCTGAAAATATTTCTATAATTCCAAGTGGCATTACATGGAATATTTCCTATCTAACTGACTCATAATAAGAATTTTCAGCTCCTGTAATATAGGAAGTCTTAACAACTTTGACATTTGACAAATAATAACTTTACAAATCCTTTTCATAAGGTTTTATCAGCTGGAGAGAATCTCGTAACCAAAATGAGAAGGAAATATATATTGGAGATATTTTAATTGTCATCATTTGGTTATGTCATCCATATTATGTTTTGTCATCCATGGTAAGTCTTCAAAATGACCTTTTGACCTTACGTAATTATTGTCCTTAATTACCTCCAATAACTATCTTTCATAAACTGAGATCATCCACTTGACTTCTTCTAAGTGCTAGTGGTTGTTCTTCACATCTAGAGTATAGTTGTAGTTTATCCACTTATTACTTGCATTTAACTCGGATCTTTGGAAAATTGGATGTAAGTTACTGATAAACATCAAATTACCATTTTTACTCATTTTTACCAATAATTCATATTTAACTGATGATAACATGTAAAAATATTAAATACTCATGTAAAATGATTGAATTTGATACAATAATTAGTAGTAAATAACCTCTCATCATTTACCCCACTACGTAATCCATACGATTTTGCTAGGCCAATTCCAATTGACACTAGCCTTATTGACTTGAACAAGATTTCCTCCACACCCTCCTCTTCGTATTTCACCCTATCTGAGGAATTTCAAAAGGCTTCGGCCCACTACATTCCTCCTTCACCACCACCTTCATCTCTATCACTTTTTACCAATGGTCCCGAGGTCTTTCAGGCAGATTTAGACAACAATAAGCAAGAAAAATTAGAAAACATCTTAGATGACTTTAATCTGATCCCAACACCACATCAAATTTAGAAAGGTTCACATATGTCCATTTAAGATACCATCGATGTGAACCTTAGTTCAGATCCTAACAACCCATAAATTTTCAATCTTGGCAAAAGTTTAACACTTGATGAACAAGAGCAATTCATTGCTCTCCTCAAGAAAAATAAATAAGTGTTTGCATGGTCCTACAAGGATATGCCTGGCCTTGATCTTGACCTTGTTGTCCATAATATTACCTTGCATCCTAATGCCAAGCCAGTCAAACAAAAACTTAGGAGAATGCATCCTACCATAACCCTCATAGTCAAAGAGGAAATATAAAAACTGTTAGACGTACATTTTATTGTTCCTATTGACTATCCTGAGTGGCTGTCAAACATGGTCCCCATTCGTAAGCCTAATGGAGTGATACACGTTTGCAATGACTTTCAAGATCTAAATAAAGCATGTCCTAAGGATGACTTCCCTCTACCAAATATTAATACTCTTATCGATACCTGTGCAGGCCATGAAATGCTTTCCTTCATGGACGACTTTTCAGGATACAACCAAATTCGAATAAATCCTAATGACCAACATAAAACAACATTCACAACACCATGGGGGACATTTTTTTTCAATGTTATGCCATTTGGCCTCAAAAATGCAAGAGATACTTATCAAAGAGCCATGACTTACATCTTTCATGATTACATGCACAAAATAATTGAAGACTATGTAGATGATCTCTTGGATAAATCTAAAACCTGAAAAAAACATGTTGATGTCTTGGAAAAGATTTTTGACCGACTTCTAGAGTATAAGGTGAGGTTAAATCCCAAAAAGTGTGTCTTTGGTGTTACCTTTGGTAAACTTTTAGGATTAATTATCTCCAAAAGAGGCATTGAAGTGGACCCAAATAAGGTTAAGGCCATCATAGAAATGCCACCCCCAACTAACCTTAAGTAATTGCATAGCTTGAAAGGTAAAATTCAATCGATCAAATGCTTCATTGCATAACTTTCTGATAAATGCAGGCCATTTAATCCCTTTATACAAAATGGGGTGGCATTCGTATGGATATATGAATATCAAAAAGCATTTGATGATGTCAAGCACTATATAACTTCACCACCAGTCTTAACCCCTCCTAGGTCAGGGGTCCCTTTTCATATTTATGTCTCAGCTATAGAGGCTTCTTTAGGGACAATGCTTGCACAAAAAAATGAACAAAATCAAGAGCAAGCAATCTATTACATTAGTCGAATGTTGGTAAGCTATGAAACACGATACACTTATGTAGAAAAACTATGCTTAGCGGTGGTTTTGGCCACTAAGAAACTTTGAAATTATATGCTAAGTCAAAAAATTTGTCATAGCTAGAGAAAATCCTCTGCGTTATATGATGTCTCGCACTTATAACAACACCCATACCGCTAAAATGATAATACACTCATAGAATTTGATCTTGAATTTATTAGCCAAAAATCCATTAAAGGTCAGGTTATCATTGATCAACTGGCGGAAGCTCCACAACCTAGTGATCATCCTTTGATTATTGAGCTCCCAGATGATTCGATATTTCTAGTCACTGAAGTAGACAACAATGTCATCCTCGAGGAAGATGTCGATATCACATTATTATTTGATGGATATGTGCCCTTGAGAGATCTTGGTGAAGTTGAAGGTTGCAGAACTCTGAAGATCCCCAAACCCTAGATGATCATAGGACCTCCATCATTCCAGCCATACCCCATATCCATCCTTTCCATATCACCCTCAGTCATTGCCATCTTTGCCACTTTCACCCATCCACCACATTCATCACACCCCACATGATCTGATTCTACAGATCCACCCTTACCCACAGGTGCCCTCCTGAGCTTGTGAAGCTTGCTGTAGAACCTTTCTAGGTGCTCACCAGAGCCTACCATTCATTAGGTGCACACCAGAGCCTACGAAGCTCATTGTAGAAGCTTTCTAGACGCTCTCCAGAGCCTGCTGTATCCCACAAGTGCATACCAGAGCCTACGAAGCTCACACCAGAGTCTGCCAAGTACGTGTTTGAGCCTACTATTATCATTGAAGCATGAATAAGAGTCTACTGTGCCACACCATTTTTTGTCAAGACTACAACAATGAAATAAGGTATCATCACAAGCAAGGTATATCATTATTTGTTTTATTCTGTTACATAATATGTTGATTTAGCATGCCATTTGATCTATTTTTGGTTAGGTTTTATTGATATCTGAGGGTCTCACACTATGGATCCCTCATAGGTATTATTAATATCTTTCTTTTTTTATGTACATCCAGGTCTGTAGATCCTATTTATTGTTGAATGATTTTTGAAGCTAGAGTGGTCTAGCATCGAATACCTGAAGCCCACTCATTCTGTTGGAAGTGAGGACACACTATTTGAACACACTTCATTATTTTAGCTAGGATTTCAGAGAACCCTAGCGTATTGTAAATAATTGTATCAAAGGCTCACTCAGTACAAATTGTATCAAAAGGAGTTTATTAGCTCCCCCGTTTATTGAATAAATTTATCTATTGATGCAATCTTGTGTTTCCTTGGGTTATTTGATTTCTTTATTGTTTTATGTGTCATGTTCTTGTCTTCACAGGTCAAATAATTTCCAAAAACCCTAACTATCAACCTTATTCAAATCAATATCATGGAATCCTTCAAGATTCATTGTCAAATCATAATCAAAAGTGAAATACAATAAACAACATTCACTGTAGGAATGTCCTCCCTCCAAATCAAAGGTGGTGGGAACAATCCATTCTTCTAATATTTCTTCTTAAATTTTTGTTTTAAATATATAACAACACAAAAATACTTTATATTTTCAACCTTATACACCTCCTTTGGTCCTTATGTAAAAAAAAACTTCTTCATCCAAAGGAAAACCATTAATCATTCAATCAAGTAAATATAATGGTGCTTTCAGTTTACATCAACAACTTGAAAGCACCCTAAAAATATCTCTTATTAAGATCCTAAGTATCTCTCCAATACATATTTACATCTTGCTCAAAAATTTTGTTAGAATTTCCCAAAATAGACATGCAAAGCATTACACAAAATATGAAGAAAGAGTAGAACTGATTGATTATTCCATGGATCAACTTTGTATAAATAACAAAGTTGATCATTGAGAGTCGTTGGATTACAACAACTCATCAAATCTGATCTAGACTATAACTGAGAGTTTACCTGACTCATGAAGGAGTGGAAACTCAAGTAAGTCTATCCTAGTAGAACTTAAGAGAATAATTACTTATTCTAACACCCCCCTTAAGTGATACTAGGGGTGTATTGTACAAATGAGTCCCAACAATAGAGCCTGATGAGGTACTCATGTACAATGTTTTCATTTTGAGTAGATGGTAAAAACCCCATGGGAAAAACCATCTATCAAAAGGAAAAAAGGAAGAGGCATGTCTTCGGTTTGCGAAGATTGTCCTCTAAATAAAAAAATATGAGTCCCGACAACATGGCCTGATGAGGTACTCATTTACAATATTTATGAGAGATGGTGAAAAAACCACATGGGAAAAACCATCTGCAATGAAATAAATAGGCATGTCTTCGGATGGCGAAGATTGTCCTTAATAACACAAAAAATAATGAGTCCCGACAACATGGCCTGATGAGGTACTCATGTACAATATGTAAGGGAGAGATGATAAAAAACCACATGGGAAAAAACCATCCTCCAAAGAATACAATAATAAAAGGAGAGGTGAAAAGACCTTTGTTTCACTGTAGCTGTAATACTCCAAGTTTCTCTCACAACTGTATGTAACGTGGAGAAGGAAATGACTTGGTGAAGATGTCTACAACTTGATTTTTAGTTGGAATATATTCCAAGTATATGTCTCCATTCTGAATATGTTGTCGAATGAAGTGCATGTGTATCTCAATGTGCTTGGTGCGTTGATGCTCAACTGGATTGCGTGCAATATGAATTGTGCTCTGATTGTCACACCAAATAGTTATAGGTTTTTCATTGGAAAACCCAAATTCTTTTAGAATCTGATGAAGCCAAAGAGCTTCCTGACTTGCTAAAACTATTGCCCTGTATTCTGCCTCTGTAGATGATAATGCCACTGCTTGTTGTTTTTTGCATAACCAAGCAATTGGCGAAGAACCAAGACAAAAAACATAGCCAGAAGTTGAACATCTGTCTTCTACTGAACCTGCCCAATCTGAATCCATGTAGCCAATGATATCCATGGATTTTTCCTCATATAAAAGCCCAAGGTGAGTAGTTCCTTGCAAGTAGCGGAGGATTCTTTTTGTTGCTTGCTAGTGATTGAAATGAGGTTGATGTGAGAATCTGGATATTAAGCCAACAACATATGAGATATCTGGATGAGTATGAGTAAGGTATAATAGACTCCCTACAAGCTGATGGTATAGAGTTGCATCACATAGAGGGGATGTGCAGGAAGTACTTAGATTGACACCAGACTGAAAAGGTGTAGGAGAAGGTTTGCAATCTATCATTTTAAACCTTTGAAGAAGATCTAGAGTGTATTTTTGTTGACACAATGAAATTCCTGCATCTGTTTGATTTATTTGGATTCCAAGGAAGTAATGAGCTAGACCCAGATCAGCCATATCAAATTTTTTAGAGAGGGAGTCTTTTATAGTCTGAATGTGAGCGAAGTCACTACCAGTGAGTAGTAGATCATCAACATATAGAACAAGTATGGTGATTTTTCCTTTATCTCTCCAAATGTAGACTGTGTTATCAGACTCACAATGAGAAAAACCTGAGGAAAGAAGGAAAGAGTCCATTTTTTCATACCAAGCTCTAGGAGCTTGTTTGAGGCCATAGAGAGATTTCTTTAGCCTACAAACAAGAGAGGAGTCTTGAGTGAAACCAACAGGTTGTTCCATGAATATCTCTTCCTTTAAGTCCCCATGTAAGAAAGCACTTTTTACATCCATTTGAAAGATAGGCCACTTTTGGGAAGCAGCTAGAGCAAGAACCAGTCTAACATAATCCATTTTGGCAACTGGTGCAAAGGTTTCAGCATAATCAATTCCTTCAATTTGAGAGAAACCTTTGGCTACTAGGCGAGCTTTGTGTTTGTCAATTTCTCCATTAGGTCCATATTTTGTTCTGTAAATCCATTTACAATGAACTAATTTCCTTCCTTTAGGTAGGGGAACTAAATCCCAAGTTTCATTTTTTATTAAGGAAGAGAATTCATTTTCCATGGCATCATCCCATTCTTTAATACCAGTGGCTTCTTTGAAGGATTGAGGATCAGAGGAAATAGACTGACAGACAAGACCAGTGCCTATGGGGTTGGTTAATCTGGATGATGGAAGATTTTGAATGTAAGGAGTAGCTTCTTTAACAATGGTGCGGGCCCATTTTGGCATAGTGGAAGGAGTAGAAGGAGTGGAAAGACTTTGAGTTGGAGTTATAGGTTCCTCATCTTGATCATCAATCTCTAAATTAATCTCTAAAGTTGGTTCTTCATTATATTGAGGTTCTACTATAGGAGAAGGCTCAATAGGAGAAGAGGATGGTTGAGGATCTTTCTGAGGGAATGTTTCATCAAATTGGACATTCCTATGAAAAAATACCTCATGAGTTGTGGGATCAAGGAGCCTGTATGCTTTCATTTCCTCACAATAACCAACAAAGATGAGCTTTTTGCTTTTCTTATCTAGAGTCTTCCTTTTCTTCTTTGGGATGTGTGCCCAAGCAGTACACCCAAAAATATTGAAGAAGGAGACATCCGGTTTTGAGCCAGTCCATGCTTCTTCAGGAGTTAAATGGTCAAGAGCTTTATGAGGTGTGCGGTTTTGAATATAGTTTGCACAGTTAATAGCTTCTACCCAAAAAACTTTTGGAAGATCTCTTGAATGGAGCATGCAGTTTGCCATTTCCTTTAATGTTCGGTTTTTCCTCTCTGCAATGCCATTTTTTTGTGGATTATGGGAGACAGAATGTTGATGAATGATGTCGTGACTTGATAGAAATATTGAGAACTCATTACTGCAGTATTCCCCCCATTATCTGTGCAAATTTGCTTGATGTTGCAAGAGGCCTGATTTTCAACTAAGGCTTTGAAGACTTTGAAGTGGGATAGAACATCACTTTTGTATTTTAGGAAGTAGACCCAAGTTCTTCTGGAAAAGTCATCAATGAAGGTTAGAGCATATTTTTCTCCTTTGAAAGAAGGCTCTGGGAAAAACATCAAGTCACTATGGATTAACTCTAGAGGGGATGAGGCTTTTAGAGAACCACTTGGGTGGAAAGGATCTTGATGTTGCTTTCCAAGAGCACATCCAGGACATACTCCATCAATAGAAGAGACTTGAGGTAAACCTATTACCATTTCATGGGTGTTCAATTCCTTTAGGTAGTTATAACTGAGATGACCAAACCTTTCATGCCAAATTTTGCTTTCAAGATCTCCATGAGCCACAAAATAGGAGGCCCCTTCTAGATTTTTGAATCCTTTGAAGTGAAATAGGTGAGTGTTGTGATCAATATCTCCTTTGGCTACAAGAGAGTGGGGGTCTTGAAAGTCTCTTATCTCAACTCCTATTGGAGAGAAGAGAACAATTTTCCCCTTTCCAAAAGTACAAATATGATAGATGGAGAGGATATTTGTTGCAATGTTTGGAACATAGAGAACATTATTAATAGAGCCACCATCAATGGATATGTCACCCTTTCCTTTGACTGGGATAAAGGAGGAGTCACCAACTTCTATGCTACATGTTGAACTTGAGGAGATAGAAGAGAATGACTCATCTGAAGCAGTCATGTGATGAGTTGCTCCAGAATCTAGGACCCAGTAATTAGATGAAGTATTGGTGGTCTTCCCTTGGACATTTAGGGCTTTTCCTATTTGCTTTTTATTGTCTATATTTTGATCCTTCATAGCTGCCTCTAGTTGTTGTAATATTTTCCAGCATTTGTTTGTAGAATGACCATTCTTTTTGCAGTGAGTACAAGTTATGGGACTTCTTTCTTTCTTTTTGAATTTTTCTTTAGTGGAGGTGGATGCTACTAAGGCTTTAGAGGAAGAGGAAGAGATCTCATACTTTGCAAGTTTTGTTTCTTCTCTAGTTAGTCTCTCACAAAATTCTTCTAAGGAGGGCATTTTGAAACTTGCACCAAGAGCATATTTTGTAGATAGAAAGGTGGTTGCGAATATCTGAAATACACCATTTAATTTAGAAAGAATTAGATAGATGCATTCTTCATATTTTTTATCCTTGCCACTACCTTTAAATTGAGTAAGGACTTCTTTGAATTTTGTGAGAAAGTCAACAATATTGTTGAAGTCGTCAGGAGATAAAGTTGTTAATTCTACCTCAAGCTGCATTGACCTCATTTGATCTACTTTTCCAAATAAGTTCTTTAGTTTCTCCCAACTTTCATAAGGATTTTTACAATCCGTAATGTGAAACCATAAGCTTTCATTTACATTAGTGCTTATAATACCCATTGTTTCATACAACTTCCCTTTATGAACAAATTTTTCATATTCTTTATCAAACTCAGGTTGCTCTTCTTCTAATAGGTGTGTGAGCCCTTTTTGAGAAATGAGATTTAATATTTTGGGTTTCCATGTATGGTAGTTATGAGGAGTGAGAGGATCAATTGTATTCATTGAATTCATTTTGCCAAAGAAAATTGAAGTGAACCCAAACTTCCCCCCTTTAACTTTAATTTGGAGAATGCAATGGATATTAGGGAATAGAACCTTTTAAGAAACACCAAATATCTCAAAATACCTACCCTAACGAGAGGGAAACTATAAGTATATATGAGAAGATTTGATATTAGTTTTAGGCTTATGAGAACAAAATGCCAGGCCTATATATCTTGTCTCCTCAAATACCCACCCTAACGAGAGGGAAACTATAAGTATTGAGTAGATTTGATACTTGGAACATAGGCTAATCAGCCAGACTCCTATATTGGTTATCCAATAACCCGCCCTTACGTGAGGGAAACTATAAGTTATTTAGAATGTCCAATATAGGTGCATAGGTGATTAATATATTTGCTCTTTAGAATTTTTTTTTTTAAGAAAGGAATGATGAATGGAGAATAAAATAGATAACAAGGGTTGTTTTTAAAGAGATATCCTCACTTTCATTAAGATTTCTTTAAGAATAGATTTAATTAGGTTAGTAAGTCTATCTTGTTGCCACTAAATATTGTATAATACTTTTTGAATAAGAAAAATATTATTTGTTTTGATAAAATGAGGGTGTGCAAGAAGTTAGTGAATATCTTCTTATACCATATGGAGATTTTAAATGAGATAAAACAATATATACCTCTGAAATTTAAAATCCACTATAAAGAAATCTAGAAGAGCGATTTAAAGAAGATAGACACAAAAAAATATAAGAATACACCCCCCTAAAAGACAAAACAAAAAAGGTGCAAAATTGAGCACCCTAAACCCCCCTCCCCCCAAAAAAAAGAACTTTGCATTTACTAGGTTACAAATGACTCTTTTCACTAAAGCCCTTTGAAAGAGAAAGAGGCTTTAGAAAAAAATTGAGTCAGAATAAAATACGAAATACATAAATTCTAAGGGGATATTTTTGTATGGTTTTTACCTTCGAAATTGAAGGGATAGATAAAAAACCAATACAAAGAAGCTTTAGACAAAAAATAAATAGAAGAGATATACTTCAAACAAGGTGCCTACAATTTGCGAGTTTGGAGGAGGTATGAACAACTGGAGGAATGTAGTGATGGCATCAGGTCCGTCACAGAGCGTGCATGCTAAGGCTGGTATTTCTTTTAAAAATGATTGGAAGGAACAGGATTTCCCATTGCATGCCAGGAATCGCTTGTTAAAGAAAAATGGATGTTTGGAACGATGTGAAGCCAGGCCGGTTCTAGTGGTTCAACCAGACTCGGTGGCGGAAGATGTGGAGTATTTAACCAAACATGCGCTTATTGGTAAATTTATGGGCATCCGAATTTCTCTTCCCTTTGTGGAGGCTTGGGTTAGGAAGACTTGGAACCCTAAAGGTGATGTGGAGGTGATGCTGAGTGCAAACAGCTATTTTATGGTGGTTTTTTCTTGTCTTGTGGATCGTAACAAAGCATTTGAAGGAGGTCCCTATTTCTATAACCAAGCGGGACTCTTTCTTAAACCCTGGCATGTGGGTTTCAACCCATCAGAGGAGCGATCGTCACGGGTTTCGATGTGGGTTCGGCTTCCGTGGCTCCCCTTGGAATTTTGGAGAAATGACATCTTGCATATGATTGCCCTTCTACTTGGGAAGCCGGTTGGGCCGTCAGGATAGACGCTGGATAAAAATGTAATCTCTGTTGCCCGTATCTGTGTTAAAATTGATTTAAACAATCCTATTCCATATTCTATTGAAATACAGTTTGGATCAACCACATGGGTTCAAAAAATTGACTATGAAGCTCTTCCATTTCATTGTCGGATTTGCCATGAATATGGCCACTTACAAAGAAAATGCCCTAAGTTTGTCCTACCTGTGGCTTCAAATCTTGGGCCCAATCAAAGCTATACAAAATATGGATAAAGGAAAAGCCCCGATAAAGGAGGGGGATCAGGATAAGGAAGGCTTTGTTATGGTAAAACCTCAAAACAAAGGAAGAAAGGCAAAAAGAGACATTAAGGATAACCAGCCAGATGCTCAGCTCAATCATTTTGAAATTCTAGAGAATCTTGATTAGTGCATGGAGATACCTGAAACATCGCTACCTGTTATAGATATAACAAGACCAAATCAGTTGTCTCTTCATGAGGTGGAACCAAGGGAACTAGATACCGGGGGTTTAAATGAAGAACAAAGGGCTTTGGTTCCGAGTATAGGTGATATGGTTGGCCCTAGCCCTGGAAGTGAAGTTATCTTAGAAAATGGCACAGATTTAGATGTGCCCTCTCCTACCCGAGCACTGATGCGATCATCCATGGATCGTAAAACTCCTACGGTGCTGGGATTGCAGCATAAAATAGTTAAAAAAAATGCTTCAGATAAGAATATGAAGGTGGGTCGGAAGAAAGACCAGGATAAAATTAAGTTAATTGGGGAGACTTTGGTATATTCAAGTTTGGTGAGAACATTGGACTCCCATTTTTATAACCCCCAAAAATGATTATACTTTCATGGAATGTAAGGGGTTGAACAACATCCCCAGACAAAAAGTTGTTCATGATTTGATTCGTGTTCATTCTTCGGATGTGGTTTTTATTCGGGACAGAGTATTGATAACTGGGAGAGTCTCCCGTCTGGGGATTCTCAACACCTACGGGAGTTGATCCATAAGGATGTTCAGACTTAATGTGGTTTATTTTTTTTGTTTTCTTTTGGAGTTGACCTTGTCTGGTGATTTAGCCTGTCTTGTTGCTTATTTGAGTCCTGGGTGGGGGCTCAATTGTACTTTGTAATCCAAACTTTTTATCAATAAATTTTTACCCCTTTATTTAAAAAAAAAAAAGGTGCCTACAATTTGTGACTGTGCTAAAGCGAAAGAAAGAACAGAGATAAATTTTGAAAGAATGATCTTGTTTCTGCACAAAGAGGAAACCCAAAATTATTCGGGTACGTACCACGAAATACAGACGTAGAAGTGGTTTTTCCTTTTATGCATCGCAGAAGATAAATATCACTAGTGCTTTCGTGAGAGTGTCAAAGAAGGCACAAACCTAGTGCTTCATAGACCTAGCATTCGTAGACCTAGTTCCTCGTAGACGTAGTGCCTCGGATTTTGTAACCTGCAAAATAAAAGTAAAACAGGAGAGGTGATAAACCAAAAATATAGACAGTTATAATTTTTTTTTTAAGATATAGCAAATGAATGATATCAAAATAAATATTAAAAAAATTTAGTTGCTTGCTTCGACACCATGACGCATCACCTTTGAGTAAAACAAAAATAACACTCTGCACATATAATTTGTCAGAGAATAAATGAAGCTCAAAATCATAAGAAAATGATGCAAAATGAAGAGAGGTGGAGATAAATAAATAGGAGGTAATGAGAGTCATTTGCAAATCTTCCAACCAAGAACAAATCCATCGATTGGTGTTAAATGAATGCTATCCTAGCTTAAGGGGGCTCCTACGAAGTTCGTAGATGTAACAAAAGGTACGCCAAGGAAGATCTTGCAATTGAAGTGACATGGCCTAAGAGCGCACCGGAATAATAAAAAAAATGAAAGGATTTTATAATAGTTGACTTTATTTAGGGCTGCACCAAACATCAAAAAATAAAGGAGAGCAAATATTACAGATCTCCAGTGAAGGAGATATGGAAATCAATTAGAGAGGCATCATGAATAGATATTTTGGTGCCCAAAATTGGGTGCTTTGCACATGATTCAAGAGCCTCAATCATGCTTCTCCGAGAGAAATTATTAGGTGGTGAACAAAGCCCTTTTTTCCTGCAAAAAATATACACTAAAGATAGGAAATAAAATTCCTATTAATCAAGCTTTTATATAAATTTTTTAATAAAAAAAAATTGCTTGAAAAAGGTGTTTCCTTTTTTTAAGAAAAAATAATAATATATGACTATGGGTAATTTTTATGAAAAAAAATATTTACACTAAGAGTCAATGAATCTTCCCTTCCCTTTTTAACATGAGAAGAAGACAAATAATATTCAGAATAACCCATATATATAATATATATATATATATATATATATATATATATATATATATATATATATATATATATATATTTCAAAAAATATATAGAAAAAATATATATATAAAATCTTATTGAAGACTTAAATCCAAGAAAAGAGGAGAATTCAACAAAAGATCTAAAGAACCATCTCCTAAAACCTTCAAGAGAGAACGCTAGCAATATCTATCCTGCTCTTGTATCATATTAGAATTTTCCAAAATAGACATGAAAAGCATTACACAAAATATGAAGAAAGAGTAGAACTGATTGATTATTCCATGGATCAACTTTGTATAAATAACAAAGTTGATCATTGAGAGCCATTGGATTACAACAAATCATCAAATATGATCTAGACTATAACTGAGAGTTAACTGGGAGTTTACCTAACTCATGAAGGAGTGGAAACTCAAGTAAGTCTATCCTAGTAGAACTTAAGAGAATAATTACTTATTCTAACAATTTTGAGTGAATAAGTTGTTTGTCAATATCTAAAACCTAATCACCTTACCTCTATGGTAGGATCCAATGAGTCAACCATGCAACCATATCATTATTTTAGGATGATATTCCACTGATGTCTATGATGAGAGAGGCCCTTTTATACACCATTGGTTATACAAATAATATTTTTATAAAAATAATACTTATCAATAATGTCTTAGGTCTCAATGTTTGTAGCCTAAGATTCATCAATAATTTTGGATTAACCAAACAATATTTGGAGAAATATGATTTGGTAATCAGGTCATTCAATAAAGGGTATCATTATGCTAGTGGTATTATAGTCTTGCCCCTCAAAATCAAACCCCATTTTCATAACACTCTTTTTTATATCATGTCTTTTTGACCTAACATATAGTATTCTTCTAAACAATCCTTGAATCCATGCAATGCAGGCCATCTCTTCAACTCTCCATTATTGGATAATGTAATAATATTAGGACAATATATATCACATTCTAGATAACCACAAGCACTTTACCTATTGTTAGGTGAATGAGATCGATAACCCTAAGGCTAGTATTTTCCCTTCTCTTAATCCATCTTCATCAACTTATTATGAAATAAATAATGTATTAAAGTATTTAATATTAAATGATCAACCTAATAATAAATTTAAATCTCAAACCTCTAATCTAACCAACCTTAACATTAATTATCAAGATAATAAACAACCTTTTTTAGACATATCCAAGCTTCCTTCATAACTCATAACTGTAGGCTTACCTTCTAGTATGGATAAAATAGTAAAAATTGGAAGTTACTCCTTTATTTGCATTGGAACTATAAATGATGATAAAATTTGATGTGGTGACCCTCTCCTAATTGAATGGTAGTATGCTTTATGCTACTTTTCAAACTTGTATACCCTCGTAAAATAAATTCTTTCTAACATGGGATATCAAGGCAAAGCACTACACCCTCACAAGTAGGGCATCAAATAACCCTTAGAGAAAACATCCTAGCTAAGATGTTATGGGATAGGTTATATACCCAATCGTATTCATCCTTTTCCATGAATCCTTGCCTAAAAATAGGGTAAATTGATCCCCCCTTTAGGCAATCCCATGATGACATCATTTCTTTAAATAAATTGTATTAGGACAAGGGGGGTGACAATGGGCCATCACTCCTCATAGATCCTAGCTCCTTTCAATTTTTACATTTTGCTAGTGTGAATTTATTAACCTTATCCTATCCTGAGATAATTATTGATGAATATTATTATGAGATGAATGATATCCTGAATTATTCTCCTCAAGATGATCCCTTAGAATATTTAATTAAAAACAAGTTTTATTTTGGGATATATTTTCCTCAAATCATGATTATAATTATGTCATAGTTAGTCAATCACAATCAACCATCTCTTGATCTTGTAGACCTAGAGAGATTGGGAGTGTTATCTACTCCTCCTCTTAGCTAGTTGGATCTACTTTAAAAAAATGGATTCATGTCTTAGAGTACCTACAAAATTATTAGCAAATTCTTAAGCATACCTATAGTAAATAGGTGTGGTCTCACTCCTTCAAGGTTGATGATCTTGTTCTCAAGGATAATCAAAATAACACCAATGCCAAAGCCAAGTTCAAAGGTAAATATGAGCATAATTGGCTAGGTTCATTCATCATAACCATTAATTTTGATTCAAGTGCTTACCACATTGCCATGATTGATAGAAAAGAACTAAAAGAACCAATAAAAATAATGTATCTTAAAATGTATTATATTTGAGTTTGCATTAGTTGCTTGTTCCATTCAGGTACTTGTCATTGCCTACTTGCATTATGCCTAACTTCACATCTACTTGTATGCATGTGCTTATCTATAAATAGACTACCTATTGCATATTGAATCAAGGATCCATAATAATACAAATAATGATTCTATTCATGATAGTTAATTTTTACAAATAGACTACCTATTGCACTACATGATTGATTCGGCTTGTAGTTCAAAATGAAATTCTCACAATGGATCATTTTCTTAAGAGAGATTTGTAGATCCCTCACAGGTGCCCATAATGTAAAAGGTATTGGGAGGAGGTATGGTATTTTTGATTGGATTTTCATTTTCAAATGAAGTGTTTAAAAACATCCTTTACAAATTTTGTACAACATGGATCTTTTCAAATTCTATTGTTGATTTGTACTCAGGTTGGGAATCACATTTTAGGAGCAAAATACTAAGCATTTTATGGAAATTTTATTTACCTCACTTTATGTGGGGTATTTGGAAAGAATGAAACAATAGAATTTTTAAAGCGTGCAAGAATTATGTGATGTCTACATTGATTAGGATCTACAATGCTATGAAGGAGAACATTTTGATAATCAATTTCAAGGACTCATGGGAAGATGATGGTGAAAATTTTATTGCAAATAGTTAGGGGTTGGATTCTTGCAATTTTTAGCCATTAATTTCTTCAAAGCTTAAAAGACTTCAAACAAAATGGGAGCCTCCACCACAAGGTTGGTTAAAATTAAATTTTGATGGTGGTTCAAAAAGTAATCCAAGTATAGTATGTTCCAATGGTATAGTATGTTCCGATGGTATTTTTTGGAATGAAAGAGGAGAAGTGGTATTCTTGTATGCTGATAATATTAAAATTCAATCTAATCATTTTGCTAAAAAAAGAGCTTTGCTCCTAGGCATTAGGCTGATTGATAGAATTGGAGTTAAAAATATCATCATAGAAGGAGATTCATTAAATATTATCAACCTAATCAAGGGTAACCAGTATTCAATTTGGGACATAAATGATATGATTTAGGAGGTTAGACTACAAATTAGGAATTTGTAAAATGTGTAAATTGTACATAACTAACGAGAAGGCAATAGGGCTACATATTGGGTAGCCAATTGGGGAATTCATAATGAAGGATATATAATCTTGGAAGATAATATTCCACAAGAATTATGGAAATTAGCAATAATGAATTTTAAAATGCAATTATTTTCTATAAGGATTAGAAAAAGGTATTCATAATTGTAGGATAATAAATCATTTAAAAGAAACAGTTGTTAAGCATTTGTGTCAATGTTGGGTTTCTATTGTTAAGCTTTTAACTAAGTTGGTTTTCTATAGTATAAGTTGATATAGGTTATGCGGGTTGTAATTTAAAATTGGTAACTCAATTTATATTACATATTAAGCTTTGTATCACAATATCATGTTTTTTATGAAAATGTAAAAGGGTTGGTACCCTTTCAAAAACCCCTTCCTCCAAAATAATAAAAAAAAATTGTTAGTCCTACTTGGGTAATATTAATGACCCCTTTAGTAAACTATCGTACAGGCCTTGAGGGTTATATTTCTTGGTGAGTATAAAATAATGGGCTAATGGGAGTCATAAGGAGGGTAAATACTATCACAGAGGAGATATAAGTATTTTTGAAACATCTTCTCATTATTTTCTAATCAACTATGTCAACAAAACTTAATAAAATTTAATCCTCTTTTTCAATCATGACTTTAAAATAATCTCCATATATTACTAGAAGTGTGGCTCATAAAATGGCCTATAGCATAGAAAATTTATCTTCCCTTCCAAAAAATTAGATAGTGTTCAAGACTATTGTATATGAAGAAGAGGAGGAGCAACTTCCTCCCTCTAGAAATATTTCTCCTATACATAATGAAAAGGGAGTTGTCTTTGTATCTATGGATCAATTTTCTACTTTTTATTAAAAAAATAATTTTTTTTATTAATGATCATGAATGTGTACAATTTTGAATATTTAGACAATTTATCTCACCTTGTTGGTGAGATGTCCCATTCAAAAATATTCAACAACTTACGTTGGTCCCTTCTACTTCTGATTTGAAAAATATTTCCTAGGGGACCTTACATGTAGAGCATAATACTTTATGGTATAGACCTCTTAATATCACTAACAAAGGAATAATTCTTAACCTAACTATTTCTATAGGGAAACAACCCCCATTGTATTCTATAGAAGTCTTGTTGAAAACAACTCTTAGTCATTCTACTCCAACTACAATATCAAATCATTTAGAAACTCCCCTAGCAAACCAATGTCTAAATTGGATTTTCCTAAAAAAACATATCTTTTAAACCCAAGAGGGGTATACACCTATAGTTTGGTCTCTCCTACCTCTAACACCACTTTCTTTGTCATATTTAACCTTAGTAGTTTGGGTAAGACACACATGGTCAAAATACCTTCAACAATTGCTCAAACTCATTTGATCCTTAATAAAATTTCTCTTTTAATAAAAATTATTGAGCATATATTTTTATTAATATATCAAATCCATTACATTCACAATTTATACTATTTTTGACCAATCAAACCTCTCTTAAATTCTAAGCTCTCATGTTCCAAGTACAATAGTTAAATCAATAAATATATTCACTACAAGTATTTTCAAAGAAAATACATGCATTTGATGATATGTGGAATCAACCATTAGTTCCACTTTTAGATATCTATCCATTTACACATCATTTTGAGGTTCCTAAGTTACTCAAGTATGATAGTTTAGGTGATTCTATTTGTCAAGTAAAACTATTCATGATTTCCTATGTAAGTATAGCATATGATGAATTCTTATTACCAGAAATATTCCCATAAAGTTTCATTGGGTTAGCACTAGAGTTGTATTGCTAGCTACCTCACCATTATTTTAGAATATTTAGATAACTAGGTGAGAAATTTGTTCAAAAATTAGTTATTGGCATAGAGGAAACCACTACTCTTATATATTTATATCAATTAAAGTAGGAAGAATAAATTTTATCAAGTTTCCTAAAAAGGTGAAGGTCATTAGTGGAAAAATTAGAGTATAAACCTTCCCCAAAATACCTTCTCAATGTCTTTAAAAATAATCTTAATGAGTATCTATCCTATCCCTTGAAAATATCCATAATACCTTCTTTTAAACATATCATTCAATTGGTCAAACAAATGGGATTTACCCTCATTAGAAAGAGGTAATTAAAATTCAATAAGGATGAAGAAAATATTTCCACTAATCAATAGGGGTAATATAGAAATAAACATATTGTAGGAGATGGGGTCACTAACTTTAGAAAAACAACAATAATGGAAGTATTGTAGCCACACTTCAAAAACTTGCTTTAAACTAAAAAAAAATGCCTACAATATAGTATGCTAGGTTAGACCTACCTCCGTCTATTATTATAAAATAACTTCTAAAAGCAAATATGATTGAATTCCCACCCATAAGCCCTCTAAATATTGAAATAGAAAATTACTAGTATTAAATGGCAAAGAACAATGTGTTTACCATCACATCAATGGGAATTCCACTAATAGATGTAAAAATCATAGGGACCTCATCCAATACATCATTGACAAAGTATAAGTCACCTTTAGTGACTTCCAACCCTCCACATATTCAAATCAAGATTGGGGTATTTTCAAATTCCTCTACTAAATCATGATCAAAATACAATAGGATATTTTTACGACAAGAACATTTCATTGCCTTACCAAAATATAGTTGGGATGATTTAGGTGGTGACAATACATAAACAAAAGGCTCATTCATCAAATCCACCTGCTAACACTCCTCTAAATATACAACCCCCAAAAAATCACCCTCTTGAAAAATCAACACTAATCCTAAAAGCTCTGGATAAAGGAAAAGAGACCTTTAAACTCCAAAAATAACTCGAACACATACCTATAAATATTTATTTACTATATTTTTTTAAAATACCTCTCGTTCAAAGATATTTTCTTTTCAAACTTTTGAATGAGTAGGTAGTTCCCAAATATATTAGTCCAATTAATTTAACTTATGGTAGGGACCCTTATCATCAATCATGAGACCATCACCTTTTACAAGGAAGATGTCCCACCTCCATATATGCTTAGATAATACCCATTTATATTACTCAAGTAGTTATTGACAATGGATCTACCATTAATGTGTGAAACCTTAAATTCCTCAATAGAATTGGATTAAATAAGAAATGCTTAAAAAAATTGAATGTCATTATCAAATAATATGATAATAAAGAATGAGGAGTTGCAGGTTCATTGGTCCTTCATATAAATTTAGGGACTCACATACTGAACACCTTAGCCCATATTTAACTTATGACTTGAACTTCTATTGGGAATAATGTAGATCCATTCTATGCAAACTTTTATTACCAAGCTTAACTTCAACTATTCTAGCATATTCAAATTAGTTTACCTATTATCAATCCATTAAAAAGGAGGGTTTGAGTATACATCTATTTCCATCCTTAAGTGCAACTCATATTCTCACTAATAAGTCTAAAAAATCTTTATCCTCAAGGTTAGGTAATAATTACCATGAAACAAGCACAAGTAGTCAACCTAAGAAGCAAGAAGTGAATTATTAACATTATACCTAACCAAGTATCCTCCCTCTCCTGAATTCTTAGGACTACCTTCTCAAAAGGAAAAGGTAGTTCAAATTTATTTTTGCCAAAATGGCTAACAAATAAATTATTCACAAAGGTAATCATCATCCCTTTGAACAAAAATATAACTCTTGTTATATATCAAATATCTATCATATGCCTAAATAGATCTTATTCAACCTAAGGTATCCTAGGATGTGTCCAAGGATATTTGAACAAGGTGTCAAAGAATATTTAGAACCTATATTGTAGGTAATTCTATGAGACCTAGAGTATAGACCCCATTGTAATAATTTTCAACCCTATTCATTGTCCTTTGATAGTACTAATGAAATAAACTTGCTCAAACCCTATCAAGATATCATAATAATAAATAAGTCAAAATCAAACCATGATGGAGACTATGAAATTTCTCTTCTTCCCAATCATACACTTAATGAAAATACCAAAGATAATGCTCATCCTAAACCTTGTAACTCTTTTGAACCAATAGACATTGAAATGCAAACAAAGAGTAAATTTTTTGAACAACAATAATCAATAATTATGAGGAAAACACCTTAACTTGCATCCATTCTAGCAATAATCGTATCCTGGAAGATTCATATAATGAAGAACCACATGTTCAAAAAAATATTTCCAATGACTCACAATCATTTTATCTTAAAAAATTATCTCTAGATCCAACATACTTTGAAAGCATAGGGATACTCCCTAGATCCCCATATTTTGAGGATGAGTCTCACATCCTCTTCAAAGTAAAATTCAATATCAATATCAAAACCCAAGACAAATCTAAAATCCTCAAATTGGATAAAGTTGTGACTCCTAAAGAACATAAAGCATATATAAACCTCCTAACTATGTTCTATAACATATTTTGATGTTCTTATGTGGACATGTTAGAATTGTATCCTTCTCTCGTGTACATCACTTGGATGTTTAGCCATATGCCAATATAGTAAATCAAAAGCTAAGAAAAAAGTAGCCTTACTCATCAAAGAGAAACTTTAAAAGCTCCCTGGCATCAAAATTATCAAAGCCATAACTTATTATGATTACATATCTAATATAGTCCATGTTGCTAAAAAGGAAGGCATTATATACATTTGCACTAACTTTAGATACATTAATAATGAATTTCCAAAAGAATATTTCTCCTATCCAATACTAATATGATTTATAATTCCTATGTTAAATCTAGGATGTTGTCCCATATGGATGGATTCTCTAGATATAATCATATTAGGATAACACTAGAAGATTAGCCATGGATAAATTTTACCACCCAATACGGGACCTTTTGCTACTAATTTATGTCTTTCAACTTGAAAAATGTTAAAACAAGTTACCAACACACTATGATGCATACCTTTCATGCCATGATGCATGATACTATAGAATATTATATAGAAAATATCCTCACATGTTCCCTAATATGGGAAGATTATGTTCAAAATTTATGACAAAGTTTTGAATGCCTAAGGTAATATAAAATTTTTGTTAATCCCTCCAAATGTGTCTTTCAAGTCACATATAAAAAATTGTTAATGTTCATCATTTTCCATCAAGTAAAATATGACTCATCAAATATTTATGTTATTACAAGCATACCTTCACCTAGTACAATAGAATTATGGAAGCTATTAGGTGATTTATTTCTCAACACATTGATATATGTCAACCTTTTATTAAAATTTTTAAGAAAAAATATTGAATTAAAATGGGATTATGTGTCAAATATATTTTGATGCCATCAAAACCTACCTTCTATCTCCTCCAATCCTTATCCCACTAGACCCCTTCAAATATTTGTTATTATGCATTTCTATAACTATGCATGCTTTAGGAGTCATGTTGGCTCAATATGATGACCAACATAAAGAAAGATCAATTTACTACATTAGTAGAACCCTAGTAAGTTACAAACTCATTACACATTTTTTGAAAAAAAATTTCTAGTGGTAGTTTTTACCTCTCAAAAATTAAGACATTACATGATCAATAAAAATTCCATTATGATAGCTCAAAATATATCCTCTAAGATATCTCATTTTGGGTCACACTCCTAAGAAGGTATTAGTCCTTGATGAGTTTATCCTTGAATTCATAAACCAAAAACCCCTAAAAGGACAAGTCATAGTAAACCGTTTAGCAATACCATGATTGCAGGCTTGTCAACCTATAGAAGTTAATTTTCTAGATGATACTATTTACAATCTAGATGTTGAGCAACATAATACATGATTACTTTACTTTGATGGTTCTAGATGTGTCAAGGCCATAAGAGAAAGAGTAGTTCTATTTTCCCATGATAAATTATTTTCCAATTATAATTCAAGCTTTAGTTTTTATGCACAAATAATACTATAGAATATGAAGTCTTTATTCGTGGGATCCAAATCACTCAATCTCTAAAAATTACAATCCTATGTTTTTTGGAGACTCTTAATTTGTCATTAATCAGATCAACATAACTTATCAAACCAAATATGACAAGTTAAAACCCTATAAATATATTGCCAACCATCTAGTAGTCACCTTTGATAAAGTGACTACTACTACCATTCCTAGGTCTAATAATCATCGTGTCAATGAAATGGTAGTCAGAGCTTCCCTCATTACCCTAGAGTTAGAGGATGAGTAAGCCACTATCATCATCAAACAACTTAGGCAGTAAATGACCCTCAAATCTAGCTACACACCTTTAACAATCTTGCTATAGAATCAATAATCTATTTGAAAATTCATACCAAGAAATCTATATATTTCTTAAAGAGGACATATTACCTGAAGATCTCAATCATAATGAAAATAAAAATATTAGGCAATAGGATTGTCACTTCATCATCATTGGTAATATATTATACTAACAATATTTTGATGGTATCCTTATTTACTACTTTAATTTAGAAGAGACTAAGCATGCAATTCAAGATGTTCATTGTGAGGTATGTGGTGGTAATTTCAATGGAAACATTATGATCAAAAAATCCTTAGGATAGGATATTATTATACTTCTATAGAAAAGGATTATTACAATTACATTAACAAGTGTTATAAATGTCAAAGCCACAATAATCTTATCCATGCCCTATCATAGGATCTACAATCCTTAAATTATACTTGGTCCTTGGTCTAGATATTATAGGAAATGTAAATCCTATCTCATATGATGGCCACAATTTCATCATCATCACAACTAAATATTTCACCAAATATGTCAAGGCCATGTCTTTGTCCTATTGTACTAGCATAAAAGTTTCTAAATTTATCCTCAATCATATATTGTACTATTATGGCATTCCTTTGGTCATAATCATAGACAATGGTACTCTTTTCAAAAATAAGGATGTTGCTAAACTTTGTGCTAAATACCAAATTCAATATGAATTTTCTACACCTTACCATCCTTAAGGTAGTGACCAAGCTAAAGCCTCTGATAAAACTCTTATCTGAATCCTCAAGAAACTTGTAAACAAAATTATATATGATTGGGATCTTCAACTATATCCCACATTATGGTCCTATTAAACCAGTGTTTGTACTCTTAATGGTGCAATTCCCTATGCCTTGGTCTATGGAACTAAGGCTATATATTCCATTTTGAACTATAAATATCATCTCTTTTGATTTTTCTAGAAGATGTGATAGCAAGGAATAAATATCATCAAGCTTATCAAGGTTAGTTAGAATTGCTTTATGAAAGGTAGATTCATGCCTTGGAATACCTTTGAGTCTATCATAAAAGACTCAAACAAGCCTATAACAAAATAATCAAACATTGGTCATTCAAATTCAAGGATCTTGTCATTATAGAAAATTAAAAAATACCAACGTAAAAAGCTAAAGTAAGGGTAAACATAAACCTAATTAGCTAAGCTCATTCATCATAACCACTAAGTATAGCTTAGTTGCTTATCATCTAGCCACACTTTATGGATACAAACTTAAATAACCGATGAAAATAATACATCTTAAGAAATACTATGTCTAAATATACATCTACATCATTTGCATATTCATATGAATATCTACATTGACTACCTATTGCATTACTAAAATATGACTCACTTGTATTCATGTTCTTATTTATACCTAGTTATTTGTTGCATAAAGAGTCAAATATATACTAAAACCTAATATGATCCTACTTAGGACATATTACATTTAAGCTAGGCACCTAAGGTAGTAAATATCTCTTAAAACACTTTTTTCATCATAAATCTATTATTAAATTAATAAATCACCATTGTTACATATCAAAACAATATATAAGTTTATTGAAATAGTGATGCTTTCACCATTCCCTTACAAAAACTTTCTATCACCTCATTATGATCATAATAATAAGAATCAAGTCTATAAATTATATTAAAATATATAATCTATCAAGATCCCTTTCAAAAGTCACTAGCTACTTCTAATATCATTAATCTCCCTTGTTATCTTCTAAATAATTAGCAGGTGACTAAATTTTCATCTACTATTTTCAATTATGTAAACATTGACAGATGTGCCAAATATTGGATACTAATGGGGCACATATCTTGACTAAATAGATAGGGAAAACATCATACTCTATTGTTTTCAATAACATCATATTTCATCACACATATCTTGTCAATTTGATTCATCTCTATACCTAAGAAGGATGAGTGGTATAGTTATTTTATTTCCTAGCAAATACCTAAAATACCTATGCATCCAATAGCATAGGATAACTTTATTTAATGCCCTCATTTAGTATAGGGATATATCAAAAACATTAAGCTATGGTATGGAATACATCATACTTCATTACTTTCAATATTGGATAATCTAACTCATCCTTATATCTAAGAAGGATGAGTAGTAGAATTATTCGACACCTGATAACTATCTTATAAAATTACATACCCAACAACATGGGATAATTCTATTAAATATTCTTTCTTAATTTTTCAAATCATGACACAACATTTATCATGGTTCATCACTTTCAAAACTTGATAATATAATTCATCCTTATTCCTAAGCAAGATGAGTGATAGAATAATTTGATGTCTACCAAGTTTATAGTAAACTTACACACCCAATAGCATGGGGTGATTATGTCAAACATTATTTCTCAATATAGTGGTCTATAAAAAAAACTCATAGTATGATTCCTCTACCCTAATCAAGGCCATAAAATGGATATTACAAAAACCTCATGATTACTAATGATCATATCTTATCACCTCCTAGGAACTTTGATATTTTTGTTTCACAAATATCAATGATCTCACCATATTTACAGGCATTCATAAGCACTAAACCCCTTTGTTTAAAGGAAATTAGTTACCTAGTTTACTTTACCTCAATGAATCTATAAAACTTTATAGACATGACAATCAATCATACTAGGTTTTTCTTCTCCATTTAATAATTTAGAATGTTCTTACGAAAAAAATATTTTTCTTTTCTCATAGCAAAATAAATACTTCTATCAATTGATTTTCATTTATTCAAAAGTGCATGTCAAAATATTTCATTCCCACAAATTTCATAAAGGAAGGCATTTCTCACAACACATTATTTACACTAGTAGATTTCTCCTTTTTCATAACATGATTGATTGCTTGCATAATTGCATGATTGCATGTTGCATATATTTTTGGTTGTTTGATGCATATAGAATCAGGGGATTTTGTAAGGATGCAATGATGAAAACAATTCATGATATCTTACACTTGCATTGCACTTGCACTAGGTCTCTAATGTTAGTGTATCCATACACTTGGGACATTAGCTTACTTGATGCATAGTTAGTCCACATTGCCATATGTAATTATTCCTAAAGGAATAATATGTTAACAAACTTTATATTTCAGGTCCAAGGTGTAGACCAATTGGTTATTACAAACCCCATAAGGGGATGAAGGTCTGAGGTTCAAATATTGGGTCTTGTTGGACTGAACGCTTGTCCCTTTCCTGGTGCTTTCAATGGTGTAAAGGATTTAAAATGATTGTGACATGGTGGTTATAGGGGCATATTATGTGAGTATTGTGTGGTGGCTTCTAAGGTGGATAGCATAGAATACTATTGTATCGCTCCAAATTTTTCGCACCCTTACCTTCAGGCTATAGGATCCGTGCCCGGAAGGGGGATGCGAAAAGGATGGGACAATACCTCGGACTGAGAGGCCCTTTGAAGGTCCCGCCTCTCGGGGGAGGTGTATAAGGGTGAATTTTCGACGGATGGTGGGTTCACCAGGAAACTTTTGAATGGCAGTTTCCACGCCTAGGTTGGGAATGTGTTTGATGTGTTCATTTTTATCTTTAATCATTCAAGTCCTAGGTTTGGCCAAATGAATCTAAACTATTCTATATGAAATGCAGATTTAAATGAATACAAAAAATAGAATTAAACAGAAAATACAGGAAATATACTAGATTAGAAAAAAGCCATACCTGATCCGGATGTCTGATGGAGGTTCTGATTTTTGAAGCAGTCCAGATCGCCTGGAATTTGACAGGATCATCTCTGATCTGACAGGATCATCTGAGATCTGACGAATTCATCAGACGAATTCGTCAGAGACCTGCAATCAGAGAAATAGACATAGAACACAGAAAATGCAGCAATACTAACAGAGGAAAATGGTGTAAAATGACAATATAGATACTAAAACGATAATTACGAATAGAAATTCAAGTAAATTATAGTATTCTAATGACAAATTATGATCTTATCATGCACTTAAGCTATATGGGTGAACTCCAAAATGCAGAATAGCAAAAAATAACAATAAACTGATCTAAATGCAGAATGAAACAATAGACGAAAAGAGAAAAGTGCAAACTCTGGGCACTAATTGCCCCCAATGTTGACTGCAGTCGAAATCGTCTGTAGAGTGCGAAATCGTCTCGAATTGGGGCGTGATCGTCCGAGATTGTACAAGATCATCTGCGATGATCTGAGCTTGCTCCGACTGAAGAATAATAGAGTTCCTGCAAGAAAACTCGAAAAGGGACAAAGGCAAACAGTAGTCTAAGACATTCTAATGCATGTAAAACTCGAAGTGCAGTAAAATTCAGCCAGGGGAATGTCAAGGGGAGGTCCTAAGATTAAATAGGCTTAGGAGGGAGGTTAGGAGGTTGGAGATCATCCTAATCTGGAAGATCTCCAATGGGGGAGGTCTCTAACGGTGCAGACACGCTTCTGCCCAACTTAGAGACGCCGTTGAAACAGAAGCTAATTATGAAAAATCAGTTTTGGGACGAAATCGTCTGGACGTTCTACTCCAGACGAATTCGTCCGATCTGAGGCGATATCGTCTGATCGGCGACGATATCGTCCAACGGTCACAACAAATCCTAAAAATGGCACGAAAAACAAGGAAAGCGGTTTAACAGGCGGTTCGGGGTTAAAATTTGAATTTGAATTATTACTAAGGTAATTTTAATTATTTGCTAAGGTTTACTGCACCAATTTTAGGGTGCTACATTTTGCCCCCTCTTTAGCAAATTTTCCAAAGAAAATGCGTTAAAGATGAGTTCTTCTCGATCTACGAGAAAGCAAAAATTTATTCCCATTTTTAGGCGACGATTCTAGGTCGAATCGTACGACAACTTACTATGGTGCCCCCTCCGTGTTTTTACCCAAATCGAACGTTTGAGGTAAAAACGCGAAAAAGCAAAATTTAAAAATGTTGTTAATTGTTTTTGAATAAAATTAAGAAAATAGGGTAAAACCCTAATTCATTTTTACTATTCATTTTCTCTGATGATATTTTTGATGATATGACTTGTGTATATGTTTTTATGATGCTTTAATGTTTTGAATTGTTTGCTTATTGATTTGATGATTCATGTAATTATGTCGTTTTGAAATATTATAGTTTTGATGTCATGCTTTTAAAATTTAAATGAAATAATCTGATGTAAACAAATTGGTTGTTTGTGGGATGATTTGATAAAAAATAAAAGGGACTTCTAACAATAATTTCAAAGGACATTGTCGCTATTTATAGACCATTTCATGGAGTCGCCGCTCACTAGGTCGTCAAGCTAATCCCGGTATAGAAATATTGCTAAAAGTAAAAGAGTGCTTAAGAGACTGTCTTAAGACTTTGTTGTGATGATGCAAATGATGATGATGATGGTGATTTGTTTTCAGATTTCCATGAAAATATTATGCATGAAATATATTTTAAAAATGATTTTTGCTAGGCATAAATTCCTAAGTGTGATAAAATTTTTGAATAATTCCCTAGGAATTATACCATCATTGCAAAATTGAAGTTTGACATAATGACATGAAATAGTAACAATGTGCGTTGTTTTAAAGCATAATTGTGTAACATAATGATTTAAGTCATATGTGTTTATGATTTTAAATAAATGGGAAATAAAATTAGTACAATGGTTTGCGCTAGGCATAGAATATTTAGGTATAAACTTATACCATCATCGCGAAATCCAAAGAAGAAAATAATAGTTTTATTGCATGGTTGATTTTTAATTTTTGAAAATAAACAGAAAATATAAAGATGAGGACTTGCGCTAGGCATAAAATTCCAATTTTGGTTTTGGAACTATACCATCGTCGCGAAAGTCAAAAAGTTATATATAAATGTAACTTTATTGCATGTTTTTTGAAAATGATTTTGATTTTTTTGATAATGCATGTAGTTGTCTTTATACTAAACAACTATTCTCGGATAAGAAAATGAAATTATTCCAGACAATTTGCAAAAATATTTCAAAGTATCTTAAAGACAAAAGTTAGATTTATAAGGAATCCCATGTGCGTATGTGAGTTCATTTCCGATCTTGATTTATCATAATGATACACAAAATCTCTCAAATACAAATGTGTGTGCAATTGCTTTGTGCATTTACCAGTTTTGAGCAAGATAATTTGATACAAGTGATTTGAATTAACCAAATAAGTGTTCATTAACCATGATTTAGATGCATATAACCGTATCGGACTACTATGTAAGTCGGGTTATCAAGAGCTAGCTAATCCATAAGCGAGACATAGGTCTGTACAAAAGAAGGTCGCTAATGTGACAGACATATCACCACGCTAGGAGTTACCCAAGGCCAAGCGGGTTGGGCACAAACCACCTGTTATGGGGCTTACCTCACAGTTTTCGAATAATTGAGAATTCCAGGGATTCAAGCTCATCAACCCTTCTTTTCTTTTCAATGGGTAGGGAAAGGGATTTTATTGCTTTTGCTTTTGCTTGTTTTGCTTTCTTTGCTTTCTTTTTCTTTTCTCTTTTTTTTTTTTTGTATTTTTCTTTTTTCGTATCTTTTGCTTTGATATTTGAGATAATGCTGAAATAGTGCTAAGAGAGTACAAAATGATTCTGAAATAATGCTTCTTTTTCTCATGATTTTGCTTGATTTTTCTTTTTCTTTTGCTTCCTATTCTAGGGATACTTGCTCGGATTAGTCTGTAGAGCAAGGGATTTTTATTCTGGGTAGGGGTGAGCTTGTCCTTTTGTCAATTCTCAAAGATTCTAGACCATGTGCATGATAGGATAGCAGGGGAAACTTTTCGCTCAAGAAACCACTTCTACTATGTAGCATAGCATGGACATTACAAATATAATCATTTTATTGTGAAAGGATATGCTTGGTTTAAGTAAATAACAAGATCAATTCTCTGTGCTCAAACTTTATTTAATTGAATTTTGTGGACTTTGATATAAGAGAGATTAGTAATCATGCCGGATAAAATCAAGATATTTATTTTTGTGTTTGCAAAAGTGAGAGATTCCAAATAAATGCTAATTTATCCAAAATAATTTGAAAATATAACTGCAATACTTTAAGAAGAAATATATACAACAAATATTTTTGAGGAGTTTGATAATTTTGACTCTCTCTTTCTTCTCTATTTTTTTTTTTTGGTTTCGAAAGAGTCAATAATATTGTTGTTTGTTTTTGTTTAAACAGTTTTATACATTTTTAAAATGAGACAACATGCAAAATATATACAAATGATGAAATGACCAAATTTTATGCGTAATATCGCTTAAGATGCATAATATTCATAGGTTCTTTTAAATATTTACCATCTAAGGTAGCTAATTTGTATGCTCCCGATTCAAATTTAGCAATGATAATATATGGTCCAAGCCAGTTGGGTTCAAATTTACCTTTAAGGTCTTTAGTTGCATTAGTATTTTTTTTATTTTCTTTTAAAACAAGGTCGCCGACCTCAAAGGATCGATGACGAACTTTCTTAGCATATGATCTTTTAAGCTTGTTTTGGTAGGCACGAAGATGCTCCAAAGCATTGATGCGCTTTTCATCTAGGAGTTCCAGCTGATTGAGTCTGCCAGCTCGATATTCATCTCCTACTTCGGTATCTTGAAGTAGTAGAGCCAAAGAAGGAACTTCTAATTCAAAGGGAAAAACAGCTTCAGCGCCATAAACCAAAACAAAAGGTGAAGTACCTGTGGGAGTACGAACACTAGTGCGATATGCCCACAAAGCTGGATATAATTGAATGTGCCAGTCGTGGCGCGATTTATTGACCAATATTTTAAGGATTTTAATTAATGTTTTATTAGATGCTTCTGCTTGGCCATTACCCCGAGGATAATAGGGAGTGGACCAACGATGTTGAATCTTATATTTTTGGCATAATTTCTTAACATCTTTATTTTTGAAACAAGTTCCATTGTCTGAGATGAGATTTGCAGGAATTCCGAACCTACAAATGATTTGATTAAAAATAAATTTAGAGACTTGTGTTCCAGTGCAGGAAGCTAAAGGCATAGCTTCAACCCACTTCGTAAAATACTCAATGGCGGTTATGATGAATTTGTGTCCATCAGATGACACAGGATTAATTTTGCCAATAATGTCTAAGCCCCATTTTGAAAAGGGCCAAGGAGATGAAATAGCCTGCAGTTCTTGTGCAGGGGCATGGACAAGGTCAGCATGTTTCTGGCACTTGTCGCAATGGCGCACATAATCATGTGCATCAGTTTCCATGGTAGGCCAAAAGTAGCCTATCCTAAGGAGCTTTTTAGCAATGACACTACCATCGAAGTGTCCTCCACAAGATCCATCGTGGGCTTCACTCAAAGCTGATTTGGATTCTTCTAGATTCAAACATCTCAATAGGATACCTTCAAAAGATCTCCTATATAAAGTATTGCCAATTATTACAAATCGACTTGCTCGTCTACGTAATAACCGACGTTGGTTCCTATTAGAACTGGCAGGGAAAGTCCCATTGTGAAGAAAATCAAATATATCCGTATACCAAGGTTCAGGAGTAGTTTCATTGATTAGAAACACATCCAAAGGTTCTAAGCATGACTTATTTGAAGCGGGTTCTTGGAGTCGACGAATAATGATGGTGGCATATTCATCATCTAACTCCAAGGGCAGAAGAGATGCAGCTGCGGCCATAGCGTCAGCCGCACGGTTGCTAGTTCGAGGAATAGCTTCCAAGGTAACTTGATCAAATAGAGATATTAAGTGTAAAACATATGCTTTATATGGGCGTAATTTATCATCTCTGGTTTGATAAACATCATTGATTTGATTTATGACAAGTTGTGAGTCACCGAAAACCAATAAACTTTTGATTTTCAATGCCAAAGCAGCTCGTAATCCAAGGATAAGAGCTTCATATTCGACAGTGTTATTGGTGCAAGCAAATGTTAATTTGAAGGACAGAGGTATAAGATGTTTTTGCGGAGATATTAAAATAATACCCGCACCAGCCCCACTCATGCATCGGGCTCCGTCAAAGTATAAGGACCATTGCTCTGAATGGTCTGCCTCTAGTTTAAGGCATTCATCAGGAAACTCAATGATGAGGGGATGAGTAGATTCTAAGGGTGCAACAGCTAATTGATCAGCTATGATTTGACCTTTAACAGACTTTTGTCCTATGAAGGTGAGTTCAAATTCGCTTAGCGCAAGAACCCACTTAGCTGTGCGACCAGATAAATACGGTCGACTCATGAGATATCGCAAAGGGTCGAATTTGGCAATAACATAGGTTTTCTGACTGAGCATATAATGTCATAGTTTCTGTGTAGAAAATATGACTGCTAGACATAATTTCTCTAATATGGTATAACGAGTTTCATAACTGATTAAGGTTCTGCTAATGTAATAATTAGCACGTTCTTTCTTCTCATCATCCAACTTGAGCTAACATAGCTCCTAAGGCAGAATCAGAAGCAAAAATGTACAAGATAAAAGGACGATCAGATCTAGGCGGTGAAAGCACAGGTGGGTTAAGGAGGTATTGTTTGAGAAGTTCAAAAGCTTCCTTACATTCATCATCCCAATTAAAAGGGACATCCTTCTTAAGAAGCTTAAGAAAGGGATTGGTTTTGTCCGCCAGCTTATCGATGAAGCGACGGATAGCTTGAAGCTTACCTTGTAAACTTCGTAACTCAGATATATTGGTAGGTGCGGGCATATCAGTGATAGCCGCAATCTTGAGAGGGTCGATTTTGATACCACGTAAAGAAACTAAAACCCCTAATAATTTATCGGACTTGACTTCGAATATACATTTGGCTAGATTTAATCGAATAAGATATTCTCTTAACCGATTAAATACTTTTCTCAAATCATCTAAATGATCATCTTCATTAATAGAGCGAGCTATAATATCATCTACATAATCATGTAGGATATCATGCATCATATCATGAAAGATATAAGTCATGGCTCGTTGATATGTTGCGCCTGCATTCTTTAAACCAAATGGCATCACTTTCCAACAAAAGGTACCCCAAGGGGTAATAAAGGTTGTTTTAGCCTGATCTTCAGGAGCTATCCTGATCTGATTATAACCAGAAAATCCATCCATTAGGGACATCATTCCACTCCCCGCAGTAAAATCAATGATTTGATCCATGTTGGGAAGAGGAAAATCATCTTTAGGGCATGCAACGTTAATATCTCTAAAGTCTGTGCAAACCCTAACTTTGGTAGCTTCTTTCTTGGTGACTGGAACTACATTCGAGATCCATTCAACATAATCAATAGCTTGTATAAAAACAACATTCAGGAGTTTTTCTAACTCCCCTTTGACTAGCAAGGCCACTTTGGGATGCATTTTTCTAAGTTTCTGTTTAACAGGTTTAGCATCTGGATGGACTACTAGATGATGCATGACTACATAAGGGTCTAATCTCGGCATATCTTCATATGTCCAAGCGAAGACATCTTCATATTCTTTAAGGAATGCAATGTATTGCTCTTGTTTTTCTTGACTTAATTCTGATCCAATACTGATGATGTGAGGATTATCCTCGGTTCCAATGTTAACCTTAATGACGTTTTCTACTTCCATGTGTAGATCTCTTTCAAAATTAGGTGGGGCAGGTGAAACGCCCAATTCTTGTAATTCCTTTAAGGTTAACTTGGATAATTCATCTTGAGGAGTCGTGGCCTCAAGCTGGGCTATAGTAGGTATAGAACCATCAAAATAAAAACCATTGTGTAACATCTCTTCCACGGAGACATCATGGAAAATATCTCCTTCCAACTCATCGTCGGATTCAACAATCATTTCAGGATAGGCTATGGATAGCATATTGCAGGTAGAAGAATTATTCTTGGGATACAAAGAATCTTGTTTATCTAGATAATCTTGATAACATATGAGTTGATCATCATCTTCAAAAGGGAAGGGTTGATCCTTACTAGGAAATAGGCCCACACCACATCGGGCGGGCCATGGTTCTACCTCAAAGGGTTCTTTCATACCATCTTGGAGAGGTCCCAAGCCTTTCCCTTTATATCCCAATTTAAGCATTATGGGTTTAGCTTTAATATATTCATTAGCAAAATAGCATCGAGCATATCCATCACAATGCGTCTTGATGTTTCGGGGTATTCTTCCCCAATCATATCCTTTATAAATAAAAGCACAACTCCCGACTTGGTAGATACTTCCCATAGGTTGTGGGAGGCCCAAGGTACGAGGAGAAGGCGGCAAATTACTTAAGATAATGGAATCTTGCATAGAAGCATTTGTTTTTTTTGATATAAGAATTTTAGATAAATCAGGTAAGAGTTCATCAGAAAGAGCATAAGAGGTAGAAGGATCATTCCCTATATCTTTAGATGTGGAAGGTATGATAGATGTAGATAATGTGGAGGTGTTAATAAATGGGTCTATAGGTTTTGAAATTATAGGGATGGAACATGAAGGATTGGTTGTGGATTTAAGATCTTTTTGAGGTTCTAGTGTGGTTTGTTTAGAAGATTGTTGAGCTATATATGAGGGTGAAATTAATGGAGGAGAAATAGATGAAGTTATGGGTGTGTGTTTCACACGTTTAGATGAAAAATAAGAATTAGGATGTGTGGATGACAGAGCAGGGCAAAATTGAACTCCAACAGGTTCTGCCAAAGCACACATATCAAAGGGTCTAGGATCACCATGGATAGTGACCAACTGATTTTTAAATTCGAATTTAACACATTGGTGTAAAGTTGATGGGACAGCCCGCATTGCATTGATCCAAGGATGACCCAAGAGTATATTGTATGATGCGGGGCAATGTACAATAAACACGGTCGTGTCTAAGGTTCTCGGACCAACTTGCAATGGGATGGTGATAACTCCACACGTTTCTTGTGTTTCGTCATTGAAAGCTTTTATGATCATGTCGGTTTTCTTCATTTCATCACTTCTAAACCCAAATATTTGGTAGAAGTCAAAAGTGCAAATGTTTAGAGATGAACCATTATCAATCAAGACCCTTTTGACTGCTACATCTCCTATTAGGGCAGTAATATATAAGGGGTTATCCTTATGTAAACTATGTTGTGGGATATCTTTATCTCGAAAGTCAATACAATCGACTTCTCGAGTGATGATAGTATTGGACATGGCTTCAGGTTGAATATTTTGAGGTACCATCATTTGGCTTAATGTGAGCATTAATTCATCCCTATGGGTAGAAGAAGATCTTAACAAGTCCAAAAGGGAAATTTTGGCTGTAGTATTGGATAATTGTTCATTAATATTGTAAGGAGGTTTTGGTTGAACATTAGACATATGATTCCCTTTATTGGGATTTTTCAAAATAAATGGAGCTGATCCATCATTCTGAGTTTGATCCTGTTGAGAATTGTGAGCCTCGTTGTGTGGTAACAACTCCGATGGTACCTACAATGTTATATTGAAGACGCTGAATTGGTCTCGGTCTAGCGTTTATGGCTTGTTCATTAGGAAGGAACTGATTAGAAGAGGGTCGAGTAGTAACTCTTCTAGGAAATGGTTCTTCCGAAACCATAGAATCTGTGATAGGTTGAATAGGATCTGATTCATCTTCAGAACTATTCGATTGATTTGAGGTGATGTCTATTTCACTTTCAGTATCCGATTCTACATCACTAGGATCCGGTGTTTGAGTATTATATAGGGGCCTGGACGTAACCATGGATAAAGTTGTGTCAAATTTTTGTAAATCATGATTAGGTAAATGTCCGCTAATAGTTCCTACATATCGGGTAGGAGGAGGGACATTATGATGCTCAATTTGATTGGCCACCTCTTTACCATGTTTTGGTAAAGGATGTTGAAATATATCTAATGATTGATTAGCATTTTGATTCTGATTTTGGGGAATGTTCTTTTGAGTATTATTAGGAGGATTTTGTTTAGGTTGAAAGGCTTGCACCTCCATTTCATTATTATCAATCAAGTCTTGTATTTTATGTTTTAATATTTTGCAAGAGTTTGTAGCATGTCCAGGTCCTCTATGAAAATCACAATGTAAATCAGCTCTGTATCCGGGTATAGTTGGATCAGGTTCCCGGATAGCTGGTAATTGAATCAAACCTCTTTCGAGTAATTGGGGTAGAATAGTTGATAATGGTTGATTCAATCTAGTAAACTCTCGAGGTGGTTTATCAGGAGGTTTTAATATAAACTTCTTCGTTGTTTTCGTAGTATTAACATTAGCAATGTTTCTACTATCAGTGACTCCGTCACCTACAACTTGTTTGTTTTTATATTGATTTTTGGATGTTTTCTCATCATCTTTCCTTTTGAGCTGACCTCTTCTAATGAGAGCATCTTCCACCCTTCGAGCTAAGTCTATAGCTTGATCGAAGGTGGTTAAGGTAGCAGTTGATAATTCATAGGATATTTGTTCTTGCAAATTATTAATAAAAATGTCCAACATTTCCCTATAAGGTAGCACAAAGTGCAGTTTTCCTGTCAACTGCCTCCATCTAGCTAAGAAATCAGCAAAACATTCATCTTTGTCTTGTTTTAAGTTGTATAAATCTTTAATGGTCACGTGTCTCTCGATGTAGGCACTAAATTGATGGACAAAAGTATTCAGCTGTTTCTTCAAAATTCCTCAAAGAATGAGTGGGCAATTGATAGTACCACTCTAATGCCATTCCTCCTAAACTTTTTGGGAACATTTTTAGTAATAGCAAGTCATCATGTGATATATCATGACATGCTATCCTAAACATGCGAAGATGCTCTATGGGATCTTCAGTTCCTTTATATATAGGCAGGACGGGCATGGGAAAGTGCTTAGGGTATGGCTGTGCTACAACTATGGGATCCAAAGGCTGACTACACATCTCTCGATAATTATACGAGGGACGGTAGGGATCTATCTGGTCCATGCGGGAAGCTAACTGTTTCACCATGGCTTCCAGATTATTGGTTTGCCCACCATATTGGTTCGGTAGGGTATTAATATGGGATTTGTGAGCATATGATGGAGGGACATGAAGATTAGATGCTATATTGCTATTGTGTAAATTGTTGGTAGGAAGGGTGTTATGAAGAAGTTTTGAAGTTGTATTATGTTGTATCCCGATTGTTGAAAATTGGTGTTTGGCTTCATTTTAGGTTTTTGTCGATTTGAAGCATATTGATCAATAGTTTGGTGAAATAAAGCAGTGAATGAAGGTCTCTTTTGTGTGGGAATGATTTTAGGCTCAATAACAGGTTCCTTAGGGGGTTGGGTAACCTGTTGTTTTTGCATGTTCTGAATCATAGTGACCATATCTATATTGGATGGTCCAGCTTTATCACTTTCTTGATCGACAAAAGACAAAGGATTAGTGTGCACGTTAAACATATGTTCCATGGCTGCTTGAGTGTCACTAATTTGTCCTCTATCAATACGAACTGCCATATTAAGAGCACCAATGTTATTACTGAGAAATTTCCAGAAATGATCTATATTATCAAAAGCAACAGTTTCATCTGGAGCCATTCTAGGGGATGAGGATCCTTCCTCTTTAACATTTTCTTCTTGTTCATCTACAACAAGCTCATCTTCTCGGCTGTTCTAGAGTTCCTCCTTCCGGAATTGAATCCTCAGGAAGGACATTTGGGTTTTTTGTTTTGTTTCCTAGCCAATCTTCTTCTTCTTCTTCTTCAGTTTGTTTACCATTCCTAAGTCTAGGCATTGTGCTTAAGTTTAGATTTCAGCAAATATATATATATATATATATATATATATATATATATATATATATATATATATATGCAACAAGCTTAAGAGGTATATATTTTAATTATATACCTACTATAGTATTTAAAATAAAATGTTTTGGTTTTGTTATGTTTTTGGTTTTTCTTGTTTTTTTTTTTTCTGTGTTTTTATAACAATATTATAAAGATAACAAACAACACACTAAATGCAAGAAATAATAATAATGAAAGCAATGATCTAGTTTTCTATAAACAATTTATAAATATCATTAACGGGCTCAAGTTCTTCAGGAGTCATGAAATGTTCTTCTTCAAATTGAAAATTTTCTTTCAAGAATTTGACAAAAAGTGCTATAGTGATATTATCTGTCTCAGACTCTGGTTGGTAGAAATAAAGTTCGTGGCAATACTCTCGATATAACACAGCTCTAGGAACTCTCCTCCACCTTTCCCTATCCGTAAGAATGACCTCTTGGTCTTCTACACGACCTAGGAATTGGTGTATAACAGTTGCGTTCTCGAGGTATTCCTCGAAGGTGAACAATTCTGAAGACACAAGAGCTCTCCTATAAGCTAACCACCTATGGCAAGCTCTCAGAAGTTCATGATAAAAAATGAGTTGATGAGGATCCAGGATTCTATCTAGGGCAAACCTCTTAATTTGCCTAAGTTCGGTTGATCTAGATGAAATAATACCCAATCTCCTATTAAGTTCGTCCCACAAAGGTGGAACTCTATATGTTTGAGATAGTCTAAGCAAAGAATTAAACTCTATGGCTATTATTTGATTTTCAACATTAATGGTGACAGCTAGTCTTTTCTTAGGAGCTACCATCTAAACATGATATGCAACTTAACGATTTTAAATGCATCTATGTTTTTTTTGTTTTCAAAAGGTTTTAGTTTCACGTCGGGTTCACCAAAATGTATCGCTCCAAATTTTTTGCACCCTTACCTTCAGGCTATAGGATCCATGCCCGAAAGGGGGATGCGAGAAGGATGGGACAATACCTCGGACTGAGAGGCCCTTTGAAGGTCCCGCCTCTCGGGGGAGGTGTATAAGGGTGAATTTTCGACGGATGGTGGGTTCACCAGGAAACTTTTGAATGGCAGTTTCCACGCCTAGGTTGGGAATGTGTTTGATGTGTTCATTTTTAGCTTTAATCATCCAAGTCCTAGGTTTGGCCAAATGAATCTAAACTGTTCTATATGAAATGCAGGTTTAAATGAATACAAAAATAGAATTAAACAAAAAATACAAGAAATATACTAGATTAGAAAAAGGTCATACCTGATCCGGATGTCTGATGGAGGTTCTAATTTTTGAAGCAGTCAAGATCGCCTCTGATCTGACAGGATCGTCTGCAATCAGACAGGATCGTCCGAGATCCGACGAATTCATTAGATGAATTCGTCAGAGACCTGCAATCAGAGAAATAGACACAGAACACAAAAAATGCAACAATACTAACAGAGGAAAATGGTGTAAAATGACAATATAGATACTAAAACGATAATTACGAATAGAAATTCAAGTAAATTATAGTATTCTAATGACAAATTATGATCTTATCATGCACTTAAGCTATATGGGTGAACTCCAAAATGCAGAATAGCAAAAAATAACAATAAACTGATCTAAATGCAGAATGAAACAATGAGACGAAAAGAGAAGACCGCCCTAAAAAAAAAAATGAAAAACAAAAAAAAAAAAATCCAAAAAGAAAAAAAAAAAAAAAAAAAAAAAAAAAAAAAAAGAGAGAGAAGAGAAAAAAGCCAGCCAGGGGGGAATGGTCAAGGGGAGGGCCTAAGATTAAATAGGCATAGGAGGGAGGTTAGGAGGTTGGAGATCATCCCAATCTGGAAGATCTCCAATGGGGGAGGTCTCTAACGGCGCAGACACGCTTCTGCCCGAGTTAGAGACGTCGTTGAAACAGAAGCTAATTATGAAAAATTAGTTTTGGGACGAAATCGTCTGGACGTTCTGCTCCAGACGAATTCGTCTGATCTGAGGCGATATCGTCTGATCGGCGACGATATCATCCAACGGTCACAACAAATCCTAAAAATGGCATGGAAAACAAGGAAAGCGGTTTAACAGGCGATTTGGGGTTAAAATTTGAATTTTGAATTATTACTAAGGTAATTTTAATTATTTGCTAAGGTTTTACTGCGCCAATTTTAGGGTGCTACAACTATGGTAGCCATAAAATATGTACAATGTACATGGATCATCGTGTTGGCTACCGATTTCACCATGTAAAAAAACATTATATTTCTATTTTCATAAATTTATTTGAATAAAATCATGGGTTTAAATACATCATATTTGCATCTCTCATATTCATTTCCTTTTGTTTTAAATAATTATTTTATGGTGACTCATCATTTGAAGTTTCATCCCATCGATCTTATCCTCTACAATATCCTTTACAAAGGTAACAAAACACTATTAATAAGCCTCAACTAAAGGGTAGTAGAAACCTTGGATCATTAGCAATATTTGGTACAATATTATTTCCTTCATTAGGTTTTTGATGGGATACAAGTTCATAGTCAAAATTCTACTCAAATGACCCTAAAGTTGGATAATACAAACCTAACACCAATCTATTATAAGTGCTAACTTTCTCTCTTTAAAGGAGAGTGGTACCCAACCATGTTGATTTATGAGTACATAGAGCATTGTAAGTGTCCCTAATCAGATGAATATGGATTTTTTCTCCATTTAATGATTGGTAAAGTACCTTACCAAAAACAAATTATTAACCAAACACCAAAATATTTTAGATCTTACAAATAAATCATAGGACCTCTTATTTCTAAGTAGGGGGCATTTATCATAAAATTCATAGATAAACATAGGCACATCAACAATACTAATTTTTTTATTTCCTAGAAAGCCTAAGTACATGTATATAATTATATAGGATGACAATAGGCATCACATGAGTATAGCCCTAGTAATCCTAGGCAATGTATATAATATTAGAGGATGACAATGATCTTTATACATTGAAGCCCAAGCAAGTCTAGGCACATACAAATGGTTGTTTAGACTAAAAATTATCTAAGCATATATTAAGCCCTAGTAATCTAGGCAAATCAAAGCCCTATCAAGCCTAGGCACATGTATAAAATTCTATAGGTTGACAATGGCCTTCACATGAGTAAATCCCTAGCAAGCCTAGGCATATGTATATAATTCTATAGATAAGAAAATTTCTATCAAGCCTAGGCACATGTACATAATTCTATACGTTGACTATAACTTTTACACATCAAAGACCTAGCACATCTAACCACATACAAATGGTTATTTAGACTGATAATGGTCTAAGCATATATTAATACCTATTTTTCCAAGTAAACTAAATTCCTAGAAAGCCTAGACACATACAAATGTTTATTTAGACAAACGATAGTCTAATAATATATTAAGCCCTAGTAATCTAGGTAAATAAAAGCATTAGAAATCCTAGACACATGTACATAATTCTACAAACTGACAATGACCTTCACACATCTAATCCCTAGTAAGTCTAGGAATATACAAATGGTCCTTTAGAATGACAATGGTCTAATAATATGTTAATCTCAATTAATCTATAAAAATAAAATACCTAGGAAGCCTAGGCATATTTATATAATTCTATAGGTTGAAATTTCCCTTCACATAATAAATTCCTAGCAAAGCCTAGATATATACATAATTATACAACCTGACAATGATATTCATACATCAAAGACCTAGCTAGTCTAGGAATATACAAATGGTTCTTGATACTGAGAATGGTCTAAGCATATATTAATCCCTAGAAATCTAGGTTAACAAAATCCCTAGCAATCCTAGGTACATGTATATAAGTCTAGAAGCTAAAAATGCCCTTCACATAAGAAAAGCCTTAGCAATCATGGGCACATGCATATAATTCTACAAGCTAACAATAGCCTTCACACATCAAAACCCTAGCAAGTATAGGCACATAAAAATGGTTCTTCAAATTGGAAATGATCTAAATATATATTAAGCCCTAGTAATCTAGGCAAATCAAAGCCTTAATAAGTCTAGGCATATGCATATGATACTTCATGCGAATAATGACCTTTGCATAATAAAATCTATAATGACATAGAAATCCTCTAGACCATCTCATTGTATGCAAATAGAGGCCTTAAAATTCCATAAGAAATCTTATCTCAAGACATATGATTAATGTCATTTAAACAACTTGTTTACAATAATAATAAATATACCAAGTGTGTATAAAATACAATCAGATAAACTCATCATCATTACACATAAAAAATTTATTCGAGCAATATTTTTTTTTTATAACATATCATCACATAAACATATGGATAAAAGTAAATAATCAAATTCACACACACACACACACATATATATATATCAACAAATCATATACATTATTTAAATGGTTTTGTTTACCATAACGAAAATTGATTTACTTAGTCACATAAAAAACATGAGGACTGGTGCACCACACTCATAAAATTGGTGCACTTAACCTCCAAAACTAGTCAAGATGCCTATAAAAATATCATTAAAAACCTATAAAAGTCTACTAAAAAACCTATAAAATATCAGCTCTATAATCTTCTATCTTGAGCTAGCCTATACACTTACCATTGAGAAGCCTGAGTAGTAGACCATGATTTTGAATGGATCCTAGAAGGGCATGACATGGGTAAGCCTGCTTTTGCTTTGGAGGAAACATATAGTGATATAATGATATTCTCACAAAGACACTGAGAGGGGGGGTGAATCAGTGTAGCTATTAAAATTCAAATCTACAGTATTTAAAACTGAAGCAAAGAGAACTTGAAAACAGGTAAAGCAAATTTCACAAGAGAGCACACCACAACACACAATATAACGAGGTTCACCAATTTGGCTACTCCTCAGAAATGACCGCTTGGACTCCAATCCAAATCCAGCCAGTGCAAAACACCAATTTTACAAACACTTTACCAAGCATCCACTGGAAGGAGCACCAACCCCTTAATTTTTTGCTGCAACAGATAGGAGCACCAACCCCTAATACCAAGCACCAACTTGGACTGCAATTCTGAGTTTTACAATGACATAAAAATGCCTTCACTGTTTACACGACCCTGACTGGTCTGCAATTAATCAAAAACTGCACACTCTCCCGGCTCTGCTTATTTCTCTCTCGGCCCTCTTCTAACCCTCTTTACACAGTAATTTCACTCTTACAATAGCAACTTGATTCTCTGTGTGACTGTCTTTTTATAACCCCTTTTTCTCATCGAGACTCCTCGTCTTCTAAGACTTTTCGAATCCTGCATGCAGTCGAATAACATTCTCAGACTGTTCGAATTCTTTTCTGTGCGTGCATACATCTTTCGATTCTGACTTATGCGACTGTTCGAATTCTTTTTCAATGCGTGCATGTATTTTTTCGATTCTTCTTATCCGACTGTTCGAATACTTTTTCAATGCGTGCATGTATTTTTTTCGATTCATCTTATCCGACTGTTCGAATACTCTTTTTTTTTTTTAATGCGTGCATGTATTTTTAACTGTCACTGCACTAGTAACCATCGCACTGACTCCAGTTAACGTTTCTAATTTTAGCTCCCTGCTTTTTCTCTACTATCGCCCTTTAACTGCAGTTTTGTTCCAGTTAACTGTCAGTTAGCATGCTGTTGCCACCTATCACGAAAACATGACACTTCTATATTTTTTTGCCCTTCTCGCCTTTTACCCGCGAAAATCAGACATGTCACGAAATCGTGACACTTTTCCTCTTGTCCTTCTCTTCCTCGCTTTCCTCGACATGTCGCGAAATCGTGACACTTTTCACCTCTTGTGCGCTTCTCACTTCACCCAGTGAAAACTCGACATGTCACAAAATCGTGACACTTTTCGCCTCTTGCTGCGCTTCTCGGCTTCACCCAACGAAAACTTGACATGTCACGAAATCGTGACATCTTACGCTTCCTTGCACTCTGTTCTGCCTGCACTAGCGAAAACTTGACATGTCACGAAATCGTGACATCTTTCGCTTCGTACACTCTTCTTCGCAAACTCCAGCAAAAATCTGACATGTCATGAAATCGCGACATCTTTCGCTTCCGTACACTCCTCTTGGCTTCAACCAGTGAAAACTAAACATGTCACGAAATCGCGACATCTTTCTCTGCCTTGTGCCTTTTCTACCTTTCGCCCACTAAAACGGAACATGTCGTGAAATCGTGACATCTTTCTCATCCGTACACTCTTCTTGGCAAGCCCCAGCGAAAACCTGACATGTCGTGAAATCGTGACATCTTTCTCTTCCTTGTGCCTTCTCTTCGACCTTGTCACAAAATCGTGACACTTTTTCGTCCGTACCATCCTTCTTGCTACTTGTCACGAAATCGTGACACTTTTCTTTGCGAGCTCCTTCTTTCTGAACATGTCGCGAAATCATGACAATTTTGCTTGCGCCTTCTCTCTCCTCGGCCATGTCACAAAATCATGACAATTTTGCTTGCGCCTTCTCTCTCCTCGATTATGTCGCGAAATCACGACAATTTTGGCATGCATTTTCTCTCTCCTCCGTTGTGTCACGAAATCGCGACGTTTTTCTTTCTGCCTTTGGACTTCTCAACCTGTCACGATATCGCGACAGAAAACATGTCGCGATATCGCGACAGTTTTCTTACTTGTCTTTTTCTTTGATTTTTTGAATCTGGGTCACTTCTGTTTTCTTAGAATTTCACTGTACTTGATCCGACTGACCTCTGAATTCTTGTCCACCGCTTCAACCGCATCAGTTCTCGTCTCGTGTTGACAACAATGACAATACTTTTGTTGCACCTTGCTCAACAATCTCCCCCTTTGGAATTGTTGGCAACACTCATGCACTCTCCTGTAATTCTTCTCCCCCTTTGACAATAATACCAAAGGGCTACCGCAGACTCCCCCTGAGTCTATGCACACCATTCTCAGACAAATATTGTTATAGTTAGCAAAAATCATAAATATAAGCAAAACTATAAACATAGGCATAAATGCACCCCCTGAGAATGTGATCCCAAATGATAGTCAGTTCTTGGGAATTGTGACCACTCCCAACTTACTCCGAAGGTACTCAAAAACTTCCTTGGGCAATGGTTTTGTGAATATATCAGCTACCTGCTCTGTAGTTGGAACAAAATCCAATTTGACCTCTCCTTCTGCAACTTTATCCTTCAAGAAATGATACCGGATCGCAATATGTTTGGTTCTGGAATGCATAACCGGATTCTTGGATATGTTGATAGCACTAGTGTTATCACATTTAATTGAAATTGGCTCTTTGAAGTGAATACCAAGATCTTTCAACGTTTGTCTCATCCATAATATCTGTGTACAGCATGTTGTTGCTGCAATGTATTCTGGCCTCTACTGTGGATAGAGAGACTGATTCTTGTTTCTTACTGTGCCATGCTACCAGCCTATCTCCAAGATAAAATGCTCCTCCACCGGTACTCTTTCTGTCATCAATACATCCTGCCCAATCTGCATCAGAATATGCAATCAGAGTGAAGTCTTTACCTTTTGGGTACCACAACCCATAATCCATAGTACCCTTGAGGTACCTGAAGATCCTCTTTACAACTGTCACATGAGTTTCTTTGGGACTAGCCTGAAATCTTGCAACCATGCATACTGCCTGTAATATATCTGGTCTAGTGGTCGTTAAATACAACAGGCTTCCAATCATAGACCTGTACATTGTTTGATCTACATCTGGAGATTTGTCATCCTTGCTCAACTTGGCACTCGTTGTCATGGGAGTGCTAACAGGTTTACTATCTTCCATTGTGAACTTTTTCAGCATTTCTTTCACATATTTAACTTGAGAAATAAAAATGCCCTTTTCATTTTGATTGACCTACAGTCCTAGGAAGTAAGAAAGTTCACCAATCATAGACATCTCAAATTCTTTCTTCATTTTAGTTGCTATGTCTTTGCAATATTCATCCATGCTGCTGCCAAATATTATATCATCTACATAAACAACAAGAACAATAAGATGGCCCTTCTCTGTTTTGACATATAAATTGTTGTCCACCAAACCTTTCTTGAACCCTTGATTAATAAGATAGTTATCCAACCTTGCATACCATGCTCTGGGTGCCTATTTTAAACCATATAATGCTTTCTTTAACCTGCAAACAAAATCTGGATTGTCACCGAGTTGGAAGCCATCTGGTTGTTCAATGTAAACCTCTTCTTCCAGTTTTTCCATTCAAAAATGCTGATTTTACATCCATTTGATATACTTTGAAATTTTTATGGACCGCTAAAGCCAAAAACATTCTGATTGCCTCTAGTCTGCTATCGGTGCAAATGTTTCCTCAAAATCAATGCCTTCAACCTGAGCATAGCCTTTACAGACCAATCTTGCCTTATTTCTGACAACCTGTCCATCTTCATTTAATTTATTTCTAAAAATCCATTTAGTGCCGATTATGTTTTTATTTGTTGGCCGTGGTACTAATTCCCAGGTTTTGTTTTTCTCAATCTGATCTAGTTCTTCATTAATTGCCTTCATCCAACTTTCATCTGTGCTTGCTTCAGCAACATTTTTAGGTTCAATGTTGGATAACAGAGAATAGTTCCGCACTACTGCTCTTCTTGTCTGAATACCATCTGTGGGGTTCCCAATAATCTGTTCACTGGGATGATTTTTCTGCCAGCTGCCTGTTTTAAATTTCTTGTTTTCTTCTTCTTCTGAGTCAGTTTTTAAAACATCTGGATCAATTTTTTGAGTCTCTTCTGTTTCCTTTTCATCATCTCCTTCAATGACTTCTTCATAAATAGGGTAGTTTTCTTGATAAGTAATTTCTCGTTCTCTACCTTCATCAACTTTAACATCAGCACTCTCAACAATTTTCTTTAGCCTCTTGTTATAACATGTGTAGGCTTTGCTTTTTGTTGAGTAACCAAGAAAAATGCCTTCATCAGATCTATCTTCAAATTTATCGAGATTATCTTCAGTCCGTTTGATGTAGCACTTGCTGCCGAATACTTTGAAATATCTTGTTGTTGCCTTTCTGTCGAACCACAGCTCATAAGGTGTTTTGCTTTCATGCGGCCTTAGCATGCACCTATTTTGAATGTAAACTGTAGTATGGACTGCCTCTTTCCAAAATCTGTCAGCAATTTTGTTCTCAGCCAACATTGTCCGTGCCATTTCCTGCACTGTCCTGTTCTTCCTTTCTACAACACCATTCTGCTGAGGTGTCCTTGCTGCTAAAAACTGTCTTCTTATCCCATATTTTTGATAGTATTCTGCAAATTCTTCCGAAATAAACTCTCCTCCTCTGTCTGATCTTAGGCATTTAATCCTTTTTCCAGTTTGATTTTCAACCTATTTTTTAAAAATCTTAAACATCTCAAAGGCATCTGATTTAAGCTTTAAAAATAATACCCATGTCATCCTGGAGTAATCATCTATGAACAACATAAAGTATTTGTCACCGTTTATGCTTTGTGTTCTCATGGGTCCACACAAATCAGTATGAATTATCTCCAACGGTTTGCTGGTGAAGTATTCCTTTGATTTAAATGTGGATCTGGTTTGCTTTCCTTTTTGGCATGAAGCACAGATGCTATTTACTAGTTTGCCAATGGTTGGTATATCTCTTACTGCTCTTTTTGAACTTATTTTTACCAGATTGTCAAAGCTAATATGACCGAGCCTCTTGTGCCACAGCCAATTTTCATCTTCTTGTCCAATCAAGCATGTTCCTTCTGTAGTTTTTGAGAGAGTATATAGATTTCTAGAAGTCCTTGATCCAGTAGCTATCAGTTTCCCACTGTGTGCTTTTCTCACTTCACAGCCCTGTTTCTTAAAAATGACTTCATGACCTCTGTCACAGATTTGACTTACACTCGGTAAGTTGTGCTTTAAACCAATCACAAACAGAACTTCCTTGGAATTGATCTTTCCATCACTTATCTTGACTGATCCTTTGCCAACTATCTTGGCTCCATCATTATTTCCAAACTTCACAGAGCCTCCTTCATATTTCTGTAAATTTTCAAATTTTTGTTTATCTCCTGTCATGTGACTGGAACATCCACTATCCAATATCCATGGTGCTGATTTGTTCTGTGCTTTGAATGTTGTCTGTACAATCAATGATTCCTTTTCTTCCTTGAGTTGCTCCTTTTCTTTCCATTCTGATTTGACTGCAGTTTTAGTCACTTGTTTAGACTTTTCTTTGTCAGTGGCCTGTGCTTGTTTTTCTAGGAATTTTCTGTTTTGCTTTAAACTGTTTGGTTGAGTTCTTCTTCCCTAAAATTTATTTGCTGCATATGTGCTTCTACAGTTTCTTGCAATGTGTCCAAAGTTATGACAGTTATAGCATTCTACAACATACTCCATCAAGGGTGAAAATGCATTTCTACTTGTGAAATTTCTTTGTCCTATATTATAAATGCAATCTGAAATCTTATGACCGTAAGTGTTGCATTTAAAACAATAACCAGAAAAGAAATGATTAAACCTTGGAGTTGGTCTTTGCCAATTTGTAGTAGGAGTCACAAATTTTCTTCTCCTTTGATGTGTGACTTTTGTGAATCCCTCATTGTCAGCACTCTTCTCATGCCTGGCATTGTTGCTTTCTTTAGCATGATTCGATTTTCTTTGGTCAATCTTGATCTTATCTTCTTTCTTTGCTGGTTCTACAGTTATGGCTTTTGATCCACTTGAAGATTCTCCTTCGACAAACCCCAAGCCGAATTTGATGCCTGTGGTCCTCTGACTATTTATGATTTTTTCAAGTCGTGCAGAACTTCCTTCAAGTTTGTGATAGCAACTCAATTTTTGATTCTGTTCTTCTAGCCGTATTCTTAAACCATCTATTTCTTCTTCCAGTTTGTCTGCACTCATCTATTTTCATGGTTAATTTTACTTCAAGTTCTTCGGACATTTTCTTGAATTCCTCTGTCTCGTATTTTCAAACTGTTTATTATGTCATTGGCATCCTCTAGTTTTCTTGAAAACTTTTTATTCTTTTTCCTTTCTACACTCAACTCTTCAAGTGCAAGCAACCAATTCTCCTTCCGGATATACTTCAGCCTCATCCTTAAAGTTTTCATCACCTTCCTGATTTTCTTCTGTTCTTTCTTCTTCAAGTGCCATGAACAGAGCTTCACCTGTTTCTTCTTCGGAATCCTCACTCGAGCTTTCTTCGAAGAGCTGACATTCTTGGATATGAAGCTTTTCTTCTTGAAGTTGTTCTTTCTAAAATTTTGTTTCTTCTTCCAGTCACCTTTTTCTTGGTGTGACCCTTCACCATTTTTGGTTTTCTCATGCATTGGACATTTAGTTGCAAAGTGACCGACTCCTCCACAATTGAAGCACTTAAATGGTAACTTTCCTCTATACTTTCCTTTTCCCTTTGTAAGTTTTCGAACAAAGTTAGCTTCCGTTTCATCCTGTGTCTCTTCATCCTCAGATTCTTGTTCAGCTTTTATATTTTTATGTGCTTTAAAAGCAGCTTCTCTATCTGTGGGCTTAGTTTGTCCTATTCTCATTTCGTATGCAGTCAAGGAACCATGCATCTCATCCATGCTAAAATTATTTAGATCTTTTGCCTCTTCTATTGCAGAAACTTTAGAGTTAAATCTTTTGTGAAGAGTTCTGAGAACCTTTTTCACGACAACTGCATCTTCAATTTCTTCATCGAGTCCTCTGATTGCATTAATGATTCCATTGACTCTCAAGCATATAGGCCTCTATGTTCTCATCTTCATTCATTTGTAATGCTTCGAACTGAGCTCGATGAGTTTGCAGCTTGGCTTCCTTGATCTTGTTGTCTCCTTCATGGATGCTCTTCAGTTTATCCCACATGTCTTTTGCCGATTTACAGCTCATGACTCTTATCAGTTCACTGTCTACTAGCCCACACATTATGGCATTCTTTGCTTTGGAGTTGTTCTCAAATTTTTTCTTCTCAGCAGTATCTGTTGGAGGAGTAGTGGGTGTTGTGTATCCACTTTCTACGGACTCCCAAATGTCGTATCCCAACGCACTCAGATATGTCTCGCATCCCGAGTTTCCAGAAAGTGTAATTAGTTCCATCGAACAAGGGAGCTTTGTTGGATGAGAATCCTTCACCACCTGCCATTGTGTTTCTTCCAAGATCACCTTAGCTGATTAAGCTTGTTCAAGAAACCTTGCTCTGATACCAATTGATATTCTCACAATGACACTGAGAGGGGGGGTGAATCAGTGTAGCTATTAAAATTCAAATCTACAGTATTTAAAACTGAAGCAAAGAGAACTTGAAAATAGGTAAAGCAAATTTCACAAGAGAGCACACCACAACACACAATATAACGAGGTTCACCAATTTGGCTACTCCTCAAAAATGACTGCTTGGACTCCAATCCAAATCCAGCTAGTGCAAAACACCAATTTTACAAACACTTTACCAGCATCCACTGGAAGGAGCACCAACCCCTTAATTTTTTGCTACAACAGATAGGAGCACCAACCCCTAATACCAAGCACCAACTTGGACTGCAATTCTGAGTTTTACAATGACATAAAAATGCCTTCACTATTTACACGACCCTGACTGGTCTGCAATTAATCAAAAATTGCACACTCTCCCGGCTCTGCTTATTTCTCTCTCGGCCCTCTTCTAACCCTCTTTACACAGTAATTTCACTCTTACAGCAGCAACTTGATTCTCTGTGCGACTGTCTTTTTATAACCCCTTTTTCTCATCGAGACTCCTCGTCTTCTATGACTTTTCGAATCCTGCATGCAGTCGAATAACATTCTCAGACTGTTCGAATTCTTTTCTGTGCGTGCATACATCTTTCGATTCTGACTTATGCGACTGTTCGAATTCTTTTTCAATGCGTGCATGTATTTTTTTGATTCTTCTTATCCGACTGTTCGAATACTTTTTCAATGCGTGCATGTATTTTTTTTATTCATCTTATCCGACTGTTCGAATACTTTTTTAATGCATGCATGTATTTTTCTTTTAATGCGTGCATGTATTTTTAACTGTCACTGCACTAGTAACCGTCGCACTGACTCCAGTTAACGTTTCTAATTTTAGCTCCCTGCTTTTTCTCTACTACTGCCCCTTTAACTGCAGTTCTGTTCCAGTTAACTGTCAGTTAGCATGTTGTTGCCACCTGTCACGAAAACGTGACACTTCTATCTTTTTCTGCCCTTCTCGCCTTTTACCCATGAAAATCAGACATGTCATGAAATCGTGACACTTTTTGCCTCTTGCTGCGCTTCTCGGCTTCACCCAGCGAAAACTCGACATGTCGCGAAATCGTGACACTTTTTGCCTCTTGCTGCGCTTCTCGGCTTCATCCAGCGAAAACTCGACATGTCACGAAATCGTGACACTTTTCGCCTCTTGCTGCGCTTCTCGGCTTCACCCAGTGAAAACTCGACATGTCACGAAATCGCAACACTTTTTCGCTTCTCGGCTTCACCCAGTGAAAACTCGACATGTCACGAAATCGTGACATCTTACGCTTCCTTGCACTCTGTTCTGCCTGCACTAGCGAAAACTTGACATGTCACGAAATCACGACATCTTTCGCTTCCGTACACTCTTCTTCGCAAACTCCAGCGAAAATCTGACATGTCACGAAATCGCGACATCTTTCGCTTTCGTACACTCCTCTTGGCTTCAACCAGCGAAAACTAAACATGTCACGAAATCGTGACATCTTTCTCTGCCTTGTGCCTTTTCTGCCTTTCACCCGTGAAAACGGAACATGTCATGAAATCGTGACATCTTTCTCATCCGTACACTCTTTTTGGCAAGCCCCAGTGAAAACCTGACATGTCACGAAATCGTGACATCTTTCTCTTCCTTGTGCCTTCTCTTCGACCTTGTCACGAAATCATGACACTTTTTCGTCCGTACCATCCTTCTTGCTACTTGTCATGAAATCGTGACACTTTTCTTTGCGAGCTCCTTCTTTCTGAACATGTCACGAAATCACGACAATTTTGCTTGTGCCTTCTCTCTCCTCGGCCATGTCGTGAAATCATGACAATTTTGCTTGTGCCTTCTCTCTCCTCGGCTATGTCACGAAATCATGACAGTTTGGCATGCATTTTCTCTCTCCTCCATTGTGTCACGAAATCATGACATTTTTCTTTCTGCCTTCGGACTTCTCAACCTGTCGCGATATCGCGACAGAAAACATGTCGCGATATCGCGACAGTTTTCTTACTTGTCTTTTTCTTTGATTTTTTGAATCTGGGTCACTTCTGTTTTCTTGGAATTTCACTGTACTTGATCTGACTGACCTCTGAATTCCTGTTCACTACTTCAACTGCATCAGTTCTTGTCTATGTTGACAACAATGACAATACTTTTGTTGCACCTTGCTCAACATATAATGCCTTATAGTATGTACTCTTGACCCTCTATACCTCTAAATCATACCTAATAGTAGCCAAATAGTCTAGCATACCCAATATATCTAGGATTATAGTTTATTATCTAGCATCATATCTCTCTTAAGTAATATGTACCACTCATACCTCTACTATTGTAGCTCCAACTATTGTTGCATCCTTCTATGCAGTCACCTAGGAAATACTAGAATCCATGTATACCTTGGTAATATCTCTCTCTAAAATCACCTACTCCACCTAGGGTATGACTACATCCCTCTTTTATGTAAAGTAGGAGGATTGTAACATCATCCACTCTTGGTTTTTCTAAAGCTAAGATTTTTCACTACCATAGAATTCATATTTGTTTAAATAAAAATATCTATAAGTCATCCATATCCGTAATTATCCTACTAGGACCTACTCTTGGGTCACCTTCCTACGATGGGGAAATGAATCTCAATGGGAAAATAGTGAGTACTCCTAAATACCTCTCTCTATCATCTCTTGAACTTCTATACGTGTCACCTAATGAGTGGTTGTGACCCTTGTCTAGTTAGAGCTAGTATTTATATCTAGGGTTAAACCCCTTATACTACTACCTATCTATAATGGTAGCCATACATTATATACACCTGTATCTATCGTTGGAGGGTCATCAAAATCCTCCTCTACAAACAATATATGATCAAACAAAACACCACATCCTGATCTAATTGTCTATATAAAAAATTCCCCATAATTGGGAGATACTGTCAAAGACCAAATTACCTCAAAATATGGTCTAGTCTATACACCTATCTACTATCACTATGGTCAATGATCCGTTGGATTCATAAAATATGGGCTAGCTCAAAACCATCCTTAGCCCATCGTAGATGTTATCTCCATGGCTTCCATATGAAATTTTATTACTCTAAATCATCCAAACCCTACTTGGCTACCATTAGTATTCCTATAAAGGGTCAATGATATATCTAAACATAATGGTCCCACTTATAGGCTATTGGGACCCCTGTGTATACAACCTAACTAGGTAAACCAAATAGACACAATATAGACATATGCTCCCAACACCAAGTCTAAGGGAATGTACAATAAATGAGGCTCTTCACCTCTCTATAAACAACACTCTACAAAGATAAGCCAAGATAAAAAGAACCCAAGCATATCCAACATGCTTATCCCTTATCCCTATGAACACTTTGCACCAACTCCATGGTGAAAAAAAACCACCTATATCTCCTAATAATTTGTTGAAGATAATGAAAACCAATAAATCTAATAACCTAACAATACAACCACTGGTAAACATCCCATTAACATGCAATCCATATCATATTAGTTGTTGATCAAGATGTTCATAGTAGCTCTAAAGAGATGATCTCTAATATAGAATCATCTTGATAGGGAAAACTCAAATAGATATCCACAAAATCCTCCATACATCCCTTAGTGTTATAGTCATCTTACTTTTAAGTAGGATAAATGTGTCATACTTGGAATGCTATCTCTCAACTAGTGTTATGAGGAGGGCATGGTCAAAGTCAACCTTAGGCTTTGTTGCTAGATACTCCAGTCTAATAGTATCTAAAATAACTTGATTAACTAGGGTTATTTTATCCAAAGTGGTCACAAGAGCATGAGACCATCACTATCTATGCTACAAAATGCCCATATGCATTCAAAAATACTTGTTAGCCTATCCTTGATAACATTCAATTTCGTGGGTTTCCTATAAATTTTCCTCCCATTGACAAATTCATTGATTTTTCCACCCATGGATAAGTTTGTGGCCTAGTGAAAACTTTCAAAAATTGATGAATTCATCACCTACTTAAACATTCATCACCAACAATGTCACAACATAAACATGAAATTATAGTCTAAGAAATTTAAAATTAAATTTTGAACAAAAAAGGGTCATGTTTTTACATTTACCTATAGAGGTTGTCTTTGGTAACCTCTTATCTTTCAAATCATGTCCATGCAACTGGTCACTACTACAGAGCCATAAAAAAATGCCAAAAAATCAACCTAGAGCTCTAACTCTAAGCTACACAATAAAAATAAATTTCCTTTTCAAAAGCTAAGCTCTCTAGGATCCCAAAATCATATTTTCAAAAATAGCATAGCTTTCTCTATGCTAAAAAGTAGATACCTTACCGCTATTTTTAATAAAATTTGGGTCATCAATAGGGTACTTTTGAAGTTTTTATATGTGTATAACCCAAATTTTTTGCACCCTTACCTTCAGGCTAAGGGATCTATGCCCATAAGGGGGATGCGAGAAGGAGGGGACAATACCTCGGATGGAGAGGCCCTTTGAAGGTCGTGCCTCTCAGGGGAGGGGTATAAGGGTGAATTTTTGATGGATAGTGGGGTTCACCAGGAAACTTTGAGTGGCAGTTTCTATGCCTAGGTCAAGAATGGGTTTGATGTGTTCATTTTATATTCAATCATTCAGATTCCTAGGTTGGCCAAAATGAATCTAAGCTATTATATATGAAATTTCTGGTTTATATGTAAACAATAAACATAAATGAATCCTAAATATAGAGAATATTCTAAAGTGGAGAAGAGTGCACCTGATTTCTGATGTCTGATGAATATTCTGAAGCTTGTAGGAGTCCAAATCATACCGGATATGATAGGATCATCTGTAATTGTACAGAATCGTCCAGATCACATGAGATTGTCTGAGATCATTCAAGATCGTTAGTGACCTCAGAAACTTGCAATCATGAAAACAGACACCAAAAACCAAATATGCAATTGCAATAATGATACAAAATGATAGAAATAAGAGTATAAATGCTTAAATGATAAATCCAGATATCTAATCAAATGGGATGCAATGTTTTAATAATTAATTTTGAAATTTATCATGCAAATATGCTAAATGGGGTGAACTCCAGGATGCAGAATAGAAGTAACTTAATATAATGCGTAATTTAAATAAGAAAAGGGATAGAAAATGCAAACTCAGGGCTCTGATCGCCCCCAATTTGAACTACAGTCAAAATCATCTGCAATCGTACGAGATCATTGTCGATCTCATCAGGATCGCCTAAAATTATGGTTGAATCGCCTGCGACGATCCGAGCTTCCTCAAGATGAAATACAATGAGATCGTGCAATAAAACTTGAAAACACAAATGCAAATGGTGGGGAATAGGATGTTCTAACACAACAAAAGCTAATATTGTAGGGAAATGATCAGCCAGGGAGCCAGGCAGGGGGATAAACTAAGAAAATATTAGTTTATATAGGATTAGGGGAAGGTTAGGAGGTTGGGGATCATCCCAATATGGGAGATCTCCAATGTAGGAATCTCCAACCGTGCAGACACACTTCTGCCTAAGTTGGAGAGGTTGTTGAAACAGAAGCTAATTATGAAAATTTGATTTTGGGACGAAATCGTCTGGACGTTCTGTTCCAGACGAATTCTTTTGATTTGGGACGATATCGTCAAATCGGCGACGATATCGTCCAATGGTCAAAAAAAATTCTAAAAATGGCATAAAAAATGAGGTGAGCGATTAACAGGCGGTTTCGGGGTTAAAATTCAAATTTTTATCTTTTACTGAGGGTTTAACCGTGCCAATTTTAGGGTGCTACAATATGGCAATAATGTTGGATTATATTACATTATTTGATACAAGCTAATATATCTCATGGTACACCTTATAAATAGTAGACTAGGGTTGAGTCTTATAATAGAGTGTGAGTAAATATTTTATGTAACGTAATAATGTATAGGAAATATAGAAGTGTCATGTGTGCAAGTGTAATGTGAGTATATATGCATAAGTATCTTATGTGTGACTGTGTACAAGTGTCTTTAGAATAGAATTTGGTAAGTGAAGAGTCATGTCTAGGGGTGCATACAAGATAGATTCATGTGTATGCAAGTGTCAAATAGAGAAGCCAAGAGTCATGAGACTTGGCATAAGAAAAGGAAGAGTCAAATAACCAAATAGTCATTCTACAATGGCTATATATTACTCCATGGAGGAACATCTCATATATCTCATACATAGCGAGCATAGTGATCATAGCAAGTATTGTGAGTATAGTTGTCCTTATTGTAACAAAGTTTTAAGATACATTTATAAGAGAAAGAGGAGTAATAAATATTACATATATTTGAGAAACTAATATTGTAATTTGTTCTACATGCTTTTTACATGTATGATTCAGGCTATTGCATTCATATTGTTCATTATTAATGAATTTTAGTTAATTTATCAAAAGCCTTAATTTACATATTAGTTGGCTCATATTATTCTTTTTACATAATTATATTAATCTTACTATATTGTGGCTATCATATATTTGATCTTGTGATATTTATCCTATGAGTTTTACATTAATATTAAGGCTTCAAAAGCCATTAGTGGTATTAGAGCTACAACAAGTTGTTTCTTACAAAGTGTGAATTTTTTTACCTATATATAAAATCATTTTTCTTATTTTATGATAAAATTGGTTACAATTTATCTACTTTAAGGGGGGATAGATCTGGAATCTATTATAAGATCATATGAAGAAAAATGCTTATATTTCTATAGTTATAGGAATAACTAGTGAATACTAAGACTTGACTACATAGTCATTCCACTAGGTTAAAGGATAACTAGTGAATACAAGGACTTATATTTGGGTGAATAAACTTGAATAAAATTGATGATTCGAGGAAACAGCCAACCTTGACATTGATTTGAATATTTGCAGATTGAATATTGAGGTAAAATCAACTCTCAAGATAGTTGGTCATTCAAGAAAAAGCCATCCTGACATTAAGTTCTCTAGTAAGGAGGAGAATAATTAGAGCTCTTAGGTGCAACATAATACATTGTTGTAGTAGAGGTTAGTCATCTGAAGGGTGATATGATTCCTATAATAAATAGAGAAGACTTTAATCTTCAAGTACAAGAAGTCAAAAAGCATTCATCAAGTAGGGATTGATTTAAGTTGTAATCTATTATTACAATTTTAGGTTACAAGAGAAATTGACCTTGACATAGAAGATCCAAGTCTTGAAGGTAAACCTTGACAAAGAAAGTTTCAAGTCATAGATAAATTGACCTTCACATAAGAGTATTCAGGTCTTTAAGGTAGACCTTGATAGAAAAGGATTTAGGTATTGAAGGCAGACCGTGATAGAGAAAATAATTCAGGTCTTGAAGATAGAGCTTGATAATTTGCTTGACATTGGAAGCCATATAAAATTTTTAGTAAATAAGTTTTCAGAGATAGAGAATATTTTAGGTCATTTAGAGACCTTGATAGAGATAAAAGTATAGATTCAAGAGGAAGAGAGACTCTTCAAAGAAATATCTCCATGATGAATATTTGAGGCCCTTATTAGTAAAAGTAAAAGAGGCCATATACAATATATATATATATATATAATCCCCTTATTAAAGGAAATAAAGGAGGCTTAAAGATATGTAGGTTCCAGATAAATAGAGAAATAGGCTCGAGGGGAAAGGACCATGAAAGAGAAAATTATTCATAATGATAGAAATTTAAAAAGAGAATAGTCTTACTTGGACTATAGAAGAAATAAAGTGTTAAGTACATTAAATAATAGATAATAGTTATTTGATTACAAAAAAAACCATTTAGCTAGATTGTTATTGAGCTAAGAAAAATAATAATCTATTCGACCAGTTAATAGATGAAGAAATTTGGCTAGTGAATAGAATCCATTAGAACAAATGCTTCATCCAAATAGCATTTGTGTCGACCAATAAGCCTACACATAAAAATAGAGTGAAATATTTTATAAGATTCCATTTAATCCATTAGTGTAGAGAAAAGAGCATAACCATGCATTACCAAATCACCTTATCATCAAAGCATAATATAAAATATAAGTGCATCATTTTTTACATTAGAATATTAAGTTTCAAGTAGAAATAATACACTATCAAGTGTAGACAAAAAGAAATTATAGTCGATATGCAAAATATGTTAAAGAAAAGAACTATATTAATGCTAAAGGGCAAATCATCTATTAGGTAACAAGCATAAACAACAAGCTTACTTAGTCAAGCTATTAGATAGAAAAACTAGCTCAATATACCTAGCTACTAAGCAATGAGTGTACACAAAGATCTCATTCTGCATAGCCATCAAGTGGCAAGGGCACATAGATACTTCATTCTACCTAGCTACCAAGTGGCGAGTGTACACAAAGAGCCACTTAGTAAACTAACACAAGAGCATTTGAAGCATCACAAAGAACAAAATCTCATGAGGTAGCATTCTGATTGTCACTCAAGAAGGATAACGAATAGCCAATGATAAAACTTGAGGCAAATGAGAAAGGAACCATCAAAAAATGAGCATAAGTTTTTATTTGAATGTTAGAAGGTCGGACATGTTGGAAAATAACATCAAGAAGCATTACAAAAATAAATAATTTAAGGTTAATGCTTGAGACACATCCTCTCTTACAATTTAGAAGTGAACTATCAAGCAATGAAAGGTAAATCATTTGATATATAATGTCTTGTTGGAGCATGCATAATAAAGAACCCTACCAAGGTTAATTTAAGAGTGATAAAGCTTACATCGAGGTAGTCAAACCACTATAGAAAAAAAAATAAGAATTGGTGCACACAAGATTAGAGGATTACTTTGAGGTAGTCAGACAACTACAACAAAGCAAGGTAAAATTTAGTGCACACAACGTTGAAGGTAAATTCAAATTTGAAATTAGGGTTTGTCAAATTTATGAAGCAATAAGGTTTAATGAAAGTTTATAAATACTTTAAGACCTTAGGATATATCATTATTTAATTATCAAGTTTAATTAAATTAGTGATAAGTAGTTGGAAAAAAAAATAATTTAGTTTATGGAGAGATAAGTAGAGTTTTTTATTTCTTAATAGTTCTTTCATTAATTTGGTTTATTAGATTTTTGAAATAATAGATTAATGAATTTTTGTAAATTACTATTTGGGAGCCAAAAGGTTTACAACTTCAAATTTAAAAATTTATACATGTAAAGTTCATATTTTCTTAGTTTTTAAATATTAAGGAGATATAAGGAATTCTACCTCAAAGGTTTTCTAACTTAGAAACTTTGAATTAATTTTAACCTAGAGAGACATAATGTAGTCTACATAAAAGGTCATATGAGCATTACTATTTCAAACAACAAGTTCTTTTTATTTGAATCTTAACTTTTGAAAGGACAAAATTATGCTTCATGGAAAAATAAAGTAAAATCAATTTTAATAGTAGAAAACATTGGGATATAGTTAGTGGAGAAAAAACAAAACCTATTGAATATGTTAGATAAATTCAAAAATATGAAGATGGTGAAGCCAAAGCACTTATGATAATAACATTTGCAATTACTAATGAAATACAACCTTATATAAGTAAAACAAAAACTTCTACAAAACTTGGAATACATTAGCTAAAATATTTGAAGGGAAAATCAAAGCTACTATCTTCAATCTTCAATATTAGTTAGATTCCTTAAAAGTTAATAGTGGTGAAAGTATTAAACTATTTTTTAGAAAGGTAGTAGATCTAAAAGCAAAAAATTTAACTCTAGGAGAAAAAGTAGAAGATAAATTTCTTGTTCAAGTGACATTGAGAGCTCTTCCAAAAAATTATAAGCATCTAGTTACATATTTGAAAGTACTAAGCAAAGATACTTAATTTTTTGAGTTATATAACATTCTACAAGAATATGAAATAGAAAATACTAATAAAGATAAAATTACTAACAATGCCTTAGTATCAAAATAAAATGCACAAGGAAAAATTCCATTTAATTTCTTCGGAGCATATTTGTTCTAGGAAGAGTGATGGGGTCTGAATCTCAAAAAAGTGACTATTATTAACAAGGTGTTGGTTTCAATGATGGCTTAGAAGGTTACCTCCAATTTTGATCATCTTTGATGCCATTTTATCAAATCCAAATACAATTTCAATTAGTTTCTATCAGATCATCTTCCTGTTGGAGGCTCTACATTTTGGAATAATTTATTCAAATCTAGGGATTTTATCAGAGACAATTCTTGTTGGATTATTGGTAATGATAGATCTATATCCTTTTGGGATGACTCATGGCTTAGGAATCACCAAATGGTTGAAGATCCTCAATTCGGATATTTGAGCCAGCTTTCCAAAGCGATGGGTTTTATTAGGGTTGTGAACTTTGTTTCTCTTCATAATGGATGTAAAAACTGGTCTCTCTCCCCTCCCTTTCTCAGGAATGTTCAAGATCATTTGACATGGAAGTCCCTTCTTTCTAATATGAAATGGTATGTAGTGTATTATGAGGAGGTGGTGGACCGGCTGGTTTGGGATGGTGATAGTGAGGGCTCCTTTATGGTTAAGGCAGCCTACTCTCTTCTCTGCCCTCGGGGAGCTGGTGATTTCCCCTGCTCTAAGATTTGGTTTAAAAATTTGACTCCAAAGATTAATATTTTTTTTGGTTGGTGGTTCAAAACAAAGTCCTTACTATAGAAAATTTGCAAAAAAGAGGGTTTAATTTGATTAATCGGTGCTTCCTCTGCAAGCAAGACTGGGAATATTCCTCTCATTTGTTCCTTAAGTGCAATATCTTTCTAGAAATTCTTTATAATTCCCTTTAGTAAATTGTGGTTACCTGGATTCCATCAAATTCTTTATATGAGTTGGTCAATCAGTGGTCGTCTCCCTTCTCTTCTCCCTGGCTAAAATATTTTTGGAAATTTTTGCTCCCCCATATTCTATGGGGGGTGTGGAAGGAGCGCAATGCAAGAGTTTTTAAAAATTCTAAGGGGGATTTCTTTCATTTAAGCCAGAGAATTGTATGGAAGGTGGTTGAAAATGTTCTCGCAGCTTTGAAAGACTCCCTCCCTTTTGTGCCATACGACCACCCTAATTTCACTGTGGAACAGTTCCTTGGCTTTCATCCAAAATTAAGGCCCCCACCAGCTCCAAATATTTGTACGTCTATCCATTGGGTCTTGCCCCCAACTAGCTGGTTTAAAATTAATTTTGATGGCGCATTGAATGCAAATCCAGGCCTAGCTAGTGCAGGTGGTATTATTCGTGATTATCATGGTTAGACTATTTTGGCTTTCATTGAAGATCTTGGCATTCAATCCTTGCACGTTGTGAAAGCTCGTGCCTCTTTCTTTGGAATTCAAATGCTAAAGGACCTTGGTTTTCGCAAAGTAGTCATTGAGGGGGATTCATTGAATGTAATTAAAATGCTTAAGGGTGAATGTCATCTTGGATGGCATATTTCTAATATTATTGAGGAATCTAGGGCCCATTTATTATCGTTGGAAGAGCTATAGATCAATCATGAATTTAGGTAAGGAAATATGGTAGCAGACGCTCTTGCGAATCTGGGTGTTTCTCGCAATAATGTGGTGATCTGGTGTACCGATTTTCCACCTTATATTATCTGCTTAATTAATGCATATATTATTCATTGCTTTTCAAGAGGTGCATAGCTATCAGTTTCTCTTCTTCATCGTGGTGGTGGAGTTTATTTTGGATATTCTTGATGATGGAGTTCATTTACTCGGGGCCTTGGTGTCATCTTCTTGGTTTTCTGTGGTTCAAAGTTTGAGCTAGGTGGTGTCAGTTGTTTTGGCTCTCCACATTTAAATTTTTGAATTTCCCTCGTGTGACCGTTTGGTGGGCCTTTATAGTAGGGTGTCAGTTTCACAAACTTTCTCCTAGTACATTTTTTCCAGTTTGTCCTCTCCTCTACTTTTGTTCTTTATGCTTTCTTGGGATGTCGTTTGTTTCTCCTCTCAAGGTCTGGGAGATTGCTATCTCTTCTTTCCTCAAGGGGTATTTTATTCTCCACTTTTTCCTTCCCCTATTATTGAGAGTGTACTATTGTGGCTATTTTTGTGTGAGTCCCTTTTTTCCTATCGCTACACATGTTAGAGGTTTTATCAGATGGTTTATAGGTGGTCTTTTTGGAGGTGGTCACCCCTCATTTTTTTACCTAAATTTTTAGCCCTTCCTTGGTCATCCTAGGCCCTATATTGGGTTTCTATTATTTTTAGTTCCACTCTACTCCGTGATAGGGTTGGTTTTGCTTCCCCTCTTATTTTTAGCTTTATTCCATTATTATAGCTCCTATGTTTCATCTCTTTTCCTGCTATTCCCTAGTTTTCTTTGATGGTGAGTCCCAATGCCTCATTTGTTTCTCTACACTTGAATTTTGGTAGCATAGTGTTGTTATTTATCCCTGGTTTGCCATGGGTTCTCTACTATCTGTTCTCCTCTGTGGATTGGGGTTGGCTCAGTTGTGCCTATTTTCTCTGGATTTTGTTTTGGATATTTATGATGGGAATAGAAAATATTTGTTCACCCAAACATAAGTTTTGTAAGTCCCAGCTCGAACCAATTTCTATCATCTTTGATAATTAAGTTAAGTCTATTTTGGCAGATGGTGGTATTCTAGAGTGCATCCAGAAGTTTCACGGGTTCAATCTGACGCTTACTAACTATATTGTGGCTTCATGGAATTATGGGTGGGTGCATATTGGCTCGTGGTCATTCCAGGTGATGATAGAGCTTATCAATAGAACCACTGACCTTCTTTTAGATGGATATTATCATCATGAATATCTTCACGGTGATAAGGAGGAATATCTTCCATAAAATTAGTTTATTTTTAGATAAGGAGGAATATCTTTTGAGAGTCCTAAATGGCTTTAGTGTGGGGGTGTTACCCCCTCCTTGTGATCATGTTGTTAGGGTTTTATGGATTATTTCAAGTTAGATTCTTCTTATGAAATTATTAGGAGTTTTCATGCTATTTTTTAAAATCATTTACGTCGTAACGCCCGCATGAATATCCCTATGTTTCTATTTTAGTATTTAAAAAATTATTTTCTTAAGGTGCAAAGTGGTTGATGCCAGGCCCCCATACATCAAGACCTTTCTCTTCTAGTGTTTGAATAGGTTGTTATGGAGCACGACTTGGTGGCTAATAAAATTATCAAAGTTTCTACTAATTCCCCTAGTCTTGTTCTGGGTACTTCTAAGAAGGTGACAGGGGATGACTCTAATAGTAGTGATGAAACTTACTCTTTTACCTTTGGCTTAGGGTATGATAAGGTTTCTAAAAATATTTAGGTTTCTGCAAAAGGGGTGTGTGGCAAGGCCTCTATTGATGATTCTCGGGCTGCAATCTTGGGCCCCACTTTTAGGTTTGATTTACCTCCTAATTTGGTGGATGTGAAGCTGATGGATGTTGTCTTTGCATCCGGTACCAATGCTCTTGGTGGTGCCATTCGTAAATAAAATTGTTTGCATAAAAAAGTTGGCAAGGAAGTTGGCCTCTCTCCCTCATCTAATTTTGGCGTTCTCCCTCATGATTGCCATAGTGAGAAGTTGGTTGATGAAGTTTATATCTCATTGGTTTCTAATGAGAAAAATAATTCCTCTATAATTAGAAACTCATTGATCTTAACCAATGAAAATCTTGGAGCTCACTAAAGTCTCACTGTTGTTGTGGCTCAATATTTGAACAGGCTAGGGTAGAACTATCTTAGTTCTCCTTTCCTTTGCTTTCTTGGATAGGTTTAGGGTAGTATTTTTCTATTTTAACTCGGGCGTCTGTGGGGTTCTTCTCTATTTTTATTTTTTGTTTGGCATCCTACTTGTAGTGATTGTGGGATCCCTTTAAAACCCTCTCTGTTTTTAGTAGCACAAAAAACAAAAATGCACAAGGTACTCTTCCTTTGACTTTAATATATAGATCCAAATGGAATAATATATATTTTCAAGTATGTAATAAAAGGGGACATAGTATAAATTTTTGTAGATATAACCCAAGGAATTAGTCTCAAGAAAATTAGATGAATCAAAGTGATAAAAAAAATAGTTCAGTATAACATAGACAATATCAAACTCAACACAATCCACAACGAAAATTATTCCAATGTCAGTATCATCCTTAGTATTAGTATAGTCATTGGAAGCATCACAAATAATAAACTCTCATGAGGTAGCATTCTTATTGTCACCCGAGAAGTATAATGAATAGCCAATGAAAAAACTTGAGGCAAATGAGAAAGGAATTATCAAACAATGAGCATAAGTTTTTCTTTGAATGTTAAAAGGTCAGACATGTTAAACAATAACATCAATAAGCATTACAAAAATAAATAAGGTAAGGGTAATGATTGAGACACGTCCTCTCTTACAATTTAGAAGTGAACTATCAAGCGATGAAATGCGAATAATTTGATATATAATGTCTTGTTGGAGCATGCATAATAAAGAACCCTACCAAGGTTACTTTAAGAGCAATAAAGCTTACATAGAGGCAGTAAAACCACTATAGTGGAACAAATAAGAATTGGTGCACAAAATATTGGAGGATTACTTTGAGGTAGTCAGACAACTACAATAGAGCAAGGCAAAATTTGGTGCACACAACGTTGAAGGTAAATTCAAATTTTAAATGAGGGTTTACCAAATTTATGAAGCAATAAGGTTTAATAAAAGTTTTTAAATACTTTAAGACCTTAGGAGATATCATTATTTAATTATCAGGTTTAATTAAATGGGTGATAAGTACTTGGAAAAAAAATAATTTAGTTTATGGAGAGATATGTAAATTTTTTTCTTTCTTAATAGTTCTTTCATAAATTTGGTTTAATAGAATTTTTTTTTTTTTTAATTTACATGGTGGAATCGGTAGCTGCTATGAATCCGGGCAGGCTGTCCAGCTTTTATGGTCGCCACAGTATTTTACGATGTCTACCCCAGAAGCTGCCACACAGATATTCGCGCAGTCCGCCCCTATAACCACCATGCCACAATCATTTTAACCCTTTTACGCCGTTGAAAGCACCAGGAAGGGGACAAGCATTCAGTTTTATGAGGCGGAGATTTGAACCTTGGACCTCCACCCCCTTATGGGGTTTGGATGAACAAATTGGTCTACACCTCGGACCTAGTTTAATAGAATTTTGAAATAATAGATTAATGAATTTTTTTAAATTAACTATTTGGGAGCCAAAAGGATTACAACTTCAAATTTAATAATATAAACTTACAAAGTTCATATTTTCTTAATTTCTAAATATTAGGGAGATATAAGGAATTCTACGTCAAAGGTTTTCTAACTTAGAAACTTTGAATTAATTTAAACCTATAGAGACACAAGGTAGTCTACATAAAAGGTCATATGAGCATTATAATGTCAAACAATAAGTTCTTTCTTTTCGAATCTCAACTTTTGAAAGGACCAACTTATGCTTCATGGAAAAATAATTTTAAAATCAATTTTACTAGTAGAAAACTTTGGGATATAGTTAGTGGAGAAAAAATAAAACCTGCTGAAGATGTTAAAGAAATTCAAAAATATTAATATGGTGAAGAAAAAGCACTTTTGATAATAACATTTGCAATTAATAATGAAATACAACCTTATATAAGTAAATCAAATACTTCTACAAAATCTTGGAATACATTAGCTAAAATATTTGAAGGGAAAAAAAAGCTACTATCTTCAATCTTCAATCTTAGTTATATTCCTTAAAATTTAATAGTGGTGAAAGTATTAAACTATTTCTTAGAAAGGTAGCAGATATAAAAGCAAAAATTTTAACTCTAGGAGAAAAAGTAGAAGATAAATTGCTTGTTAAAGTGACATTGAGAGATCTTCCAAAAAACTATAAGCATCTAGTTACATCTTTGAAAGTACTAAGAAAAGATACTTAATTTGTTGAGTTATATAACATTCTACAAGAATATAAAATAGAAAATACTACTAAAGATAAAATGACTAACAATGCCTTAGTATCAAAAGAAAATGCACAAGGTAATCTTGCTTTGACTTCAAGATATAGGTCCAAATGGAATAATAGATATTGTCAAGTATGTAATAAAAGGGGACATAGCACAAATTTTTGTAGATATAATCCAAGAAATTAGTCTCAAGGAAATCAGATGAATCAAAGTGGTCAAACAAATAGGTTAGTACAACAAAGACAATATCAAACTCAATACAATCCACAATGACAATAATTTCAATGTTAGTATCCTCCTTAGTATCAGTATAGTCAACCTTAGTTGCAATATAGAGAGGGAAATCAGAAAGGACATCTAGCCCAAGAAATTCATGAAATCCAAGAGTTAGAAGAAACTACTAAAGAAATGAATTCAAAGCTCTTTCAACAAAATTGATAATCAATGAAGATGAATTTCTCTTACAAAATTTGAAAGATACTAAACTTACAATTGATCAGGATACAATAAGGTAGCATGATAAGAACAAGATAGAAAAAAATAGATTGAAGAAGTAGAATACGAAGATTAGAAAAAATCAAAAGAAGGCATAAAGAGAACAAATCGAGCTCAAGTCCTAGGATCACTTGTAGCTTGAAGGATGAAGACCTAGATTGAAGACTAAAGTATTCAATAACCAAATAATGTAATACATGGGGTGTTGGAGAATATTATATTATTTGGTACATGATAATTTACCCTCATGGTACACCTTGTAAATATTATACTAGGGTTGAGTCTTAGATTAGAGTGTGAGTAAATATTTTATGTAATTTAATAATGTGCAGGAAATACACAAGTGTCATGTGTGCAAGTGTAATTTGAGTATATTTGGAGAAGTGTCTTATGTGTGAGTGGGCACAAGTATCTTTAGATTAAATTTTTCTATATGAAGAGCCATGTCTAGGTGTGCATACAAGATAGAGTCATGTGTATGCAAGTGTCAACTAGAGAAGCCAAGAGTCATGAGACTTGGCATAAGGAAAGAAAGAGTCAAGGAAAAAAATATTCATCTATAATAGCTATATATTACTCCATGGAGGAACATCTCATATATCTCATACATAGCGAGCATAGTGATCATAGCAAGTATTGTGAGTATAGTTGTCCTTATTGTAATAGAGTTTTATGATACATTTCTACGAGAAATAAAAGTAATACAAATTACATATATTTGAGCAAATAATATTATAAGTTGCGCTACTTGATTTGTACATGCATGATTCAATCTATTACATTCATATTGTTGCTTATTAATGAATGTTATTTGATTTATTAAAAGCCTTTATTTACATATTATTTGGATCATATTATTCTATTTACATCATTATCTTGATATTACTATATTGTGGCTATCATATATTTTATCCTATGGTATTTATCCTATGAATTTTACATTAATATTAAGGCTTCAAAAGCCATCAAATAAATGCTTGAAAAGCGAGAAAAATATAGACACCTGATTTTTATTACCTATCACATCCTAGGATCCCAATCAATTTTGACAACCTACCCAAGTTATTTTCATCCTTGACTATAGAAATTGGGTTTTCAAAATAAGTTTGTTGCTTATAGGAAATTTCATAGGCTATGAATTTTTCATCTTGCAATGAACCTTATCTAGAAATAAAATTTCAAATTCTTGCCCTTCCAATGGTTAAATGGATGAACTTTACACCTTAAAAAGTTCATAGTCACAAATTTATCTTTGAAGCTTCAAAATGAATGTTTATCTTCCTACCTCTTGTTCCTATCCATTCCAATAGTTTGCCAATCCATATTGGTTTGATGTGCCTTTGAATATTTTCAATTTGGCATGATTTTTTTCTATTCCAATTTGATCAAAGCATGCCAAATATCCTACCCTAATTTTTTCCTAGTTGGAACTTACTTTTTCCTCATTCACATAGATTTGAAAATTGTACCTTCCTCTTATCTTGTCTAGGCCCCCAAAATCTATAAATTGGGTATTTCATCTCAAATAAAAATAAATGATAAAATGAACACACTAGGAAAACATGAATTAACACAACACAAGAGCATTTGACACAAGAATAGCAAGTAATTTTGTAGCATAGCCTTTGCCTTTTCCTTCTATAAATACCTCTTTGCCCTTAAATATCTTAAAACACTACATATATGAGTGTATTTTTTATGGTGAAAATGGGAGTTATCTTGTCATATTTTTATTTCTTTTCTTTTTTGCTTTAGGGGTCTTTCAATTCTTTATTAGACCCTTTTGCTCTAATTTATTGCACTATACCTTGTTATATGATCTTAAATGCCCTATGTAATTCATTTTAGCACACTAATGTTATTTGTATTAGACTTGTTGAATTTTCTTTAATCATCTTGCATGGTTCAAAGGCATTCGTAGGGAATATCCTATTCAATTTCTTGGGCCAATGCCTAGTAGATTTAACCTTGATTTCAACTCTATAACTACATACTACAAAATCCCAACCAATAGGACTAGCAGACTATGATTTCACCTAGAGTACTCTCTATGTGAGTTTTTAATAATTTTCTAATTCCTTGATATTATTTTAGCCAATCTATCATTTTTTCATCCTAAAATATCTTCTATTTAATCCTTAGGTCATACACTCTATATACTATGAACCTATCCTACAAGCAATGAACTCACCGAGTAGACAACAAACTTTTCTCATTTAGTGTTTTTATTAGTTTTAGCATTATAACAATCCTTAATCAATCTAGGGACATTCTAGCATCTTCTCAATTATTTCACTTTCATTTTATATTAGTTACATTTTATTTTTATGCAAATAATGTTCTTCTATAGGTTCAAAATAAGTTTTGTAAAAAGGAACATGGGGTTTGAGTATAGAATCAAGAAGTCTAAAAATTTGTCAAGTACCAAGTAGGCACCATAAAGCTAACACCCCTATTTTTTTACCCTTTTAACTTATTTTGCAAATATGTAGGTCAACAGCAGGGTTTTGTGTAAGGAGTTGACCCCAAAATATATTTATAAAAAAATTGTGAATTAATTTCAAAATCCAAACGAACAGTGTCCAAACACATGTAGAAGGCTCACTATTATTAGGGGTAATGTTGGAAATTTAAACTTAAAATGGTAAAATTATTATAAAATTGGGGTGAATCGAACCAAAAAAAAATTTGCACCCAAATATTTTTGGCTAATGGACCCTAGTAAAGGGTCCCAAATATTAGCCAATACCAAAGTTTGAAAATCCTAATTTTAACCAATTTGGTGATAAATAGCCACTATGCATAACCTTGGTCAACAGACAATGAACCCGTTATAGGTGGAAAACTTGTCTATAGGTAATGAACATATCACAGGTGATAAATCTATGTTTAGGTGGTGAATATATCTTCAATAGGGCTTTTGGTACTTTTGTTTAAGTTTTCCTTTGTATCATCACTTGTTTGCTTGTTTTTTTACTATGTTATTTATGGTCCTCTTTTTAGCTCATTAAAGCAACATAACAATTAAAGAAGTAATGTTAGGATCAAATAATTCATAAAAATTATTTTATTCCAATCTACTCATTAAGCATTCAATCATATTGAATATAGATTACATATAAGCTATAACTTATGTTTGTGCATTCTCTCTTACACCCTTATAAAGATAAAGGAATTTTCTTTTAATTTATGTTGTAAGTTGCATGGTTCTTGCAATGAATTGGATAAATCATATAGACCTTAGACCATTGTTTTATTCAATTATTGTATATTATATTTTAGATATATTTTTTATTTTGCAAAGGTTAAGTCGTGATCATTCGATGCCAAACATAAGTGATTGTTGAATTAGCATATAAAATAAAAAATTAAGTGTAAATCTTCAAATAACTTTGGTGAACCCTTTGATCCCCACAAAATTATGAAAATAATGATGAGATTTATAGCATATGGGTCTATCCATGAATCTTTGTCCAAGTGTAGACCCACAAGTTTGGAGACCAGCATCCCCAAATATAGGTCTACATAACCCTTATAACATGATTCTCCATATTTATAGCATATGGATTTTTGTAAACATCTAAGATATAATTTGGATGTTATATTACAACATCTATGTTATAACTCAATGTTATATTTAAAATAACATCTATCCAAAAATCACTTTTTCATATACCTCATTTTCTAACATCTAAAATAAAATTTGAAATAAAAGTATTCATAAATTAAATGCCTTGAATAATGCTACTATGGTGTTATTGGTTTCATAATGGTACCAATAAATTAGTTGAATTTATAACCACTATGACATCGTATTTATTTCTATTAAGTATCAATTTAGTATAAATAAGACATATTTGATCTTGTGGTTCAATGTAGTGCTACGCTTTTGTCGATATAAAAAAATAGATTCAATATGGTGATGCTAGAGTGAGTTAAAAGTGACACTATGGATGTGAAATGTGGCAGCAAGAAGATTATAAATAAGTAATTTCTTGAAATAAATCCTTCAAATGCATTCATATATCCTTAGATATAACTAAACATACATGACTATAAATGGGATCTAAACTGCAAATAGTCAAAAAATGATAAAGTTGATAATGCTATAAAAAACTAAAATTTATACTATTTATATTCTCAATAACAAATAATTATATTATGACCAAAATTTATTACTAAATGCATGCAATAGAACAATAAAATGCTTATATTTTAAGTACCAACAAATAAAATTTTGAACATAAAGAATTTTTTATCTATCTCTAATAGTACAATTATGGATGGCATTGATCAAACTATAAACATTTCATAAAATCATGTCTATAAATTAGACGATATTAAGTTCAAATATTTTTCAAGTCCCTATAGGACCTTGTAACTATTTTGTAATACATAGTCCATTTTGTTTCCTCATACAATTGATATAATATTATCAATTTATTTTTAAGAGAATACTCTTGAGACATAGTAACCCCATTCATCACCTCTTCCTAGGTAAGAGCGAAAAGAAATTTAGAATGGAAATTCTATAAGGAAATGGGTTTATCACCCTAAATTTTTTAGATATGAATCCATGTGAAACCATATGATGGTAGAGTAAGAGTCTTGCAATATTGATAATAAATTATCTAAATAGATTTTTTTACAATGTAAAACTAAAATACCCTATATTTTTGAGTGAAGTTATGAACTATGTGGGCATAAGAAAATATAATATTATTAATTTATCCCTTTGAGGGTTATCCATTACCATAACCCTAGAATAACTAGTATGCAAATATTCCTTACCATGTGATTCATAGGATAGAAGAAGTAAGTATTTAGAACATTTTTATGTAGTTTTTGATTATGTATTTGATTTAAATATGCATTATCACTTTAAACTATTGAATTAGTTTATCTTTACATAAAAATATTTGTAAGTATGGCTTAGTGATAAATAGTGTCTTGATCATGGCAAATTTCATAAATATAAGACTATTTTATCTAATAAAAGAAAACACCAGTGTATGAATTCAAGGAGTTAACTAAAATAGGAGCTTGAGATGCATTATTTTTAAAATCATGAACTTTTATATTCAAGTAAATAAAGTAAGTAGTGTTATTTTAAAAATATTTGTGTGAATATATCTTGATGTTTGGAATGAAACAAATAAAATTTTGCTTCATGGAATTATTTATGTTATATGTCCAATTTTGTGAAATCCTTGATATTTTACTCATGATTTCTGCATACTCTCTAAAAATATGTTATATGAATTTTTTTATTCTATTTAATAAGTTATATGGGATATGAAGAAAATTGAGGAATAGCTACGAAGCAGCGAAGGTACTGTTGTGGCAGGCGGGAACAATGAGCAAGGGATAGGCGAGGATCTAGAGGGGGAACTGAGGCAGAGGATGAACGAGATTCGATTTCTGAGCAAGTAGGCATGGACAAGGGCCCGACCCTCCCTAAAAATATCCTGAAAAAGGGACCCAGGAAGGTGCTACGAGGCCCAAAAATGTATGTTCTTTTTTGAAATCCTAAAAGGTAAAAGGGGTGATTTCTTTAAGGCTTACCCACCCCTGATTCCTGAAAAGAACAGGATTATAGCTCCAGCAAATATTATGGATGGGTTTTTGGCTTTGGAGAAGCACTCTTTGGTAGGGAAGTTCCTGGGAGGAAGGCCTGACATTGAGACTATAAGGGCTTGGGCATGGACCAAATGGAAAACTACGGGTAATATGGAGATTGTGGCTCTCTCAAGAGGGTTTTTCATAATACGATTTAACAATAAGGAAGATGCGGAGCGTATTTTAACAGGAGGGACATGGTTCCTAGGTAGGCGTATCCTTTTCCTCAAACACTGGGGTGAGGATTTCGACCCGAAGATGCAAAATATTAACATGACCCCCATCTGGGTCCACCTTTTGAATTTACCTGCTCAATTCGTTCATGAATATTGGCTTCGAGGAATAGCGAAAACAATAGGAGAACTGGTTGCTATTGATCATTCCACTATGGCAAGGACAAGAATGACTCAGGCAAGGATCTATGTAAATGCAAACCTAGAATCAGATCTACCAACCTTTGTTGAGTTGGGCTATGAAAACTACCTGAGGAAACAACCCATTGAGTATGAGAACAAATCGGCCTTTTGCACTGAATGTAAAAACCAGGGCCACCTTAGAAATCAATGTCCAACTTTGGTCATCAAAAAAGAAGGTCCGAAGAAACCAGATCTGAGAGGGTTGAATGATAGAGGGATCACCAGAAACCAAGGACCTCGGGTCCCACAAGGCAAAGGAGTTTACAGGAAGGTAAGGAATGACCAAAACAATAGTGAGCGTCAAGCTCAAATCAAGCAAAAGGAGAAAGGAAAGCAACAAACCGAAGTGGGAGATCAGGTAAGTCCCAAAACCCTAAGTTCCAATAGGTTTGAAGTTTTAGTAGATAGGGATTCAGATGATGATAATGAGGAGGATAATGATCCTCAGATAGAGTGGCCTAAAAACCTAGAATCTCCTTCAAAAGTAGGGCCATCCAAGGACATGTCATAAGGCCCGAATAACCTTCAAAGTGGGTCTCAGAACCCAAGTGAATACAGGTTGAACCTGGAGGGAGTAGATTCAAGTATTGATATAATGAGTACCATAAGGAATACTGGGGGTTTTAGTCCCATTCTGCAACAAATCATTCCCCCCAAGTTTAGCCCAAAACAGACTAGAAGTTCAGCAAAATTCTCGATTGATTTTGGGAGAAAAAAAAAGAGAGGATGAATGTCAGAGGCTGAACATTATAAACTCAAGATTGACAATGAAATAGCAAATGGGAAATAGAGGACACTTTTACAGCAAGTTATCACAAGTCAGGATGATAGCAAAAACAACAAATCTCCCCCACCTCAAGGAAAGGGGAGAGGGAAAAACTCCAAGCAATCTAAATGAAGATCCTCTCATGGAATGTGAGAGGCCTTAATGGCCTAGTAAAACAAAGGATGGTCAAGTCATTAAGGAAAACAGTCAACCCGACAATTATGTTACTTCAAGAGACAAAAATGGATGAGGGTCAGTCAAAGTTGGCAGCCTGCAGAATATGGAAGCATGGGGAAATGGCTTTCAAGCAAGCAAGAGGAGTTTCTGGAGGACTCTTGACTATGTGGGATTCCAAAAAAGTGGAAGGCAATGTCATCCAGGCTGAGGATAGGGTCCTAAGTGTCCTCTTTCATGATCTAGACAACAATAGGTCATGGATCACTTCAAATGGGTATGCTCCTAATACTGTGCAAGAAAGATTTTCACTTTGGGAATATTTGAGCCACTTGAGCGAAGCGTTCCGTGACATTCCTTGGGTGATACCCGTCTGATAAAAAAGGAGGATCTGGCATGCCATCCAGAAGCATGCAGGATTTCAATATGTTTGTCAACTCAAATGAATTAATGGATGTCAAGTTAAAAGGAGCCAAGTACACTTGGAGCAACCGCCGGGTGGGGAATCATTTGATTCAGGAGAGGCTGGATAGGTTTTTCTTATCTAAAGAGGCTATCACGGCTTTTGGGGATTCATCCCTGCATTCTCTTCCCAAGATAGCTTCTGATCACAGTCCTATCCTACTTGAGGTTCCCCAAGACTCATGCCTGAAGAAGCCTTTTCGGTTCGAGGCGATGTGGACTAAGCACAAGGACCTCAAGGAAATAATTAACCAATGGTGGAAGCACAATTTTCAAGGTAGCCCCTCTTTCAAACTTTCCCAAAAACTAAGGATGGTGAGAGATAACCTCAGAATTTGGAACAAGGAAGTGTTTGGAAATCTGTTTGAGAAAAAGAAAGAGGTAAGTGACAAACTGAGTGCCATCGAAAGGAGCATTGAAAATGGTACTTATGACGAGGCAACCAGAACAGAGGAGAAAAATCTTTTGGCTGAGTATCACAATATTTTGGCCTGTGAAGAAATGTATTGGAGGCAGAAATCAAGAGCGTTATGGCTCAAGGATGGGGACTCTAACTCTAAATTCTTCCATGTGACCACCCTAAGAAATAGAAGCAACAACAAAATTAGAGAACTTATTAAGGAAGATGGATCCACCACTCACGATGTTCATGAAATCAGAGATGAAGCAGTGGCTTACTTCAGCAACCTCCTGGGAGAGGAGGCCCAATGCCAGGCCAATGCAAGAGACTCCCTCCTACAAGTTATTCCTCAAGCCATTGACAGTGATATGAATAGAAAACTCATTGATCCTTTTTCAGATGAGGAAATCAGAGAGGCCCTATTTTCAATGGATCCGAACAAAGCCCTAGGACCGGATGGGTTCTCACCTCAATTCTTTCAAACTTATTGGGATACTATGGGGGCCGATGTTTGCTCGGCTATTAGGGAATTCCAGTCCTCCAAACACATTCCTAAAAGCTACAATTCCACGTTTATAGCCTTGATTCCAAAAGGATCATCCCCTAAAACTATGGTTGATTTTAGACCAGTGAGCCTATGTAATGTTTCCTACAAAATCCTTACCAAATTGATTGCAAATAGGATGAAAGGTATTCTGCCCCTCATCATTGACCAATGTCAGGGTAGCTCGGTCCAAGGGAGATCCATTCTTGATGGGGTTATCATAGTCCATGAAGCCCTTCATTCAACCAACCAAACCAAGAAAGCTTCCTTTGCCCTAAAGCTTGATATGAATAAAGCTTTCGACCGCATCAATTGGGAATTCCTAGAGGCCTTGTTGATCAAATTTGGATTCCACCATCAGTGGGTCAAGCTTATTCGAGGATGCATCCACAAGCCCTGGTTTTCTATCCTGGTTAATGGGTCACCAACTGGGTACTTTCAAAGTCATAGGGGCCTTAGACAAGGGGATCCTATAAGCCCCATGCTTTTCATCATAGTGGTCGAAGCCTTGGGAAGGACCATCAAAGTTGCTTGTTCAACAGGCCTAATCTCTGGTATCAAAGCCACGTCCCAAACCACCCCAGTCACCCATCAACAATTTGTGGATGATACACTTATGCTTTCTTTAGCTTCTGTGGAAGAGGCCAAAAGAATCAAACACATATTAAAATTGTATGAGGAGGCGGCTGGTCAGAAGGTCAACTTCAATAAAAGTAAGATATACTTCCTCAACACCCCTATCCCAAGGCAGACCAAGATTGCAGGGATTATGGGGTGTTCTATATCCACTTTGCCGACATCATATCTGGGCCTACCTCTCTTTACTGGGGCCCCCTTGGAAGTTATGTGGAATAATGTGGTGGAAAGAATTCAAAAAAAGTTAGCTGGTTGGAAAGGTCACTTTCTGTCCCAAGCGGGCAAAGCTACCCTGACCATGTCTTCGCTTCAAAGTATTCTAGTTTACTTCTTGTCAGTTTTCAAGGCCCCGGCTCGAGTGTTTCAGAAAATTGAGCAGATGCAAAAGAAATTCTTATGGTCTAGATCGGAAGGCAAGCATAGGATCCACCTAGTTGGTTGGAGTAAGGTGTGCCACCCCAAAGAGGGTGGAGGCTTGGGATTGAGGAAAGTCTCCCACCTCAATACAACACTGCTAGCCAAACAAGCGTGGCGTGTCCTCACAAATGTGGAGAATGAATGGATATCTATTGCGAAGAGGAAATACCTTAAAGGAACTGTTTTTTTGAACACCCCCATTCCGATAAGAGGATCGGCTTTCTGGAAAGCAATTTTGGCAAGCAGAGAGATAGTAAAAAAAGGCATGAGATGGATAGTCGAGAATGGCACGAATATCAGGTTTTGGGATGATAGATGGGCTAGGGAGGAGGCTCTCGCTTTAGATCCCATTTTAGTAAGGCTTAAACAATACACTGATGACAACTTTGGACCTCTGGTGGCAGATTTTCTGAGACAGGAGGGAGGAAACCTGAGATGGAAGCCCATCAAGGCTCAGGGTTTGGAAGCTGAATCCAAGGAGCTAGAACACATTTTATCTCAACAATTCATTTCTATAAGAGTAGTAGAGGATCACCTGAGGTGGGCAGTGATCGAAAGTGGGGAATTTATAGTCAAAACCACCTACAAGATGCTTCTTGACCCTGAGGATCCGTCGTTTCAAACTAAATTGGTGTGGATCAACAAGTTGATTCCCAAATTGGCCCATTTTGCATGGGTTGTTATTCAAGGAAAAATCCTAACCATTGATAACATGATAAGGAGAGGCATGATTTTACCTAACCATTGTTATTTGTGCAGGGCTAGCTAGGAATCAATCCACCATATTTTTCTAGAGTGCCCCTGGTCTGTTGCCATCCTCAGTGGAGTGTTTCAAACCTTCAATATTTCGTGGGCAATGCCAGCTATGGTCTATGAGCTATTCCAACAATGGCCTAGTCCCTTTGTCAGTTTGCAACTTAGGTTCCTTTGGAAGATCTGCCTTCATCACTATCTCTGGAAAATTTGGTTAGAAAGGAACCATAGAGCTTTCAACGATTCCAACCTTGACCCGGTGTCAGTCATCAATAAAATTCTGGCCTTTGCTAAAGAAAACCTGAGCATCTTTACCTCGAGGCCTCAATACATTCCTTCTAGTGAGAAAAACCTTGCCCAATCCTTAAATATCACTTTAGATGAAACCCTGGGTGTTAGTAAGCCTCATCCGAGATTGGAGACCAGGTGGAATGCCCCCCTAGTGGATTGGATCAAACTCAACTTTGATGGGGTAGCTAAGGACAATCCTGGTAAAGCAGGGGTTGGAGGAGTGGTCAGAGATAATCAAGGGTAGGTAGTCATTGCCTTCTCTAAAAATCTAGGAACCAAGACAAATAATGAGGCCGAAGCCAGGGCACTATGGAGAGGTCTGCAGGTGATGCAGGAGATCCAAGGCAAATGCATTGTGGAAGGGGATTCCTTAAATATCATCAACCTCCTTAACAATGAAAGGAAACCTCCTTGGAGGATCGAGGCCCTCATAAATGAAGCAAGGATCCTATATTATGCAAGGGAAGAAAAATTTGCTCAACACGTGTTCCGTGAAGCCAACAAGGCAGCTGACAGGTTGGCGAACATTGGTGTAGAGGTTGACGGGCTTGTCACGTGGACACAAGGGGTCCCACATGACATGGAGGAAATCATCCAATGTGAAATAATATGATAGGGCCCACATGGTTCAATCGATGTCTGATCACGTGCCCTTTTGGGAATCCCACTAGGGGGTGGCAACGGGCCCAAAATAGAAAGCTTTTCTCATTGATCGTGCTTAGGTTGGAAAACACAATGATCCCGCCCAAGGCCAGCTGGGTATTTTGGAAAAATAGGAGCCAGAACTATGAGGTAGTGGGCATTACCCCAAAAAAAGACAATTATGCGAGGAGGTGGTCCCGAGGAAGGCGATGGAAGTTTCCAAATCTTGGTAGGAGCGGTCATGCTTCTCTCGAGAGGCATTGGTTTCCCGCCAGAAATTTTTTGTCAAACCTTCCCATAATGACTAAGATAACGGATCCTACTAGATGTGATGAGGGATACGGTGACTACGATCCCTATGCTGAAGTGGCAAGCTTTTCAAGATAAAGGTGATTGGAGGCACACTCCCAAACTTGGCACCATTTTCAAGGACCCAACAATGGATGGACGAGGCAACCAAAGGCGCTACCACCTTACTATTAATCACTGTTGTAGAGGGACATCGAGAACTATGAGTGTTGAGCTTCCAATTAACCAAGAGAGGAATTTGATAGTGAACATCAAAAACATGATCTATATTGAGCCTAGCATTGTTGTCATGGAGCCGACAGCTCAGGCTATTCTGATCGATAGACGTTTTACCCAGTTCTTTGATCTATTCTCGGGTGTGGAGGAGGATATTACGCTGGTAGTGATGGAGACGTGGGAGGATGGTAAAGTGGAGATCCGAGGATGAGAAATTATCATTGACGTCAATATGTTGGCTGCGATTACTGGGCAGACGGTTAAGGGGAGGTCGATTCACAGACAGAAGCACCACTGGGAGGTGGAGCTAAAAGAGTTTAAGGATAACCCAAAAATTTTCAAGGAGGCGAAGAATGGGCTTACAAGGATGGACCTCCCGACCCCTTGGAACGCGGTTATGAAGAATGTTCTAGAATTTATCACGATGGAGGACCCTGGTAAGGTTCTGCTAAGTTTCCATTATGCCTTTGTCAACTTTTTTTTCTAGGGATGTGAACCCGATTAGCATTCCCCAGTTCCTGATGAACTCCCTGAACCATACCATAACCTCTTCCCATAGCAAGAAAGGTTTCTCCATGCCTATGCACCAAGGCCTTCTCAAGGTAATCTACAAATATGTGCTTAATAATGCTCCCCAAGCCGAACCCCCTACCCCTCCCCAATAAGATCCCCTGATTATGTGCAGTGAAAGTTAAAAGGGGAGAGATAGCCCTGGTCTACCCAAACCCTCTCCCTGCCAAGAAGAGAGAGGGTGAATCAAGCATTAAGGGAGGTCCGACAAGGAAAATATTGAGGATTGAGGAACCGGCCACTAGGTCCTCCTTGAGATTGAAAAACAAGCAGGTGCAGGGAAGTGGCAAAATCTTGGAGATTACCTCTGAGGATGAGGGTCCCGACCCTTCAATCATGGAGCTGAAGAGGTTTATCCTGAACACGGCAGCCAACATTAACCACCAGATGCAGGAACTTCAGGAAGTCTTAACCAAGGTCTTCTTTAATGAGGGTTACCAGAGCAACAAACCTGTGGTCTACAACCCAGAGATGGACGACAACGAGGATGACAAAGACGAGGACCAGGAGGAGGAGGAAGAAGAGGAGGACTAGGGTCTTCCTTCCTGATTACTCTGCTCTAAGTTTTTGTAGTGTTGAAAATGCTTGTGTTCATCTCTGCTAATTTTACATTTTTCTCAAGGCAGAGCTTTTGTCTATTTTTGTTAAGGGTTTGTGCTTGGGTAAGCTCCAGGGTATGGGATGGATGCCATTGGTTTTTGGGGCCCTATAAGGGCTTTGGTTTCTTTTTGTTGTATGGGTCTTGTCTAGGGTGGGATGACCAGTATGGAGGCTCCCAGTTAAGGAAGACTTGCATGGGTAGAGGAAAGAGGATCCTTAGTATGTTTAAGTTTCGGTTCATTAGCTCAAGGCTGACTTTTGTAAAAAGGTTTTGGGTCAACCTGAAAAACCTGGTTTGAATGAAATAATTTATTTACCAAAAAAATTAAGTTATATGGAATTGAAATTATCCTCAAACATATTACATAATGATCACATATTGGTATTGATATTAAAATAGCTTTACAATTATACATGTATACCTTGGCAAGGTCTAAATCTTAAAAGTTGAGAAAGATAACTAAATGAGTTAATGTTATTTGATGGCATATGTAACATCTTGTTATTTATTTATCCATAGGATATTTTGTTATATCCATAGTCCTTTTCTACTACCAAGTAGGGTTTAAATCCTAGGGTTGCCCCAAAAACACCTATTCCACCTCATTGTTATTTAACTCAACATCAGGAGGATAATCGACAGCTTGAGATTGGTACTACCATTGTCAGGTTGCAATGCACTCAATAAATGCAGGTCAGACTACTACCTTTGCACAAACAAGGATACCCCTAGGGTATGAACCTAGGCCTCTCTTTGTAAGTACCATAACTTATCAATCCACCTCACCCATAGGGATGTATGTAACATCTTGTTAAATTATATATTATTATTTAATATAATGTGTACTCTTTATTAAGAAAATATTTTGATGTGGTAAACAATTAAAAATTTTAAAGCAGAAAACTAAACACTAAAATGACTTATAACTAGTTAATATTACCTATTAGCAACCAAAAAAAAAGGGAGTTATACTACTTGAAACCAATTAGTCTTACACAAAAAACTTAGTAATTGACTATTATGATATAATTAGAAATAAATTTAATTTATAAACATATTCTTAAATACTAACTTTAACAATTATTAAACAAATTACCTTAATCAATAAAAATGTGAGAAAAAAATATTACCATACTAGCACATCAACAACTATATTTAAATATTTAGGGTTCACTTAATATACCTTACAAATTACCATTCTTGTTTATTGTTTTAATTTCTTGAAAACATTTCAATCACTAAAAAATACCTAGCCTCTTAAGAACTTTACAATAGTATATTATTGCAAAATTTAACTCACAAATATGTTAAGCTTTGAGAGTTTTGACACTTTTCACATGAAAAAAATATTAAGCTATGAAACTTTCATAAATGTTCACTAATTTATTTAACTTCATTGAATAATTTTTTGACACATACCTATAAATATGCTCTTTGATGACCTCCTATCTCTCAAATCATGACCATGCAATGTATTCATCACTTCTGCTGAGCCATCAAAAAATACCAAAAAGTCAATTGAGAACTCTAGTCCTCCAAGTTGCATGGTAAAGATGAATTTCCTTTTACCTCCTCACTACCTAATATAGCCCCTCTAGGACTCAAAATTTCCATTTTCAAAAATTGCATAGCTCCCTCCATGTTGAAGAGTATTTACATAAGGATCACTTCTTTCAAAATATTGGGGTTATCAACAAATACTTTTGAAGTATTTATTGCGCAATAAATGCTTGAAAATGGGTAAAATGTAGACACCCAATTTTGCTCATCTATCACATCCTAGGATCCTAGTCAATTTTGGCAATCTACCCAAGTCATTTTTAGCATCCACTATAGAAATTGGATATTAAAAATAAGTTTGTTGCTCGTAGAAAAGTTCATAGGTTGTGAATTTTTTTTCTTGTAGCAAACCTTATCTAGAAATAAAATTTGATATTCTTGTCCCTCCAAAAGTCAAATGGATGAATTTGCCACCTAGACAAGTTCACAATCACTAATTTATCTTTGAGTCTTAAAAATAGAATGTTTCTTTTCCTAGCACTTATGCCTATCCATGCTAGTAGTTTTCCAACCTAGATTAGATTGATTCACCTTTGAATATTTTCAATTTGGCACACTTTTTGCCTATGCCAATTCAATCAAATTATGCCAATTCTCCAACCCTAAATTTTGCCTAGTTGAAACTTGTTTTTTCTCATTCACATAGATTTGACAATCTTACCTTCCCCGCTTCTCCTTCAAACCCCAAAAATCTATAAATTAGGTATCTCATATCAAATAAAAAATAATTATAAAATTAACATGAGGAAAATCTAAATTGACACAATGCAAGATAATTTGATAAAAATACAATGAGTAATTTTGTAATGAAGCCCTAGCCTATTTTCCCTTTAATATTTTAAAATATTGCATGTACAAGTTTATTTTGTATGGTGAAAAGGAAATTTCTTGTTTTCATGTATTTTAGCATTATAACAACTATTAGTCAAGCCTAGGGACATTCTATCAACTTCTTAATTCATTTAATTTGGTTTTAAAACTATCAGATTTTAGTTTTATGCAAATAATATTCTTCCACAAGTTCAAAATTTATTTTGTAAAAATGAACATGGGGCTTGACTTTAGAACAAGAAATTTTAACAACTTGTCAAACATCAAGTAGGTTCCATAAAATAAACATCTCTATTGTTTTTCCCTTTTAGGCTTTATTTGTAAATTTACAAGTTAGCAGGCAACAAACATGTCATACGTGATAAACTTATCTATAGTCAATGAGCCTATCATAGGTGATAAATTTGTGTTCAAGTGGTAAATTTATCTTCAATAGGTCTCCTAGAACTTTTGTTCTAGTTTTTCCTTTTATCATCACTTGTTTGCTCTTTGTTTATGGTCTTTTTTTTAGTTCATTAAAACAACATAACAATTAAATAACTAATGTTATGATATATTAATTCATCAAAATTATTTTCTTTCAAGCATATTCATTAGCCATTAAATCATATTGCATATATCTTCCATATAGACTATAACTTATGTTTGCACATTCTCTCTTATACCCTTACTTAGAAAGATAAAGGTATTTTATTTTAATTTTTTTTAAAGTTTCATAGTTCTTGCAAGGAATTAAAAAATCACATAGACCTTAGACCTCTATTTTCTAGATTTATTCCATATTGTAATTTAGATAGTTTTCATTTTGCAAAGGTTAATTCATGATCATTAGCTACCAAACTTAGGTGATTGTTGAATTAACATACAAAATAATAGATCTAGGGTAAATCTTAAAATACCCTTTTTGAACCCTATGATCCCCATCAAAGGGCTCAAATAATAATGGGATTAAGGCAATAATCTTCCTTCGAGTGTGGAACCTTGAGTTTGGAGATCAATATCCCAAAATCCATGTTCATACAACCTTTATAACATGATTTTTTATATTTATAGCATATGATTTTCTATAGAAACCTCAGATATAACTTAGATGTTTTATTATTACATCTATGTTATAACTCAATGTTATTGAAGAACACAAGCTTATACTGAGAGGGGTGGTAAACAGTATAAGACCAATTTTTACTTTTCTTCTCAAATCAATATTATGCAGTGTATAGATAGCAGTATCAATAGCAATAATCAAATCAATGCACAAAACACCATACACAATAGAGACACAGATTTAACGTGGTTCACCTAATGTGGGATACCTCCACAGAGAAAATATTTCTTCTAAATATTTCTCAAATGATCTCTTGGGAATCCTTCCCAAATTACAATTTTTATGGACCTTGGTCCAAAGGAGATGTTGATCCCCTAATATTAAGTTCATGGATCTCTTCCACAGGAGAACTCTTTCCCATTCTACTCTGGCTAGTGGTCTTCTAGAAGACTTTATATCTATGTTGCTCTAACTGGTGGATCTCTCTCCACTTGAAGACTTCTCACTTAGATCTGTCTTCAATTGTCCTGGCTACTAGATCTCTATCCTTTGAGACTTTGTCCTCTATACTCTGTCACCTCCAAAGCTCTGTCTCAATACTGTACCAAACACATTTTAGTTGGTCTAGCATAGTTCTGCTCAATATCTTGCACTAAACACAGTATAGTCGATCTAGTACAATTTTGGTCAATAAGTTCTCTTACAACCTGCTCAAATCTACTCAACAGGTTCACACAAAACCTCTCTAAATTTTCTCAACAAATCCTCTCTAGGACTTGCTCAAATATGATCAATAAGTCCTCTCTTGGACTTGCTCAAATCTGCTCAATAAGTCCTCTCTTGGACTTTATCAAGTTTTCTCAATAAGTCCTCTCTTGGACTTGCTCAAATCTGCTCAATAAGTCCTCTCTTGGACTTGCTCAAATCTGCTCAATAATTCCTCTCTTGGACTTGCTCAAATATGCTCAAGGAAGCTTTCACAAAAGCTTAACTCAAAATAGTCCACAAACCTTCTCAAAGACTTGTCTCAAATCTACTTAACAAGCTTACACAGAACTTGTTCAATCTCATAGAATCATAAAGAGAATTGTTAGAGACTCAATATGTTCTAAGATCAAAGTATAATAAATATCTCAATTCAATCTCATAGAAGCATAAAGAGAATTGTTAGAGACTCTATATTTTCTATACTCAAATCCCAATCTCAACTCAATAGAAGCATAAAGATAATTATTAGAGACTCAATATGTCATATTCTTAAATCTCAATCTCAACTCAAATCAATCTCATAGGACCATAAAGAGAATTTTTAGAGACTCTATATGTTCTATACTCAAATCCTAATCTCAACTCAATAGAAGCATAAAGAGAATTGTTAGAGACTCAATATGTCCTATTCTTCAATCTCAATCTCAACTCAAATCAGAATATAGAATAGTTTGTTTTATGGAACTTGAAAAACCATTTCACACATCCACTTGACTAGGCTTAACCAACTCAACTCAACCAATCACATCAAGGAAAAACCCTTTCTCACAAACCCTAGTTCAAGCATGTATCAACCAACTCAAAATATTTTCAACAATGATTTATCTCAAGTCTCACATAACAATGATACTCATGTTCTTTTCTAGATCATGTTCAAGTTCATTTCATCATCAATGGGCTTCAACAAAAATGCTAATGAAACAAGGTTTAAATACAACTCATAAATCATAAAACCTTGAAGCATTCAACCAACCATCTTCACAAAGGAAACTATAATCAATCCTTTTCTCTCCAATGATATTTTAGAAATCAACCACCACAAAAAATCAATAGGAGAATGTGCCCATACCCTTTTGATGCCAATAAGTTGTCCACAAATCTGCCACACTTAATCACAACTTTCCTTTTCAATATTAATAAGGTTTAGTGGTCTTTTAAATAATCACAATAAAAGCATAACTTAATTTACACCCTTTTCACTCCAAATTCATAAACACATCCACAAAAGTCTATTTTAATAAAAACCCTTATTAAGAATAACCCACAATAAATCTCTCAAAATCACTTTAACAAAAACTCTTTTTTTCTCCTAAAATCAATTCTCCATTTCCATCAAAATAAAACATAAATCAAATATGCTTTTGCAATAATAATCACAGCCCTAATGATAAAATTTAATTTCCATTAAATACCCTATAACTCCAAACTTTAGGTCTAATAAAAATTATTAAAGGAAAAAATGTAAATACCTCCCAAGGGGATTCGAATCCCCATTTGTCACACACCGTGAGCGTCTTAGCCACGGCTAAGATTCCAATCGATCCAAAGTGCTCATTGGAAAAGAAAAGGCCAAAAGGGCCTTTAATATTCCTTTGCTTGCCGCAAAGGACAAAGCGCTTCCCACACACTGCCATCAAGGGGATTCGATCCCTGATATTTGCGCTTCCCACAGTCTTAGCAAAATTGATATGCTAAAGTGCCATGCCTCATACAACGTTTGATATTTCCAAATCGCTACACTTTCTTCGCTGCTTCCTTTTCAATAATTCGCACGAGCTCTTTCGAATTCCAAGGCAATTAACACACGAGAGCAAGAATGATTATTTGGTTTAATTTCCACCCCTTTATATAGTGTTTAATAACACTTTAAATACATCAGCGGAAATATTAAAATTGTATTTGCATGATGACGTGGTCGGGAAACTCTCCATTTAAATTTGAATTTAAATTTTAAATAATTAAAATTTAAACCAAACATTAAAACTCAAATAACTCCATCATCGGGGCACCTTTTTCGACGAAACGAAAGCCCAACATGGGTTTTAAGAAAAATCCAAATCAAATATGTTGTCCATGGTTTTAAATAAAACCTTTTATTTTCCCTGCCTTGGTTTTCACAAAAACCCTTCATAGATCCTTTTGATATTTATTACTCTATTGACATCAATGACAACATTTCAGCTTAGGGACTCAAAATGTCCAACAATTATATTTAAAATAACATCTAGCCTAAAATCCCCTTATCATGTACCTCCTTAATTTTTAACATCTAAAGTAAAATTTGAAATAAAAATATTCAAAAATTTAATTCCTTGAATAATTCTACTATGCTGATATTGGTTTCATAATGGTACTAATAAATTAGTTGAGCTTAGAACCACTATGGCATCATCATTGTTTATATTTAGTGTCAAATTAGTGTAAACAAGAAATATATCATCTTGTGGTGCATAGCGATGCTACACTTTTGTCCATCTAATAAAATATATTCAATGTGGTGATGCTAGAGTGATGGTAAAAATGACACTATGGATGTGATATATAGCAGCAAGAAGATTATAAATAGGTAATTTTTTGAAAGAAAACCTTAAAATACACTTGTATACCCTTAAATATTGTCTAAAATAACTATTATTGATATCTAACTAAATATGCATGACTAAAAATGAGATCTAAGCTACGAATAGTAAAAAAAAATGACAAAGCTAATAATACTTTAAATAACTAAAAATGATATTACCTATATTCTAAATAACAAATAATTATATTATGACCAAAATTTATTAATAATTTTATGCAATAGAACACTAAAATGCTTAGGTTTTAAGTACGAACAAATAAAATTTGGTATGATTTTCATTTATCTTTGATAGTACAATTATGGATGAGAATTGTCAAACTATAAATATTTCATAAAATCATGTCTATAAAGTAGACTATATCCCTTCAAAACCTTATAATTATTTTTTTTAACATAGTCCATTTTATTTTCTCAAATAATTCATCTAAAATTATTGGTTTATTCTTAAGAGAATCCTCTTTAGACATAGAAACCCCATTGATCACCTCTTTTAAGGGAAGAGAGCTACAAGATATTTAGAATGAGAATTCTATAAAGAAGAGCCACAAAATCTTTAAAATGAGAATTCTATAAGAAAATAGTTTTATCACCCTAAATTTTTAGATATGAATCCAAGTGAAACAATATGATTATAGAGTAAGAACCTTGTCAAGTTGATAACAACTAGTCTTTGGGTATAAAATGAAAACAAAGAAAAATTTGTAATACATAATCCATTTTGTTTTCTCAAACAATTCATCTAATATTATTAGTTTATTTTTAATAGAATACCCTTTAGACATAGTAACCTCATTGATAACCTCTTCCTAGGGAAGAGCAACAAGTTCTTTAGAATGGTAAATCTATAAGGAAATGAGTTTATCACCCTAAAAATTTTAGATATGAATCCAAGTGAAACCATATGATAGTAGAGTAAGAGTCTTGCAAAGTTGATAAAAAATTATCTAAATAGGTTTTTGGACCATGTAAACCTAAAATGCCCTAGATTTTTGAGTGAACTCATGAACTATGTGGACATAATAAGAGATAAGGTTTTATTGGTATTAATATTAAAAGAGAGTTTTGAAAGGAGCCCAATAACCTTATACAACAAGAAATCCCAAAGGCCAATTAAAGCACAAGATGACCTCCATAAGGGAGGCCCACCCAAAAGGACAACAAGGTATTACAAACCGAGGTAAGCACCCCCAAAGGAAGGGGAACTAAGGGAGTTCACACCATCCCCATGAAGGCAAGCCAGGGAGAAAAACCCAAACAACTCGGTCCTAAAGAATAGCAGGACAATGTCGGGGGCCAAAAACCACCAACCCAAATAAATGCATTGTTTGAAATTTAAAAGTCACAACAGGATACAAAATTCGACAAGCCTAGACATAAGAAGAGATAAGGTTATTAATTTATCCCTTTGAGGATCATCCATTACCATAACCCTAGAGTAACTCGTATGCATATATTCCTTACCATGTGACTCATAACATAGAAGAACCAAGTATTTAGAATATTTTTATGTATTATTTGCTTATGTATTTGATTTAAATATGTATTATTACTATTGAATTATTTTATATTTGAATACAATTATTTGTATGACTTAGTGATAAAGAGCATCTTGAAAAAAATTTTATCCATAGGGGAGTTGGTTACATCTATAATCCTTTTCTACTACCAAGTAGGATTCAAATCCTAGGGTTTCCCCAACAACACCTATTCCACCTCGTTGTTATTTAACTCGACATCAGGAGGAGAATCAAGAACTTGATATTGGTACTACAATTTTTAGGTTGGAATGCACTCAACAAATGCAGGTCATACTACTACCTTTGCACAAACAATGAGGCCCCTAGGGTATGAGCCTAGGTCTCTTATTTGTAAGTTCCAGAACTTACCAATCCACCTAGCCCCTAGGGATGTATATAACATCTTGTTAAATTATCTATTTTTATTTGATATAATATGTACTATTTATTAATAAAATATTATGTTGTTATAAATAATTAAATTAAAATTAAAGCAAAAACCTAAACACTAAAATGACAGAAATCTAGTTAATATTACCTATTAGCAACCAAAAAATAAGGGAGTTGTACTACATGAAACCAATTAGTCTTACACAAAAAACTTAGTAATTGACTATTATGATATCATTAGAAATAAATTTAATTTATAAACATATTATTAAATACTAACTTTAATAATTATTAAACAAATTACCTTTATCAATAAAAATGCGAGAAAAAATATTACCATATTATCACACCAACAAACATATTTAAATACTTAGGGTTCACTTAATATACCTTACAAATTATCATTCTTGTTTATTGTTTTAATTTCTTGAAAAATAAATCAATCACTAAACAATACCTATCCTCCTAAGAACTTCACAAAAGTATTTTATTACAAAATTTAACTAACAAATATGTGAAGCTTTGAGAGTTTTGACACTTTTCACATGAAAAAATATTAATCTATGAAAATTTTATAAATGTTCACTAATTTATTTAACTTCATTGGATAATTTTTTGTCACATACCTATAGAGGTGCTCTTTGATGACCTCCTATCTCTCAAATCATGCCCATGAAATGTATTTATCACTTCTGCTGAGCCATCAAAAAATGCCAAAAAGTCAATTGAGAGCTCTAGTCCTCCAAGTTGCATGGTAAATATGAATTTCCTTTTACCCCCTCACTACCTAATATAGCTCCTCTAGGACCCAAAAATTTCATTTTCAAAAATTGCATAGCTCCCTCCATGTTGAAGAGTAGATACATAAGGATCGCTTCTTTCAAAAAATTGGGGTTATCAACAAATAAGTTTGAAGTGTTTATTGAGCAATAAATGCTTGAAAAGGGGGCAAAATGTAGACACCCAATTTTGCTCATCTATCACATCCTAGGATCCTAGTCAATTTTGGCAATCTACCCAAGTCATTTTTAGCATTCACTATAGAAATTGGATATTCAAAATAAGTTTGTTGCTCATAGGAAAGTTCATAGGTTGTGAATATTTTGTCTTGTAGTAAACCTTATCTAGAAATATAATTTTAAATTCTTGTCCCTCCAAAAGTCAAATGGATGAATTTGCCACCCAAACAAGTTCACAATCACAAATTTATCTTTGAATATTCAAAATGGAATGTTTCTCTTCCTAGCACTTATGCCTATCCATACCAGTAGTTTTCTAGTCTATATTAGATTGATGCACCTTCTAATATTTTCAATTTGGCACACTTTATGCCTATGTCAATTCAATCAAATTATGCCAATTTTTCAACCCTAAATTTTGCCTAGTTGAAACTTGTTTTTTCTCATTCACATAGATTTGAAAATATTACCTTCCTCCCTTCTCCTTCAAACCCCAAAAATCTATAAATTAGGTATCTCATATCAAATAAAAAACAAGGATAAAATGAATATGAGGAAAATCTAAAAATATAATGCAATATCATTTGATATAAATACAATGAGTAATTTTGTACTGAATCCCTAGCCTATTTTCCCTTGAATATATTAAAATATTACATGTATGAGAGTATTTTGTATGGTGAAAAGGAAATTTTTTGTTTTTATCTATTTTAGCATTATAACAACTATTAGTCAAGCCTAGGGACATCCTATCAACTTCTCAATTCATTCAATATGGTTTTACAACTATCATATTTTAGTTTTATGAAAATAATCTTCTCCCAGAAGTTCAAAATTGATTTTGTAAAAAGGAACATGGGGATTGAATTTAGAAGAAGAAATTCTAATAACTTGTCAAACATAAAGTAGGTCCCATAAAATAAACATCTCTATTTATTTTCCATTTTAGCCTTTATTTGTAAATTTACAAGTTAGCAGCCAACAAATATGTCATACGTGACAAATTTGTCTATAGTTAAAGAGCCTATCATAGGTGATAAATTTGTATTCATGTGGTAAATTTATCTTCAATAGGGCTCCTAGAACTTTTGTTCTACTTTTTTTCTCTTTGTTATTTGTGGTCCTTTATTTCGATCATTAAAACAACATAACAATTAAATAACTAATGTTATGATCTATTAATTCATCAAACTTATTTTCTTTCAAGCAAATTCATTAGCCATTAAATAATATTACATATAGGTTGCATATAGGCTAGAACTTATATTTGTGCATTCTCTCGTATGCCCTTGGTTAGAAAGATAAAGGCATTTTTTTTTTTTTTTTTTTAAGTTTCATAGTTCTTGCAAGGAATTGAAAAATCACATAGACCTTAGACCTCTATTTTCTTGCTTTATTCTATATTGTATTTTAGATATTATTTTCATTTTACAAAGGTTAATTCATGATCATTAGCTACCAAACTTAGGTGATTGTTGAATTAACATACAAAATAATAGATCTAGGGTAAATCTTAAAATACCCTTGTTGAACCCTATGATCCTCATCAAAGGACTCAAATAATGATGAGATTTATGCAAGAATCTTCCTTTGAGTGTGGACCCTCAATTTTGGAGACCAATATCCCCAAATCCATGTCTATACAATGCTCATAATACGATTTTCCATATTTATAGCATATGATTTTCTATAGACACCTAAGGTATAACTTAGATATTCTATTATTACATCTATGTTATAACTCAATGTTATATTTAAAATAACATCTAGCCTAAAATCCCATTCTCATATACCTCCTTATTTTTTAACATATAAAGTAAAATTTGAAATAAAAATATTCATAAATTTTATTCCTTGAATGATGCTACTATGCTAATATTGGTTTCGTAATGGTACTAATAAATTAGTTGAACTTAGCACCACTATGGCATCATCTTTGTTTCTATTTAGTGTTAACTTAGTGTAAATAAGAAATTTGCCATCTTGTGGTGCATAGTGATCCTACACTTCCATATAAGAAAATATATTCAATGTGGTGATGCTAGAGTGATGCTAAAAATGACACTATGGATGTGAAATATGGCACCAAGAAGATTATAAATAAGTAATTTCTTGGAATAAAGCCTTCAAATACATTTGTATACCCTTAAATATTATCTAAAAAAACTATAATTGATATCTAACTAAATATGCATGACTATAAATGGAATCAAAGCTACAAATAGTTAAAAAAAAATGACAAAGTTAATAATACTTTAAACCACTAAAAATGATATTACCTATATTCTTAATAACAAATAATTATATTATGACCAAAATTTATTAATAATTTTATGCAATAGAACTCTAAAATGCTTAGGTTTTAAGTACCAACAAATAAAATTTGGTATTATTTTCATTTATCTTTGATAGTACAATTATGGATGAGAATTTTCAAACTATAAACATTTCATAAAATCATGTCTATAAAATAGACTATATTTAGGTTCAAATTTTTCTCAGGTCCCTTCAAAACCTTATAATTATTTTTTAAAACATAGTCCATTTTGTTTTATCAAATAATTCATCTAACATTATTGGTTTATTCTTAAGAGAATCCTCTTTAGACATAGCAACCCCATTGATCACCTCTTATGAGGGAAGAGAGCTGCAAGACCTTTAGAATGAGAATTCTATAAAGAAGAGGCACAAGATCTTTAGAATAGGAATTCTATAAGAAAATAGGTTTATCACCCTAAATTTTTAGATATGAATCCAAGTCAAACAATATGATTATAGAGTAAGAGCATTGTCAAGTTGATAACAACTTATCTTTGGGTATGGAATGAAAACAAAGAAAATTTTGCTTGGTGAAATTCTTAGGTTGTATGTCCAATTTTCTAAAATCCTTCATATTTCACTCATGATTTCTACATACTCCCTAAAATATGTTATATGTATTTTTAATCAGTGATATCGGATTGAAATTAGCCCCAAACATATAATGACCACATAATTTTATAATTTTTAATAATGTAGGTTTGACTCTGTTTCAATGTTTTGCAATAAGCTCATTTCTTCACCATTCAAAATTGTATAATTTATTTATTTTTTTAAATATTTTTTTTGACTTCATCCTTACTTAACAAACTATTAAATATAAAAATTTCTTATACAACAAAGAAATTATAATTAATCTTGCCCAAAATAAAAATTCCTTAACTTCCTTTGAAAAAATATTTATTTTAAAATAATAATCCTCAAAATAATTAAGGGTTTGTTACGGGCGCAAATGTAAATGTGTGTGGTTATGTTGGGCATCTTACCATTAATTTAATAGTAGGGAAAATAAAATAAATAAATAAAACATCTGCAAAAGAAGTGTCTAAAAGAAATGAATTTGTATCTTCAACGTAAAGTTATTCATCAGCTATACACGTACGTTCATTCCTTCATTCGCATATAGAAAAAATGATATATCCAAAAGTTATAAAATAAATAATCACAGGCCAAGCTTCATAGAAGAATATGATTTCACAAGATTTCATAGGTCCCATGATTCATTACTCCCACAAGTGGAGTTTGAATTAGAACTAGTTGTTGGAGAAAGATGAACACTCAAAATATTTTTGTTCCAAACACGTTGTAAAGGAAAGGTGACCTTATTACTGCATCTCACACTCAAAGAAGAGGAAGAGGAATGCGAGGATAGATGGCGGTGAATGCGATGAAGTCCATAGGAATAGTGTTGATCATGGTGTGGATGCCTACGAGAGTGATTGGCATTGTCTGGCAGAGTCGTGCATGCTCCTCATCCTCCAACTATGCATGCCATCACTCTTTTTCTTAAATATGATTGCTACCAATAGCAATGGCCATAGCCTTCTTCACTCTTTTTTGGTATGGTATCTACTTCTTCTCAAACAAGAAGGCGATCTTGCTTGAGAAGAAGCTCAACCCTTGAAATTTCTCCATGAGCTTAATCAATATATATAGGTTTGGAAAGCAATATTACAAACAATCGTATCAGGAGATCCCGATGAATCTGCAACAAAGGGACAATCGATACAAATAGAGGATATTGACTTAGACATTACTAGGGATTTTGGATGTCCAATCTTAAGTAGATTTGGATTTTTCAAGTACTAGGATTGTGTAGGACGCAATTTTTGGTGTTTTTTTCTCTGTGACTTTCAAAAATATGGAATTGAAATTGTAGACACCCAAAAGTCACACATTGTCCCTCTCCTCATCTTCATGGTCAATCAATTTGCAAAACCCTCAAAAATTGCATAAATTGACTAAAAACACTATTCATTTATCAAAATCACTATTCATCATCCTTAGCCCCCTTGGGCTAGCTAAGTCCCTTCCTACGCTTAACTCTAGGTCCTCATGTGACCTCATTCCCAACTCAACCAAGGTTGAATTCTCCACCATGGTCAAAAAGCACTTTATGGTCAAAAAGTCAACATTTTGGTCAAAATATGCTTTATGGCTAATCACATGCTTAATTAGATCTAATCTTGATTTGATTTAAGCCTTCCACCTCACCTAGTCTACTTTGACTAGCCTAGCCTTCCACCTCACCTAGTCTAGCCTATCCTAGCCTTGCCACCTCTCACCCAGATATTTCTCCACCTCACACTCCCCTGGGTCATAAATGAAAGATGGAGACTTTTGCACACAAAAGGCAATTTTTAATTTAGAGATATTTTCAAAAAGGTGTTCATAAATGCCAAATGGATATTTTTAGCAAGGTCATCATGATTTATGGATGGGTGAGGGATTCTCTCACCCAACCTCATTTATGAGCTAGGACACCTCAAGGGACACCTCTTAGGTGGACACCTCACCATAGACACCTCACAGGGGACACCTCATCCCCTCCCCTCACCTTGGCCAAGTCTATAAGTAGAAGGTCATTTCCACCATTTTAGAGACCACCACTTTTAGCTTACAAAAACTCTACAAAAATTACTCTAGACACTCATCCATCACACAACCATCATACATCCATCGTATTCACATTGCCATAATAGTTTATGTTGCTTTCATAATATTCCTTGTGATTGAGATAGGTTATCAACATCAAAAAGGACAATTTTTGAAGGTGACCCATCAAAAAAGTGAAGAAGCAACAGCATCAAGACAACTCAAAAATTGATCTTGCAGATTCTATCATAAAAATATAGGTTCGCACCCCATGTGCGAATCTCTTCTACAACAAATAATGATCATCCAACAGGTAAATATGGCATAGTTTAGGGTTTTTATATTATTTTTATTAGTTTTCATCATGTTTTAAGCTTATTTAAAGAGTCTTTTGTCTGTATAAACATGGGGTTTGACTGAGGCAAGCCCCAAAAATGCTCTAACCACATTTTTTAGGTCAACAGGTACACAAAACATATCAATCCAGTGGTGGCACATGAGCAAGAAGCCCATCAACACTGAGGAACATCAAGAAGATAGATCTTGCTACCTTTGTACACATCTAAAAGGGCTTCCTTAGGGAAGACCCCATTGTAGCCTTCAGGGCAAGAATTGTAAAAGGATATCAATCTGTAACCTCCTTTTATCATTTCAATAACAAAAGTAGTGGATTCTATAATTTTGAATGAGAATTATAGTATCTTTTTGTTGGTTTCATTCTAGCATGCCCGGTGGGACCCCCACCAAGCACTAGCTTAATCACCATCTAACATATCTTGTGGACTATTTTTGTATGGCAGGTAATTATCATCTTTGAAGAAACCCCAAATCAAAATGCCTTGAAACCCATCTCAGGCCAAATCGCAAAAGGTTCGTTGGTGCACCAATGAGCTTCAAAGAGGTTAGAGAGTACACACTTGGGCATGTGAATTCCCCAATCTACCTCAAAATTGATCCCTGAAGCACATGTATTGGTTTCAGACACCCCAAAAATTGGCAAGGTAAGTCAGGGGAGGTTAAGAGCCTCATGTTCTTGGGGATTGCATGCCCCCATACCTAGACCCCAAATTACCTCTCACCATGGTGTATGCAAGGTGAAATCATTCCTTGTATTTTTGTGCGATAATAGTTAGTTTACTTTTCAGTAATTTGCTTCCTTTAGGTATATGTATTATATCTTAAGGTTTTATGCTCTCTTTTCACGTTCATATTTGAATTTTGGACCTTTTCTATGTAGGTAACTATCTTAGGACCATCCAGGAGCTTCAAAATCATCATCAAGACCACAAAACTAGTCAGCCCAGTCTTTGGAAATAGGTTCACATGGGCCCGTGTGAACTTCTCTAGTAGAGGACAGGTTCGTACCTCAGGGTGTAAACTTCTAAAATAGACACAACTTTGGAACCAAGAAAAACTAGAGGATTTTGCATGCACCTAGATGTAGGTATTGTGCTAATTCAATGGTTATCTTTCAATTTTAAGGTGAATCTCATCATTTGGGTTTGCAATCAATTTATCGCATATGCTTGTTCATTTTAGTTAGTTTTACCATCACTTTCTAATCTAGATTTAATTTTCAAAAGCATTTAATTAGATTTCCCTTCCAAAAGCATCTAATTAGATTCCCTTTCAAAAATAGATAAATTTGATTTTAGGAAGTATTAACTAGATTTAATTTAAAAGCATCTAGTTAAATTTCAATTCCAAAAGTATTAGATTAAATTTGATTTTGTGAGGACGCATCTAATCTAGATTTCATTTCAAAAGCAATTAATTAGATTTTAATTTCAAAAGCATCTAATTAGATTTCCATTTCAAAAGCATTAGACTAAATTTATTTTTGTGAGGATGCATTTAATTAGATTTATTTTGAAAAGGTATCTTAGCATAGATTTATTTTGAAAAGGCACTTAGTATAGTTTGCTTCTAAAATAGTTTCACACAACAAACACCACACACTCATGATCCAACATAAATAGTGTAAGGATTGGATTTCATCTCCAATTCGAATTGGATTTCATCACCAATTCAACACTTGAGTTTGGTGAGGTCAGAGTTCTACCCTCCATCGGCTCACCCCTCATTTTAGTCACCATAGTATCCCCCTAGGTGTGATCATTCCGACCTTAATACCCGATCGGTCCTTCCACTTTTGAGTGTTGGTTATCCAGATTTAATCACTGGAAGGTACCTTCAAAGTGGGTTAGTCTTAGAAAGCCCCTTTACCACAGGGCTTTTAAAAATAATTAGTGGGTACAACTGATCGTTACTATGGATGCCTTAAACGTGAGGGTTAAGCGAAAGCATGGGTATGCCGGTAGCACCACATTGATAGCATGACCTCTCTTCATGAGAGTATATTGACTCATTAGAGCATTTTGAGTCTCCCCCTTTGGATACCATTTTATTGTACCAAATTCCACCTAGGTTGCCACTCACCCATTGGAAATATAGTTCTATTCTGTGCACCTTTGGGTATTGTAGAAGGTTCTATACTATGACATACCTGATTCAAAGTAGAATTCACCCATTCCCATGATTTTTTCTTAGGGCGGATACAATACTCTCATCAAAACACATAAAAATCAAAAGAAACACATTTGCTTATTGTTGAGTCTCATAAAAGTGGTTACAACAACATACTAAAATTGCTATAACTCACTGATTAGTTGTTCCACAGTTTCACTTCCATGCAAAATACTACACTATCTATTTTTAGGTGGTTCACACCCCCATGTGAATTTCTTGCACTCAGATACATTCGCACCCCCCATGCGAACCTAGCTTCCAAGCTACAAAACTGCATAAAATAGTCCTACACAACACATAGAGGATCTCCATAATAGAAATCCATCCTCTATCCCTATTTCTCGAGGTTTACATGACCCCATGTGAATGCCCGATTATAGAAGACATTCACACCCCCCATGTAAACCTACTTTTTAGGTCACATATCTTCCACACAACACATAGACACCTTACAGAGCACTTATCTATCATCTGTTTCTATTTTTTGAGGTTCGCATGACCCCGTGCGAATCTTCGATTTTAGGAGAGGTTCACACCCCCCATGCGAACCTATGTTTTTTGGAATAAAAAGTGTCCAAGTCAGCCATAGGTATTCCTAGAGTCCATATTTCACATATTTTGGCTGTTACCACACTACTACACACATCACCATGCCAGTTACATGTAGTCATATGCATGAAGCCCTTCATCATGCCATCGAGGCTGCTCAATGGACTATCATGACCATAGGTGCCTCTTCTTCTCAGACCACTGATCCACCTTTCGAGTCTGAGAAGGTTGCTTTCATTGTTCCACCTGATCTATTGATCAGGACCTCGACCCCTAGCACTAGTCCTATGTCTCATACCACATCTTCCACTCCATCTCATCTCTTGGATGAGACCTTTGAGGAGACCCCTCCTTCGAATGATCTCTCCTCTCCTAATCTCCCATCCACTTATTTCCAGTATGTCATCTACACCCCTCCTGGTCATCCTATACTCATTATTGTTGCTGATGAGTTCACTCCACCTCCTTCACCATCTACCACCCATCCCTTTCTAGAGCATTCATCTCATCCACTTTTGGGGGATGACTATAATGTCATCATTTCCCAAATCATGCTTGATGTCATTACTACTATCCAGATAGTAGGTATGATCTCTATGCCTCCTTCTTCTATGCCACCCCTTCCACATCCTCCTCTCACATCCCAACTTCACAATAGGCCTCATCGAGCTCCCAACCCCCATCTCATCCATCCTCATCATTTCCACCCCCACATTCCCAATATCCACCTCAGTACTTCCAGATACCGATACAACATTCATCTCATCCTTCACAACAATTTCAATAGCAACAAGTCACCCCTTCTCCACAACCACCTCCATTTATACCCTAGTTTTCTACCCATACCCCTACTAGCTATCCACCATTCTCCTCATATGGACCCCCATCAGCACCTTCTTCATCATTTTTCTTACCTCCACCACCTCCCTTTTGACCTCCACCATCAAATCCTACTTATCTAGCTAATCCACCCTGCTATTCGGTTCAACTTGAATCCTTGCTCGCCATTCCCTCTTAGCCACCTTAGTTCTCATCCATCGTGACCCCATCTTCAAACCAATTCTCTTTCACCACACCCTCATCTCTTCCACCCCCATCTTCTACACCATCAACCTTCTTTACCTCACCACCCACATGGTCCTCTACCACTACTGCTCAGGTGCAACCGACTTTCCAATATGCATAGCAGTAGTAGGCACCCATGCCTAACCAATAGATTCCTAGGTATTATGATCAGTAACAACCACCACCCACATCCCAATATTCATACATTTCACCACATCCATCTCAGGTTCCTTTCCCATAATATCAAGCTATGTCAGCACTTGATCCACAATAGGTTGCTTACTATAATCAATGGGAGGAACAATAGTTGCAATACCCACCACATTTGGGTTATTCATAGGCACCATCACAACCACTACCTTCATCTTCATCTTCACCTCCATTTTTGGCTCCACCAAATACCACCATGGTACTCTCTAGTGAATTTCAAGCTATGCAGGAATAGATCCATACCTTGGATTTATGCACGACTGGTTATGGGCCTCAAAAACCCACATATGATGAATTATGCAATGAACCAATTCACCCATCTGTTCCCATACATCCTTATCCTTACCGATTTGAGATCCCTAAATTTGACAAATTCAAAATTAAGGAAGATCCCAGAGAGCACCTTAACAATTACCATTTTTCTTGTTACCAACTTCATGGTAGTGATCCCCTTATGCTTCGCACATTCGCACTTTCTCTTGGGGGACAAGCATTATATTGGTACAATCATCTACCTCATCATAACTTATTTACATTTGAACAATTGGCCAATATTTTTCTTGAGCATTTTTTGATCAATATCAAAACCAAGACTACTTTGTCAGATGTCTATGCTTTACACTAGTTTGATGATGAGCCCATTACTGATTTTATCTCTCATTGGAGAGTGGTCATTCATGATCTTGCTTTTACTCTCCCACCTTCAGAGCTCATCAAACTATTTGCCAAGAGTTGTCACAAGAAAATCTCTCAAACATTACAGATCCATCAGAGTCAAACATTTGAGGAAGCCATTGCCCAAGCTAAGGTTATCGAGGACATCAAGGTCCACATGGGTAAAATCAAGCTCCATCCAAAGTAGCCCTACCCATCCAATTACCACTACAATCACAATCCATATGTACCACCCACTTCCAAACCACCTCAGACCAATCAGGTGCTCCTAGCTTCTCCATCCCCACCACCTCAAGTCACATCATCTCAACCTCCACAATCAACACCACCTCGACCTCCCCAAAATGCATACCAAGTCAACCCTCCACCACCTTCCAATCCATACCAAGGTCATAATCCTCGCCCTCCTCATCCACCATGCAATTGGATACCTTTGTATGAGCCCATGCCTACCTTATTCCATCGATTATATGATGGAGGCCTCATCACTTTGCCTAATATCCAGCCTCATGATCCAAATCATCCACTCTCGTGGGACCACAATCCATAGGTATTTTATGATTTCCATCACCAACATGGCCACTCTCTTGATGCATGCCACATTTTTTGCCATATTATGCAAGATCTTATCGACCGTGGCACCATTCAAGTTTCTAATCCCCTCGCACCACAAAATCAAAACTTGGGGATCTATCAAAATCCATTACTTAAGCATGGGGGTAATCCACCTCAATCTGATCCATGCCAGGTCAATCATGTCAATCGAGGTCCTTCTTAGTAGGGATTTGTGGGTATGATCAACATTGCAACCCGTAATCAATGCTATCCACCCCTTGTTGAAGCCCAACATCCTTCAACCTCTCTTCCACCACCTTCTTCAAATCCACCAACCCCTCCACCCATTCCTCCTCCTATACCATGAAATGTCATCACTATCCATGGTAGTATTTCCCATCAACTCCACACCACCCCTACAAGGTTATCCATCTATGACCTTCTACAGCAATCCCAACCTCATCGTGAGGCCCTCGATTCCATTCTTCACTCTCTCGATCTTGAGACTCATGATACATATGCTTTTGCCAACTTTGTTGGTAATGTTCAGAGATGCCTACAACCTTCTATCAGCTTCCATGACCATGAAATTATTAAAGTTGTAGGTGAGGGAGCGGATCCTCCATTGCATATTCAAGCCTCCATCAATGTCGTCACTTATAAGCGTGTTCTCATCGACACTGGTTCATCCATCAACATCATTTCTACCATCACCCTTGGCCATCTTCACCTTCCTCCTTCTCATCTCGCTACTCCTTCTATGGACCTTCGAGATTTTGATGGCTCTATGCACCCTACCATTGGTACCATCGTCCTTCCCATCAAGGTTGGTGCCAAAACCATTTCCACTCTCTTCCATGTTATTGAAGGTGAGATGTAGTATAACATCCTTTTGGGATACCCTTGGATTTGGGACATGCAATGCATCCCCTCCATGCTACATCATTGTATCAAATATGTTCATAATGGATTAGTCCATTGCATCCCCACTGATGGTGACCCATTCGAATTTTGCAACATTATCGCCCTTCCACCAGGTCCACCCTTATCATCTACACAGTTCACTCCCACCCCACATCATTCTTTAGATACCACCTATCCATCATCCTCACCTTCACATCCCACACCTGATTTGAGTAACATTGCATCATCCTCATCAAATCCACCTTAGCCTCCTAGTGCTCTCCACTATTCCTACATTCTCACATCATCCATCTTCATCCTTTACACCACTTCCCCCATTCACCTTTTCTGCTACACCTTCTCTAGCATCCACATCCAACAACCCTCCTATTCTTCCTACTCCACCTCCATCTTCCCATCACTTTGTGCCCTATTTTAGCATGGGCATGAGTAGTCCCCAACCTCACCAATCACATCTTCTATCCCCACCTCTCAATTCACCCATGCCAATCATCCCATCATTGGAACACCTACTGAGTGCTATGAGTGGATACAACATGTCACTCGACTTGATGACCAATTAGCTCAATCAGATCCTCCTAGTTCATCCAATTCACCCCCCACTCCACCTACACCCATTTCATCATCATCTTCGCCACCCAGGGGGTCCTCCCCTCAACCTGAGTGTATGGCCCCTCCTCATGTCTCTATACTCATGACCACACCTAGTCTTGGTGAGTATAACATACGCAATGCTCGGGTTATTCCCTCCACCATCTAGTCCACCCATGACTTTGGTCGACCTCATGATGTGCCCTTGACTATTGGGGTAGTTTTTCCTCTTGGTCCACTTAATAATTGCACAAATTTCATATATGGGGGACTTGACTCATCTGTAGAACCTCCAGCACCTCCACCACCACAAACTAGATTTTGTGGTAATCTTGACCACATGTCCAATCCTAATTTTTCTTGGAATTATCTTCGCATGTACAATTGGTATGGTTATGGTCTAGGGAGATATGAATAGGGGTGTCACACCCTCATCAATCCTCCCTTATGCAAACCTATCGATCGATCTAGAATTGGTTACCATCCTACAACAATCAATACCCTCAAGAATGATTTGCATAATCTTGATCTTGATCCCCTCGAGGTCCTTTTTGATGATGAATTCGAGCTTAATATTTCGATAGATAGTTCATCCCCTCATTCCACAATCGATATTCCATCTGCTTTCTTTCATCCATATCCACCCCATGAACCCCTCTCTTCTTATGAGGTTGAAGCCCTTGCTCATCAATTCACTGACCTATCACTCGATCCACCCTTATTAGTCGATCCACCTTCTTCACCTCCACCAGCTATCCCATTTATTCCTCTTCATGAGAGAGCACCATTTCGAGGCCCACATTCTCATTCCCCTTCTCCACCTATTGTGTTACGCCCAAGCCATCACCAACCATTTCTAGATTCATTGCTATCCTCCTCTGATTCATCACCACCTTCATCTCCTACCTCCACCATATCTAGCATCTCTATTAACATGATCTCTATTGACTTATATGCTCCACTCCGATATCCAAACCATCCCAATTACATTCCACCTCCTATCATCAACTTCATCGATTTTGATGACATCTCCTCCACACCTTCACCCATTGAATTCCTTCCAACACCTCAATTATTATGATCCGCTAATGCACCTTTGCCCTCCATTCCACCTCATCTCCCATGGATTAATCATATAGATATTTATCTAGATGATGAATTCTAGCTCCCCGAGGCCATCGATGACCTTCATCTCATCCCCACACCTACCCAACTTCATGATGGTTCTCACATGCTTATCGAGGACACTATCGAAGTTGACATTGGCAATGACCTTGATCACCCTCACATTGTCTATCTTACCGCTAGCCTTTTTGATGATGAGCATGTCCTTTTCACCAATTTCCTTAGGCACTACATAAAGGTGTTTGCATGGTCCTACATGGATATGCCAGGCCTTGATCCATCATTAGTTGTGCACAACCTAGTCCTGGATGACAATGCCAAACCTATCAGACAAAATTTGCATTGCATGCACCCTACCATTGCTCTTATGGTTAAAGAGGAGTTACAAAAACTCCTCGATGTGGATTTCATATAACCTATCGATTACCTTGAGTGGGTTTCAAACATGGTTCCCATCAGAAAACCCAAGGGGGTATCCGTATTTGCACTGATTTTAGGGATCTTAACAAAGCTTGTCCCAAGGATAATTTTCCACTCCCTAATATTGACACATTGGTCGATGCTACAGCTAGACACGAAATGCTATCACTCATGGATGGTTTTTTGGGTTACAATCAAATTCATGTCAATCTAGATGATCAACATAAGACCTCTTTCATGACCCCCTGGGGGACATTTTGTTACAAGGTCATGCCCTTCGGCCTTAAGAATATTGGGGCAACTTACCAATGTGCAATGACATACATTTTTCATGATCTTATGCATAAAATTATCGAGGACTATGTCGATGATCTTATCGCCAAATCCAAAACCCATGGTCAACATCTTGAGGACCTTCACCAAATCTTTGATCACCTTCTGGAACATAATGTCCAGTTAAATCCAAAAAAATGTGTCTTTGGTGTTACCATAGGAAAAATCTTGGGTTTTATCATTTCACAAAGAGGTATCAAAGTAGATCCCCAAAAGGTCCAAGCTATCATTGATATGCCTCCCCCTACGAATCTTAAATAGCTACGTAGCTTGCAAGGAAGAATTCAATCCATCCGATGATTTATCACCCAACTTTCTGACAAGTGTCAATCGTTCAATCATCTTCTCCAAAAGGGGGTCCCTTTCAAATGGGATGATAAATGTCAAATCGCATTTGATGCCATCAAATCATACCTGACATCTCCACCCATTCTATCACCACCCCATCCAGATCGACCTTTCCATCTTTACATTTCTGCAATCGATGTCACGTTGGGCACACTCCTCGCTCAAAATAATGAAATGAACCAAGAACATGTCGTATACTATATCAGTCGCACATTGATTAGTTATGAGACATGGTATGCCTACATGGAGAAACTTTACCTTGCCATTGTCTTTGCCACACAAAATTTGTGATATTACATGATTAATCACACTACCTATGTAGTCGCCCATGATAACCCACTTCGCTACATGATGGGTAAGAGCTACCATAATAGTCGGACGGCCAAATGGATCATGCTTCTCATAAAATTTGATCTTGAATTCATTAGTCAAAAATCCATCAAAGGCCAAGTCATTGTTGATCAGCTGGTTGATGCCCCTTTACCAAGTGATGCCCCATTACTCATCCAGCTTCTCGATGATTCTATATTCCATACTACCGAAGCTGAAGAATTGGTGGAACCTGAATCAACCATTGACTTAACCCTCTTTTTTGATGGCTCTCATTGTGAGCATGGAGGGGGTGCAGGTATAGTATTTTTCACTCTATAAGGGGAGCCACTCCCTTTTTCCTTCAAATTAGGCTTTCCTTGTACCAATAACAATGTCGAGTATGAAGCTCTCATCCTTGGCTTAAAATAAGCAATTTCAATGCATATTCGATGCCTAGACATATATGGTGACTCCCTTCTCATTGTGAATCAAATTAAGGGAGAATGGCAATGTCGTTGCCCAATCCTTCAATAGTACAAATAGGTCATCGAACACTTGTTGGCCTAGTTTGAGTGGTATGACATCACTGCTACTCCCCATTCTACAAATCATTTTGCAGATACTATGGCTTCTCTAGGTTCACTCATTCCACAAAATCCACTTTTTGACACAACTCACGTGTCCATTCACACCCTCTTCCATTTTACCATTTCTACCAACCCACCTTCTCATGATGATGGCATCAATATCGTTGAACCACATGACCCATGGTTTTCCCAAGTAAAATATTACATTAAGCTTGGTATTCTCCCACCTGATCTAAATCATACTCACAAATGAGCTTTCAAACTATGTACAATTCACTATACATTGCTAGGAGATATCCTTTACAAGCGAAGTTACGATGACATCTTATTGCATTGTCTTGAACCTTTGAAGCCCAACGCATCACCCAAGAGGCTCATGATGGTACTTGTGGTGGCCATTTCAGTGGTATGGCCATTACCAAATGCATTTTATGAATGGGCTATTACTGGCCCACAATGGAACATGACTATTGTGATTATGTCAAAAAGTGTGTCAAATGCCAACATCATGCCAATCTTACACATTTGCCTTCTCAGGCTCTTCAACCTATTCAATCAATGTGGCCCTTTTCACAATGGGGTTTGGATCTTATCGATAAAATCACTCCCACCTCATCTGGAAATCACAAGTTCATCATTACAGCAATCGAATACTTTATAAAATGGGTTGAGGCCATCCCTTTAATCCAAATGACCGGTCCTAAAATTGTTGATTTTATCACCCAACACATCATTTGTCATTTTGGCATCCCATCTAAGATCATCTCTGACAATGGTACCCCATTCAAGAACAAGAATGTTCATGCATTATGTGAGAAATTCAACATCCAACATAGCTTTTCTACTCCATACTACCCATAGGGTAATGGCCAAGCAGAAGCTACAAACAAAACCATTTGCACCATTCTTCGCAAGACCGTTGCAGATTCACATCATGATTGGCATAATCAAATGCCCCTGGAATTATGGGTATATCACATAAGTATCTATACTCCAACTAGGGCAACCCCATTTTCTCTTGTATATGGTGTTGAAGCCATCATGCCCTTGGAGCTCGAAATACCATCCTTATGAGTCTCTATGCAAGAATTCATTGATGATGATACCACTCATCAAGCCAGGTTAGATCAGTTGACCCTATTGGATGAACGCCACATTCATGCTATTGAACATACGCATGTTTATCAAGATCATCTTCGACATGCCTATAATTCTAAGGTACACCAATGAGAATTTCAAGTTGGAGATTTAGTCCTTAAAGAGAACCAAAAAATTACTAGCCAACCACATCATCTCCATGATAAATTTACACCCAATTGGCTAGGCCCTTACATGGTCACTCAAAATTTTGGATCGGGGGCATATCACCTTGCTACGTTAGAAGGCATTGCTGAACTTGAGCCCATTAAAATTATTCATCTTCAAGCATTTTATACCTAAGAGTAGGCATCACAGCTCATCATTACTTGTACATATACTTATGATAAAAAAAAAACAAAAAACAAAAACAACAAAAAAACATAAAAACAACTACAATACCTTTTTTGGCATTCTGCGGCATTAGATCAAATTGCATTTACATTAAAATCTGCCTCACCCACATTTTTATTTCCTTCTTCCTTCTCCTCCCCTTATTCTGTAATGAATGTTGTATGGTCACGCTTCGAGTGGCTACATACCTTTCATTCCCCCTTCTTCTCTTCATTTCCTTCTCTTTCTTCTCTTCTTTTCTTATTGTTACTTATCAATGTTGTATGGTCACGCTTCGAGTGGCTACATACCTTTGATTGGTTTATGTTGGTCATCAAATCTGCCCAGGAAAGGATTTTGGGAAGTGTACGCGCCCTAGACCTGGACCAACATTGAAAGGCCGAGAGGAAGAGATGCCCCTCGTGCCAATCTTCGGAGAAAGGCCGACTCCTTTACTAAACTACTTGGTGTTTTTGAGACAAGAGTGCAGGAAAGAGATAAAAATAGTAAGGGTGCAGGAAAGAGATAAAAATAGTAAGGGTGCAGGAAAGAAATAAATAGTGTAAGGGAAGAAATATTGGTGAATTAAAGTGGGAAAGAACCAGCAGCACGATTACTGGCTAATAGCCCGAAACAGCAGCAATAAATACCAAGAATAAAATGAAATGAACGCAATACTAGTCCTCCTATGTATCCTCTGGACGAGTTCCAGGATTACCCTCCCCCTTACGTCGAAATCCAGAATTCAAAATTACGACGACTAGGAAATGAGTGAATATAACAGAAACACTATCCACAGGCAGCATACAAGAGAACTATTACAACATTTTTCTCCCCTATGTATCCTTCGGGAAAATTCTAGGGTTCTATCCCCAATCGCACACCTAAATCCAGAATGCAGAATTACAGTATGCAAATGAAGAAAGAAATAACAAAAATAATCACAGAAGGCAGCATACAAGAGAGAAATTAAGCCCGAAGCTCTTTAGTATTAATCGCAGGGATTCAAGTTACAGCAGCTTTCTAGCAAAAATTTCCCCCCTTTTCATTACAATGCCTGGGTTTTTATAGAGGACCCGACCCTCTGAGCCATCAATGCACAAAATGGAGGAGTACATCCTCGAAAACCTGAGAAGTCGGCTCTCGCGGCTCCCGTGACTGAGTTCTCAAATCTTTTTCTATAACTAGCAGCTACGACCGGGTCAGCCGAGGAAACTCGCATTTATGAGCCGCCTGACTCATCCTAGGCTTCTGGGTGCGGAGCTCGAGTGGCCGCCATGTCCGTCGGGCTCTCCTTCTGAGACCGATACCTCTTTTTAGATTGCTAAAAATGAGCAGCGAGTTCACCGGGCACGTAAAAATTCATTTATGAGGCACTTGATTGCCTCGAAAAAATACCCGGCTTGGAGTGCGTGCCCTTGAAGCGCTTCACCGATTTCTAGTTCGTGACCCTGCTTCGCAATGGATGTAAGCCGAAGCAGATCATCTCCCTTGGTTATGCACTTCGCACGAAGGAGCTTCACAAAACGGCTTCGGGGATGTAAAATGCCGAAGTAGATTTCTCTCCTCAAGACGGGGCTCTCCATCTCTCGTTGCTTCACCGGGAAGGCATGTCAAAATTTGCTTCGCGAGGTTCTCTACTCGAAGTGGATGCTTCACTGATGGGCTTGTCAAAATGCTTCACCGTGAACCTTCTTCAAAGCCGCGGTTCGGGAGGATTTCGGCCGAAGTGCATTCTCGCCTTGGAAAAGTGTTTTGTACTTCACGGGCCACTACCGCTTCGGGTGGAAACGCTTCGCATGAAAGTTATCCAAAGTGGATGCTTCATGACAACTTTGGGCGAAGTAAAAATGGTTCGCCAGTAGGGAGGCCCGAAGTGGGTGCTTCACCGATTTCTTAGCGAAGTAGTTTTTCAATGTTTGGACTTCTTCGAATCTCGCTTCGCAAAACTTTTGCCCGAAGCATCTGTTTGGGCTGCTTCGGGTGTGAAGCTCTTTTCATTCTCTACTTCCTTCCTTCAGCGAAGCCGTCTTCCTTTTCCTGCGAAGCTCTTAAGCTTAGCTTGCTCAATAGCGAAGCACTTGTATCTCCATTCTATGTACAAGGGGGATGGCGATGAAAGCCAAAATTGCTGCAATACTCAAAAATGTCTTCTAAAAAAAAAGGAACAAATTAAAAGAAATACTTCACAAAATTTTGATTTTACTACCCCTCTAGGCAATGTGACAAAATTGTCAACATTCTTGGCGGCTCACGGGGCAACGAGCTCGCCTCGGTGTAAGAACCCTCAGCCTTAATCCATTGGGCCAGAGTTACCTCCAGACCCTTCTCCTTTTTCTCTTTTTAGGGGTGCTTCCACAACTTCTTCTTCTTCTTCCTCTTCTTCCTCTTCTGGCGTGGCCTCCTATTGCGACGGTGGGGGAAGGCGATCATGGATGCGTTCCATGGTTCGACGAACATGAGCCCAGGCACCTTTCTGAAAAGGCTCTCGGTCTTGTAGCGCTTTGACCAGAACATGGAACCGATCAATTTGCCCTATGTCGGCATGTTTGGCTCTTGTGCTTAGATCATTCAGGCAGGCCATGATCTTGCAATGTCTCAGAATGAAATCTGTGACTTGCCCTTCTGTAATTGGCTCTTCCCATTCATCTATCTCTGAGACGTCACCTTCAAAATGTAGCCAAGCCGGCTTGAGCTCTTCCTTAGTCAAAAGGTTCCCATCATCATCCGTGAAACTTGGGAAACCTAATGAAGAGAGATCTTGGAAATACCCCAGTGATGTGCGCTGCTCATGTTCAAATACATCCATGAGGTCCTTCACCTTCTGTGCTTTCCTCACCTTGGAGAAGAAGGCGTGGACCGTGGCTTGGGCTGTGGACCAATCTCTGGCTGTCCGGCTCATCGCAGCGACCTGCAGGTCCTGATATTTGATACTTTGGACCTCAAAAGCCAGTTTGAGTCAGCTTCTAATTTTTTGTATGATTTCATCCACTATTGGCCCTTCTTGAGCAGCGACATACTGGGCTTCGGTGATGTAGGTTAAAATTGACAGGGCACTGGAGGCCCGAGATCTAAAGTTTTTGAGCAGGTGCGAGCGGATTTCCTTTATTCTGCCTCTATCAAATAGCTCCAGGCTCTCTTTTTCGTACAACTGCTGCATCTGCAAGATTTTGCTTTCAAATTCTTTGGCCTTCAGATCAGCCTCGGCCTGTATCTTGCTTTGATTTTTAGTTGTACCCTACAGTTGTTCTACTTGCTGTTTTAAGGCATCTACTTCCTTTTTCATCATCTCGCACTGCTTCTCCACGTCTTCCAGCTTAGAGCGGGTCCTGGCTAGCTCCTCCTCCAACTTGATGTTGGCGCTCTCTACTTCAAATCGGCGCTGATTGGCGATATTTGCATGTGCATGGAATGTTTCTATTCGTACATGCATAGATGCAGATTCATTATCTACATCCAAGTGTTCCAGGTCCTTGGACTTCTCCTGATAGTCATAATCTGCAGGGGTCATCTCGTCCAGTGGCTTTTGGACCTTGGGGACCTTTTTCACCTTATGCAACTTTTCGCCTTTCAAGTCAAAAATAACGCATTTTTCTACTTTGGCTAGAGAGCGCCCTCTCTTTTTCCTCGCCTCCTTTAGCATCTTATCTGTGTTCTGTCAGGCTTGGAGCAACTTTTCAGCTAGAGGACGTTCCTTGATCATGGATAGCTCTATTTCAAATGAGGTTGGGTCTCCAGCCAAAGGGGTAAACAAATATAATGATTGTATAGGGGATGCCTCACCAGTAGGTTCGATGGGTGTGGTAGGAGTTTCGGTGAGAGAAACAATGTCATGCGTGATAGGGGAGTGGGAGACGGGGTTCGACGTTGGAGTACTACCTTCGCCCTGACTAAAAACCAAGGGAATGGTGGCATGGGTGAGCGAAGTAGTATCGATGGACTTGTCCCGGCCTGATGACTCGAATGGGGTAGATATGCTTGTGGGGCTAACGGGATCACGAGGCAAACTCGAGGTGGCGAAGGGCAACATGTGATGGGGTGACCAAACTTTGAGAGAGAGAGAGACTGATGAGGACCTTCGATCGGGACCATGGTGGACATACCTTGAGAAACCAAGGTGAAGGGTGAGGAGTGCGTACCTGCGTGCTCCCCTGATAGAGCAGAAGTAGTGGTTTCCTATGTGATCGACTCTTGTTCCTTTCCAGCTTTTGCACTTTTGACTTCCATGACTTCTTCTTTAGGACCCCCTTCTTGTTGGAGGAGTTCCTCCACATCGATGATATCTATCTGAGACTACCTCGGCCCTTTGTGACGTCGTCCCTCCAACATTTACCTCGGTTGAGCTCATCATAGGCTGTTCGCTAGAAGCACTTGGAGGTTTTGTACGTGGTCACTTCGGGTGGGTTGGAGGCACTTGAGCTTGCTCCATCTTCTTTCTTTTTCTTTTCTCTTCCTTCCTGAGGCAACTCTTGTGGTGTCGCCTCTGCCTCCTCCTCTTCCTCTTGTTCTGAAGCATCATCGGCTCTCCTTGGGCTTTCGCCCGAACCTGGGGCACTAGGGGGAATGAAGTCGATGAAGGAGGTGGGCTTCCAAGTCCCAGCGTTGGCTTCGTAAACAATTGTGAAGTCTCTATCCATCTCCAAGAGCCCGTATGATTTCATCTTCTGATGATGGACTCTCATTATCCACCATTCCTTTAATTGTTCTTCACCCCAACCCTTCAATTCTTCCCTCAATTCATCCTTCATCTTTCTCCAAAATGTGGAGTCTGGGCTTGGGAAGGGGTGCCGAACTGGATCATACTCGACCTCTATGGGGTAAAATTCATGCCAGGGAGGTAAGGTCTTCATTCTTTCTAGATGCCACTCCAAATCCCTCCCATTGGGGTTATTCCTTTGCTCTACGATTTTTGGGTGAGGGCAGACATGAAAATTTTTGAATCGGAGGTGATCCCTCATCACCCCCAAGGGGTCGTAACACCACCATTGAGGAATTTGTAGCAAACCAAAGTCGGCAAGCTTCTCCTCCAAGAATACATGTTGCTTTAGGGCAAACACCTCAATTACTCCCATTTTGAAAGGGAAGTCGCATGTGTGCGCCCATTTTTGGTCGTGGTCATAGATAACATTTGTCGCGTCGCTCTGTCGAGCGACCTCCAATGCGAACTGGTATTCGAGGGGTAAATGGGTAGCAGGAAGGGCTTCCCCATGAATCCAAATAGATGAATCACAAGCCCTTGCATCAATTGAAATACGTCTCCCTTTTCCTCCTTCACCACTTTGTCCCTTAGACTGATGGGTACCCGAGGGCAAGAACCCTTCAACAAATGAATAGCAGGTCCTAGAAACTGTTGATTAAAAGAATAATATGACTCCGTCCTCGCTAAGAGGGGAGTCCACTGATATACCGACAGAGGAGTTCCATCCTTGCCGCTCGAAGAAATGGCAATGTGGGGGAATTGCTTATGTACATGATAGAAAAATAACCAGACTAGGAAAGAGCAAGGTCCAAAGTACTGGCCCATCCCAGCATTCTTCATGCTGGTTAGCCGCGTGTGCAAGGTCCGAGCCACCCATTCTGCCCAGTCAAAGAAGACCGGGTTAGTGTTTGGCCTTGATGCATCTGGGGCATAAAACTCCCCTCATGAAATACATTCGGCCAATGACACTTGCCAGGGGTGCACCGAAGCATCGGTTGACAGGCCCACGACCCATGCAATGATGGAGAAGATGTCCGTGCTCTTGAAATCCATCAAGGGGAGAGGCATTTGGGGAAGCCTGCCTGAAGGGAGCCCGTCCTTGAGGTTCTCACTCAAAAATTTTAAAATATAGCTGGAGGAGGTGAACCTCTCCATTTGTTCGCTCAAGATGACATTGCGAACCGAATAACCCTTGGGCGGCCCTTGCTGTGGCGCGAAAGCTCCTTGCACATCTTCTTTTAAAATTGAAAACAATTTATGGCCTATGGCGTCCAACACTTGTCTGGAGGAGGGCTGGTAGTTTTGTGTGATGGCACAAATTAATTTGGGACAATGGTGCATGGGCGGGGTCAGATACCAGTATATCTACGAGTAATAGGCGACGGCTCTCTTGTTCTCCATGGAGAGTCTACTTTTCATGAACTCAATAGTATATCGGAGCTCGGCCACGCTCTTTGAAAGTTTAGTGTCCCTTATTTTCTCCCACCCATCAATTGGTGGCTCTTCAAGTTGCTCTTCTTCTGAATCCTCTCTTTCCTCTACGGCTTGCTTTTCGGGGCGGAGGTTGAGGTCGACCCTCTTTGGTCTGTGCTTTTTCTCCTCTTTGCCCTTCTTCGTTTTCTCTGGGCCTGCTACCTCAGGCTCCTTCCCCTTTTCCTTAGAATTCTTCTTCCCCATTCTGGATATACGTGGCAGTAGAGTCTTTGATGCAGAGGGCTTCGACACGAAGGGCGAAGAAAATGCAGGCTATCAACGGGGCTCTTAATCTTGCATTAACAGTTGGCGAACACCCCTTTTACTGCTAAGGCTTGAGTTTTATAGCCTTAAAAGGCAACTACCTCTATTTATGGTGCCTACCAAAATTAAATTTACAACTCGGATGGAGGAGGTCGTTTTGCCATTTGATTGGCTTTACGACGGCGTTGTACGCGGGCCCATGTGTTTCGATGATTTGCCCAGCATTGGAAACTTAACCTCCTGCCACCTCGTACCTAGGCATGAGCTTTTCTCATAATTGAATCCTCTCGGGATGTGCCCCACCACCTTTGCATTAAAATCACTTGCCCTGAACGTTCCCCTAGGTTGTCATCGATATGTCTCTCAAGACACATTTTAAATGCTCCTCGCCTCGTGCGTTATTGGTTTGGCGAAGTTGAAGCCGATGCTAAAGATACTTCACGGTGAACCTCCGATGTGAGTCTGATTTTTATACTTCGGGCCTGAAGTATTTTTACCTCGCCGCGTCACCACTTTGTTTTGTGGAAGGTTGCCTCCGAAGCTTGTTCCTTTTGAAAAATGATTCACTAATTTTCCTTCGAAAACTGCTTCGCTCAAACTCCTTTTGTGAAGCACTTCTCACGCCTTCATTCTGAATTTTGTTTCTTTTGAGGACTCCTTCCAGGCCAAAGTGCTTCACTGTGAACCATCTTGCATCAGTCACTTCGCACACAAAGTTCCCGAAGGAGATTCTCGCTAAGCCTAGCGAAGCTGGGGCTTGTCACTGTGGTAGTGTGATACTTAACCTCTTGGCAATCTTGAAACAGGGTATATACAAAGATAAAAAATCTTACATACAAAAGTAAAACTTGAACCATTTTTTTTTTTTTCATCTCAGTGATGAAAAGTCTTCAAATGAAGACCATTGATAGAAATCGGCAAGATCTGACCATCTGCATCCTTGAGGATGAAAGAATTGGCTGAGTTTACCTTCACAATTTTGAATGGTCCATCCCAGAAAGCATCCAATTTATCATGATTCCTAGGCTTGGCCTTCCAAGAGTCCCACTTCCATACTAGATCTCCCACTCTGAACGTGCGGTCGAAGGATTTTTTCTTGAACCAGTCTCGGGTGATCTGAGCATGCTTAGCGAAGCTCTGGTAGGCCTTCTCACGGTCTTCCTCCAGCTGCAGTAGCTGAGCTAGCCTGTTCTCCATAGGATTAACTTCTTCTTCCTCATCCAATAGCTGCAATGCAGGGATCTCTACATGGGTTGGTAGGATGGCCTCCTTGCCATACACCAGGGCGTAAGGTGATGTTTTGATTGACTTCTTGACAGAAATCCGATCGGCCCACAAGGCCCGATCTAGAAGGAGGTGCCAAGTTCTTTTGTTTTTCTCCATGAGTTTTCTTAGCACCCTTAATAGAGTCTTATTAGTCGATTCTACCAATCCGTTACCTTGTGGATAGTAATTAGAAGAGACCTTATGATATATCCCATATTTGTAGAGGAACTCATTGATCTTGGCGCCTGAAAACCCAGGACCATTGTCCATTATGATTGCTTCTGGGATGCCGAACCGGGTGATCAAACCTTCTAGGAAAGCAATGACGGTCTCTTGGTCGGCATGCTTCGTGGGTACTGCTTCGGCCCATCTGGTGAAGTAGTCGGTTGCAGTCAGGATGAACTTATGCCCTACGAAGGAGTTCGGTGATATAACCCCTATGAAATCCAACCCCCATTGTTGAAAGGGCGTTTCTACCTGTATCGGTCGGAGAGGCATAGGAGCACTTCTGCTTTGGTCGATGAACTTTTGACATTGCTCGCATCTACGATAGACCGCAAAAGCATCGACGAAGAGTGTAGGCCAATAATAACCCACCTTAATTATCTTCAATGTCATTGTTCTTCCTACGAAGTGGCCATCGAACAACCCTGAATGAAATTCTCCCAGGACTCTCTTCTTATCATCTTCTTTTATGCACCTGAGAAGAACGCCATCGATGTTCCTAAAGAATAGGCCTTCGGGGCGCAACGTATATCGGAGGGACCGCATCCTGAAGTGTCTTCACTATGAAGCATTCAAATGTGGAGGACATCTCTCGGTATTGAAATATTCAACTATCTCACCGACCCAGTCCTTCTCATCCTCTTCTTGATTTGCGAAGCACCCTTCTGCTGCCGAGTCATCCCACTGACAAGCTGTCACTTCGGCCGCTACGCTCTTCGCAAGCTCTTGACATAGTGCATGACCATGAACCAATTTTGTGGGTCTAATCTCGATGTCAAACTCCTGTATTTTGTTGACCCAACCGGCTCTTTTGCTACCCAATTCTCCTTGAATAATGAAGTTGCGCACATCGGGATGAATGACGAACACTGTAACCTGACTTTGAGAAATGAAGTGCTTGAACTTCCTCAAGGATTTCATTACTGCATGCACTTGCCTTTCTATGAAATTGTATTTCTCTTCATGAGGGTGTATCACTTGGCTTAGAAACGTGATAGGGCATTCTTCGCCATCTTCCCCCTTTTGCGTCAAGACTACAGCATAGCTTTCAGGTTCTCCTATAGCATATAGGATGAAATCTCGATTGTAGTCAGGGTTGGTCAGGACTGGAGCCTGAGCAATTCGGGCCTTGATCTCTTCAAATGCCTCTTTCCTTTCATCCGTCCAGATGAATTCAGCGCCCTTCTTCAAGAGTTCAGACATCGGCTTGATGACTTGGGCGAAATCTGGAACAAACTTCCTTACGAAGTTGATCTGGCCAAAAAAATATTGTAGTCCTTTCTTATTCGTCGGGAGTGGGAGCTTCAAGAGAGCCTCAGCTCTATCAGGATCTACGATGAGACCCTTCTCTGATATCACATGTCCCAATAACTTTCCCTCATTGACTGTGAATATGGACTTCTTTGGGTTGATTGAAATGCCAAATTCTCGACACTTTTTGAATATCTGTTGTAGGTGTAAAGGGTGATCCTCCCTTCTTCGGGAGAAGATGGTCATGTCATCCAAATAGATAACAATGACCTTATTCAACAATTCTCCAAAAGCTAAATCCATGGCCCTCTGAAAAGTGGCCCCCGCATTCGAAAGGCCGAATGGCATTCGTTGATAGGCGAATGTTCCCCACTTGGTAGTGAATGCGGTTTTATGCTGGTCTTCATCCCTAACCCATATCTGATTATATCCTGAGAAGCCATCAAGTAGGGAGAAGCGTTGAGCCCTAGCCACTGAGTGCAAGATCTGATCAATCTATGGGAGAGGGTAATGATCCTTGAGCGAAGCCTGATTCAGGTTGCGAAAATCCATGCATAGTCGTATATCTCCATTCTTCTTTCTAATAGGGACTAGATTCGCTACCCAAGAGGAATGCTTTATGGGATAAATTATCTTTGCCTCGAGCATCTTTAGGAGCTCGACTTTCATCAGGACCTCGATCTTTGGATTAACAGGCCTTTGCTTCTGTCGAAAGGGTTTGATCCCCTCCTGCAATTCAATTGTATGTTGGATCAGTTGTCGATCGTATCCCTTTAGGTCTTGATAAGACCATGCCACTATGTCGGGATACCTTCTGCATAGAGATCGGATCTGTTCTAGCTCTTTCGAAGTGCAATCTGTTCCAACTTTTATTGCTTTTCCAGGTTCAAGCTCCAAATCCTGATATTGCTTCGCATTGACTTTGATCCTATGAGAAACTGCTCGATCATTTTGATCGAAGAGGCTTTCAAGAGTAATTAATCCTTTGGGAACATGATTATTCTTCAATTGAACTAGCCCTTCATATTCCTCATCATCTGGGCTTCTTCTTTCAATTGTTGCTGCTTCTTGAATCATAAAATTCACAATCTGCTCATCACTATCAAAAACTTGCCAATGCAGATCTCTGTCTGGGACAGAGGGCCTATAAATCATCCTCACAGCTTTAGGTTTATGCACCATGTCTTCTACTGGAGAGTACCTAGCTGCGATGGATGCTAAGACATCAGCATGTCGGTTCTTTTCATGGGGAATGGACTACAGATTGAGAGACTCGAATTGGTCAAACAAGTCCCATACCCTATTACGGTATGCCTTGAGATAGTGCTTCTTTGAAATGCACTTGTTTGTGACTTGATTGCATATCAATTCTGAATCTCCAAAGACTTGGAGATGCTTTATGCCTAACTTTTCTGCTTTCTTGAGTCCTAGGCATAATGCTTCGTATTCTGCTACATTGTTGGTGCAGCTCCATACCAACCGGTAGCAATATTCCTTTTGCTCTCTAGATGGTGATATTAAAAGAATCCCTGCCCCAATGCCATTCTTGCATCGGGCGCCATCGAAGAACAATCTCCATAGTCCTTCTTGGGCACATGTTTTATTCTCTGACTTGATGTGTTTCTCTGGTTTAGTGATGGCATAGCATCCCATCTCCGTTTCTATCATGGCATTAAAGTCTGCCAATGAAAACTCATCTTCACAACTTAACTGTGCAAGGGATTCCTCGACCAGGTCCACCTGCTCTATCCCTTCCACTATCGCATGCACGGGATCACTGCTCTCTTCTTCGGACATCTTCTATACGAGGAAGGTAGAAGGTTTCTCATTGTAGATTTTTACCTTCTTCCCTTTGAATGGAATCTCTAAGTGCGAGTAATCCATAGATAGATATCCTCCTAGCTTCGCTGTAAACTCTCTTGACAAGCACATACTAAAATATGGCTCAAGGTCGACGACCACCACCTCTTGTATAACCGTGATCTGAGGCATCTTGTGTAGTCGGATAGGTATATCTTTAATTACACCCATAGTCTTCATAGGAGTACCATCCAGTTGGAGCATGCCATGGCTGCTTCGGGTGTACTCCATTCCTATTTCCTCGCACACTACTTTGGGCATGACTGTCATCGTGGCCCCGAAGTCAATCATACAGTTGTGTACAACATACCCTTCCATTTGTAGAGATAGGTAGAATGGAGGTGGCCTATTCTTTCCTGTAATGGACGTGGACAGGGTCTGCACTAGGGCGAGCGGTGCTGACTTTCTCGCCTTAGTTGTCTTCAACGATTCTTGCAGCAAGTCCACTTGTCCGGGTAACTACAATGCATCATATAGACTAATCTTGGCCGGAGTCTTCTTCAGCTCATCTACAATATTGTAAACCAGGGAGTTGGGCACCTCAGATTCCCTTTTCACCTCATACCTGGTGCGATACTGCTCCGTGGCTTCGACCCTTTGTCGCTTGGTCAGCGAAGGAAGCTTGAGCTTCTCTCTAGCTTGTTCTTTAGTTTCCACCTGAGGTGGATTTGCAGGGGCTTGTTGAGCCTTTTCTTTTATTGGTGGAAGCTGAGAAGCTTCGCTCGGGGCCTGGGGAAGTTGTTGTCCCTTCTCATGGTGAGCATGCACCTTTAAAGGAGCCATTTGAACAGCATCTACCTCTATTGACCTTTTTCCTCCTCTGGTGAGGACTGCAACTTGCTCTTCTTCACCAATTACCAGGTTTTGATCCATTTGCCTGATAATGTTGACTTGACCACCATGACTACTGCTCGCCAACGTTTGCACATAATGTTGGTGCAGCATACAAGTATTCTCTTCATGAGGATCATTACATGTGGAGCACCAATGTATGTAGTCGGAAGTGCTCGGAGCTTCATCAATCATGACATTTCTTGCCGACGCTCTCCCTTGCTGGACCGCTTGATCTTTAGTAAGCGCGGGTGTAGGATAAGACCTTCTTGGTAGAAACTCTTGTTGTGCTTGCTTCTTTTTCATAATGGTCATGTCATTGGATAGAGTTTGCACTGTGGAGTTTAGGGACTGAACTTCCTGTAGTATTTTGGCTTGCATATCATCGGCTTTGGGAATAGGTGGCAATGGAGCCATCGTTGGTATTGGAGGTAGGGCGGGGTGTTGAGGTGGTGCTGGCAATACAGGAAATGCCAAAGAGACAGTGGGTTGTGATGTCGAGAATGTGGGAAAATGGATTTGCGGAGTAGCGATCTGAGATACAATGGGATTCGGGTTCCAAGACGAGATCGGGTACGTAGGGGTTGCAGAGATCTACGAAGCGGTTGCATTCGCATACTGGGATTGAGGGAAATCGAGAAGTATGGGCATCGACATCCTTTGGGGAAGCTTACCCATAGCTATTAGATCCATCTTCACTCTCTGGGCTAACTCATACAACTCGAGGAAGGTATTGATATTCGAATACCTTACCATTACACTGATATCAGGGTTGAAAGCCCTAAGGAAATAGTATGCTGTAGCTTCGCTAGTTGGCCGAAGTCCAACTGGTATCCTTTGCTAGGTTCGAGCGAACCTAACATTGAAATCAGTGATCTCTTCTTGTGGATGTCTCTGGATCATTGTGAACTGATGCAGAAGAGAAGATGGATCGGCGGACTCATTGAAGCTTCTCATCAATTGTTCGGCTAACTGGTCCCATCCCGTTATAGTATCGGGTGGTAAAGATCTATACCAGTAGAGGAGCTTCCCTCTAAGAGATAGAACCATAAGCTTTACCATAACTCTCTCCTCTATGATGTCATGAATCACCGCCAGAGAAACTATGTCCTGGATGTGCTCCAGAGCAGTCTTCCCAGTTCCATCGAACATTGGGATTTTCTTCATAGCAGTAGGCGGAACTTGCCCTTGTCTCGCTAGATTTAGTGGTCTAAAAGAATTCCATGCTGGGAATAGTCTGGGCGGTGGTTGTTCTGCATTTTTTGTTGTTGTTGTTGTTGTGCCATATTTGCACCTGGATTCTGAGAAATAGGGATTCTCGAAGTTCCTCTTTGGTTGCTAACAGGATGACTAATAGGAACGGAGGCGCTAGGATGCTTTGGTGAGTTGGGAGGATTAGGAGGAAAGCTAGCTATTGTGCTATCCGAGGTTAGCCCTTGTTCATCAAAAGTAGCCTCTTGCGAGGATGTTCCCCGTAACAATGACTCGAGGGTGACCAACCTAGAGCGTTCCCCGAAGGCATCAATATCAAGCTCAAAGAACTCAGTCTCCTCTCCTCTATTCCTAACTCTCCATCTTGTTTGCATGAAGGCACAGACTTAAGTACCGGTCTCTACGACTTTAAGATTCTCGGGTTGAACAGAGTCGCCAGATGCTAAGAGTCTTTCGGCAATGAGACGAGCATCGATTCTCACTACCACTCACAAGGTGAGACTGACCGGGTCCCACCGGGCATGCCAAAAACTGTTGGTCATCAAATCTGCCCAGGAAAGGATTTTGGGAAGTGTACGCGCCCTAGACCTGGACCAACATTGAAATGCCGAGAGGAAGAGATGCCCCTCATGCCAATATCTAGAGAAAGGCCGACTCCTTTACTAAACTACTTGGTGTTTTTGAGACAAGAGTGCAGGAAAGAGATAAAAATAGTAAGGGTGTAGGAAAGAGATAAAAATAGTAAGGGTGCAAGAAAGAAATAAATAGTGTAAGGGAAGAAATATTGGTGAATTAAAGTGGGAAAGAACCAGCAGCACGATTACTGGCTAATAGCTCAAAACAATAGCAATAAATACCAAGAATAAAATGAAATGAATGCAATACTAGTCCTCCTATGTATCCTCTGGATGAGTTCCAGGATTACCCTCCCCTTACGTCGAAATCTAGAATTTAGAATTATGATGACTAGGAAATGAGTGAATATAATAGAAACACTATCCACAGGCAGCATACAAGAGAACTATTACAACGTTTTTCTCCCCTATGTATCCTTCGAGAAAATTCTAGGGTTCTATCCCCAATCGCACACCTAAATCTAGAATGCAGAATTACAGTATGCAAATGAAGAAAGAAATAATAGAAATAATCATAGAAGGCAGCATACAAGAGAGAAATTAAGCCCAAAGCTCTTTAGTATTAATCGTAGGGATTCAAGTTACAACAACTTTCTAGCAGAAAGTTCCCCCCTTTTCATTACAATGCCTGGGTTTTTATAGAGGACCCGACCCTCTGAGCCATCAATGCACAAAATGGAGGAGTACATCCTCGAAAATCTGAGAAGTCGGCTCTTGTAGCTCCCATGACTGAGTTCTCAAATATTTTTCTATAACTAGCAGTTGCGACCGGGTCAGCTGGGGAAACTCACATTTATGAGCCGCCTGACTCATCCTAGGCTTCTGGGTGCGGAGCTCGAGTGGCCGCCATGTCCGTCGGGCTCTCCTTCTGAGATCGATACCTCTTTTTAGATTGCTAAAAATGAGCAACGAGTTCACCGGGCACGTAAAAATTCATTTATGAGGCACTTGATTGCCTCAAAAAAATACTCGGCTTGGAGTGCGTGCCCTTGAAGCGCTTCACCGATTTCTAGTTCATGACCCTACTTCGCAATGGATGTAAGCCGAAGCAGATCATCTCCCTTGGTTATGTACTTCACATGAAGGAGCTTCGCAAAACGGCTTCGGGGATGTAAAATGCCGAAGTAGATTTCTCTCCTCAAGACGGGGCTCTCCATCTCTTGCTGCTTCACCGAGAAGGCATGTCAAAATTTGCTTCGCGAGGTTCTCTACCCGAAGTGGATGCTTCACTGATGGGCTTGTCAAAATGCTTCACCGTGAACCTTCTTCAAAGCTATGGTTCGGGAGGATTTTGGCCGAAGTGCATTCTCGCCTTGGAAAAATGTTTTGCTCTTTACGGACCACTACTACTTCGGGTGAAAGCGCCTCGCATGAAAGCTATCCGAAGTGGATGCTTCGCAACAACTTTGGGTGAAGTAAAAATGGTTCGCCAGTAGGGAGGCCCGAAGTGGGTGCTTCACCGATTTCTTAGCGAAGTAGTTTTTCAATGTTTGGACTTCTTCGAATCCCGCTTCGCAAAACTTTTCCCGAAGCATCTGTTTGGGCTGCTTCGGGTGCGAAGCTCTTTTCATTCTCTACTTCCTTCCTTCAGTGAAGCCGTCTTCCTTTTCCTGCGAAGCTCTTAAGCTTAGCTTGCTCAGTAGCGAAGCACTTGTATCTCCATTCTATGTACAAGGGGGATGGCGATGAAAGCCAAAATTGCTGCAATACTCAAAAATGTCTTCTAAAAAAACAAGGGAACAAATTCATGAAATTAAAAGAAACACTTTACAAAATTTTGATTTTACTACCCCTCTAGGCAATGTGACAAAATTGTCAACGGTTTCTTTTCTTCTACTCTTCTTCTTCTTATTTATTTTCTTCCCCTTATTTCATATCATTCTTTCTTTTTGTTTCATTTCTCATCATACCCCACTTCACTTTATCACTTCATTTTATTGTATATAATACTAGGGCAACCTTGCACATAAATTTCCACTTTCATTCACCTCCAACATCACATCATCATTTCATCCTTTACTTCACCTTCATACATTTTGGTATACTTAGAAATTGCAGTCATACATGCATCTATACATAATCATTGTGAATATCATGCTTGGGGAATTAAACACGCACATGCTAGCATAACAGTTTTGGTGTCCAATCCCATTTTTAGGAGATAGGATTATTGAAATATTTTGAGTGCTTTGCCCATATACAGTTAAATAATCAACCACCATCCAAATTTGACACATTTCAAAAGCATTTCTAGACTTCCCTTGGTTAACTTGCTCTCCTTCATGGATTAAAATTGCACGTCCTACACACTAAGAAAATTTTGAAACCAATGTTGGCTACACTATGTATACTGAATGCGTAGAGAAAATCACCATGCTCATCATATTATTCACATGATTTATCTCAAACCTGAGGATTGACAAAAGGACAAGCTACAAAGCAAGATTAAAAGGGCAAAAAAAAAAAGTCAACATCCACAAAAAAAAAAAAAGCAAAGGAACAACAATAGAGGGGTGTAAAACAAAAGGAAAAGCCTCAAAAGTACTATCAAAAATCTTGAACCCCTATATTCCTCAGGTTCACATTGATGAGCTAGCTTATAGGCTAAGTTACTATGCAGCTACAAACCACCCTTTTTTCAAAATGGTCTAAGGAACATCACTTTACACACACAAATATAGGATTGAGGTCTTGTTTACCAAGATAGCCTAGAATATGTTCACAAAGTTTTTCTCAATTATTTAATTGGTTTGATTAATTTAAATCTATATTGTTCGAATCCCTTTACTACAATATTCATATCCAACTTCCTTGAAAAACGGAATGGATTACACCATCTCATTCTTGCAATGATGCAAAATGCTTTCCCCAAGAAGTACTCCTTTGCTCTTGCATTTTCATCACATGCATACTCATTATACACCATTTCATATTTCATATCATATTTATCTATGCATTCAACTAGTCCATATATATATGGAGTTATCCTATACCACACCTACATCATTCATACTCATACATCATCATAAGCGAAAGCAAACATATACATAAATGCAGTTAAACATGAATGTCATAGAATATCATATATATTTGTATATATATCTCAAAAATATTCCATCAGGATACAATAAAGTGTGTGTGCCCTTATGGATGCATCACCACATAACCATATCCTATATATATGGCTATCCATAAAAACTTCCATACGGCTACAATAAGGTGTGTATCCATACCGATACACAACCCCCAAAAATAGCTCATCATACCTACAAACAACCACATGCAAAAATAGCAGGTCGATACTCCCATAGCTACCCTCGTAGCTACATCATCCAAGTTTTCCCGTGGGTGTCTCTCCACTCCCCTCCTTCGTAGGTACTTGATCTACCACCTCCTACATTGACTATGCATCCCTCGTATCCTGTGCCATTAGGGAATCCATATGCACCTCTGGTACCAACCCAACTACCTAAGACATTGTAGGTGCCAGTATCTAGTGACTCCTCCCTACCATTGAAGATGAACTCCATCGAATTTGGTGTGAGCCTACCTGTGACAATGATACTAAACCCGAATAGGATATAACAAGTATCTCATGCATCAGTAGCTCTACCTCACACCTTGACCTTTTTTTAGCCTCCCTCATGTTGGCTATTACCAATCTTGCATTTTCCTACTAGAAATTCCCTATCTCTGCCCGTGCTTGCTCCAGCTATGGCACTGTCACCACCAAGCCCTCAATATATATCTCTACTTACTCCTTCATGGCCAACATATCATGCATGCATTGCTCTAACTCTACAACCCTTGTTAGATGATTGGCCTTTATGGCCTCTATCTCAGCCCTAGTTGCATCCAATAGCCCCTTTAATCGCTCAACAAACTCAATCATCTTGCCCCACTCGGTCCTTGTAGAATCCTACTCACCTCTGAGTGAATCTTGATCCATCCTCAATGCATCCCTCTCCTCTATCATCTACTACAAATGCACCTTGACCTCATCTCTCTCTTCCAAGGTGACCCTCAAGTTTACCTGCACATCCCGCCTCTCTTCCAATGCTGAGCGATCTATCACCCAATCTATCTTAGTATCCAAAATCTTATCCCTAAGCCTCTTCACCTCCCTTCATAGTTGTTGCATCTCATCCTTAGTTCCCATTGCCTCATTTAGCTCTACAAAAAAATCAAATTTATCCAACTCTATTGTTGTATCCCCACCAATACCACCATCCTCCATCACTAGTGACTCATTTGATGAATCATCGATGATGTCCATCATGGGCACATCCTACATCACCGTTGGACCCTCTATTGTGCCCTCACCCTCCTTTGTTTATGGCCCTGCATCGCTCTCATTCACCAAGTGATCTTGCTCATCGTGGTGAGTCCTAATGCACCTAATCAATTGGTCCAGCTCTACCTCCTCCTCCTCACTTGGCTTAGGTGATTTCTCATCCCTATGTCCTCTCGTTTGTCCTACCAACATTGGCCTCATCCTACCCAACAATATCCTCATAGGCAAGACTCTTGTCACCTCAGCCCATCCATACACCACCCTAAGCAATGGCTACCATTGCTATTTGGACCACCACACATAATAATCTAGTGTGGTCCCTATGTTGTCCACATCAGGGATAACCAATGGCTCATCAAGTATCAATTCAAGTGGTGATACCACTAATTCTGGCTTTGTATCCCCTACCACTCTAAATACCACTAAAGAATATTTGGTTGCCCTTACTACAACCTAAACTATCGTAGTACATGTTAAAATGGAAAGTACTTTATCTGTACTAGGTACTTCCCCACTACCCATCACCCTCGCTTTATGCAAACTAACTACTCTACATCCTCAACCCAATCAAGTGCCCCTCACCATGGCCTCCATCGCACTCGATCCATCCTCAAACCACCAAGTTCCTCTTGGTGATACCTCAAATAACTGTCATGCACTCCCTTCGCCCTCCTCTCCATATCTTCCCTCCACCTCATTGCATAGGGCACATCATGACCATCTATAGTATGAGCATCATGTGACAACTCTAATGACCACAAAATTAGGATATGCTTCCAAGCCCATACATGTAGTAGTGGGCTAACACTGATCCCTATTTAGTCTATCCTCACTACCCCATGGAGCTCTCTATACAGTTTTTCCAGTAACACGAGCACCCATGCATACACTATGCTTCACTCAACCATGTCGCACACTATTCCCATCATATTATAGGGGAATCTCATCCCTGAAGTATCTGGAAAAGCATGGCTCGCTATCATCAACATCGCCATCGTATGATAATTAGAAAGGAACTTCTTCTGCCAAAATTTCACATAATGAACCCCACCCTTCGCATCCACCCTCTTCCATCGATGTCCAAAGACCCTCTCTAATATTCCATCTCATGCATCCTTCTTTATCGCCATTACTGTAATTCCCTCTACTGACAAGTGATAGATGCAGTATATGTCCTCCAGGGTCACTATCATATCCTCTATGGGTAGGTGAAAGGTGTTCCTGTTAGGATCCCACCTCTCACATAATGTGAAAATATATGTATGGTTCACATAAATCTCGTGCATCTCCCACACACCATACAACTCTACCGCATGCAACCACTCCCCATCCTCTGCACACCATACATCCTGCAAGGCCTTTCTGAACTTCCGTAATTGATGTCATACAAATATCTTCTTCACCTGCCACAAATCACACATCACATGTCAAAAATCATTCATAATTTTTCAAAAACATCACTGTAAATAACAAAACAAAAAAAAATCATGCATTTTATGCTTTTAAATCACATAGTTAGATTTCATTTTATACATATATTTTTATACCACATTGTAATTACATAATTTTAGTGAAACATTTGTAAAAAATATATAAAAACATGTGTTTGCACGATCGCGTGTGAACTGGTACGTTCACATGCCCCCGTGTGAACCACGCGGTTCACACGACCTTGTGTGAACCTCCCTTTTTGAAAAGTTTGCACACGTGCACATTAGCCCACCATCCCACAACACATGCAAAAAATGAAAAAATCATGCCCAAACATGCCAAAACATCCAAAATCCCCCTCACACATGCACGTAACACGAGGTAGCCTTGACCATAGCATGGTTCACTTGCTAATTTTCACAAGCATGCACATTCACATCCAAAACTACATATCACATCCCATTTACGCTTTCCTAGGATCAAGGCTACTTGCATTCAAAAATAGAAAACACCCTAGGATACCCATTTTGTCTTTTCCCATAAAGTACACGCATTTCACCCCTCCCACACATACATGTCTAAATTGCACCATTTCAATCAAATATAGTATTATTTTTACCCTAACCAATTCACACATTAATCGAGAAGCATAATCCATTACCTCTGGCATCATCGCCCCCGCACTCGTACTTGCTGAAGTACTCACCATATTGTATGGCACAATACATAATTTGGTAGTACCTCACTTCTGTGTCTTTCCTCCATATCCACTCCTCCTTATTCACACATAAATGGCGTCAAGAGTGTCATTTTCAACCTTAAATTATGCTTTGCACAGATTCACAAGGCACACGTGCAAATTGATAGGTTTGCACAACCCCGTGTGAACCACCCCCGTTCACACGACCCCGTGTGAACCTTTATTTCTTGCTCAAATTTATTGCACCCACATCAAATTCCCTTGGGATTTCTCCCAATTCCACTCTTTTGCTAATTTTCATGTAAATTTTTTACCTTTTTCTTCTATATCATTATCAATCGTTTCATCACCGATCTTCGTCTCCTCCATCGTCAATTCATTTCTTGAGGGGTTATTCATCCAATAAATCAAAATCTACCTTGCACATGATCAAACAACCAAAAATCCAATCATGGACACAATAAATACCTAAGAAAAAAATTTCTAAAGATTATCTCAAGTCCTCATGCTAAGACAGATACAAAAAGTGAAATTTCTCTTCTCAATCAAAAATCCAATCCAAAACAAATCAATATTTGATAAAATCTCAAAATACCTCTGATTGTAGATATATCATGGATTCCAATATTCATAGTGGCAGTCGTAAGACCGCTTGTGAATGAAGCTCTTGAAAGTTATACCCTACGACTCTAACGGTTTGTCAAGTATTGTCAAAATAGCTCATCAATCAATCAAAAGCAAAAATTAACAAAGGCATTTGTTTCCTCTACAATTGAAACATCTCAAGTTGATTATAATGCAAGGCAATCTTATGCCTTCCTCCAAAAGTAATCAATCATAAACCATTTTTATCAATGTGTATCTCTCACAATCATCCATAAGTCATCAATCACAAAATTTGTCTTCCAATCATTCCACCAATTCACATCATCATTTTTTATACTAAATCATATTTCCACACAATCCAGTACAAAAGGGACAAAATTTAGACACCCAAAAGTCACACATTTCCACTTCTCACATCATCACGGCCAATCAATTTACAAAACCCTCAAAAATTGCATAAATTGGCTAAAAGCACTATTCATTCATCAAAATCACTATTCATCATCCTTAGCTTCTTTTGGCTAGTTAAGCCCCTTTCTACGCTTAACCCTAGGTCCTCATGTGACCTCATTCATAACTCAACCAACGTTGAATTCTCCACCATGGTCAAAAAGTATCTTATGATAAAAAAGTCAATATTTTGGTCAAAATGTGCTTTATAACTAATCACATGCTTAATTAAATCTAATCTTGATTTGATTTAAGCCTTCCACCTCACCTAGTCTACTTTGAATAGCCTAGCCTTCCACCTCACCTAGTCTACTTTGACTAGCACAGCCTTACCACCTCTCATCCAAATATTTCTCCACCTCACACTCCCCTGGGTCATAAATGAAAGATGGAGACTTTTGCACACAAAAGGCAATTTTTAATTTAGAGATATTTTCAAAAAGGTGTTCATAAATGCCAAATGGATATTTTTAGCAAAGTCATCATGATTTTTGGATGGGTGAGATATTCTCTCACCCAACCTCATTTATGAACTATGATACCTCAAGGGACACCTCATCCTCTCCCTCTCACCTTGGCCAAGTCTATAAGTAGAAAGTCATTTCCACCATTTTAGAGACCACCACTCTAGCTTACAGAAAATCTGTACAAATTACTCTAGACACTCATCTATCACACAACCATCATACATCCATCACATTCACTTTACCATAATAGTTTATGTTTCTTTCATAATATTCTTGGTGATTGAGACGGGCTATCAACATCAAAAAGAATATTTTTTGAAGGTGACCTGTCAAAAAAGTGAAGAAGCAGCAACACCATAATAGTCCAAAAATAGCTCTTGTAGGTTATGTCACAAAAATATAGGTTCGCACGCCCCCATGCAAACCTCCCGATTCACACTAGGTTCACATCCCCCCGTGTGAATCTCTGCTACAACAAACAATGTTCATCCAGTAGGTAGATATGGCATAGTTTAGTGTTTTTATGTTGTTTTTATTAGTTTTCATCACGTTTTAGGCTTATTTATGGAGTATTTTGTCTGTATAAACATGGGGTTTGACTAAGGCAAGCCCCTCAAACGCTCTAACTACATTTTATAGTTCAATAGGTACACATAATACATCAATCCAACGGTGGCACACGAGCAAGAAGTCTATCAGCACTGAGGTATGCAAAGAAGATAGATCCTTTTGCCTTTGTAATCATTTAAAAAGGCTTCCCTAGGAAAAACCCTATTGTAGCCTTCAGGGAAAGAATTGTAAAAGGATATCGATATGTAATCTCCTTTATCATTTCAATAACAAAAGCAGTGGATTCTATAATTTTGAATGAGAATTGTCGTATATTTTTGTTGGTTTCATAAATCTTATTACATTATGACCGTTGTTGAATTACATCATCTTGGTAATCATGAGTATTTGTGTTTTGAACCTTACACTTGGTAGTTGCTAAAAATAGTGTGGATGTAACCAACTCAGTATCACTTGCCAATATTTTCCACCAAAATTAAATAATTTAACCATTTGAGCTCATGCCATTTTGTAACGCCTTTGTCGTTATAGTATATTTATCTTTTATGATCATCTTGTACTCTTGATTACATTATTTATATATATTTTTTATATGTATGTACAAATTTAAAAAGAATGATATGTTGTTAACTAGGAGGGACCATGATTGTGTTCAATAAATAGCAAATATTTATGCTTAAGGTTCAAAGATAGTATACAAAATATGATTCTACTTGTTAACTCTTAGATTAAAATATTTTTATGTGAATTTTATGGTAATTTTGTATTATAACTTTTTTTATGGATTTTGGCTCAACTATGTGATAAGTTTTGAAACAGTCTTATTTCAATTTTATACTAAAAAAATAATAATAAATTTTATCTATAATAATAGTTTTTGTTAAAGCAAACATGGATTCTATATAGGCCCCCTCTCAAAATGATAAAAATTATTACACAAACATCAAAATCAAAGGCCATAAAATAAGCATCATGCACTACTAGCACACCACATAAAACAAACTTGCCATGAGAAAATAAAAACATCAAGCCACAAGGGCACCAAAACCATGAGATTTCTATAACATCATTAATTGCCAAAATTTATATACGAGGTATGTGGCTCAAGTATGAGCTTCTAGCTAAATATAAATGGGTAGGAAAATCTACTTTAAGTTGAGAATTTTGTTAGCAAAGAAATTACCTTTGCAATGAATAAGGACTACTTCACCATTTTAACCATCTAGAATTCTTCAAATGGGAAACAAGCCTCAAACGGTTCACTAGTTCCTTGAAAGCATTCATTATGACCTATGAGTCACCTTTCATTGTAATATTATTGAAACCTTCTTATTTAGCTATTTGGATCCCTATAGTAAGACTAAGTGCCTCAACATAATTCTATGTTAATAGAGGAATGCTCAAGGTAAACATAGAGAGCACTCTTACCTCATGGTTTCTAAACACTCCCTCACACTATATTAGGCCTAGGTTTCTAACCATCATCTTATGCTCCTCTTTTGTAATTATTATATTTTATAATAGTTTTCAAAAATGAATAGAATCAAACATTACCTAGTATAGCTTGAAAATAAATACAAATAACAAAGAATGAAAAACACAAAATATATTGGAGGTGTCCATTGACACCAAATGTAAATGGAAATGAAAATACACTCCAACTAATAAGCAAAATGGTTGGTATGAAAGGGTATTTATAACCAAATACATGTCTTTAGTTCAAGGTTGTGAGACTAAACTTTAGGAATAAAACATTACAAAAATTTACAAAAGCACCTTTTTCAAGGTTTACATTGGCCCAAATGAAAAATATGGTCAATACAGGTACAAAGGTTAGTCATGGCCTCAATAAAATATTAAGCACCACATATTCTAACATCCCTCCTTAAGTTGAATAGGGAACATGGAAAGAAACCCTTATTTGTCATCCCCTCTTAAGGGACACTCTCCAACTCCATGAAACTTCTACATGCACACAATAGTGACCTTACACATGATCTTGTTTAGAATATTAATTGCCTACTCTAATGAAGGTATAAAAATTGGATCAAGCATCCCACATCCTTGAAGCCATCTCATAAAGTGCATACATATCTCTATGTGCTTTGTATGCTAATGAAACGTTGAATTATAGACAAGTTGGATGGTGCTCTTATTATCACATCAAAGAGTGACTAGAAAACTATGAGGAATACTATTCTCCTCCAAAATCATGAGCATCCACCTAATATGATTACCTACCTCATTGGTAGCACAATATTTGACCTCCATGGAAGATTGAGAAATAGTGGATTGGCATTTAGAACACCAACAAATTGATTGGATGCCATATATAATACCAATTATATTGTGGACCATTGCTCATCCAAGCTACTAGCCTTATCAACATCTAAAAATCCTCTCAAAATTTAAGGGGATCTAATAGAGTAGTGAATACCCATTTAATAGGTCCCTCGGATGAATCTAAGAATCCTCTTTGTTGTTGTCTAGTGATTCTCCTACGGTGACTACATATATATAGAACAATAATTTATATCTAAGGCTATATCAAGTTTAGTATGAGTAAGGTAGAGAAGTCATCCCACAAAAACTCTGAAGCTTCAGGCTTGAGGCAAAAGGACTCTGAGAAGATTTGCAATTCACTATCCTAAAATACTAAAGAAGATCCAAAGCATACATAATTTGGGAAATGACAATGCTAAAATCTATCTAATCAATATGAATCCCCAAAAAATATTGTAGAAGCCCAAAATTTGTTATTTCAAAAGTGGAATAAATCTATGACTTAAAATATTGGATTAGAGTAGAATATTTGCCAGTGATGAGAATATCATTAATATACAATAAAATCACCAAAGTTTCCCCATCCTGATGTTTGATGTAAATGTCATGTTTAGCCTCACATTTCTCAACTTATTCACTCACCTATGATTGAATCCATACACAATTTTAAAAGGGCTCTTGGTTGTACTTCTATTAATTTAGATCTCATATGCAAATTCAGCTTGTGCTAAGGTAGTATTCCATAGATTCGATATATTTCCAACCAAGCATCTCAACGAATTCCCAAGGCTTCTATTGACAACCTTTGTTTGTCCATTGTTTTATGGATGATAGGTTGAACTAAAACCTAACTTGGTATCCAATTTCTTCCACAAAGTTCACCAAAAATGGCCCACAAATCTAGTGTATCTATTTGAGATAATACTATTCGTCAACCCATGCAATCTCAACAATTCTTTGAAGAATAATATAACAATATGAGCAGCATTATTTGTCTTGCAATAAGGTATAAAATGTGCCATCTTTAAAAATATATCAACAAAAACAACAAAAATTGAGTCGTTACCTCTTTGTGTCCTTTATCAACCCAAGAATGAAGTCCATGCTCACATCTTCCCAAGGTCTCTCTAATATATACAATGACTGATACAAACTAGTGTTCTAACTCCTTCCTTTGGCACATTGATAACTAAAAATTTGCACAAATTTCTTCACATACACACCCATTCTTGGCCAATAGTAACTCACACAAAGCTATCCCAATACCTTATCCACTCCAAAGTTTCCAGCTGGACCTCCATTATGCTTTTCTCTTATCAAAATTTCCCTCATAAAACCATGCAATTACACAATTGTTGTCCCTTAAATAATAATCCTTCTTGCATGAAATAGTCCAACCATGGAGTCTTATCTTTCTCAGTTGGTTCATTATAAGAAGCCCAAGCCTCCTTAAATTCCACATCATGTGTATAGCTCTCTCATGGATCAAAACTAGCAACATCTATTCTCATATCATGTAATAATAAACATATTTTACTCAATGCATAGACTACCCAATTTGTGCTACCACTTCTATGCTTCAAAACAAATGAATAACCTTGAATAAAGTTTATCCACTTCATATGCCCTTGATTTAATTTACCTTGGCTACTAATGAATTAAAAAGCATGATGATACGTGAATAAAAAATCCTTCAATATAAAATATTATCTCCACTTCTTAAGGTATTTAACAATGGCATAAAACGCTTGATCATAGATCGAATATTTCGTCTTTGCTTCACTTAAATTCTCACTAAAATAAGAAATTGGATTACCCTATTGGATTATAAAACCACCTATAGTTATCTCACTTATATCATTATCCACTTGGAAAACCTTGTTTAAATTTGACAAAGCTAGAACCAACTACTATGTTACCTTCTCCTTCAGGATTTTAAAACTATTTTATGCTAAAAACATCCATTTCAACTCACACCTACCACCATTCATTATTTTTATGATTTGTGCACAAATCCAATTAGATTTTTTGATAAACTTTATGTAAAAACTTTTCAAACCATGAAAACTTCTTTCCTCAAACATACTTATTAATGTTGGCCAATCCACAATAGCTTTAACCTTTTTGGAATCCATTTGCAAGACTTCTTGTGAAATAACAAAGCCCAAATATACTATCTCTTTCTTCATAAAGCTACATTTCTTCAAGTTGATCAACTATTTTTCTTTCAACCTTTGCAAAACCAATCTCAAATGCACCAAATGAAATTCTTTACATTTGCTAAATATCAAAATATCATACAAATAAACAACAACAAACTTACCAAAAAATTATTTTAACACTTTATTCGTCAACTGCACGAAAATACTTGGTGCATTGGTCAATCCAAATAGCATGACCACCACTCATATTATCGATCCTTTTTCTTGAATGTGGTCTTCCATTTATCCCATTCTTTATTCCAGGTTTGATGATAGTGTTTCTTCAAATCTATATTTGTAAGTACTTAGCCCCACTCAAGAAATCCATCAAAGCATCCATGCATAGTGATGGAAACTTGTACTTTATGGTTAACTTATTGATGTCTTGAGAATCCATGCACATATGCCATGCTCCACCCTTCTTAGGTTCTAGTACAACTAGTATTGTACATGGGCTTAAGATCTCTAAGTAGCCCCTTGTCCAATAACTTCTAGACTTGTCTTTTCATTTTGTCATTCTCCATATGTCATTCTATAAGTTGCCTTATTTGGTAAGATCAATTTTAGAATTCCTTCACTTCATATAGAATATTAGCCATTTTGTTTGTTGTCCCATCTTTCATGGGTTTAGCAATGAAAGCTAAACATACTTTCTTCTTCATCATCCCTTTTAAGATTTTTTTTCCCGCAATCAAGCACATTTTAGGAATTTTATCCACTTCTTCTCCATTATCTCTCAGTGGACTTAATGTGTAGCTCTTGTCATCCTTCACAATAGTGTAGTTGTTCACCCCACCATAATTCACTATCTTTCTATCTAATTGTCATGGCCTTCCCAACAAACATGATAAGAATCCATACACATAATATCACATAGTATTTCATTTTTATAAGAACCAATTTGAATGTTCACCATATATTGTTCACTTACCAAAATTTGATGTCTCTTTTGCAAACATGAGGCCTTGTATGAATTTGGGTGTTCAATACTCTTCAACCTAAGCTTTCTACCATATCTGTAAACACTAAGTTATCCATGCTTCCATTGTCCACAATGAATTTGCAACACTACCTCTTGATTTGCATATTGTTCTAAAAATACTTCTTTGTACTGGTTCATGCTCATCTTTGGCTGGTTTCAAAAACACTCTCTTCGTCATTAGATATTATCCTTGTTTTGGTTTCTCCATGCATTTTGGTGAGGCAATACTTTCTTCATTTGCTTATGCAATATGATTCATGGCTTCCTTTACTTTACTATTACCTTGTACTATTGGATATTATAATGCCTAATGACTAGCTCCTCCACATCTAAAGCAATTTTAGGGGAACCCTCCACTCCTTCCTCTACCATAACCACCTCTTCCTCTTGAGAAAACTACACTTTATCTTGTTTTTTAGGTGAAATTACTTTGAGAAGTACTAGCTTCTCCATCTTACCTTTGCTGCCCTATTCCACTATTGGCTTGTCCTCTTCCTCTAGAGAACCATCCTATTCATTTGGAATTATTTTTTGTCTTCAAGACAACTTCTCCTCCACTTTCAAGGTACATTGATATACCCCTTCAATGGACCTCAACTTGATTATACATAATTTATGATGAATAGACATGCAAATTCCATTGGCACGCCTCAAAATCTTCTCTTCATAATATTCTATATGGCTAGTCTGAACGATGAGCTTGTAAAACTCCTCCATGTAGTCCTTCACATTCATCTTTGTTTGCTTTAGATTTTGCAATTTTTTGAAGAGACCCATTTGATAATCTAATGGAAGAATTTTGGTCTATTTTTAGCAACCATTTTATCCCAAGTCTTGATTTTTTCCCCTTTTCTTTGCCTCTCCATTTAGATATGATCCCACCACAAAGATGAATGTCCTTTCAACTTGGTATAGGTAAACTTCACCTTCTTAGGGTCTTCCATTGATTCAAATTCAAAGTATTTCTCCATGTTATAATCATGTATATCAACTCATCTAGATTCAAACTTCCATTGTAGCATGAGATCTCTTACTTTGGCTTACTACCCATATTTATGATTGATCTCAAGAATCTACTCTCTAGTTTGTCCACTTGGCCTTCTTCTTTAGGCTTTTGAAATAATTATTCTTCCTCATCATCATTAACATTCTCAACATGCACTTCCCTTCTTTATGTTATCTCTATGACATCAAACCTAGTTGTAATTTCTCTTATCATATCAACAATATCAATATTTTTGGCATTTTGTGGTTATCGTGGCCTTCCTTAGTGTATCGTATCCTCTTCAACTTTAGCTCTAATACCAACTGATATAGTCTAGATGTATCAGAAAAAATTCACACAACCAAAAAATAAACTACACGAATTTACTTGCATTCAACAAATATGTTTTTAATTGACTGACATTTGTTCAACATCTAAAATTAAAACCAACAATAAAAAAATTGTAGTAACAAAAAGTGGAGTCACGAAAAAACTTCCCTTGTCGGTAAACTGGAATTTGTAGAAAAACTCAAAAGTTTATTAATTTGCTTCTCTTGTTGGTAATCTAGAAATTGCAACAAAATTCAATAACTTCATTATCTAGCTTCTCTTGTTGATAATCAGGAAATTGCAGCAAAACTCAAAAGTTTATTAGATAGCTTCTCCTTTGAAAATTTAGAAATTGTAGCTTAACTCAAAAATTTCACTAGGTAGTTTCTCTTGTTGATAATCTAGAAATTGTAACAAAATTCATAATTTATGTTTCTCCAACAAAAAAAATGAAGGTGGGACATGGAATATTAAAAGCCATACCCCTTCTTATCTTAGCACCTAGCAAGATCTTCAAGTTATATTTTTACCCAGATGCTCCTACGTCAATGGCGAAAGTCTGACATGCCATCAAGATAGCTAGTAAAAGGAAAGACAAGACATTGTGTACAAAGGATCATGGGTTCAATCATCATCTCATCATTTTTACCTTTTAAGACAAATGTCATTCGAAGAAGATTGAAGATTTCATGTTTTCATCCTCGCATGGTGGTTTGGTCAATTGAATAGCTAAGTGGAGGGATAGGCATATATTGTAGGTGGTTTAGGGCTTGAACCATACTTTTTCTTAGGAAAATCAAACTTTAGTTGGCATGAAGGGTGTTCTTCATAGAGGCGCTAGATTGGTTGGATCAATAGAGAGCTTAGCTCAACTAGCTACATTTCCTTGGTTAAGCCATTCATGGATTCTACAACCTGAGGTCATATCATAAGAAGGTTATTTTTTCTATTGTGTCATTTTGTCTTGATGATGGAATGAAGGTTTTCCTCACAATTGAAAGGTGGGTGCCTTATTTAGCGCAAGGTGTCCAGCACATGGGAGACCATGTTTGAGGCCCTTTTTGGCATTTCCAAAAAAACTGACAAAGATAATATGAAGATATGGCTGATGTGGTGGCTAATGTGGCACCCTTGTGTACCACATAACCATATTTTTATCTTATATATACCCTATTAACCAATCAAACTAAGAGAAGTGTTGTAATTGTAGGATTTTAGAAGCATTGAGGTGGCAAAAAATCAATGGATACTAGGAAATCATAGAATACCAAGTGGTAGTAAGTGATTGATTTATACTTTTGTAAATTTTGGGGCTTTAATTTTTGTATTTTTGAGGCCCATTAGAGTAACACTTTCGGATGTTATAACTTTTGCACATGGAAGTTTTTTGAGCCTATTTTTTTAAAATCAAAATAGTTTTTAAGCTCCATGCATTGGTAGCATTAGTTGAAGGACCTATTATAGTGTTAGGGGATAAATAATATAAGATGGATCAACATGCCCTTGTTACTTACCTCAATGGAGAAATTTATAGTATTTGGTCAACTCAAATGGACTTCTTACAAAGACAAACCTATCAAGGTATGGTCAAAATTGCATGAGTTATTTGGTAATATAAATACAACTCATGTAAGTCGTTTGGATTTTTTTTCGCTTTTATCCTCTTATGTATCTCTTGCTTTTCTCTTCCAGTGTGATGTAAAAGGTTCGAGGAGCTATTCAAAACCCCTTCTTCAACCTTATAAAAAAAAAAAGTCGCTTGGAATTAGAGCTTTCTTCTCTCAAATTGGTTGAGTTTAATAATGTTGAGAACTATATTATGAGAATTAAGACATTAAGAATAGATATTGCATCTTCTAGAAAAAAAAAAGATATGTAGAATATGTGAAGACTCTCCTTGTCAATCCCTTTTCTTTCAAATGTTGAACCTCATAATAAAATAACCAAATACTCTTACTCTTGATCAACTTTACTTTCCCCTAGTTTAGTTTTAGGTAAAAATGAGGAATTATGGTGGTACTTCACAAGTATAGGCTTTAAACTTAAGAAGGCTAAGACCTAGAGGTCCAAGGGTAAGGCTAAGTATTTAAAGAAGTCGAAGATCATTTTTAGATATTGCAAGGAAGAACATCCAACCAAGAATTGCTTGATGAAATTGCAAAGGAGTGAAAATGTGTTTCTAAATATGGGTGGGCATCTTCGAAATGATGAAGGGGATTCAAAAGTATCTTCCCCAATGATAGAGTCTCACTAGAACATTTGTTATAGATAGAGGAGATATTATTATTACTAATATCTTCTCTCCTTGAACACTTAGTACAAATTATGATGGAGTGTTGAAAGTATCATCTAGTATATGGCTAAAGACAACATTGTATGATGGAAAATTACATAGACATAAAGGCAATGATTTATAATTGTATTTATAATTTATTGTGATATTTTATTACTTAAGTCTTATGATGGTCAAACCATCTTATAACTTATAATTAATTTTATATCCATCTTGTTATGTTGGCATAAGTTAAACTCATTTATATAATTTAGAGATTTGTTATCATTATAAACATCCTCACCACTCCATCTATTGTATCATAATGTTGTAATTCTTATTTATGCATAATATAATGATTTTGTGTCTCTTTTCTTTCGTTATATTATGCTTTCTATATAAAATTTAAATAAACGAATTACCTCTGAATTACTTCTGTTTATTTCTAAAAATAAATTAAATTTTAAAAGATAAGTGTAAATTTCAATACAACCATGGGAAAGGGTCTTAATTCCCTTCCCCAACCAAGCTCCACAGTTGCCAACAAGCCAATGCAAGCAAGACACTTAATTATTCCTACATGGACACAAAGCACTTGGTGTTCGCATCCTTCATGCAAGTTACAAACTGTCAAGTCATACAAAGCAATTACTAAACAATGGATTCATGCATAGGTTATATAATAGCAACACTGGCAACAAGGTTATTCAATCTTATCATTTTAAAATTTTTAGATGGACGCAATTTAAACCTCACCCATTGTTACCATTTGTGCTTCAACTGAAAATTTGTAAGACTGCATTCGCTTAACGTACAGTCACAAAGTAGGGCAGACAGAGGGTCTCTCCCCTCATCTGTATTGGATGCCTACTTCGTAGCAAAATAAGTAATTTACAACTAAATGTGGCTATGGACTTCCACCATTGAATGAATACATGAATCAGGAAGGGCCCCAACAACTGAGGAACATCACCTGCCTCAATGGCTCTTCCGATTGCTTCTGCTTCTTTTTATCTCTGCTTTTCTGCTGATCATTGCATTACCATTATCATCAACCTCCTGGCCTTGAACTTGGGGCAAAGAGGAACTTTGAAGGGCCACAAAAGAGGTAGTTGTAGCAAATGAGAACTTAGCCATAAAAGTGTGGAGATGATCCAACTTGATATTCTGATCTCTGAGACCCTCTATCGAACCCACGCTCGCTGCTGCTGTGGCGGAATGCTCCCAGTGAAAGAATTTCCAGAGAGATTCAAAATGTGTAATAAGGAAAGGTCTCCTAAGGACGGAGAAATCATACCTTCCAAGTCCAGACGAGGAAGCATTATAGCCACCACTCTGTTAGTGTGTTTCCTGCAACGAATACCATTCCACGAGCACACCTCCGCTGAATTGTTCGCTGACCAACTGTGTTTCCTGCAACGAATACCATTCCACGAGCACACCTCCGCTGAATTGTTCGCTGACCAACTGGAGAGCGAATGCTTTGGGTCGAATGTGATGGCGTTCTTGAAAGACAATAAGGCTTCCACATCTTTTTTCTCGTCATGAAAAACAGAGCTAACGCCCAACCGGGAGGTGATTCCAGTGACAGTGGTGATCACCATAGCCAACAACAGCATTTGTATCACCACACCTCCATCCATTTGTCTCGCCATTCCTAACTTCAACTCAATACCAAACCGAAGACAACATTGCAAACTCTCAAATTTAAGCCCACAAAAACCATAATACAAATAAATGAATACAAATATTTTATTTTAGCGTACACTGCGGTATACTCTCTCTATTTTTTAATTTTAATCTTTCTAATAAAAACCCAAAAAAAATATTTAAATCTTCATACTGAACCAAAACATACAACTTACATTAGTTTCCCTATATTCATAATTGCTATATCTTTCTCCCTTGTGAGATGTAGGAGGGTTGATAATAGAAGATTTTTAACGTGTTAACAAACACTATGCAGTAATTGAGCAGAGACAATAACATACTCAGGAGAGGCAATTGATCAAATCACAGCATATATTGTATTTTAAAACATGATTTGAATACACAATTAATATACAGCGAATATACAGCAGAGCAGCGAGCGTGGGTTGTTTTGGCTATCACCTCAGTTGTTTTGGCTATCACCTCAGGATCTTCACCAGGAAAGTTGTCACAATAGAATAACAGATACAGAGTGTTTTAGTGTTTTTGTGGTCCTTCAGCGAGTTCACAACACATTCCAGATGGGTAATGGTAGTGGAACAGGACTTTATAACATGAGATACACCTCTGAAAATGTAGTGGTACCAATGATGCTTCCACACGCAGCAAGGATCACACGAATTTAGTTGACGGAGGCCTTCATCTGCATGGAAAATATATCCACTAAATCTGCAAAAAAACAACCTTTAGGATGGACCAAAGCCTTCTATTTGAATTATTAATAAATCTTGAAAAAAGATTTATACTCCGGGCAGCCAATAGAATAGAAAAAATGAAAATGGAACAAATTTCATAAGTGACAGACATACTGGGAATTAAGTACAAGAACACCCGCAGCCAACTAAGTGACAGCCAATAGACCTTGAAAAAAGATTTATACTCGGGGCAACCAATAGAATGAAAATTCTCTTGGAAAACAGAAATATTATGAGGCAAATTTCATAAGTGACAGATATTCTGGGAATCAAGTAACAGAACACCCGCCAGAAATCAGCATGATGTGAAATGAAATTTCGGGTAAACATGTGAAGTCTAATCGCTTAACACTTCAAATAGATAAAGAGAACACCAAGGCAATGGGATGGTTTTCCAAGGGGACATACCAAATAACCATAACCTCTATAAAAATTTGAAAATTGACACTGAGTGGAAATAGTTGTTTTGTCAATCATTATCAAATTTTTCAATGATAACTAATTCACATACCTCCTGTGGTAACAAATCTGTCCAAGTCAGCAAACCTGGACCGTCAACCCCAATATTTGCCAATTTATCTGCCACCTTATTTTCTTCCCTAAAAGCGTGCTGGATAATGACTTCTTGTTGGTAGGTAACAAGTTTTCTGGCTTCTTCAATATAACTTACGATTTTTCAAGATGGTATGTTGAAGCTCTTCATGTAGTTTATGATATTTACAGAGTCCCCTTCAATTATGATTTTTCCATGAACATGCTTGATTAATGAAAGGCCTCTCCATAAAGCCTTAGCTTCTGCCACATGATTGGACTGTTCACCAAAGTATTCAGCAAAAGTCAGGATTGGATTTCCTCTATGATCTTTGATTATGCCTCCTGCCCCTGCTTTACCCGGATTACCTTTGGTTACCCCATCAAAGTTCAGTTTGACCCATCCCTGGGGTGGGGGACACCAGCTGATGTTACTTCTAGGATTGGGTTGAGCAGAGATCATATCTAGGGAAATGTTTAGATAATGAACACATTCCAACATTCTAATGCAAGCAAAACACTTAATTATTCCTACATGGACACAAAATGTCTCTTCATGCAAGTTACAAACTGTCAAGTCATACAAAGCAATTACTAAACAATGGATTCATGTATAGGTTATATAATAGCAACACTGGCAACAAGGTTATTCAATCCTATCATTTTAAAAAATTTAGCTTTAAACCCCACCCCACCCATTGTTACCATTTGTGCTTCAACTGAAAATTTGTAAGACTGCATTCGCTCAATATACAGTCACAGTACAAGTACTAAGTAGGGCAGACGGAGGGTTTCTCCCCTCATCTGTATTGGGTGCCTCCGTAGCCAAATAAGTAATTTACATAAAATGCTAAATCATACAATCTTTTCCATTTAAAATCAATAAAATTTCTCTCAATGTAAGACTGCATTCGCTTATCGTACAGTCACAATAAACAAGTACAAAGTAGGGCAGACAGATGGTTTTTCCCCTCATCCGTATTGGGTGCTTCCTTCGTAACAAAATAAGTAATTTACAAGTGAATGGGGCTATGGACTTCACCATTGAATGAATACATGAATCAGGAAGGGCACCAACAACTGAGGAACATCACCTGCCTCAATGGCTCTTCCAATTGCTTCTGCTTCTTTCTGATCTGTGCCTTTCTGTTGATCATCGCATTATCATTATCATCAACCTGGCCTTGAACTTGGGGCAAAGAGGATCTTTGAAGGGCCACAAAAGAGGCAGCTGCAGCAAATGAGAACTTAGCCATAAAATTGTGAAGATGATCTAACTTGATATTCTGATCTCTGAGACCCTGTATCGAACCCACGCTCGCTGCTGTTGCAACAACCCTCTTTAAACTCATATTTTTCTTCCGTTTCAAATGAAATATGTATCATCTATGCCACGCCACTGATCTGTGTGTGAGTTCTAGGAGTGACAGAGAGGATAATATAGAGGCGTGTTTGTAGGCAAAACCAGAGGAGGTGAATACAACCGGCGTTAACACCAAGAGCAAATTAATAATGGAAACGAATTCCTCCTGTGGGCGCGGCGCCCACCAAGAGCGGTAGTCTTCTATCTCATACGTTACCAAAAACTTTAATGTCAACACAAAACTTTAGCATTTGATATTGAAAACATTTTTTTAGTTGTTCTATGACTAATCATAGCATTTGTAGGCTCATCAAATTAAATTATTATTATATATTTTTTTGAAAAATTATTATTATGTATTTTTTTTTATACATAGGAGAGTTGGTCACATTCACATTATTTTTAGTAATTGTTAAGTGTAGGGTTCAAACCAGAGGGACTGCTCCCAATAAGCTTATAGCATCTGGTTATTGTTGACCTGAATGAAAGGACCATCAATCGATTGGAGTCATACCGTTGTTATATTGTTGACCCAATGTGAGTGGGACCATTATTATTGTTGGTTGATGATATTTCATTTTGAAAAAAATTATTGACTTAAGTTTCTTTTTTATTTTAATTTATTATATAAAATTGAAACAATTCTTATTATAATTATATAATGTTATTTTTTTTAAGCTCACTTATTCACATGCACACACCATGCCACGTCCCACCATGGTTTCAATTTGGGTCTCCCGAAAGAGAGCCCAAAGCCCTAACAACCAGGGTATTTGGTAAATGCTCATATATCTTGTTTGCAAAGATTTAAATTGAAATGGTTTTTGTAGTATTAAATCATGACAGAGAGGCCAAAGCCCTAACCACTAGGGTATTTGGTAATTGCTCATGTATCTTGTTTGCAAATATTTAAATTGAAATGGTTTTTGTAGTATTAAATCATGACCATCTAGTAGTATTACAACAATTTAGTAATTATACATGTATCTTTGGACAAGATTTGAATTTGGGTTTCTTCCTTGAAAGTCGAAGGATATTGTGAGTTGAGTTAATGCCATTTGATTTTTAAATTGATTATATGGAATTGAAATGACCTCGATCATATTACATCATGATCAAGTTGTTGAATTACAATATCTTGTAATCATGCAAGTATAATTTGTCAAGATTTTCCTCCAAAATTATATAATTTAATTAGGTGAGCTCATGCCAGTTGGTAAAGTCTTTGTTTTTATAGTATATTTGTCTTTTATGATTATCTTGTCCTCTTGATTATATTACATTATATATATATATATATATATATATATGAATGATATGTTGTTAACCAAGAGGGATCATGATTATGTTCAATAACTAGCAAATATTTAAGGTTGAAAGAGAGTTTAAAAAATATGCTGTCCATTGTTAACTTTTAAATTAAAATATTTTTATGTGAATTTTATGGTGCTTTTGTACTATAACTTTCTTTTTGATGGATTTTGATTCAATTATGTGCTAAGTCTTGAATCAATATTATTTTAATCTTTTGGTATTTACAAAATAATATATTTTATTTATAATAATATTTTTTGTTAAAGCAAACGGGGATTCCATAGAGGCCCCTTATCAAAACGATAAAAATCATTACACAAGCATAAAAATCTAAGGTCATAAAGCAAGCATCATGCACTACTAGCTTATGCAGAAGCATTTGGGAGATTAAAATAATAAAAAACATGAAAGGTCGTCTTAGTTGTCAAGGGAAAAGGAAGTGACAACTTTTCATCTTCTTCCAGCATTGTTTCTCATGGTTGGAAAGATGTAAGTGGAGGTGTTGTTGGTAATTGTTGATTATGGAAAAGGATTGGATAGGGCCACAAAGAGTTGGCGAGGATCTTGGATGATCGGTAAAGTATTGGATAAGGTCATCAAGGAGTTGATAAAGGATCGACAAGAGATCGAAAGGGGAGTCGACAAGGATCCGAGAAGACCAACCAGGGTTGGCAAGGACCAAAAATGGAAGTTTGAGATGTATATTTTAAAAAAAAGAAATATAAATTATATTTTGTTTTATTTACTAGCTTTTGCATGTGTTTGTGTGGAGATGTTTGGTTTGTGGTCTTTCATTGGCCCCCTCCTATAGTCTACATAATAATGGTATCCGAGAGGGTGAAGATTTTGTGTGAGCATTGAGAATTTTTGTGCCACAACTTTTCATGCTATAAACTTTGTTAATTTGCCAAGAAGAAAAACGAAATATATATTCATAATAGACTGACAAAGTGATAATAACTTCAATATTTTGTATCACTAGAAGAGCCAAAGGATCAATGGGTGAGGTACAATTATAATTACTCTAAATTCATTTGGATGATATTATTTTTTAATTGGGTATGGTTGTTACCATTCAAAGATCTAGATAATTATTTTTTCATAGATATATCTTGATCAATGTTTGTATATTAGATAAACCAATTTTTTTTTGGTTATATAGGAGAGTTGGTCACAACCACACTATTTTTAGTAACTGACAAGTTTAGGCTTCAAACCATAGGGGCTACTCCCACAAAACCTATTTCGCTTCATTATTGTTGATCCAGTGTGAAGGGGACCACTGGTCGCTCATAATTTGTACTATCATCGGCAGTTTGGTACACAATCAAAGGACTCAGATCAGAATACTACCTTTGCAAACAAGCTACCCTTGAGGTTTGAACCTGGGTATCTTCTTGCAAGTACCTAGCGAGACAAGAACTTACCAATCCACCTAGCCCTCGGGGGCAAAAGAGTTTATGGTAAACCAATGTGATTTAAACCAAAGTTGCATGGATCTCAGGGTTATGCATAAGGGGTCGACCCCAAAATCTATTTATAAAATCAAGGCGAATTATCTTGGAATCCCAATGAAATTTGTAGAAGTATACATGGCAAATTACATTTATTTGTCTCCAAAAATTTTAAATCGTGGCGAATTTCATTAATTTATCTCCAAAAATTTTCAAACCGTGGTGAATTTCATTAATTTATCTCCAAAATTTTTCAAACCATGACTAATTTTTTATGTTAGGGGCTATGAATATCAGTTTACAAAATCTAAAACTATATGACATACTTAAAAGCTTTAGGTCGATATGAAAGACTTTAGGCCGACATGACGACCGATGGCATGATGATCGGTTGCAGGCATGATGATCGACTACAGGATTGTCGATCAGTTGCAAGCATAACAATTGGCTGCAGGTATCACGATCGGCTACAAGATTCATGATCAGCTGTAAGAATATCGATCGACTGCAGGTATGATGATCGGCTGCAGACATGACAATCGATTACAGGAATGTCGATCAGTCGCAAGCATGACAATCAACTACAGGTATGATGATCGGTTGTAGGCATGACGATCGATTGTAGGAATGTCGATCAGTTGCAGGCATGATGATCAGCTACAGGAATACCGATCGACTACAGGCATGAAAATCGGCTACAAGCATGATGATTGGTTTTAGGTATGACAATCGGTTGCAAGCATGACGATCGATTACAGGAATACCAATAGACACAAAAGACAAATATCGATCGAAAATCCCTGCAACCGATAGGTCGATGTCAATCAACACCTCTGCAACTGATAGACACAGCTCTCCAACCGATTTACTTATACCGATAGACATGACTCGGCAACCAATCGGCTTATGTAGATAGACACAACTCTACAATTGATCGACTTATACCGATCATCTTACGTCGATCAACACTCCTCTGCAACCGATCGGCTTATTTCGATAGACACTCCTCTACAACCTTGTCAAGTTTTTTATTGTTTTAGAGCTATTTTCGAGTTAGAGTATTTTTGATGTATGTTTATCGGTACTAGAATATATATATATATATATATATATATATATATATATATATATATATATATATATATATATATATATATATATATATATATATATATATATATATATATGGGTAGTTATGAGGCAATATGGGCGGAAAAAATAAAATTATTTATAATTTGAAGGCAATTTGGGCGGGAAATATAAAATCATTTATAATTTTAAGATGAATTGAGCGGAAAAATCAAAATCATATGTAATGTAAGGTCGAAGAATTAAAATAAAGTTAGGTTCATGATTATCAACGATGGGTGAATTTACCCCAAAAAAACTTCCACCCCATAAATTTTGGGTGAATGGGCCTTAGTGAAAGGATCCAAAATTAGCTAATTTAAAATCTTGAAAATCCTAAATAGAGCCAATTTATGATATTTCGTGCTTATGCATAACCCTGGTGGATCCGCACTGTACGGATCACGTTCCTCAACTGATCATCTAACACCAACTCGGCTACGCATTCACCCTTATATCAACCAAGTTATCCTTGAAAATCCTATGATGTGGTTACTATAAAATATGAATAACGATCAAGTAATATCATTAAAAAATTTAGATCAATCCAAAAACATAAACAAATATCAAGATTAATCTCTAAGAAAATCATTAGGAGAAAATAATATCTTTTTCCTATTTAAAAAGTAAGAAATGTAGTATTCACTTATTCATTTGACTTGATATTTTTCAATATAAAATAATAGTCAATCTAATAATACATATTAGATAGGTCCGATATGTAGACCAATTCGTTCATCCAAACCCCATAAGGGGGGCGGAGGTCCAAGGTTCAAATCTCGGGCCTCGTCGGACTGAATGCTTGTCCCTTTCCTGGTGCTTTCAGCGGCGTAAAAGGTTTAAAATGATTATGGCATGGTGGTTATTGGGGCGGACTACACGAAGATCTGTGTGGCGGCTTCTAGGGTGGACAACACAGAATACTATGGTAGCCATAAAAAGGTAGACAACTTGCCCGGATTCGTGGCGGCTATCGATTCCACCATGTAAATTCAAAAAAATAAATAAATAAAAATAATACATATTAGATAGATAATTTTGAATACTAATAAATTATCGAATACAAATTATTTTTCCATTGAGCTTAATTTTGGAGGAAAGGACAAAATCCTCAAGATTTGGATAATTTTATTCTTATCCCCTCTCTCCCTTTCCTCCCACCCCACAGTAGACAAATAGATTAAAAAAAGCAATTATTGGGTTCATGATATAATTTAGGATTCCAAAAATATCATACCAATAATGCAGTCTAGTCACAAGATATAGTTAAACAATTCATGTAATAAAAATAATCTAGGTTAATTTAAAAAATGTAATTAAATAATTTATTTATTAATATCATATATACATCAAGTTGTAATTAGAAGCCATTCTATCAATTTATTTATTTATTTTAAAAATATAGATGATAAAATAATCACATTTTAAAAATAGAACTGATTAAAATACTATTCATGCATCCGATCTAGGTCTCGTGCATTCATAGGAGCTAAAATTTGCAAAGTTTTTTGTTCTCCACAATTATTTAGTTTATCATTTTAGGGTTTAAAGTTGATCATTTTGTTTTAGTTTTACAATTATCTATGTAAGCCCCAGATCCTATTTTAGATTATGGGTGGATTCTTAGGTTGACATCTTAGGGTGTGCTTCCATACCACCTGCATTTTTTTGTGATCAGTGTAACTAATATTCTTTTTAGTAATACAAAGAACTTTTCAACAAAAAATATTGTTCATGCATAACATATAATATAAATCATGATTTCCATCACATGCTAATTGTAGACACCCAAATTTGATTGCAACATCAAGATCTCCAAACTTGCCAACATCTTCATAAATCAACCAATCAAGCATCGAAACCAAATCAATTATCTCTAAGCTCAAATCAAGAGCATTTATTGCTCCAAAATAAAAAATGTTAGGACTAAAGTGATAGCACTAGCAATGCTTATGCTCTCTAGTAATGTTATTATGCAACTTGAATTTTTACCATTTCTCGTCTAAATTGATAGGCAATGGTCATCTTGACAAATGTGTTATGGCATTAACACTACCAATGCTATCGCCTCTAATGATACTGATTGTCAAACACCAAAAATGAAAATATTTATATCTAGTTCCTTCCAAGACATCCACCAAAAATGGATCTAATCACATTAGTCAAATATTTAGCTCTAATAGAAATCCAAAGCCCAAATTTTTTTATTTTCTATCTTCCATCAATTAATTGCATCTTGATCCCATTTCAAAATCTTGTCTTAACCAATCCTATCAATTTCAATTCAATCATCCCTTAAGAAGCCATGGATTTCTATAAACCAACACTTGGGGAGGTCAATCATTGGCATTTTAAAAGTAACAAAACTCTATCAAAATTCATGGCAATCAATCTTCAAGCATGACAAAATTTTATCAAATTTATGTCATGATATTTTGAATGCAACTAGCTCACAAGCTCTCAAGCTCTCAAGCATCTCAAGCTCTTAAGCAACAAGCAAGCTCATCAACTTCATAAATATACATGATGTGGGAAAAACTCTTAAAAGGCAACACGAAATAACACAAATGAAAAGTTGGCTTTGCATTCAACCCAGAAACATATTTATAGGCATGCCTACCTTTACAAAAGTGGTATTTAATGCACCCAATCCGTGTAAGCATTAAATGTTGTACAATATGATAAATGTGACAAGAATAATATTATAGAATATAATATTAATCTCTATCATTCCTCCCAATTGAGAAAGCATTGGTCCCCAATGTGTATAAGTGTGGAAGAGAAAGATGGGTAGGTGAAGAGTGTTGGATACTACCAAAAATACACTCTTGTTACAAAAATATGAAGACCAAAATAACAAAGTTTTACATGACTTCATAAAACCAAAATTTGACATTGGATTTGGATCAAGCTCAAAAAATTCTCTCCAATGACTATAAATAATACTATACTAACGAACAGCTAAATTGGGTCCCTAAATTTGGTAGAAGATAGCAGAAACTGAAGTGTCGAAGAAGATGTAAAATATACCTCGAACCATGTGCACAAAATATGCCAAGCAAAAAATTTGAATTGGTTGCAATAATGAAAGCAGTATTTATGAACTATCGTACATTAATAAATGCAAGAAAATAACATTTATGAAATATGAATGAGATATGGTATATTAATAAATGCGATTATATGAAATATGGTGCATTAATAAATGTGATTAAATGAATTATAATGACGTTATTGCCATGGAATGCTATGCTTTGACTGGATACGAAAGAAAACAACTAACAAGGCCCAACATAATGGACACGCAGATCGACACAAGAAATAGACTAACATGCTAAAGGTGATGTATCTGGAAGACTGACTGGCTATTCGAAAGATTGATTCGCTAACAAAATATGACATCAGCATATGGCAATAACTCGAGAACTGGTGTATTGGTGGGACATAATAGACACGCAGACCAGACTGATGCTAATATGTATGACAATTCTAGATGCCACAAAGTGACATGTAGACTAGGAGTAGACTCTAACACGGGGATGACACTGACATCAAAGAGGCGGATGTGACAACAACATGGGGGCGACTTGGACCAAGAGCTTGTTAAGTGGTATTTTCACCCAATTGTGAAAGTACACTCTCCTCTAGGATTTGTATTCCAAATCTCCTCTTGCAAAGAAGTTAAACAAACAACTTCTCCAAGGTCTCCGCTATATTAGCATTTGCATATGTGTATTAGTAATCTTAAATAAAGATGTATCAATTTAATGTTTGGAACACCTTAGTGATTGCAAGTAACTGTAAACAAGGGGCACGTGTTGGTTTATTTTACCATGCTACTTTAATGATTGTTCATTGAAATCAAAATAAATCAAATGTGAGTTGGTCCTCATATGACCACGATGTAGTGCCTTAATTATTTTTATCTTGAGGATTTTAAAGTAGATTTTATCTTCCTTATTAAGTAGATTTTAAACAAGTTTTATCTTGCATTAAATCCTACTTTAAGCATTGAAATAAAGATTAAAATCTATCTATTAATGGAAATCCGAAATGATGAATAGGCTCCTCGAATATGGCTTCTTATCATGAAGATAAAGATGTATTTCAATGTGATTAATAAACTATTCCTCTTTGGTGAAATTGATTTTCACAAAGAGGCACTAATTTATGGCCTTAAAATAAGGGGCTTTAAAATGACACTTGAACTTATCCCTCTTAAATGAAATCAAAATTCCATAAAGATGAATAGTTTAGTGCTTTGAAATAATGACCTTCAATATAACATGTAAAATTACCCCCTTCAATGAAATCATAATTTTCTGGAAGAAATAGTACGTTTATGCTCCAACATGGTAATTTGTGAAATGCCATAAAACATAACCCCTTCAATGAAATTGAAATTTTCATGAAGTAAATGTCATCATAGGCTCACGAATGACATTCTGAAACTGAAAAAATAAAATTTGGCCCAAAAATGCAAATTCTTAAATTTCGAATTTTTAAAATTTGCATTAAAACAACAACTTCAAGTAATTTTTAAAAATACTAAATGACTCCGAAGTAAAAACGTCTAAGTGTGTAATGGAAGTATGAATAACATTCTACGCAGCCATGCAATTATTTTTGGATTTTGAATTTTTTTTACTTTTTATTTTAATGTCCGAAAATTAAAAAAATTAAAAATAAAAGTTAAAAAATAAATAAAAAAACAAAATCTAAAAAACTGAAAATGAAAGCCAAAAATGTAAAACATCCTACAATCAGTATGATGCACTCCCATTCTGGAAAAACTGAAGATGTGAGACGTTCCATGCATGCAACCTAACCTATTAGACCTGCAATTATGCACAATCAAAACAAGCTAAGTGTTAGCTCCTAGGATACGAAAACACATTTCAGATTCCTAACATTCGCATGAAGCAACCAATAAACATGCATAAACTTCATCTATAAGTCTGAAATCTGAAAATGAAAGATAAACATTCAAACATAGCATGCAGAAAAATCTCCTCCTTTCTTGCCCATGAAATGCAAATTTCTGAAAATATTTACATTAAAAAATAATTCATTTTACAATGACAGAATTCTGGTTTTCCCCAAAACCAGTCTAGTGGAAGAAAAATTCTAAAACGGGTCTAATGTCCAACATCACTATTTTCAAAACTGCAACCGTCGTCTCAAAAATTTCCAACCCTGTTTCAATCCTTCGTTGGTAGATTTAACAATGCTCCAAAACCCTTTCGTTTCGTTTTCCCATGCCTCTTTGCTGTTTTGGCTTTTTGTTTACTTTTTGTTTGTTGTATGTTTCCAAAGGTTTGGTTTCAAAACACCTTATTTCCCTACCTTTTCCTTTTGTCTTCGCTGGCCTTCATACGCTACGCAGGTTTCATTTCCTCTTGTAAACTTTTTACTTTGTAACCGCTCCCCAAGGCTAATAAAATTCTTGGGTATATGATGGAATTCCCATTTATAAGCCACGTATTGACTTCCCTTAGGACTTTATTAAAACAAATATGGCATAAGGGGGGACTTTGTATAAAGCGCAAAGCTTTTATAAGGAATAACATCCTTATTCACCCACAATCTGAGCCCTCCTTTGTTCCCATTTTGTCCGTGGTAAAATGTTTACCTAGAATGAGTGACATATAACATATGTCAAATCAACTATTGTCACCCAACCCCAACGATGCTCTCAAACATCGATTCGTTTTATCGTGAATCTACACGTCATTCATGCCTTACGTTCGCCATGAATGCATCCACGTGTGTCTGTCGTCGTTTTCGGCTAGTCATTCAATTCATTCGTTTCGTGCTGTGCTCAGTCTGATTTCGTATTGCCATGTATGCCACACATGTACAGTCATGCATCATTATTTAATTATTCTCCCAAGTAAGCTTTGTCCTCTTGTGCCTGAGATTCCTTTGCATCATGCATCCTTTAGAATATTGGGAGGGGGCCAAAACAAACATTAATTTTATGCCCCACCAAAGCATCTAATCCCAAACGTATGGATGGTTTTCATTAAAATAACTTCACCCCAAACTATTCATTAAAACCAAGCTTTGTCTTCATGTGAAGTATGATTCTTCGCATACGGATTTAAAGTATTTTGTAGGAATGGTCTTCGTGGTCTACATTTGCCGTCCTCAACCCGTGGGCAAAATCGAAACTGCCACTGTGCACTACCAACAACCCAAGCCGTTTCTCCATCGACGTCCATTCAACATGTTTCTTCTTGGTTACGGTTACTGGGCTCTGTCCGCTTCACAGGACACGTTGCGTCCACAAGGTACACCACTTCACTACAAGAGCCCGTCGTTGTCGCTACCCAGATGACAACTTTACCAAATACCCAATGCTCCATTGCCTTGGTGAGTATGTTGTATTTTCATCCACGTAGTCTATGTTGAATGCTCATTTAACCGATATACGACTATCTAGACTGCTCATTGGAAACTTTGACGACCGCCATGCAGGCTTGTAACATCCCTGACAATTTCATCATTCAAATCCAAAGCTGGCGATGTACTAACTGACAAACCCTGCCAATCACAGCACATTCCTCAGCTTGAATATGCCGAGATACCACCCGCATGCTGATGTGTCTATTCCTTTCGCCACGGTATCGACCTAGGTGAGGTCTACATCTTTGGTGCCGCATTCGACGTTTGCCTGAAAGTTACGTTCGAATGCCATGAATTCCCGTGAAAGTTGAATGTGTCACGAGTTTGTATGTAGCTTTCACTATGTCGGGAAAATATTATTGTTCTTTCTGTACCTATATGTCCCGTGCTATACACTGTACTCTCGTCGCTTTGTTACGCTATTGCGTTTAAAACTTAATGTCGCACCCAACCGAAGATTCCTAATCTTTGGGTATACTATTACCCTGGCCCTTGTGAGTCCGATCACCCTAACGTTTCATGGAGTGCGTCATAGTACGTGTCAGTTTGTCCATGCAGGTCCACGTCTTCGGTTTGTCGCTGCGCATTACATCCACGTGGAAACTACGTTGGGGAGTGTTCATCGTGATCCTCTACGGTCCTTGAAACGACCTCCAAACACACTGCCAACGTCCAACAGCACCGTGAAAATCGCCTCTCGACGTTAAAACCTTCCTCATCTGCTGATGATGTAAGACTACATGGTTTCCATCTTCTAAAAATCGGTCTCTCCGTTTGTTACGCGTAAACTGCGTAGCCTGTTGTTGTCCCACTGGTGCCCTAGGTCCATGTTCTCGACATGCTTTCTTCACCGTGGAAATATCGTTACCTTCTATATCGCGTTGCCACCTAATGCCAAATGGCACTTCTATTGGTCGCCTTGTAGCTTTCTTCATGTCTGTATCGTCTTCAGAAGATATGTCTCCCTTCCTCCAAGTCACGAGTCTTCACCGAAATCCTTGCCATATATGCAAAAATGAATTAGAAAGTCTACTTTAAAAAAAATATTATTCCCTTAACTATAATATAAGTCACATTAATCTAAAGGTCCATTATAATATTTACGTTTTCATTCGTGCGGCAAGGTCAAAGCATAATCTTTATTATTATTTTTATTTAATCAAAATTTATTATTATCTTTTCATATGTAGAGTATGAAAGTAACTATATATATGAAAGTCTTATTATATGTGTTTTATTAAACCTGCATATGTATAAATACATATATAGATTTTATTTTTATTTTTTATTCTTTTTTGTTAATTATTATAATAATAATAATAATAATAATAATAATAATAATAATATTTTATAGTTATTTATATATATTTTATGGAATCAACAATTACATTCAATAGATCATTCCATTTTATTGAATTTGCTTACTTTCATTTATATATAGTTCACTTAAAGTGCATGTAAGCAAATCCATTGGTCTTTCAAATATTGAATCACAACAGACCCAACATAAACGGAAACAAATAGACTAACATTAAAACATTAAAACGAAGAACCCAAAAGGAGACTCTAACCAAAGGAGGCACTACCCAAACTACAAGACATTGCAACAATGACTTCAGTCAAAACCTAAAAATGCTCTCCCATTAGGAAGACAAGAAGATACAATCAAAGTCAAACCTTGGAGTGCATGCTTGTGGGTCAATATTTGAACCAATCCTCACACAAACAAGAGCAAAATCTCAAACAAACCAAAATAAAAAGGTGGGTCTCCAATTCTTCAGGCTAGTTGTGGAGCAGCCACAACAGAGCTATAGGTATAGGTGGACATGAAGACCAGGTTAGATCAAGTGATAAGAGGGCAAATAGAAATGATCAGACCACGAGGATGGTGCGACACTCAGATTGAGACAATTCGACGTGGATAAACGTGCAACAAGATGGAAAGGTGGGATAAAGCCACATGTGAGATGTGAAGATATGTGAGCTTCGCAGAAGGTAAAATTATGAGGTTTTTTGGTTAAGGGGCATGGGCCAATCGAACAGTGAATGGTGAGCACGATGCAAGGTGACATGGCTAAGGGTGGGGGCGTCGGATGTGAAGCGTGAGGTATCGTATGGAACAACCAATCAGGGATGGTGATGGGGGTTAGGTAGGTGATAGCTGGCTATGATATCTAGGTAGATGAGGCTAGGGTGACAACCAACACTCGTTGTAGCCAGTGAGTGTTGGTTATTACAATATACGAGAGGCACTGATATTAAATGAGGAGAAGCGTGATCTCCTTGTTCATGTGGGATAATGCTCACAAAAATAATTGAAAACATCGACATGCCCAACAAATGAAAAACTATGATGACATTTCAAAAATAGGAAACATTAGGTGGATTATTAATTTTTTGCGTCGAAGAATTTGGATTGTGCCAGAATATGCAGGATACGCCAGAAAAGTCGAAATTAGCTTGGAAAATATTGGAATGATGTAGATGGTAATTTTTTTGTCATCAAAGTAGAATTTATCAGTAGGAAAACACAGAGTGCAACCAAAAATTGACTGGTAATGGCTTGGAACCCTAGCATGGCTTTCAACACGCTGAAAGACTGTCGTTATCGTTGATTATTTTGTGATAATTGCAGGCGTGCAACCCAAAATTTAGAAAAATGAAAGGTGGGTAAAATAAGCGCTTACCATAGAAAATTTGGAGAGTAAGCCACGTAATGAAAGGTCACACCGAACATGTTGGAATGGTGTGAATGGTTTGCTACATCGGATCTATGGTGGAAACATCAGAAATGTGATCGTACCACATAAGAATGCATGAGAACCATGGGAAAAACTGCTTGTGGACCAAAAAATGTAAAGTGGATGTGTGCTGGTAGTGCCAGACCGAGAAAACATTCGAATAGATAGATCAGTGGATGATGGTTGTTAAAAGGTGAAGATCTATGATGTGTGCCAAAAAATGTAGTGGTTGTGCTGGCGATGACGACCATAGAGGGACCCAAGCAGGATGGTCCGAATGTAAAATACAAAACAATTGCATATCCAGGTTGCTGCTATTGGAAATATTGAGCATACTGAGTTGTCATTGATGTCAAAGGATTGGTGTCAAAAGGTTGCATGGTATTCATAGCAGAAATATTCTTCAAAGCAAGGTATATCTAGAAGCAAGGAAAATTTTTGTAAAGAAAATTTTTATAATATTTATTTTAAATATTATAAAGAAGAACAAAGAGATTTAAGAGTTACTTGGAACAAAGTGGATTGGGCCAAAGGTTTAAAAGAGAAGACAAGGTTTAAATAGTTAAATGAGAAGGCCAAGGGTTAAAAGAGAAGACAAGGCCAAGGTTTAAAAGAAAAGAATTATAATATTAAATATTATAAATAAAATATTTGTAAATGCTTGAAGCAAAATTTTTATGGAGGATAAAGTTTTTAAGGCAAAATTTATAATAGTTAAATATTTAGATTTAGATTATTATAATATCAAGAAGGTTTAAAAAGACAAGGCACCAAAATTAGTTTAGAGCAAAGGAAAATTTAAAAACCCATGTGCACCGACATCATTGAAGAGGAAAGATAAAAGATATAAATACACCACCAAAATCACTTTTTAAACTATGGTTTTGAGTGAAATATTCGATTTATCTTCGTGCGCTAAAATTGACAAATTGCAAAAGGAAGAGGACACAATTTTCGATGAAAGAGTGATCTGAGTATAAAGTTGAAGTGTTGCAGTGATTATATCTATTAGGTGGCTAGCCTAGTTGGTCATTGAGCTAGCGCTAAGGTGCTGGGAATGAGGAGATCACATGGTCAAATTCGGTGGGTCTTGTTTTGCTTGGCAGTAAGGAGAAAATATTTTTATTGAAAGGGAAGACCATCAAGTCATCATGCTGCGTGGAGGTGACTAGCCACTAGGGTGGTCCAACTGGATGCCTAGCTAGCGCTAGGGCACCGTGGCATAGGAGGTCGTAGGATTAAATTCGACGAGCACTGTTTTTGAAAGGTGAGAAAGGAAAATCGTGCACTTGGTGGTCGAAAAGGAAAATCATGCACTTGGTGAAAGGTATGAATACATTTTTGATTAAATAAAAATCGTTCGCTGTGCGTGTTGAATATAAAGGGGGTAAAATACTTTGTATTGAATTTGATATAAAGAGAGTCATAAGGTGTAATAAATATTATTATTTAATATTGTAATGTTTGCATGAGGTAAATAGACATAAGGTGTTTTGGGTATTATTTGAAAGTTGTGACCTTGCATCTTTAGAGAGGAGAGATAAGGTGTTTTTATGATTATTGTGCTATGTAATTTTACATGTTCTATAAAGGATAAATAAGGTGTACTTGTGACTATTATTGTTTGTATTTTTGGCACATCTTAGAAAGGAAATTTGAGGGTTTAGTCATGATTACAAGCTTTATTTTGTGAGACTAAAAGAAGTTATAAAGTATTATTTTCAAGCCTTATTGTGCACATATTTTGAGAAGGATTTTAATGTGGATGATTTGAAAAGGAGATTTGCTAACCTATTTTTGAAGTGGCAAAAGAAAGTAAATTTATTTTAAGACAGGTTTTGAGAAGTCAATACACATAGAAGATTATCATCAAGGCAGCCTTAGAGGTATGGTGATTTGATTCCTTTCTCAAGGTGATTTTGTTTAAGGAATTATTTTTGATAACATATGGTGGAGATATAAGGATTGGTTTGATGTGCATTAGTGATTGATTGAAGTTGATAGTATTTGTGCATTGCCTTGATTGAAATTGGTAATATATGAGCTAGTGTTTGAAAAAACGTTGTTCATGAGTATTGAATGATATTGAGAATTAAAGTGCAAGTGTTTGAGAAAATAATTGTGCATTGCTTTGAGTGAAATTGAAGTGGAAATGTGCAAGGATTATAGACTAGTTTTCTGAAGCAAATTTGTGCGTTACTGTGATTAATATTGAGAGTAAATTTGTAAGGCTTATAGACCAATTTTGTGAAGCAAACTTGTGAATTAGTTTGATTGGTTTGGGGAGTACATAAGAAGGTTAATTATCAAGTGCTAGACTAGAGCTATCTTGTGAATGAAAATAAATGTGAGACATATGAAAGCGATAAACTTAATGAATGTGAGAAGAACATATTGATTGTTTGTAATGCATATCATTCTCTATATGTTTATGAAGAGAAATAATTTTGGGTAGAGTATGTCTAAATTACTTTAGTCAAAAAAAGCACTCAGGAAATATATATGAAATTGTTTGTATGCAAGAATTGGGAATTTTTAAGCAATTTTTGTGAGCAGATTTGAGAAAACCTTGTGAGAAGGTTTGGAGTAGATTTGAGCAGGTTTTGTGAGTTGGTTTGAGCAAGCCTTGTGAATAGGATTAGAGCATATTTGAGCAGGTTTTGTGAGCTAGATTGAGCAAGTTTTATGAGCAGGTTTGAGCAGTGATTTGAGTAGATTTGGCGAAGCATATTTGAGGAAGCTTTATGAGCATACTTGGAGAATATTTGAGTAGGTTTTGTGAGCTAGACCGATCAAGATTTATGAGCAGGTTTGAGCAGTGATAGTGAGAATGTTTGAGTAGTTTTGATGAGCAAATTTGAGCAAGCTTTATGAGTAAACCTGGGGAAAATTTGAGCAGAGTCGAGAGTAGGTTTTGGAGCAGTTTTGAGCAAGCCTTGTGTAAAGGTTTGAAGCAAATTAGAGCCAAGGGGATTGAGGTCTCTTATGGATAGAGATACACAAACCACAATAAATGGTATTGGTGTCTCCTTTGGATAGAGATCCAAAAACCAAAGTAAAGGGTATTGGTGTCTCCTGTGGATAGTGGTCCACAAACTTGAGCATAGGGGATTGGTGTCTCCTTTGGTTTGGTGCCCATAAACATTGTAATAAGGAATTTATTCTCAAGATATTTTTTGACAAAATTTATAAGAAATGTTCATGGATGTAGCCCACATTGGGTGAACCACGTTAAATATGTGTCTCTTATGTGTGTGATGATATGTGTATTATTTCATTATTACAATTGATAACATTGGATAATACTGCTTTGGAAAGAAAAGTAAAAAGTTGTATCTTATAATGTTCACCCCCCTCTAAGTATAAGTTTGTGTTCTTTAATTGGTATCAGAGCGGGTTCCTTCAGGGAAGCCTAACAACTTGAAGGTAGATCTTATAGGAACATAGATGTCTAATCAGAAAGGATTTTTAATACATAAAGCTTCGTTGTTTTATGGAACTAATTATACCTTTTGGAGTGTGAGTATGAAGATATATTTAATGGCATAGGGATTTTATACATGGCATTCAGTCGAGGATGAGTACACACCACCTGCAACTCCTCCCACAAATATAACTAGTAAGAAACTATATGAAAATAACGCCAAGGCAATGAATGTAATTTTAAGTGGATTGTATGAATTTGTGTTTGTAAAAGTCATGAACAAAAAATCAGCAAAAGAAATGTGGGATAAGCTACAAAATACATATGAAGGAGATGACAAGGTCAAGACGACAAAACTTCAAACTCATAGAAGGAAGTTTGAAGACTTGAAGATGAAATATGAGGAAAATATTGCTAGATACTTACTTCATGTTGATGAGGTTGTTAATACCATTTGTGGACTTGGAGAAAATATTGAGGATTCTACTATTGTTCAGAAAATTTTAATATCACTTCCCATGAGGTATGATGTAAAAGTTTTAGCAATAGAAGAAATTAAGGATCTTGCAACTTTGAGGATATATGAACTACATGAGATTCTCACAACTTATGAGATGAGAATAGAAAAATATAAAACATCCAAAAGGGAGGCAACATTCAAAGCTTTAAAGAAGGCAAAGGATAAAGAATCATAATTAAGTGATGAATCAAGCAGTGAAGAAGAGGCTAATTTTGTAAGAAGAAATATGAAGGGTCCAAGGAAACACAATAATATGCAGACTGTGAAATATTTTAGCTATGGTAACATTGGTCACTATGCAACTTATTATCCACAAAATGGATATAGTAGTAGTGAATATGAAAAATAATACAAGAAAAATAAAGAAAGAAAATTTAGTTATGAAAATAAAAATAGTCATGGTCAAGGCAATCATGAGAAGATCTTTCAAAGGCACAAGACATTTTTTTATGTTGAATAAGCAAGCAGTGCTTCAAGTGACAGTGATGAAAGTCTCTCAGATAGTGAAAAAGAAGAGATTCTATTTTTGGCCATAGAAGAGGAAGAGGATAATCCCATTAAAGATCTAGTAGAAGAAAAAGAGAATACTCCTATTGAAAACCAAGTAGATGAGAAAGAAGATGCTCCTATGGTTGATGACCAAGAAAATGAGAAAGATTTAGAAAAGGAAGTTGAAGCCACATATGATATGGAAAAGTAACTTGATAAGTTAAAAACGAATAACTTAAAATTGAAGGCTCAAGTAAAAGAGGATGAGAAAACAAAGGCAAATATTCTACAATATTTCACTGATTTAAGAGTTAAGGTTGAAGAGGCAAGAAGAATTGAAGAATATATGGCTAAACAGTTAGAGGCAAAAGAGATAGAGTGTAAAAATATGGAAGATGAAGTTATCTCTCTAAATAAAGAACTTGGAAAATATCTTGATAAGTTAACTAGGTTTAAGGAAATCTCAAAAACCTTGGATGATATTATCAAAATACAGAGATCTCCCAAGACATGACTAGGTTATGAAGAAGGCCAAGAGGTACAAAAAGGGGATTCAAGCTCAGAAGAAAAAGAAGTTTAAAAGGAAGTGATTAAAGAAGAAAATAAGACCTTTGTTGATGAGTTAAGAAGTGGAAGCATCAAAGAGGAAGAAAACAATGCACAATAAAGGAAAATGGATCATCACAAAAAATATAAGGAAATAACCATGACTATGAAAAATGCAATGACTATGAAAAGTGCAATTATTAATTCTATTTTTGCCCCAACAGATGAAGGGGTTTTGTGAGAGTGTAAGTGATTGAGTCTATTTTTGACCTAACAGATGAAGGGGTTTATGATAATGTAAGTGTCCTTATGGTGATCTACCCATCCTACCAAATTTCATGGATAACCAGTCACTGCAATCACGAGGTGACTAGGATAAACCACTAAATATAAGGTTCACTTGTACTTGTAAGTGTATTTGACAAATGTTGAATGAAGGTGTAATGATGAATGAAATTGATAATGTTGAATGTAAATGTGAGTGCGATCTATTTTTTACCAATAGATGAAGGGGTTTTGTGAAAATTTAAATGATTGAATCTATTTTTGCCCCAATAGATGAAGGGGTTTTGTGAAAATGTAAATGATTGAATCTATTTTTGCCTCAATAGTTGAAGGGATTTTGTAAAAATGTAAATGATTAAATCTATTTTTGCCCTAAAAATGAAGGAGTTTTGTGAAAATGGAAATTATTAAATCTATTTTTGCCCCAAAATATGAAGGGGTTTTGTGAAAATATAAACGTTTGAATCTATTTTTGCCCCAACATATGAAGAGGTTTTGTGAAAATGTAAATGATTAAATATGTTTTTGCCCCAAAATATGAAGGGGTTTTGTGAAAAATATAAATAATTGAATTTGTTTTTGCCCCAACCAATGAAAGGGTTTTGTTAAAAATGCAAGTGTCCTTATGGTGATCTACCCATCCTACAGAATTGCATGGATAACCAATCGGTATAATCGTTAGGTGACTGGTATAAAACACTAAATACAATATTCACTTGTAATTATAAATGTACTTGACAAATGTTGAATGAAGGTGTAATGATGAATGGAATTGATAATTTTGAATGTTTATGTATGGAAAATGCAAGGAGTGGTTATATTTTTGCCCCAACAGATGAAGGGGTTTTTTACATGGGAAAATTTAATGACTATGAAAAGTGCAATGATTTATTCTATTTTTGCCCCAACAGATGAAGGGGTTTTGTGAGAGTGCAAGTGATTGAGTTTTTTTTTGCCCTAACAAATGAAGGGGTTTATGATAATGTAAGTTTTCTTATGGTGATCTACCCATCCTACCAACTTGCATGGATAACCAGTCGCTGCAATTTCCAGATGACTAGGATAAACCACTAAATATAAGGTTCACTTGTACTTGCAAATGTATTTGACAAATATTGAATGGTGTAATGATGAATGAAAAATATAAGTGATTGAGTTTGTTTTTGCCCCAACATATGAGGGGGTTTTTGACATGTGTATGATTGATTCTATTTTTGCCCTAACAAATGAAGGGGTTTGTATGATTTATGTGATGTGTATGTGACCAAAGGAGTTTGTTTAATTTGAATCCTATTGAATTGAAATGTGACCAAAGGGTATAGGCCCTTTGGATATTTTTGATTTTGATGTGTGTTTGCGAGGCAAAGGGCTCAATTTTTGATAAAAGGATGCGACATTTTGAACCTAACAATTGATTTGTTGATGATGTGATGTTATTGTGACCAGATAAATTTGGTTCCCTTGGAGCATTTTTGAATTTAAAATGTGTTTTTGCGAGGCAAAGGGCTCAACCTTTGACAAAAGGATGCAACCTTTTGAACCTGGAAATTGACTTGTTGATGATGTGATGTGATTGAGTTGTTTGTTGAATTGGTGGGGAAGGTGTGATACCTTGAACACCCCCAAGTTGTGTGCTTGTTTGTTTGATTGGGGGAAGGTGTGATACCTTGAACACCCCCAAGTTGTGTTGTTGTATAGAAATTTCTAGCGATATTTGCATATGCAAATTATATATATATATATATATATATATATACATGGATTTTACTTTTGTGTTATGCTTTTGTGTGAATGCATATGTATATGTGTGATGGATGCTTTTGATGGATGATAATACAATGTTAATGTGTATGAATGCAAATGAATTAATGCTCTAATGATCTTTTAGAGTTTAGATGTATCTTGACCATGTATATCATTGTTGTTTAATCAGGGGCACCAAAATGGTAGTATGTGTAATGAAATACTAATGTAATGGTATGGATGGAAGAAGATATGGATGTTGACATGGAAGAAGATATTGATGTTGATATGGAAAACAAACTTTTTTGCAGAGACTCATACATACTAGTGATATCCAACAAACTCACTAAAGGTTGTCTAATTTATTTAAGACCAAATGTGTGTGTAGTGAATTCATTTACAAAATCATGAGTATGGTAATGACTCGAGGCAATCAAGAACCAATGTGTGTGCAAGTGAGTTTATTAACTCATCTTGAGTAAATTGGATAAAACCTGTTATGGAGATGTCCAAGAAGCTAGTTTGTCCTTATGTGTGGTCAGAGATCTCTTTGAAAGATATGTTTAGCCATGCATGAGCGTACTCCACTGCCATTCAAGTATCTATAGCTCTGGTGGAGACTAGATCCATTGTTTAATAATCTTATCTTTAAGCCTTGGGGATGACTACCTAACCGTCTGACTGGAAATATAGTACTATCTTTACAACTTGATGATTTATGGTGTGTGATGAAAGATTTAGAGATTTGGAAATCAAATTCTCAACCAAGGTATGATGAGAATTATACCCTATCCTTACTACTCTATCTAGTATATGAATGCAACTGTGATAGTGGTGAAGACCACTATTTTTTATTTTTGAACTATGTGCATGATGGGACAAGCAAGAAAATACCCTTTTCACTTCGAGGTTCAAACCAAGTATGGTATTATTCCTATTTGAAACAAGATATTTTTAAGATGAGTAATTGTGTTTGGTTCAAGAATATTTTGAGTCAATTCCCAAAACTCAAGATTTTTTAGTGAAATGTGTCTTGGTCCTAAAGAAAACTCGACATAAATTGGAGATTTCTAGAAACACTAGGAGTGGCTAAGTGACCGAAAACACCTAGGGATTATGGAAATGTGGTTTACAAATGACAATTTGAGTTTATGGAATGGTGCAATGAAAGGGATGATGAATTTGAAGGTGCCCCTGATTAAGGCAACATGAATTTATTAGATCAATTATTATCTAAAATAAATAAATGATCCCTAATATGAAATGGAATGTATGAAAATGATGTTGTGAAATGTAATGTGTAAAATGCAATGTGTGAAAATACAATGTGCTAAATGCAAAGTGTGAAATGTAATGTGTGAAATGCAAGTGTAGTAAAATGTAATGTATGAAATGTAAATATTTTTTTTGTGTATTAGCCATATATATATACATATATAAAAATCACATTAAGCATAAAACACTTTCAAGTGTATGATGTTTAGTGGCTCGGGTTCTTCTACTCCCCCTAGCCTGGTAAGCTTATGACCAAAGGGATTAAGTACCTTTGGAACTTTTTAAAATTTAGGTATGACCAAAGGGATTATGTAACTTTGGAGATTTTTGAAATTGAGATGTGACCAAATGGATTAAATACCTTTGGAGCTTTTTTAAATTGAGATGTGACCAAAGGGATTTGTATTCCTTTGGAGCTTTTTGAAATTGAGATGTGACCAAAGGGATTAAATACCTTTGGAGCTTTTTGAAATTGAGATGTGACCAAAGGGGTTTGGGTTCCATTGGAGCTTTTTGAAATTGATATTTGAACAAAGGTATTAAGTGCTTTTGGAACTTTTTAAAATTGAGATGTGATCAAAGGGATTAGGTACCTTTGGGGCTTTTTGAAATTGAGATGTGATCAAAGGGATTAAGTACCTTTGGAGCTTTTTAAAATTGAGATGTGACCAAAGGGATTAGGTACCTTTGGGATTTTTGAAATTAATATGTGACCAAATGGATTAAGTACCTTTGGACATTTTTGAAATTGAGTTGTGACCAAAGGTGTTAGGTGCATTTGGAGCTTTTTTTTTGTATGGAGAAGGTGCGATATCTTAAGCATCCCCGATTTGCTTGATGAGTTACGAGTGAGTGACTGGGAGGATATGATGAAATGAAATTGAAATTGATGTGAAATGCAATATAATGCAATATGTGAAATGTAATATTTAAAATGCAATGTGTAAAATGTAATGTGTGGAATGCAATGTTGAACATGGAATATGTGAAATGCAATGTTGAACATGGAATGTGTGAAATGCAATGTTGAACATGGAATGTGTGAAATGCAGTGTGTAAAATACAATGTTTAACATGGAATGTGTGAAATGCAATGTTGAACATGGAATGTGTGGAATGCAGTGTGTAAATACAATGTTTAACATGGAATGTGTGAAGTGCAATGTTGAACATGGAATGTGTGCAATGCAGTGTGTAAAATACAATGTTTAACATGGAATGTGTGAAATGCAGTGTTTAACATGGAATGTGTGAAATGCGATGTTGAACATGGAATGTGTGGAATGCAATGTGTAAAATACAACATTTAACATGAAATGTGTGAAATGCAATGTTGAACATGGAATGTGTGAAATGCGATGTGGAACATGAAATGTGTGAAATGCAATGTTGAACATGGAATGTGTGAAATACAGTGTGTAAAATACAATGTTTAACATGGAATGTGTGAAATGCAATGTTGAAAATGGAATGTGTGTTATGTAGTGCAAAAACTATAATGTTTAACATAGAATGTGTGAAATGCAGTGTTGAAAAATATAATGTTTAACATGGTATGTGTGAAATGCAGTATTGAACATGGAATGTGTGAAATATGATGTTGAACATGAAATGAGTGAAATGCAATATTGAACATGGAATGTGTGCAATACAGTGTGTAAAATACAATATTTAACATAGAATGTGTGAAATGTAGTGTTGAACATGGAATGTGTGAAATGGAAATAAAAATGACAACACTTAGAACAAACAAACAAAGTATGCCCTTAGTATTGCAATAATTTTTTGATTTTTTTGTTGGTTTTGTGTGTTTAAAAATCTTAAAACTGAACAACTATGCGGGATGCCTAGGATGAAAGACAAATGAGAGATTTCTTGGTGATGAAATCCAAAAATTCTACCCACAGGCTACTATGGCATTCTAGGGGGTCAAGCCAATGGATGGAGATGAAGCCCACCGTCGTTGGTCTTGATCAGTAGTTGGTGATGAAATACAACTATTTATGTTTAAAATGAAACGTGCATGTGTGTGATTCCTTTTAATATTTATTTTTTTCTATGGTTTTCACACACAAGAATAAAATGCATAGAAATCACACTTTTTCCTTTGTAACGAATTCAACCAAAATTTGCGATTAAAGATTCCAATGTCAAGTATAAGCCCTCAAAAGAGATTTGGGGTACACTGCTTAAGATCCATCCTAAATCAACAAGTAATCCCAACAATTGAGGGTTCACCCAACTCTTCTACCCTAAACCAACAAGTGTTTCCAACAACAGGAGGGAACTTGAAAAAGTAAATCTATTACAATCCAGAGGAATACAAAATAAAAGAAAAGAGTGTAATTACTTATACACTTTATTACCCTAGAATGCAACTGTTTCCAACAATAGGAGGGAACTTGACAAAGGAAATCTATTACAATCCAAAGGAATACAAAATAAAAGAAAAGAGTGTAATTACTTATACACTTTCTTACCCTAGAATGCAACTAAAATGCTTTTTTTTCAAATGCATACAACATACAAGATAAACAATAAATGAATATGAATGCAAAGCTTCTCTAAATGCAAAAAAAAAAGTGAATGCAAGTGCCTAAAATGCAGATGTAATATGATTGTTTTTAACACAAATTGAATGATGTTCTTTTTAGTATTTTATCTGTAAAAATGTAAAAATAAATAAAATAAAGGGGTTAGGATTCTAAAGCATATTTATAGATAAGCCTACATATTCCTTTTCCCACTCTATAAAACACCTCTTAGCATCTCTGAAACACACCTGGACATTTCCTGAACACTAGAGGGCATCCCTCGAGTACCACAGGGCTTCTACGTGACTTCTGTTCAACTCTTCAGAAACTCTAACTCTACAAAATTTGTGTGATATGATTTTTGAAAACATACAAAATAAAAACATAAAATAACAGGTTAGTGACAAAATAATTTGAAATGTATAACCCTTTGTGGGTCCCATCGTGATCGCCATTTGTGAATGCAAAAATGAAACACCAATACAATATATAAAAGTAACAAAAGCACAAGTAAATAACATAGAATTCAATAGAACATATATTATTTTATTGAATGTGGGTGGATCTTCCGATTGTATAAATAATGTGCCCTAATGTGGGGTCTTTACAATGCTCTTGATATAGTTGTTACAATGTTAGGATTTTTGAGACCCTAATCCAATAAACGGTGGTGTCTTCTTGCTCGTATTTGATCCCAACAAAGTGGTGAATGGGCTTTGGTATCCTATGTAGGACTACTCAAGATTCATCAGCTCCCAATTAATGTGATCCTCTAACCTGCACATACAACAAAAAAACAAGAATTAATAAAATCTGTGAGGGCTCCACTTCGTGAGACCCTCAAAAAAGAAATCACTAAACCCTAGTTGCATAAATAAAGTTGTAAAATAGATCTAAGAATAATAAAAATGCTTGCAAATGAAATTTTACCTTGTCTTCGCTAACTTGTCATTTCTATCTTCATTGTTGTTGTAGAGGATGGTTACACATATGTGCCCTAACGGTACCCGATGGTCATAGGGTTGTAGAACTAGTATAGGAAATGCCTGCAGGAGCTCGATAAACTTAGGAGAATGCTCAAAAAAATTGAGAGGGTGCTCAATGTTGGTCTAAAATGCCCAGAGATGCTTGTGAGGCTCTAGAGGACGTTCGAGGGTATGAAATAGAAGCTATAGAACATATCTAGTTCACGAAGTGGATGGTGGTGGATGCAACAAATGCGAGAGGGAGCGATGGAGGATGGAAGTGGTGAGGATGCTTGAGAATGCTTAGGACCTCAATAAATTAGAGGACTTAGGGAATTCTAAAAAATTAGGTAGAATACTCAGGGGTTGAGTCATCAAAATGACCCCTCTTTATAATCCTCCCTTAGACACGTTAGGGTTTCAACGACATGAAATATGTGTCTGAGATTAAAACATGAGGAAGGGTGGAGATTAAAGCGGGGTAAGTGGCATGAATTAAGGTAGGTGAATGGCTAGGATTAAAACATGATGGATGGCTGGGATTAATTCATACATATATACATACATTTATTAAATATATATAAATATAATATATAAAATATTATTATTTAAATATATATTAAACAAAAATATATAAATAATGGATAATTATGGTAGGAAGCTATGGATGGAGGACAAGTGGCTAGATTTTTATGTCTACACAACCAACAAGATCCAGACTCACACACCCATAGCATTAACATTTCAATTGAAGAAAGACATAATTATTCCTACTTACACAAAAGACACATGCTTGTAAATCTATTCATGCAAGTTACAAAATATCAAGTCATACAAAGCAATGGCTAAACAATGGATTCATGCACATGTTACAAAATAAAAACACTAGCAACAAGGTTATTCAATGAGATCACTAATGAACTATAATAACTAATATACTCATTATTAAAATCTTATCATTTTTAAATTAAAAATTAAGATCATAAATTTTCAAGTATATGAGACAAAAATGTATCTCATTCTACTCCTTTCCTCCAATTGCTCTTCATGTTGCACCTTAAACATTCAATATTTTCCCTTTGTTCTGGTACCAAAATCTACAAAATCTCCCAAATGCATAAACTATTGAGTAATCCCTCTCCTCATAAAAAACTATCCTTCCTCATTATTCAACCATTGATCGTGGTGAGATTTGCACCTCTTCACCTTCCATATAATCTCCTTGTGAGGGAGAGTTTTCCACTTCCTCTAATTCGTGCAACTCATTTATAGGAAGAATTTCACACACCCTCTTCTTCATGCTACTCTAATTCTCATATTTTCATCAACCTATTTCATTCTTACTCTTATTAACTCCTCTTTCTACTTCCTACCATGTTAGGATCACCTCTTTGCTTAAAAGGTAAATTTGTATTTTATGTACTAATTTATTACTCTTTCATGTTCAATATTGTTAATTTATTTTACCCCTTAGGATTCACATAAAAAGGTATTAACAATTAAATCATAAGACTCATCATCCTATACATTTCCATATTTACAAGGCACATCACACAAGGCACCTGATTAATATAAATTCATTGCATATAATAATTCATAGTCTTGTTTAATAAGGTTAGGACCACATGACACAAGTAGGCTAGTAAATTCTAGGTCAATACTGGGTATAGGTACCTCCCCTAAGGTTGGTCTTTGACCTTGGGATTATGTTTGACATCTTATATATATATATATATATACAATTGTTAAACCAAATGCTAAATCATATGCTCTTGTTGACTATTTAAAAGCAATAAAATTTCTACTTTATCCCATAAACAAAATATCTAGCATGCTATGAAACTTTATATATTAAAACTAAATAAAATTCCTATAATAACTAAATAATAATTATTCATTTTATATTTGCATAAACAACATCCACATTAATACATCATCAATTAATTATAAATAACAATACATACTCATACTATAAGTTCAACTACTATCTGACTACACTATTTTTTTTGGTAAGTTAAAATTATATTATAAGTAGGTTTTGAAAGGATCCCAAAACCTTTTTACAACAGGTCAACCAACCAAACCAAGGGTAAAAAAAAAAACCAATTTGACAAATCCCACCCAGTGGGAAAACTAGCAGGAAGATGAAGTTGAAAATCTCGCCTAGCGAAAAGCAACCAAAAACCACCAAAATGGAAATCCCACCCAATGGGAAAAACCAACAGATTTGGAAAATCTCGCCCAGTGAGAAACCAAACAGAACACAAGAAACCATTTCACGGGACAACTAGTAGAAACCATATCTGAACAATCCTGCCCAATGGGAAAAATATCAAATTTGAAAAATCCCACCCAGTGGGAAGTAGTAGAAAACCACCAAAATGGAATTCCCACCCAACAGGAAAAACCAGTATATTCGAAAAACCAGCAACAAAAACTAAACCTTGTCTCGCAAGAAAACCATCAAAAAACCATATTTGGACAATATTGCCCAGTAGGAAAAATAGCAGATGTGAAGGATCCCATCCAGCAGGAAAACCAGTAGATGAACAAAACATGCCCAGTGGGAAAACCAGCAGAAAACCCTATTTGAAAAACCCACCCAGTGGTAAAACCAGCAGGTTTGGAAGATCTCGCCCAATGGGAAATCCAACAAAAAATGGTTTGAATAACCGCAACATTGGTATCCTGCAAATAGGAGTACGAGGTAACCAAGCTGAGGTAGGATTTGGAAATAGAAAAATAGGAATGGGAGATCCACAATACCACTAGATCTACCCTATACCCATATCTGGGATGCAAACTATAGAGGAGAGATAAGAAAATTGTCCCATGAGCACCTATGATTGGAGAGGATTTTGTGATTAGGTTGAAGATTACGGTATTGCCTTTGCATTAGATGATCATGAGCCCCCATCCTAAGATCAAAAAACCTACAAAGAAACAACCCACTAAAAAAACCAGCAATAAATCTTCTAGCCCCACCCTTGCATGTCGGAGGATGAATCCAAGGAAAGTCGTAGTTGCACGCTTAGGGTCCCCCTAGGACCAAAAGGGTAGACTATAGGAGGAAACCGAGGATCCATCCAAAAAAACAAGCAACCACCGGATCTACAAGGAGATCCCGAAGGCAAAGAGTTCCTGGAACGACTGGGAAAGAACATCATCTGTGAGAACAGGCCTCCCCGAAGCCAACAAGAGAGCAGATGAGGATCTCGAGAAATGAACAGGAAACCAGAGCCAACCCACCCCCAATCTAGCTAGAAACCTACAAAACCAAGGTACTCAGGATCAAAAAACATAACACTCTCCTTGCAGAAAAATAAACCAGTCAAATATGGGAAACCTAAGAAACCTAGGGATATCAAAAAGTAGGCCAGAGAATAGCCCAAGGAAGGGGACAGAGAAATGAAAAAGTGGGACTGGACAATCCCAAGGAACCTGGCACTGGAGCCATCCCACCCAACTATTTGACTACACTATTAAAATAGGTTTAACCAATAAATTATGGATTAAAGTCTAATCAAGTGGGGGAGAGAGTGGAAATTACATCCTCTCCACCTTTGTTTGAACTTCCTCCTAGAATTTGTGGGTATTTTTTGCACCTACCCACGCTTGACTGCTAGCATCTATATATCAGGTTTACCTTTTTGTAAATAAAACTAGAGATTGTCAACAAATTTTGTTTACAAACCTAGAAGCATTGCCAAAAATGGAGCTGAGCCAAAAAGTGATAAGAAGAAATCCCATTGAAATTTTTGTATTATCTATACCTGATCAAATCCTGAAATAAATATGAAGGATATAGTTACTACAACTATGAGTTCCTAAAAATTCATCCTAGTGTTAAAAAAGCATAAAAGGATTGAAATGGCCAATTCTAGGGTTATGGAAACAATTACACCCAATAGGATCCCGATAGGGTCCCAAATACCTGGTCTTCACCAAGATAGGAAAGCGGTCCAGTCTAATAGAGCCTAGAACAATTAGGCCTGACCAGATCTCATTAGCATCATAAGGACCCAACCAAGGAAATGGTAAATTTCCAAGAGCACTAAAATATTTGTGCTCGACCGAAGCTCGATGGGATCCCAATGTTTCGATTCGAAGTTTGAAATCTAAGAAAGAGAAAATAATGCAAAAGAAACAAAGGTTGGATTATACCAAAAGATCCATATCTAGCCGAAACCTAGAAAACACTCAAAGACCTGGTGCATGCAAGGGTAGAGAGAAAGCACTAGAAGAATTATACCTGGAAAGGCCTAGCTAGTTTCTGAGGACCCGACTAGGTTTTGAGGACTCTACATAATAGAAGAGACATCTGATCAAAGGGTAAATTCACCAGGAGATCAATACATGGTTAGAATCCATTTGAGAAATCAAGAGGTATTCCATAGGTGTGCACATGATCCAAAAACCGCTTCCCAACAAGATAATGTCTCTTTTACCCTAGATGTCTACTGGACATAATTTAGTATTAGGAGATCTCAACAGTAAAAGCCATCACATGGACTATAGGGTGGTTGAGCAGAGTTTATAAAAAAAAATTAAGGGACTAGATGTAGCCAAAAATCTAGGCATAATTAAAGGAAATACAGATATTGGCCACATCAACAAGCCACATTCTAGTAGTTGGAGTAGCCATACTTCCAAGTATCCCTACAACCTGGTAGAACTTTGACATAGTAGTAATCCACTCAGAAAGAAATCATGAATTGATATTGTAAGACGCCTATAAATACAAGGATATAAAATGAAAACTGGTCAGCTCTTAGGTATTTACAATTCATATGTAAAACAAAATATTACCTCTTAATCCAAAGTGATTATTGTCTTGTCTCTGGTTCAATTTATTTACAAAACATGTATGTATTGATGACCACTTCTTTCTAATTTAAGCATGTTGAATGTTTATGATGTTTTATTATGAATCTTGGATTTGCATTGTACTATTTCACCTATCTAGAATTTGTGGTCTGGTAATATACAGTCGATTAAAATTAAATGTTTAGTAATTGGTTGTAAAACTGGTTTGTCTATTAGGTAGTTGGTTGTTTAGTTGCATAATCATTGGTTTTACATTTGTCTTGATGTTGCTTAATCTGCACCATTGTAAGTTCTTGCTTTAGCTTCCTTTATTTATTTCAGAACCCTTTTCCTCTGCACTTAGGTATAGTTAGCCGAGACTTCAAGGAATTGACCTGCTTCAAAGATTGATTATTGCAGTTATCACAAGCTCCTCAATCAACCAATATTGGTCAAGGTATGTGGGAACACAAAGCTTTCCTTTTGACAGATTCTTCGACCGATAATTTTTAGCATACCTGATAGGACATGAAGGTCCCTTAGTTTTTAATATAAGGATAGGTGATATCCTTTATTATCATATCTCATAAAAATCACTAGGCAACTCTACTCAAATCCAAAAATCTACATCATATGACTAGTTGCCTTTTAGATCTAAACAAGCCTTGGTGATGCTCTATTTTGGTCGATAATCTCAATCACCTGGTGACTCCCCTATATATTGGACCTGACTATTATGATCAGTTGCCTTTGAAGTATGTATAATATGGTGAATCTACCAAAAATCAATCAATATTCATGGTTGGTTGCCCTTCTGCATCATTCTTAAAGGTCTATATCCTAGAGGACTCAAGGTTTGATGAGCAACCTCAACCTCACTAGTAGAGAAGTTATGCTCATTGGATGATTTCAAGGACCCAAGTGCTAAAATGGCCTAGTGTGAGTGTCCCTATTGGAATTACATTGGTCCTTTGAATGTTCAATATCTTCACGATATTCCCATAATTATCTTGAAGTTCTTGCCAAGCTTTGATGGGAGAAATAATACTGCATTGGAACATTGACAAGATGTTGCTTCCATGGTAATAATTTATAATATCATGCATGAAGACGTAGTGCTTAGACTCCTTGTTATCTCTCTTGAGGTAAAAGCCTTGATATGGTACAAATACTTAGCATATGGGAGTATTTGTACATGGGATAATCTAGGAGAAGCACTTATCAACACATTTGATGATCCAGGGGACCCTTGATTGATGCTCAATCAATTTTCACTCATTAGATGTGATCCTCAAGAAAATATCATTGAATTCAACATTTGTTTCAAGAGAACTTGGAATAGGATCCCTTACAAATTTTTGCCTTCTCCTTCTCAAGCCTACTTATACTACATCTTAGCTTTTCATCATGATATAAGTCTTTTGATTCAGCAATTCGAAGAAAAAAGGTTTCCAAAAATTTACAAGGAGGTTGTACGAGTTGAAAACATGTTAATATAGATGGGAAAATTACCCTTCAGGAATATCCCTTCTTCATGGCAATTCCAATCACAACCACCCCGTGAAGCATCTATGCCAAGCTTTGCCCAAACAATACAGAATGCTTCCCCCATTGATTCCTATGAAAACAAATCTCTGGTAGAATGGGAGATGGTATGAACTTGGACACTTGCAAAGCAAGATAAATATCAAATAGACTTTACTCATGAGAAAAATAACAACACATTAGTTTCTCCTCAGTCGACACAGAACATGAGTTCCTAAGACTAGTACCTTCCTAGTTCTCCTTATTAGATTTCGATGAAAGCCAACAGAGGCTGATTGGAATCAAGAGGCCATTATTCTTAGTTGGAAATCCTAGGTAAGAAGAGGGAGGGATGATGCTCTTTAATGACATACTCGAGAGACCTCTTCGATCGATTGAGTTTCGGGATCATTTAAGCTCTAATGAATAACAATCAACATGGACATCCCAACCCGTGCCATATGACATATTCTCTACCACAACACACTTTGGAGAGCCAATAGTCACTTTTCAAACCCCCTAGAAATTAATGTATGATATTCATAATGATTGTACAATAAATTAGATAATGATGAGAACAAATCAAGAAATGATGTGGGCCTCAAACCTGATGAACTCAATTGCGAGGTAGCTCTGGCACCCTTTCCCAATCAATTCAAACATCAAAGATAATCAGATGGATGCTTGTCCTTTCTTGATTGAATATGAACTAGGTCTACTAATCCCAAGAGAGAGTACTATACCTAGATGGCGTTCCATGAGATCCAAGAGTGGTAGTAGGGAGTACTAGGATTAGCATGAAGAACAACTTAGGTTTAGTGTCACTGGTCCAAACATTGTATATTCATAGGTTGACCTACAATATTTATCACCCAAGTGTATCGGGTACACCAAAATTTTATGTAAATAGCTGATAAGTAAATAAAATATGCAATAAAGATATGGTTTTTCATAGCTTTTTTGGTGCAAAAACCAGCACCGAACGAGTAGGAGGTATGGTCGAAGATTTTTGACCAACATTAAATGACCATCCATCCCAGAAGAGGTAGAGGCGATAGATATTCGAAGAAGGCCAGCTCCTAAGGTTCAATATACCTATGTTGCAAGGGGGAAAAGAGGTAAAAGAGAATGTGAAAGAAAGCAAAGGATATTGTAGCCAAAACTGACAAGGATGGTGTATGCCCGCATCAAGACACTCCTCCCACATCATCATTGTAAACAACAACAAACCACCTAACAGATCAGCCCAACTCACCTATCGCTTCTCCTTTGGCTCGACATGTAAGGGCAAATTCTAGAACTAGCAGAAGGATGCATGAAATCTAGGTAGCAAAATTATAGCACTCCCACAAAATTGGCCTTAACAAAAATAAACCTGAACACCTAGTGGTGAATGCAAATTCTAGAACCACCTAGATAGGCTCACAAAATCTAGATAGCAAAATTAAGCAAACCAACTTAGATGACCATCACATAAATAAATATTCGTGTAAAGGTAAAAGAAGAGTGAAATATGGATTGAGATACCAAACAATGATTTACTATTATTTACAAGCAATAGAGGATTATATATGAATTGTAAAGGACATAGAGCTGCCCTTTTGGAATACCAAGCATTTCGTTATTTATAGAAGATTTTACAATAAACTCAAAATTAAGCATTAATAATGCTCAATGAGAAATATTAAACTAAAATTATTGGAAAGTCTGCTAAAGCTCTACTCCAGGAGGGATGATGATCATATGGAAGGATTTGGGTGTCTCTGCAGAGATCCGAGCCTTTGATTATTTTGATATCCTCTTAAATTTTGATCTACCCTATTCCTTCGTGTTGTATATAGGTCAAAGATTAATTACCTTTGAAGTTGTACACTTTCAAATTATCCTCCGTTGTGCCCATAATCCATATACATTAAGTAGCTGAGGTCATTAATGCCTGCTCCTAGGGATCCTCGAAGGTTCCATCCTATTGCATTGTGATCTTAGCTTTGGATGGACCTTTTCATAAAAATTCTCTTGCATGAACCTCCCAGTATTTTTCTCATCATATTCTAAAGTGGACGGAAGATTCGGTCTGGACTTACGATATTGCTTTTCTCAAAGTTTCATCCAACTTTCAGATGGGAACTTGGGACTTGTGACCATTGGTCCATAGTTCACTTTTTTTATTTGGGGATTTGGGATCACATTCTTTTGTATAATCATCAGGGCAAAAATTTTAGATCTAGGTTGAGTGCTCACCTTCCCATTTTCCATCTACCCTTTAATGCTTTAAAATTGGGCAATCTACCTTGCTAACATCTTGTCAAAAAAGAAAGAGTGGGTAAAGTGGTGCCAAAATTCACCCACAAGATTGCAGGCTAAACACTGGGCAATGGATTGCCAGCTGGCTAAAGCATTAAAAAACATAAATTGAAAATTATGAGGATATTTCCTAGGTTGCTTCTTGGAATCATAAAAATTTATATTCTGCCTCATCTTTATCTTCTATATTATCTATTCTTTGTTCTTTTTTTCTCTAACCTTGTATCCCAATGAATAACATCCAACAAGTACAACAAGTTTTACATATTATACTTGGAGATATAAAATTACATGGAGAAGAATTCAGGACTCATGTAAGCAGGACATGACATCAATGGCAAAGAAAAGTGCCTAGAGAGGAGGATCCAAACTCACACGCCAATTGGACTTTCATGCGATTCAATGCATACCAAATATATCAAAAGTAGGGTAGACATTCTATAAATATCCCTCCATACATAGCTATAGAAATCTCCAAGAGATATGAGTCTCAAAGTGCATTCATAGCTAAGTGATCTCATGGTGAATAACAATGAGCAAAATGAGTCCTTATTGGATTTCATTAAGAAAAAATTCCATGATAGGATGGCCAAATGTCATTTGCATTTTTCCATTTATTGAAATCATGATGGGGCTTCGAAGAGTGTGCACATTGGGATGCAATCTATGGGGATGTCCTATGAAGTGGGAAAATTATCTTTGCTTTCTCCTTAGTTAACCCTACAATTGCCTTCCCTTTTATGTTTTTACTTTTTTGCATCCTTCTTCGTCCTCTATTTTCTCTGGTTGTTCGTTTTCACCGACCTTTTTGGTCAATGACTTCTGTTCCATTCCCTCAGCTATTTTTCATTGCCTACCCTTTCCTCTCGTATTGTCCTAACCCCGTAATTTGTTTTTTCTTATTGTTTCCTCTTGTTATCCCCATTATTTTCTTCATCTTTGTGCTATCCCATCGAGTTATTTTCTTTCCATCATCCTGCCTCGTCCCTCTTCCTATAGCTTCGACCGACTGCATTCTTGCCAACTTCTTTTATAGCTCCTTCTTCCCTTCCCTTTCCATAAAAAAATATTAAGTCCAATATTTTTGTTGGCTATCTGGATTCCTTATTTCTGTAAAGCAAAAATCCCCTATAAGTTACTAATAATGTGGGTATTTTTTGCACCTACCCACGCTTGAATACTAGCAATTATATATTAGGTTTACCTTTTTGTAAAAAAAACCAGAGATTGTCAACAAATTTTGTTTACAAGTCCAAAAGCATTGCCAAAAATGGAGTTGAGCAAAAAAGTGATAAGAAGGAAGCCCCTTGAACTTGTTGTATTATTTATACTTGGTCAAAGCTCAAAATAAAGATGAAGGATTAGGTTATTGCAACTGTGAGTTCTCAAACATACATCCTAATGTTGGAAGAGCATAAAAGGATTGAAATGGCAATGTTTTGAGATTACCAGAACAATTGCACCTGGTAGGATCCCGATAGGGTTCCAAAGCTTGACCTTCACCAAGAAAAGAAATCGACCTAGTATAATAGAGCCCAGAATAATTATGCTCGATAAGAGCCCAACATCATCATAAGGATCTAACTAGGTAAATGGTAAAGTTCCAAGAGAATCAAAACATTTTTGCCCGATCGAAGCTCTATGGGTTCCCAATGTTTCAATCAAGGACCTCAAAGATAAAAAAGGGAGCATAATGCAAAAGAAACAAAGGTCAAATGATATCGAAAGACCCATACCCAATAAAAACCCAAACAATTCTCAAAGATCCGATGCATGCAGGGGCAGAGAGAAGGCACCAAAAGAATTATATCTTGAAATACCTAGCTAGGTTATGAGAACCCAACATGATAGAAGATATATCCTGTCCAAGAGTAATTTCACCAAGATATTGGTACATGGTTGAAATCCATTTGATAAATCAAGAGGTATTCCATAGGTGCATTCACGATCCAGCAGCCACTTACCAACAAGATAAGGTCTCTTTTTCCCATGACACCTACTAGGCATGATTTTGTGTTAGGAGATCTCAACAACAAAAGCCATCACATAGACTAAAAGGTGGCTGAGCAGATATGGTTAAAAAAAATAAGGGGACTAGATGCAACCAGTAAGCTAGGCATGACTCAAGGAAACGTAGATCCTGACCACGTCAACAAGCCATGTTCTGGTAGTTGGAGCAACCATACTTTTGAGCAGCTCTACAGGCTAGAAAAATATTTGACATATCAACAATCCACTCAGATAGCAATCATAACTTGATATTGTAAGATGACTATAAATACAAGGATGTAAAATGAAAACTAGTTGGGTCTTAGGCATTTACAATTCATATGTAAAATATAATATTACATATTAATACAAAGTGACTGTTGTCTAACCTTTGGTTTGATTTATTTGTAGAACATGTGTGTATTGATGACCACTTCTTCCTAATTTAAGCATGTTAAATATTTATGGTTTTTTATTATGAATCCTAGATTTGTGTTGTACTCATTCACCTATCTAGAATTTATGGTATGATAAGATATGGTAGATTAATATTAAATGTTTTGTAATTGGTTGTAAAACTAGCTGGTCTATTAGGTAGTTGGTTGTTTAGTTGCATAATTCTTGGTTTTACACTTGTCTTGATGTTGCTTAATCTGTACCACTGTAAGCTCTGAATTTAGGTTCCTTTATTTCTTTTAGCACCCTTTTCCCCCTCATTTAGGTATAGTTAGCCGAGACTTCAAGGAACCAACCTCCTTCAAAGATTGATCATTTTAGTTGTCACAAGCTCCCCGATCATTCAATGTTGGTCAAGTTTTGTGGGCGCACAAAGCTTTCCATTAGACATATTCTTCGACCAACAAAATTTTATTCTAGGAGAAGTATCTAGCTTATCATGGGTTAGTTGGTAGGGTTTAAGATCATTTTTTAAAGTAATAATATTAAGGCTTGCTAACACATTATAATGACCATGATATGATTATCAAGATACAAATATGATGTTTTGATATTTATTTTAAATAAAATATTAGGGTAATAGGCACCTCTCAAATGTGATGAAATCCCTAAGTTACATGACCTTTAATTAAAACCCTCTATCTTGAAAGATTTATGCCAACTCAACTATCCCTATACATTCAAGTTTAGTCTTACATTAATGCTCTTTGATATGAAAAAATACCATTTCTATTTGGTACAATATATTAAAGAGTGCTTTTACAACATAATATATTGTATTCATACAAACTAAAATTATTAACTATTCATGGCTCTTTGGTACCACATTGGCTATACTTATACTTTATCTTTTTATAAGAATATGCATTCCTTATTGTCTGCTAGTTTATAGGTTAAAATTGTCTAAATTGTAAAATTTAGGACCATAAGGACAAGATTCATACACCTTTTACAATATGTCATAAAAACTCATCATAGTGGATGGATGCAAATTCATGAATCTATCTTTGTCTAGTCCTTTAATATTCCTTAAACTCAATTATGGATGTGTATTTTCAAAACCAACCCACCATGACTTGCTAGGAATATAATATTTGAACAAAAGCCTTTTTTTGGATGATTTCAAACCCATATATCAATTGTATCATCTCATAGCACACATTAAATATATTAAGTATAACTTTATAAATGTTAGGATCAATATATTATCTTATATATCAATTACTAGACTCTGCTCAACTAGTGGCTCCTCTCCCTTACATCCTATATAACCACTCCTCTAAACAGGTCCAATAAAATATTCTTAAATTTATAGGTGGAGATACTTTAAACCCCAACCATCATTACCATTTTTCTTCAACTAAAAATTGTAATATTGCATTCGCTCAATATATAGTTATAGTAAACAAGTACAAAGTCAATATCTTAACTTGTATCTCTACTCAACTAGTCTCTCCCTTACATCCTCCATAACCACTCCTCTAAACAAGTCTAACAAAATATTCTTAAATTTTTAGGTGGAGACACTTTAAACCCTAGCCATCATTACCTTTTACCCTTCAACTAAAATTTGTAAGACTGCATTCGCTTAATATACAGTCACAATAAAAAAGTAAAAAATAGGGCAAACAAAGGGTTTCTCTAATCATTTGTATCAAGTTCCTCCTTCATATCCAAATAAGTAATTTACAATAGAATGAGGCTATTGACTATCCTCTCTTGATTACTAAATACATAACTAATTAAATGAATAAATGAATTAGGAGGAACCCCAAAAACTGAGGTACATCACCTATATTAATGACTGTTTCAACTACTTTAGATTTTGTTTCTTTATCTGTATTTTTCTTCTACTTACCCCATCATTCTTATGATCAAATTGGGTTTGCAAATTAAGTAGGGAGAATGTTTGAATTACTACAAAATAAATAACAACGACATTAGAAAATTTAGCTGTAAAATTATGAACATGATTCAAATTGATGCCTTTGAATTCATCTCTTAAAACTTGGATCAAACCCACATTCACAATAATAATAATAGCTTTTGAATTCATTTTTAATATGTTACAAATTTGATTAAATCTATGCATTATGTGACTGAATATAAGGAGATGAAGGTGAGAGATAATAGAAAAGAGAAAATCAAAGGAAGTGAATACCATTGGTGATAAGAACTTTCCAACATGATAGAAAATGGAATTCTAGTTGTTTGGCATTCCTGGCATGGGTGCCAACTAATGCAAGAGCATCCATGTGGAAACCAGATAAGTGATGCCAACTAGAAATTCCATGTAGAATATTGGATAAGAATGATTAACATGAAACTGGCAGTTCAACTGTTTGGAGTAGTTGGAAAATCATTGTTTTTAAGGAAAATTAGGAGTTCAACCAACATGCATAACTAGAGAGTCATTATTCTTATGCTTATAAATAAAGAGGAGAAATGAAGAGCATGAGCGGGGGAAGAGAAGGAGAGCATCAAAAGAAAATATAGAAGTGGCTTTATTGTGTGATATCTACATGCCTCGTAGACATTATATATAGTGACATCATTACATATACAATGATTAATAAAAATCCTTATTTCCTTAGTGTGTTGGGATCTTGTTGTACAAATATGGTATGCATTCAATATTATTGTGTTGCATATTTTAGTAATGATTATTGTAGGTGGATGCAGTTAGGAAGTGTTGGTCTAAAATTTACCTAAGGTAAATTGTGTGCCCAAGACTTGGCCAAAATTGAATGATTGGTCGATCTGCAAGGCTCAACTGGGTCAATATCAAAAGAAGGTTGGTTCTTGTAAGGTTCTAACTAGCTAAAACTATGGTAGGGAAAAGGGTGCAGAAAGAAATAAATGCAACTGAAGCTAGAACCTAATATGATACATATTAATAAACATAATAAGTCCATAAAGATCATGAAAAAGAACAAACATTCAAACCTTCTAACAAACCAATTAGTTTTATAATATGTAGAATAATATCTTTTAATCAGTTTTCAATCCAACAATTTTTTTTTTCTAGGACTAGATAACAAGCATACAAAAAATCCAAGTAGAAAAATTAATATCATACACATCATCTAGCTATAACAATAATATTCATCCACTCATACATACATATTCTGCAAAATGGTGAACCAAAGGCCAAACATAAGTTTGATCTATATTTCTATCTTCAAAAACTCTTCATACGTGCAACTTGTAAATGCCTAAGAGTCAACCCTTTCACAAGAGGCCATTGCTCTTATTTATAATTTTTCCTATGGTTCAATATTTCCAATTTATGAAAGTGCTTTATTTTAAATATTTTTACAATAAAATGTCATATGACCAGGTTGGCAAGGACACCATATAGAATCATTGATCTAAGCTAGGACAACATGATTGAGTTATTGCTACTAATCAGCAATTTTTTGCAAGTGGGAAAGTAGTGGATATGAGCTTAAATTTTTTCCATTCTTCATTATTGAAACCATCTATCACCGTTGATCTTTGAAAGATGTTGGTAGGCTGAAACATTTTTTAATATTCAACTCTCTACAAGCGGTTGTGGTTGCATCATAGCAACATGACATGATGCCATGTCTCTTTTCATGTCTTTGGACTTCCCAAGATTTTGTGACCATGATGTGAAAACATGTTGCAATATCACACTCTTTCTTTATTTGAAGCCCTTTCTAGTCTTTGCGATCATGATATGGATAAATGTCGTGGTATCACACCTTTATTTTTTCCTTAGTACTTTTGGATTTTCTATGGTCATGACATGGAAACATGTAGTGATGTCATGATACTTTTCACCCATTGAGCTTCCTAGGCCTTAGCGACCGCGATGGGGAGACATGTCACAATACCGTGCCCTATTATTTTCTTAGATTTTTTTAAGACTTTATGACCGCAATATGGAAACAAGCCACAACATCACATTACTATTTTATCTTAAGATTTTCCAAGCCTCTATGACCATGATGAAGCGATAAGCCACGATTTCATGATGTATTTCTTCCTTCAAGTATCTCGAGCCTTGGCAACCATGACACAGAGACATGTCATGACATCACACCTTATTTTAGACTTAGGATTTCCTAGGATTTTCTAACCACGACATTGAAATATGTCATGATGTTGTACCTAATTTCATCCTTATGCAAAACTTTAATTTTTTTTAGAGTTTATCACCTTATTTATCCTAATGTAGTCATTTTGACCTACAAGAAACACTTACAATCATCTACAATTTTTTCAATGAATATGATATTTTCATGGCAAAGTATGTCATCTAGAAGAGTTATTATCATATGAGGTTATCATCCTAAAGAAGTGTCATCTATATATTTTGATTGTTTTTTAATTTTTGAGTTACTACCTGGTGAAGTGGTAGATCATGGGTTTGCCATCCTTAGAGAGAAACTATAATATAAGATATTACCCCTTACCCCTTATCATCTTGACAACTAAAAATATTTATTTTCTGTATACCATCAACAAAAAGTCCCACTAGGGAAGTGTGTGTCGATAGGGTAAGTATCATCGAAGAAGTGCATGCCACCAAGGGTACTGCTATCAAACTATTATCATCATAATTGGATATTGTCGTCATAAATATTCTTGTTGATTTACCATTGTCATAATGAACCTATTGACTAAGGATGTTTTCCAAGAGAGTGTCATATAGGCAATTGTGTCATCTATCTAGTTATGCAAGTTATGTCATATGAGAGGGGAAAGGAGATTGCCATCTAAGTTAGGTTCTTATAATATGAGAGGAAGAGGGAGATCCTCAAGGGATATAACAATCAAGCAATGGTAGCAAGAAATAATTGCAAGAAGGAGAAGTTGGTACTTCTCAAAGTGATTTCAACCAAAGTACCAATGAAAAGGGTGAATCATTAAGAGGACAAGGTGGATTAGGTAGAGGTAGAGGTCATGGTTTTATTGGCAGGTGCTATAGATGTTTTAAAAAAGGATATAGGGTATTTTAGTGACCTCAAGTACAAAAAATTAGCGAAGGTAGAAGGGAAACCCAAGTCAAATTTTACAAGAAAATGAAGAGAATATTGATTTACAAAAGCACATGGAAGAACCTGAAAAAGGATAATCCTTTATGATAGAAAGGGTATTGTTGAAACCAACAAAATAGATACATGAACTTAAGAAAAGAAGGAGCTTGTTTAGAATGATTTAAAATTATGGAGGGAAATGTTACAAGGCGATTGTGGACAATCGGAGTATGGATAATATAATATCTATAGATGGTATAAAAGCTTGGGTTAAAGATGATAGAGCACTATAATCTGTATAATATCTCTTGGTTGCAAACGAGACACCATATTTTAGTCAGTGGACAATGTCAAGTAAAATTTCAAATCGGATCTTATGAGGATGAGGTCCTATGTGATATAATACCTATGGATGCTTGTCATGTCTTATTTGGAAGACCATGATAATTTGATGGAAGAGTAGTACATGATGGTAGGTAGAACATCTACACTATTAAGAAATAGGAAGAGGTACACATTAAATCCATTTCAGGACAAAGAAAAAGAGATGGATAATAGTCCTACAGTGTACCTAAATATAAACAAACAATTCTTGAAGACTTATAATACCAATTTGAAGTGACAAGAACCAATGGAGGAAGATATTGACACATGCAAGAGGATAAGCATGGAGGGGTAGTTGACCTAGGATATCAGTAGTAGTGACAATGAAGACAACGGTGCAATGACTCCTACAACAAATAAGGAGAAATAAAAATAAAGGATAAAGATATAGTGGTGGAAGATGAACCTCATAAAGTAATTATTGGCCCTGACAAAGGCCACATTACCATAGTTGATAGTGATAATGGTGTTGCAAGGTATGGTAAAGGACATTATGATAGAAATAAAATAGATCAAAGTTATGATGAAGAGTTGTGTGCTTTTAAAAGCACACAAAGGCATTGGATCCACGTTGCATATGAGAAGAAGGGGTACAATGGTAAGGGATTGGGAAAATATGGGCAAGTATGAAAATATCCATAATGCTATAATTAAGGCCAAGGAATGAAGATCCTGGGTATGCAGGTCCAATACAAAGAAATGGGACTAAATTTTTGAGAGGTGAGAGCACTAAAAGGAATGAAGGTTTAATAATAATTTGTTGCACTCAATGTGGAAGAGTTGGACATGTTTCAACTAGGCGTTGGAACCTATATCCTTGTGAGAGTTGTGGAGGACATGATCACTCCAAAAAAAGGCATTGGTAGCAAGAGGAAGTCACCAACAGAGTACATGTTGATTGTGGTTGGATTGATGTGACACAATGAGAGAAGGTGAAGAGAATACTAGGTTCATTCTATACAAGGAGGTTTGATCCTTAGATAAAGGCCAAGACAAAATGAAAATGACCTTATGTAGACAACCAAGCTAAAGTGGTAGAAGCTTGGAAGAACACTTCATGACCAAGTGCTCATGCAATATTTTTGTTACCTAGTGAGTATGATGTAGGAGCATCCATGTGACAACTGGATAAGTGACACTAAGTAGAAATTCCATGTAAAATATTGGATATAATCATTAACATGGAACTAGTAGTTCAACCATTTAGAGTAGCTGGATAGTCATTATTTTTAGGGAAAACTGGAAGTTCAACCATCATGCATAGCTGGAGAGTAATTGTTCTCATGCTTATAAATAAAGAGGAGAAATTAAGATCATGAGAGTGGGAAGAGAATGAGAGCATAAAAATAAAAGATAAAATAGGCTTTCCAATGTGATATGTGCATGTTTAAAAAATATTGTATGTAGTGGTATCGTTGCATATGCAATGATCAATAAAACTAATTATTTTTCTTAGTGTGTTGGAATATTGTTATGCAAATATTGTATGGATTAAAGATAGTTGTGTTGTAGGTTACATTAAATATTATTGTAGGTTGACAGAGTTAGGAAGTGTGGACAATCACTACATCAATAAATATAAAGCCATCATGGCAAAGGGTGTTTTTTAAAAGAGTTATTGTTGTATGAGCTTGTTGTCTTGAAGAAGTGTCATTTGTATATTTTGATTTATTTTTTTTGGAGTTAATGCCTGATGAAATGGTAGATAGTGGCTTACCCATCCTTGGAGAGAAACTATCATCTAATAAATTACCCCTTACCCCTTTTCATCTTGCCAAATATTTATCGTTTACATGTCATTAAGGAAAAGTGTTAAGAAAGTGCATGTCAACAGGGGAAGTGTTATTGTAGAAGTGTATGCTATTCAGGGTACTATCATTGAAGTATTATTGTCATAGTCAAATACTATTGTCATAAAGTGTTCTACTGACTTGTCATTGTCATTGCCATCAATAGGATGCTATCATGAACCTGTTGAATAAGGATGCCATACAAGAGAGTGTCATCTATGAGGGGAAATGAGGTTGTTCTCTAAGTCATATCCTTATGATAGTTGCCATCTAAAAATATTGTTATCCATGTCATGATCCTTCCTTGGCAAAATTATTAATATGATAGACATAAGAATTGATATTTTTTTTTAATGTAGCGAAAAACCTCTTGCGAGGTCGGCTTGGTATGAGAAAACACGACAAGGGGGTTCTACATCGTCAAAATCAACCGGGAGTCACTCGCGGCCCTGATCGCACCAGCATAATCAACTGGGTTTTGGGTACCCAATGTGTGTTTGGTAGGGTTGAGATTCAAACCAAGGACCTCCCTTGGAGGATTTCCTTACCCTCTCCAACTCACCTACAACACATGGGTGTAAGAACTGATATGTTATAAAGAAAGGATATCATCCAAGAGAGTGTCATATAAGAGGGGAAAAGAGGTTGTTCTCTAAGTCAAGTCCTTATGATAGTTGCCATATAAAAATATTTTTATCCATGTCATGATCCTCCCTTGGAAAACGTATTTATATGATAGACATAAGAACTGATATGTTACCTTATTGATGGATGTTTGAATATTTCATGTTTAGTTTCTTTGTATATATCTATTTTATGAAATATTATGATGTTGCTAATGGATTTGCATGTTCGTAGGAACGGTTTTTCTCATGGGTGGAAGAAAGAATTAACCACCATGAATCAGATGCCATAAGAAAGGGAAATGATGTGATGATTTATTCATTTAAATGACTCACATCAACATGGATGAATGATCTTTTCATGTAGTTGCATATTATGATCTGCATGAGGAAAATATATCAAATTTTGGGTGAAACTTGTTTGTTTCTTGATAATATTCCTTTAGATGAGATTGTGTTTGATATAACGTGATTCATTGCAAAGAAGAGTCAATGCTTGCTTTTATTGTTTTTGTTATAAAAAATATAGAAAAGAACAAAATTTATAAGAGAGTTATCTTTTATTTGACATTATTGGTTTAACATTTAAAATGAATGTTTAATTATGTTTGCTTGAATTCGATTCAGAGTAAGAATTCATATTATTTTTTTTATTAATGATTCTTGTTTATTCCATTTACCTTGGAAAATAAAAGTGCATCCTTGAAGGAAAGGCTTGTTGTATGGAAATCTAATGATCCCTTATTTTATTATTTGAAATACAACTTAGCTTTATGAGGAGTTTGATGCTATTCTTGAAATAAAAAATATATATTTAAGTCTCTTACTAAGACTAAGGTGATGACTTTTGAATATGCAATAACATTACCTTATGGCTGGAGATGCTCCATCATGCTTCGGATGGGAAAGATGTACATTATGGAAGTTAGGTATACCACACAACTCATAATCATGCCCTAGCCGAATTGGATCATGGGGGGAAAAATGGAGGGGAGGAAAAATGAAGCTAGCTGATCAGAATCTAATTGGTTACCTAAAATTCATATTGTAGTCTCACTGTGATTTCCAGGTAGACTTTGAGAACTTTTTTCATGGGTTTGGCTTGATGTATTGCTATTTTCTTTAAATCTCGGTTTGTTTTGATGTATATCATTGGTTGTATGTTTTGGTTTAGTTTGTAAACTATTCATCTGATAAAAAAAAGAGAAGGGATTATGTTTGGTTTCCACATTATTTAGCTTATTGTGCGTTTGATATGTTTAATGGTTTGGATACATGCTCTTTCATCAAGAATACAGCTTGGAGTAATTTCTCCATAACCCTCTTGATTGTTTATCTTTGGTAATCCATGATTTAATGTAATTATCTCCTAAAAGTGAATTGAAAGGGGTAGAATACTACAAATTTTATGGCTTCTATGTGTAACTGAATGATAATATTGAAACTATAGGAATAATATTACTCGATTTGATTATGATTATGTTTATTGTAAAATCCTTCTTGTTATATTTATTATTGAGGGGATGGTTTTAAGTATTTTATACTAAAGCTTGTCATTGCTGCATTGAGAAAAACTGCAATGAGCTATAAAAGTGTTGTTATTCATTTTATATCATTTGCCTTAGAAGTGAATACAATAAACTCAATACATTTTATATTGTATAGAGAATGTAGGCATAGGTGGTCTTGTGTTACTAGTTTAACTTAAAATGTACTTCCATTCAGATTGACATTGGGTTCTTGATTGATGTCATAGACAAAGTATGAAGCTCAAGAAAGAGCTTGTGAATGTTTGAATGGGGTAATAACAATCTGTATGTTCACTGTGACCATTAATAAGCCTTTCTTATTGTTTGGTTTCTTCATTTTGAGATTTCACTTTCGTGAAAAAGGGATTGGAACTTTTCCTATGTTTCAATCAAAGCTTGAAGATATAAACTGTACAAGGTATAACACAGAAGGTGCTTTTATAAAAAAACAACTTCCATAATAGTTAATATGGCTCCCATTTTGCATGATTAAATAATATTACATATAAGCATCAGGGATTGCCATAGTTTTCTAACCATCGTAAAATATCCTTGAGTCTTTAAAATGTGCTTTCCTTATAAATGAAGTAAGAGAAGAGCCTTACAAAAATTATAATAGAGCATCATGAATACTTTCCTTATGAAAATGATTGTTATAATATTGTGTTCTTCCAAAGGTTTGCTTGTGTAATTTACTTTAAATAACCGTAAATGGATGTCATTTTCTAGATCTTTTGTGAAGGGATTATGAGGTCTTGTAAAGATTAAAATATGGCTGTGTTTCTTTTAAAGAATTTGTGATGTGCAAATCCCACTATTTAAAAAGGGAAATATGTGGTTTCATTTGGAATTATAACTCTTTTATTAAGTAGAGAGTATGCTTATAATTGTGGTTTATTAAAGAACATAATGGAACATGTTTTGGTTTACTTTGATTTATTGCTTGCAATAAAAATAAAAGAAATGCATTTAGGAATGCACACTTATGCTAGAAGTTATTTTTGATCCCGTATCTTATCTTCTTCTCGGTTGGTTAAAAGAACCCAAATATGGTGGGGTCTACGAGGCACATGAGCTAGAAATAGAAGAAAGAGTTTTCTGCTATCAAAATTGTAGTCCATGTCTGAAATGGACTTTGTAAGCATTAAATAATTATTTGTATATAGGATACTTGGGATGCATCCTTTGTATTAAATATTGTTATTTAGTTCTCTTGTAAATAGAGAGATATTCTAAAAATATACGTATGTCTAGTTGTTTATTTCCATGTTGAAAATATAACAATATTGATCATTTAAATATGATCCAACAAGGCAGTTTCATTATGATTAAAATGGAAATAATGCTATGGTTTTATTTTTTATTATAGGCAATAAAATTTGAGAAAGTGATCTTTTACATTGGTTACATAAGAAAAATGTCGTAACACCAATGGGATATAATATTAATGATGAGTTGTTAGGACAAATGGATTATGGTGAATAATTATTGTAGTTATTCTATTAAGCTTTGTACGAGAGTAGATATTAAATATGCTAAATGGGTTTCTGATGGTTTTTTTACTATGAAACCCAAAGTTGAACAAGATAGATAAGGCTCGTAATCTAGGAGGGATTTCAATACTTATGGTTTATTTGGATTGGAATAAAATTCTAGGTAAAAAATTGAACCTAGACTTCCTTATAGAATAAAATTATGTATACATTTTCCTAAAGTTGAATTTAGTTACATAATTCTTTAGAGGACATTCAATGAGCACTTCTCAGTGATGGATCACTTAAAAAATATTTACATTAGTATAGGTTACTACTTAAATAAATTCGAGGAAGATCTAAAATATGAATGTCTTATTTGGAATAATTAATTTCATGAAAAATCCTAGTAGAGAGAAAAAGAGTTTTAATGAACTCTTATCCACGGAAATTTTTTAGTGTGAGATCTAGTGACGAAAAGGCTAGTTCATCAAAAATTTATTTATAATTTTTTCTTTTTTTTGCTAAGTTCAACAATATATGAACTTGACTAAAACATCATAGGTTGTTATTGTTATTTTATTTAAAAGCATGTTTAAAGAGTGGATTCATGATGCTTGGCAACTTCATAACATTAAACTAGATGGAGTTCAAAACATGACCAAGTAAAAGCATGGTATGTGAAACATTTTTAGTCTAAGTAATTTTTTTAAATGTGACATACTAAACTGAAGTTTTTGAAGTTATAATTTGGTAGAATATTGGAAAGGAATAGTAAAATAAATATATATTTTGATAAAAAAAAATTATAGATATATTAATTTTTAATATAAAAAAACAAAAAAATTAAAACATATATTATTTATTATAGATATAGTATTTTAATTTTTTAATTTATATGGATGAATACATTTAATGTAGAGTGTTTTATTAAATATTTTTGAATAATATTTTAATTATGATCAATTTTCAAATTAAATAGTGTGAATTTATATGTTTAGACAATTTAATTTGATTATTTTAGCAATATTTTTTTATTTCTTCCTTTTAATTAGTTAGGTCTCTTATACCTATTATTTTCTCCTTGTGGTAGAAGCTTGGAAGAACACTTCATGAGCTAGTGCTCATGAAATATTTTTGTTACCTAGTGACTATGATGTAGGAGCATCCATATGACAACTAGATAAGTGATGCCAACTAGAAATTCCATGTAAAATATTGGATAAGAATCATTAACATCGAACTAGTAGTTCAACCATTTAGAGTAGTTGGATAGTCATTGTTTTTAGGGAAAACTGGAAGTTCAACCATCATGCATAGTTGAAGAGTCATTGTTCTCATGCTTATAAATAAAGAGGAGAAATTAAGAGCATGACAGTGGGAAGAGAAGGAGAGCATCAAAATCAAAGATAAAATATGCTTCCCTATGTGAGATGTGCATGTTTCAAAAATATTATATGTAGTGGCATAGTTGCATATGCAATGATCAATAAAACTAATTTATTTCCTTAGTGTGTTGGAATCTTATTGTACAAATTTTGTATGGATTAAAGATAGTTGTGTTGTAGGTTACATAAATATTATTTGAGGTTGATAGAGTTAGGAAGTGTGAACAATCACTACATCAATAAAGATAAAGCCATCATGGCAAAGGGTGTTGTTCAAAAGAGTTATTGTTGTATGAGCTTGTCATATTGAAGAAATGGCATTTGTATGTTTTGATTAATTTTTTATTTTGGAGTTAATTCCTGGTGAAGTGGTAGATAGTGGCTTACCCATCCTGGGAGAGAAACTATCATCTAATAAATTACCCCTTACCCCTTGTCGTCTTGCCAAATATTTATCGTTTACATGTCATTAAGAGAAAGTGTTGTTAAGAAATTGCATGTCAATAGGGTAAGTGGTATTGTAGAAGTGAATGTTGTTAAGGGTACTATCATTGAAGTATTATTGTCATAGTCAAATATTGTTGTCGTAAATATTTCTACTGACTTACCATTGTCATTGCCATCAACAAGATTCTATCATGAACCTGTTGAATAAGAATATCATCCAAGAGAGTTTCATCTAAGAGGGAAAATGAGGTTGTTCTCTAAGTTAGGTCCTTATGATAGTTGCCATCTAAAAATATTATTATCCATGTCACGATCCTCCCTTGGCAAACTTATTAATATGATATACATAAGAACTGATATGTTTTTTTTTAATTTAGAGAAAAAACCCTTATAGGAACACATTGGTCTGAGAAACCATGACCAGGGGGTTCTACATCGTTAAAATCACCTAGGAGTTGCTCTCGACCCTTATCGCACCAACATAATCAACTGGATTTTGGGTACCCAATGTGCATTTGGTAGGGTGGAGATTCGAACAAGGGACCTCCCTTTGAGGATTTTCTTATCCTCTCCAACTCACCTACAACACGTAGGTGTAAGAAATGATATGTTACCAATAAAGGATGCCATCCAAGAGAGTGTCATCTAAGAGGGGAAAGGAGGTTGTTCTCTAAGTCAAGTCCTTATGATAGTTGCCATCTAAAAATATTTTTATCCATGTCATGATCCTCCCTTGGCAGAAGTATTTTTATGATAGAGATAAAAACTGATATGTTACCTTATTTATGGATGTTTGAATATTTCATGTTTAGTTTCTTTGTATATATCTATTTTATGAAAGATTATGATGTTGCTAATGGATTTGGATGTTTACAAGAACAATTTTTCTCATGGGTGGAAGAAAGAATTAACCACCAAGAACAAGATTCCATAAGAAAGAGAAATTATGTGATGATTTATTCATCAAAATGACTCAGATCAACATGGATGAATGGTCTTTTCATGTAGTTGCATATCATGATCTGCATGAGGAAAATATATCAAGTTTTGGGTGAAACTGATTTGTTGGTTGATAATATTCCTTTAGATGAGATTGTGTTTGATATAAAGTGATTCATTGCAAAGAAGAGTCAATGCTTGCTTTTATTGTTTTCGTTCTAAAAATATATAAAAGAATAGAATTTATAAGAGAGTTATCTTTTATTTGATATTATTGGTTTAGCATTTAAAAGGAAGGCTTAAATAGGCTTTCTTGAATTCAATTCAAAGTAAGAATTCATATTATTATTTTTATTAATGATTCTTGTTTTTTCCATTTACCTTGGAAAATAAAAGTACATCCTGGAAGGAAAGGCTTGTTGTATGGAAATCTAATTATCCCATATTTTATTATTTGAAATACAACTTAGATTTATGAGGAGTTTTATGCTATGCTCGCAAGAAAAAAAAAATTTAAGTCTCTTACTAAGACTAAGGTGAGGACTTTTGAATATGCAATAACATTGTCTTATGGCTGGAGATGCTCCATAATGCTTCAGATGGGAAAGATGTACATTATGGAAGTTAGGTATACCACACAACTCATAATCATGTCCTAGAGGAATTGGATCATGGGAAAAAAAATATGTTACCTTTTATTGGGAGAAGGGTGTAGTGAATAGCACAAGATAAAGAGATATATTAATGGAGGGGAGGAAAAATGAAGCTAGTTGATCAGAAGCTAATTGGTTACCTAAAAATCATATTGTAGTCTCACTGTGATTTCCAGCTAGAGTTTGAGAACTTATTTCATGGTTTAGCTTGAAGTATTGTTCTTTTTTTTTAGATCCTGGTTTGTCTTGATGTATATCATTGGTTGTATGTTTTGGTTTAGTTTGTAAACCATTCATCTGATCAAAAAAAGAGAAGGGATTATGACTAGTTTCCACATTGTTTAGCTTATTGTGCATTTGATATGTTGAATGGTTTGAATACAAGCTATTTCATAAGGAATACATCCCAGAGTAATTTCTCCATAACCCTCTTGATTGTTTATATTTGGAAATCCATGATATTATTTACTTTTGTAGAAACCTAAAATGCGTTATTTCAAGAGCGGCTACTCATATGGACATGTTACAAGACCATATGGAGGATCTTAGATAGACTCCAAGATAGAGCAGTGGTTCTAACCACTCAATTTGTGCCCCGTGGACTAATTAGTCTGAACCGCAGCCCAGACATGCGGTCTACAAGCTGAACCATGGCTGACACCTACAATTTACAGTCTAAATCGTATTTTTAACCTACAGTATTAACTAAAGTTCAATTGGCCTTCATCCAAGCCAAATCGATTTGAATGGCCATTTGTTCTAGAAGAAGGCAGTTAATGGATGAAAGATTCCAGAGGCTTCCATTACAACTATCCTAACTACCTCTTCTTGATATTGGATTCTCCATGAAGCCACCCCCAATCCTAGGGCATCCTATAAATACCCCCTCTAAATGGGGAGAGAATATAGAGAGTTGATTGATTAAGTGAGCAATGAAGCCCTATCAAATTGCATACTAAATTCATGCATTGGAGAAGGCCACTTTGCTATTCACCCAAAGATCAATTTGCCATGGAAGTTCTAGGAGCCTAGAAGAACCAAGAAATACAAATCTGGGCAAACAAAGGCCCCTCATAGTGAATCAACTACTAAACTTGTCAGAATGACACTGAAGGTGACCCTTGAACATTAATTGCACAAGGAGGTCAAGACCACTACCCTTGATTTTGAGGGTAAACTCACTTGAGTGCTAACCATGGCTTCTAGTCGCTATTTATAGTGTAGACCATGCATCAGTGTTGTGGTTTGCAACAAAGGTATCACCACCTTACTGTTTTCATTTTTTCCCATCTATTTAGATTAGATTAGTCATTTGCACGGTTAAATTGTAGTTTTAGAGACTTCTGATCGATAGATTAGTGTTTTTACTAACTTGTTTTCATCATGGTAGTTTATACATTAATGACTTATTTTCGTGTTATAATGCTTCATTTCAAGTAATTGATTTCATAGATTGATAGTTGTGCTCTTTATAAAACTTAGTAGCTAGAGCGAGATACTACTATCGCCAGTCTGGAGGCAAAGCTAGCTGACCGAGATAGGCAGCTAGCTGCGTCTCAAGAGTAGATAATGAGTCTTATAGCATGGGCTATAGTGGTAGAGCTTCAGGTCCGTGATCTCACTAGTGCACATGATTTGGCACTAGCACAACGGGGTGAGGTTTTTGTAGAGAGAGATCTACTCAAGGCACAAAGGGGGATCCTCCATCATCTTAGATTATTATGGGACCTTTAGCTACTTCATCAGTTACATTTCTAGGAGGTGGCGATCCTATGGTAGAGGTCAGACGGTTCACTTCCCTTGTAGAGGAGGGAAATGACCTTTGCGATGCCAGGGCAACTTGCATATCTCAGTTAGAGGGATGTATCAAACTGTGGGGCTTGGAGGTACTTGAGGATAGATATGTTATGGGGTCTCAACAGACCAAATCCAAGACTACAAGGAAGTCCTCGATGATCTCTAGCCACCAGACTCATAGGATCGAGAGGACACATAGGTCCTCTAGCACACATGGAGCCAGCTCGCACGGGAGGCGTAGGGATGATAGAGGTGATACTGGTGACTCTCCGGTTGGAGGTGCAGGCACTCCTTAGTACATATCTTTTGATGTATATTGTACCATTTTTGGTGTAAGATCTAGGACCTACAGAGTTGTAGCCTATGGGTATTTTTGTACTTTTGATATACTTTGAGACATATATATATGATTTGATCATTTATGAATCATTATGTGTACTTGCATATATATATTTTATTTTCTATTTATGTTATGCACATGGATGCAAAGCTTATGTTAATTTTATGCTATATGATGTGATGTATGGATGACATGCACTAGATAGCTATTTTATTTATGATGATGATGATATGCGAGTGATCTAGATGCTTAGATGTGCGATGTATGATGGATGCATATGGATGCAATGTTTTCTCTTAACACATATTTGATATTGCTTTATTGTATGCATTAATGTATGTAATAATTTATTTACATGATGGTGATCTAATGTAAATGAACTTGTATACTTTAATCACTTAAAACATAAGGAATGAATGCAAATATGTTTATCAATCTAATGGATGACACCATAGAATGTATAAAAATCATGAATGTAATTGAAAATCCTTAAGATAAGAATTTAATAAATTAATCACCCATATATGAAATGCAATGAATGTAGTTGTATGATGCGAATGATATAATGTGTCATTCTATTTTCTTTTACAAATTTGAAAAATATGCACGATATAGTCAGTGGTCGTCTAAATATTATTTCTAATATCCATCCGGTATCTATCCTATATCTTTATTGTGCTCTATATGACGATGTATCATGTACTCGATACTTTGCAATTTAATGTTTTATATGGTTTGTGATATTTGATATTTAGTTGCTATGAGAGAGATTTTTGAGGTTTTCCATGAGACTCAAACACCCTAATAGACTTATTAAAAGTTGCATACTAACCACACTAGACTTATGAGATAAAAGCATTTTGCTAGGATAGGCCCTAACTATTCATTATCCTTGTGTGTGCACTTGATTATTTTAAGATAAGACACGAGCATTCCCCGATGTCAGGCAGGAATCTTTCAACCCATTTCTAAGATAGGGGTACCACAAGTGTCTTATCAAATCCTAAGTTTAGATTTTAGTTGGACTAAGACACTAGGCAATGCAGGACACCTGAAGCTAGCTCCTCCACAATCAAACATTGGTCTATCCACAAGCGAGATGCATGTTTATCAGACATATCATCATGCATAAGGTACTATAGTGCCGACAATTCCATGGATTCAGACTCATTCCTTTATATCCTTTAATTTTTAGGATACTTGCTCATATGTAGTGAAGCAAGGGAGTCAAATCTGTCTTCATTCTGAACTATCTCTTGATCTTCATTTGATCTCTCTTCAAACTAGATTTTGAATCTTCATTTGATCTCCACTCAAACTTTGATTTATGATCTTCATTTGATCTTCACTTTGAACTTTATTTGAGCCTATTTTCTAATCTTCATTCGATCTTAACTTTTTGGCATTTACATTTGAAAATATTCTTCAAAAACTTTCCTTTGGGGGATTTACTTGGAAAAACTATTTATGATATATCTATTGAGGATATCAATCTTATGATATCAGTATGGGATATCAATCTTGGGAAGTCAATCTATGATATTGATCTAGGGTATCAATCTTGAGGATTGATGTGGGATATTGCTCAATTTATCATAAGCAAGGGATTCTTAATAGGGAACTAACCTGTCCTTTTACCAAGTGTCAACATTTTACATACCGTTCATATAGAGGGATAAGTAAGAATAACTCTTTTTACTTCAGGATACCCGGTCCTACTCCGCGGCTTTCATCTTCCCCTAGTCCTTGTTAGGATTATTCAATTTATTGATTAGTGTACACTTCTGATATGCTAAGGGCTATACTAACTGAACCTTAGCTACAAAAGTAAAGCAACATTTCTACCAACTCTTAATAAGACCACTAGGTATGGTTGAGTGACCAAAAAATCCTAGCATATCTCCATAGTAACATTATAGGTTGTGTTGAAAAACACAATTTCTCACATGAATTATGGATCATGATAAATATCGAGATGCATGATTTAGACACAAATGTGGTGTCATTTGTAAGACTGACAAACATAATCCATTCTACTACAGAATGCAACGGATGACAAATGCCTACATGCAAGGTAATAATGCAGTGAATGCATGAGTAAATGCAAAAAAATGACAATGCAAATGCAAATATTTTTGGATTTTTATGCTTTACCATTTTTTTTGGATTTTATTGATTTTATAATTTTTATGAGTTTTGAGCCTCATATCTGACCAAACGACGAGTACATACCTCTAGAACCTTTAGATTGACCAAGCGATTTTTTAGAAAAATTCTTGGAGCTTTTTAGGATGACCGAGTGGTTTTAAGAAAACCCTCAGAGCCTTTTGGGTTTGACCAAAGGGTTTATGAGCACCTTTGGAACTTTTTGGGATGACCAAGCGATCTTTTAAGAATCCTTGGAGCTTTTGGGTTGACCAAGTAATTTTCAAAAACTCTTGGTGCCTTTTGATTGACCAAACTACTCATAGATGATCTTGGAGCCTTTTAGGATGACCGAGCGATTATAAACAAACCCTCGGGGCTTTTGACTAACACGACCAAGTGGTTTCAAGAACCCTTGGAGCCTTTTGGGATGATCGAGTAGTTTTTAGAAGAACTCTCAAAGCTTTTTGAGGTTTGACCAAAGGGCTTATATATGAATTTTGAACTTTTTGATTGACCAAACCACTAATGAGAGTGTTTGGAGATTTTTAGGATGACCGAGCAATTACAAGCAACTCTCGAAGCCCTTTTACTATGCTCTTCAAGAATAAAACGTCTTAATATGTATGATGTTGAGAGGTTCAGGCTCTTCAACACCCCCTAGCGACGTTAGGCGATGGATACCTGGACAAATCTTCTTATATATGATGTAAGGTCCTATCCAATTAGCCATAAATTTGTCTTGCATATCTGGTGACAAATTAGAGTTTTTTTGGTTTTATTTCAAGGCAAGATCCACAAATTCAAAGTCTCTCTGGTGGACTTTGATATTGTAAGCTCATTTTAGTCACTCTCAATAAACATGAAGATGCTCCAAGGCATTCACATGATTTTCATCAAGTAGCATCAGTTGATCCAGTTGAGCTTGCCATGCAGTGTCATCAATGAACTCTTTCAATGTGATGCGTAGTGTTGTAATTTCCAATTCCAAGGGTATAATGACCTCAATGCCATATACTAGTGAGAACGACATTGCCCTAGTGGGCATCCGAATACTAGTCCTGTAAGCCCATAATGCAAGGGGTAGCTGGATATGCCAGTCGTTGTGGTTTTATTAGACCATATTTTTTAAGATGGCCACCATTGTCTTATTTGAAGCTTCAGCCTACCTGTTTGCTTACGGATAGTATGGAATCACAAAACTATGTTTGATTCTTCATTTAGATGTCAAAGCTCTCATAGTTTTTTTCTTGAAAGACGTTCCATTATCTGATATTATTTTGGATGGAATCCCAAAATGACTTATGATATGCTCCAAAGATAAACTCTGCTATACGAGCTCCAATTATCATTGTTAAGGGTATTGCTTCCACCCACTTTGTAAAATACTCAGTAGCTATGATTATGAATGTATGTCAGCCTGATTAATGGAAGAGAGATCTTGCCTATAATATCTAATCCCCACTAAGAAAATGGCCAAGCCACTTGGATGGGTTGTAAGGCCTGTGGTGGCAAGTGTGTAAGATTAGCATGATGCTGACACTTAACACATTTTTTACATACACATTGCACTCCTTAGCCATAGTGGGCCAATAGTAGCCCATTCGAAGGATGCACTTGATGATGGCCATGATACTGAAATGGCCATCACACGTACCATCATGAGCTTGCAAAATTGCCCATGATGCCTCTTGGGGCTCTAAGCAACGAAGGAGAACTCCATCGTAGCCTCGTCGATACAAGATGTCTCCTATTAAGACATATTTAGTCACTTTCTATTTAAATGTGTGCTTTGTGGCACACGACAATCCCTCTAGGATTATACTAAGCTTCAAGAAGTCTTTAATGTGTGACATCCAGTTTTGATAAGCCTCAGCTTCAACTGCTAATACAACTTGCTCCCCCTGCATATCTACTTTTGCAAATGCAGACTCAGAAATAACCTTGTGGTGAATGGTAGTACCACTCCCAATAGGAATCTAAGAGATTAATGACCCCCAAGGCATCTTCTTAAGAAAGTCTTTAGATTTGCAGAACCGTTTAGCTTTTGGTTCTACACTGATCATGTTGATCGATTCTTTATTATCATAGGTTGCACGCTCTGCTACCAGATGTGAGAGCATCTTGACATGGATGGTAGTGAAATCCATAGATATATTTTGAGGGATTAAAGATCCCAAATACACCATGGTGTCTGCAAACCTGTTTGACGATCGAGGGATTACCTCGATTTCATACCATTCAAATTTAGCCAAATATGTGGCAACTAGATCTATATAGGATTTTAGTACAGGACATTGACACTGAAAGAGCCCCTTGACTTGATTTACTATGAGCAAGGAGTCACAAAAGATGTTAAATATCTTAATATTCATGTGGACGACTATGTGGAGGCCTAACAGTAGGGATTTGTACTCAACGTTGTTGTTGGTGCACAAAAAATCCAACTTAAATGACAAGGGCATTGAAGCTCCTTGTGGCATGAAAAATACTATTCTGGCACCACATCCTTACTCACACTTTTAACCATCGAAGAATAGAGTCATATTAGCATTGTTCTCTGGTTCTTCAGGTTCAGGAGCTTCAGATATGACAAAGACTGCATCGTCTGAAAGCTCTATTGTTAGAGGCCTACTGTTCAAATGTGGTGCCTTAGCTAATTGATCTGCTATGACCTATAATTTAATGGAATTATGGCTTATGAATTCTAGATCAAATTCCATAAATAACATGATCCACTTTGTAGTACATGTATTGTGATATGTTTTACTCATCATGTACTGCAAAGGATTTTGTTTGGATATAACATATGTCATATGACTTAACATATAGTGTCACAATTTCTTTGTAGCAAACACTACTACTAAATACAATTTTTCCACATATGCATAACCAAGCTCATAGCTCACCAAGGTTCGACTAATATAATATATGGCCTATTCTTTACCTCGCACGTTATTTTGGGCTAACATGGTTCCCAATGCAAAGTCAGTTTTTGATATATATAATAGAAAAGACACCTCTGGCCTTGGTGGAGCTAGCACTGGAAACGTTGTCAAGCATTTATTTATTTCAATGAAGGGTGCTTGACAGTCCTCATCCTAGTTGAATGGGACCCCCTTATGTAGCAGTCAATTCATGGGTTGAAATTTATTCTATAGTTGAGCGATAAATCACTTTATCGATACCACCTTGCCCTGAAGGCTCCTGAATTCCTTAATATTGGTGGGAGGACGCATTTCCAAGATGAACTTGACCTTCGCTGGATCAACTTTGATGCCTCACTTAGAGACGATGAATCCTAGTAGTTTTCTAGAAGTTACATCAAATACACACTTCTTAGGATTCAACCTGACATTGTGCTCTATCAGACGATCGAAGACCTTCCTTAAGACCTCTGCATGCTCTTCTCGCAGCAATGACTTGGCCAACAAGTCATCGATATAATCTTCTAGAATTTTTTTATATAGTCATGAAAAATGTATGTCATGGCCCACTGATATGTGGCACCAATGTTTTTGAGGCCAAATGGCATAACTTTGTAGCAAAATGTTCCCCATGGTGTTATAAACATGATTTTATGCTGGTCTTCGGGTTTAATATGAATTTGATTGTAACCAAAAAAATCGTCCATTAAGGAGAGCATTTCGTGACCTACAGTTGCATCTACGAGAGCATCAATATTGGGAAACATAAATGAATCTTTGGGTTTTGCCTTATTTAGGTCTCTAGAATCCATAAAAATATGGATTCTTCCATCGGGTTTTCCCATGGGTACTATATTGGACACCCATTTTGGATAATCGATGGAGATTACAAATTCTACTTCCAACAACTTTTGTAGCTCATATTTCACCATTAAGGCTACTGTTGGGTGTATATTTCTATGCTTTTTCTTGACTGGATTCTTTTTCAGATCTAGCAAAATATTATGCGTAACCAATTTTGGGTTTAGACCTGGCATATCCTTGTACATCCAAGAAAATAAATTTGGTCTCTATTTTAGTAGAGGGATGAGGGTGGCCCGCTCATTTGGAGTGAGACTCTCTCCAAATTTAACCTTCTTTGCACTGGTAGGATCATTACTTGTACCCACCTCAAAGGTTTCCTCTACTGGCATATGAGATCCCTCCTCAAGATGATGAGGCATAGGAATCAAATGGATGTCATCAACCGAGTTTATAGGTTCCATGTTGGAAGTGTTTTTGGCATGATAGATATTGTATGCATAGCCTGGCATAAAATGGAAAGGTTGCAACATTTTTTTATTGGGGAAGAAATCCTCAAGATCAACGGGTGAATCAACATGATCCTAGTCGATAGTATCTTTGTTAAGATACAATGGTTTGGATGGATCTACTGGATTGCAGAGTGGAGTGGTCAAGTCAATGGAGACCATGTTTATGGAATGGAATTGATCTCCAAGACCACACGAACCAACTTCTACAAAATCTACGTAGTCCTCATACCCACGATCTGGCTCTAATGGCATAGGCACAAAGGGGTCTTCTCTGTGAGGACTATGAAAAACTGGATCCTCCTTATGAACTGATTGCAAAATATGATCATTTAGCTCCTGAAGCTCCATGTAGGTAGGCAGAAGAGGATTAACCAACCGATAAATTTGATCTAGGTTTAACCATATTGCTCTCAGACAAGGATCCACACGTAACTACCGATAGACCTCATCTATGTCGATGGATTGATGATGGTAACACAAATAAGGAAGACCAAGGTAGGCCATATCTAACTCATCTTCTTCATCACTATCATAATAGAATCCTTCATTCACCACCACTCTTGGGGGGTGCTCTCACAAGTGCGGTCCCATGAATTTAACTACTTGATCACTGTCATCACTATCTGGATAAACCAAATAATTATATCACAAGTGTGACATTGCCAAGAAATATAGATCTGCTTCTTCCCCTGAATGACATGCCTGCCAGGGCCTCACATAGGCACCTTTGACTTCATCTCCAGATTCATCATCATTTTAGGATTCCTCATCTAGGTCATAGCCTGGTCCACTCATATCGGAGGTGGACTCTACTCCATCTTCATTACAAATATCTCCTAGCTCAAGATCTCATTTAGTAATGGGGTTACACCTTTGCACGTTTGTGTTGTCGACTACATCATGGGTTTTGTGTCCCAGGTTATCTCTAGGGTTCAGTTATGTCTCAGTCTGCTCAAGGAGCCCTTCATGATGATCTTCAAGTGGCTCAGTAGTGATGACAGATATCATAGGGTGATTTATCTAGAAGTTGGAAGTATCAGTATGGTATGGATTAAAATCCACATTGTTTGCCATACTAAGGTACAAATGATCTAGGAATGCTATGAGAAAATTGTCCTACCCTCATATCTATAACCATAAATTGAATCTATCAGTTACTAACTGATAACATGGTTCTAGTGGAGTCCTACATCCTTGTTCAAAGATACCAAGACCGTATCCATGCCAATGATATAACTCGAATATACGTATGGCATACTCTGGGTTGGATAGATAATGAACGTTAACAATGAAGGGTTCATTGTCATCCTCATCCATGGGCTCTCATGTTGGAAGATGATATAGCCCTGCATAAATGAAGTTAGTCTGATTAGAGGGCTCTCCTAATGGAGCCATCGATCCAATCGGGTAACGATGAGTGGACGGTCGGCCCATATCTTGTGTAGTATTTAGATTCGGTTCGAAGGTTACATTCTACACAAGGTACTCACCTAATATAGTGTTGGTGAGATGTACTATCACCCGCAGTGTAGATGAACCTATTGAATATGCAGGTGAGGTAGGTCGAGGTGCCTCCTCGTCTTTGTATTGGGGTTCCTCAACTTCCATAGGAGTGGGAACCTCCTTAGCAACTGGCTCAGGCTCACACTCCTCTTGCCCATTTTCACCTTCAACTTCCTTTCATCCTGATGCATGACTAATGTCGAAGGTCTCAGGGAAGTGGCAATGGTGTGTTCTAATTTTTGTGACACAGATGGCATTTTTTGAGCATATACTATTGGTTTACCTCCTGGCTTCTTTACTGGCAATGATGGCCGAACATCTAGGTGCATTGACGATAGTATGATACCCCTAGGCAAATCTGCTAGGTTCATGAACTTAAAAGGTTCTTAGTTTGATGACACTACGTGAACCAATCCCTCATGAATATACTTCACAAACTGATGCAATATCGAGGGAATGCAACACATTTCATGAATCCAAGGCCTACCAAGTAGTATGTTGTACTGCATGGCCCCTTCTATCACATGAAACATCATGAAGATGGTCTTCAGGCCTACCTACATGGGTAGGATGATTATGTCGACAGTCGAACATAGTGTGTTGTTAAACGCTCTCGATGTAAATGTAGTGGGCATAATATGTGATTTAGATAGCTTTAAATGACTCAGCGCCTTGGTCGTTATTATGTTGATCGATGAGCCGGTATCGATCAAGACCCTTTTAAATGGCATGTGATTAACACGTGATTATATGCAATGGTGGGTCAACCATGGTTGTAGAAACCATCCTTATCTCATGATCATAATAATAGATCATCGATTACTGACACTGTTGTAAATATCCCATAAAATTAGTAAATGCCTATGCATCATGGGAATGTACTTCAATGGACCTCAAAATGTCCATAAGAGTCTCCCTATGCATAGGGGATTGTTGTATTAGCTCGTATTGAAAGCACAAGGATACAAAAGCAAACAAAAGGGAAATGTAATGCTAAGTCCTACGAATGAACAAAGGACCAAAGTGCATGAAAAGAGGGAAAAACAAATGAACTAAAACAAGATATAAAGCAAATGTAAAGTGTAGCCCTTTATTTTATTAATTTGCTCGAGATTAGGTTACAATACATCTCCTCCCTTTTCAGGGGCTAGGAGCGTTAGACATAGTTTTGTTACACCTCGGATGGTACATTCCCATCGGGGATCTTCCACGTGCCCACATTGAAAATGGGCAGACCAAACATCGCCGCCGCTAGTGTGAATGCGTCTATAGTTCCTTGATGCCCCTCCAGTATCGAGACCCTATGTTCAAAAAAACAACAAACGATTAGTAGCACCTACAGATGGGGAGAGACATGCGATCCCTAAGGCCTCCAGTTAATGCATGCATGAAATAATAAAAATGATAATCAAAACATATCAGAATAAGCTAAAAATTTGACAAAAGCATGTAAATTTTACCAAGAACACACTACAAAAGTAATGGTCAAGAAATCTACCACAAATTTCTAATCGCTTCTGGGTGGGACGATTAGGACTGTCATAAACGTCAGAAGGTGACCTTTTAAATTTCCCATCCAGGGCCTCCAAAACACCTTAAAAGTTGGGGTTAGGCAAAACGGGGCATTTTGGAACAACCCAGAAGGTCGAATTTTGCAAATTTGGCCTCGATCGCCATGTATCCGATGATGCTCCCTGTATGTTAGTGAAAGCGAGAAACATTGAAAGCACAGTCAAAACTCACCAAAATGGCATGAAATTTAAATGGCAGCATATATGAATGACCTAAAATCAAATGCAAAAGAAACAGTGGGGAAATTTGCCACAAATTTCTAATCACTTTGGGGTGGGGCGATTAGGACTGCAGCAGTCAAGGGGGATCTTGGGGGCAGGATGCCCATCGTTTGGGGCTTGGTTTCAACACCAATCCACTTGGGATGGGTCCAAAACATCCTAGGGGGTTGTGTCAACAAATTGGGTAGGGTATTATGGCCAAATTTTCAGTTTTGGGTCTAGATTGCGCTTCCAATAATCACCCAATAACCTCCCTTCCAAAAGAGAGATCAAGGATGTAAGAAGCACAAGCGATGGGTGAGGATGTAATTCGACAACACTCCGTTGCTCCAAATGCTCCTCCTATGTCCTATTTTTGGGGTGATAAGACTCACCATTTTATAGACCTGAGGGTCTCTTGTGAATGAGCATGCAGAGGCACCACTTGGCCATCATGCCTTGTCAGGGGAGAGAAGATTCCTCCCTGATTAAGGGCTCCATGACTGCCTCTTTGAGCTCAAAAATGCTCACTCGAACTCCCATGCATTGAAGGTGGAGTTGAGTGGTAGATTTGAGTTGTTATTTTTCAAGGTTTGACCTTTGGTCCATCAAACCTGCTATTTGCCCCACCCTGGAGTGAATGCTACTAATCATCCCGGGGTGGGACGAATACCAGTTTGTAATCGTCCCAAGGTGGAACGAGTAGGTAGCAGAGTGCCTGAAAGGTGCCAAATTGATATATGACCTTCTAAAACTGCTATGGGAGTGGTTAGGACCATTTTTTAACCTCTTGGGATTGCCCTGGGGGTTATGCATGTCAATTCTATTAGTGCTTGTTGTCACATAATCATATTGGTGCTATTTTTGTGTCTACATATGCCCCTTTTTGGGATGCACTATGCGTGAAGTAGTGCTGAGCAAAAATAGATAACCAAAGCACTAGTGATTAAGGTTTCTCAGTAACCTAACCAAATTTTGATGCCCCAAGTCTGGAAATGGCATGCATTCCTGAATCCTTACTTCTGATGAGCTAAGGAGATTAACTCAAGTGTTAACCTTTTTCGGTGAGGTGTTACTTGATCTTGGACATTGTTCAGTCATGAATAGGCAAAGGGCGCAACCTTTTGTCTATGGGAACCTTGAGTTCATGATTCTAGAATGCCAAGTGTTTGATCAGCTTGTGATTATTTCTTGTTTTCTACCCCAAGAAGGAGCGTGATTGTCTTTGTCAATGATTCTTTGAATGCATGTCATTTCCTTGATTGGGTATGTATTTGTTGATTGGTGACTAAGTGTGACTACCCCTTCAAGTGATGAATCAATGAGGGAATGACCGACATGAGAAAAGCGATGAGTCACTTGACCCAAGATGACTTTTGTAAGGGTGCCTTCAGTTGTTTTTTGTTGATCGGTTATGCAGTTTTCAAACAATTTGACCTATTTTTGGTGGGTTTTAACCCTTTTTGTGATTCATTTTGGAGCTAAAATTGTCAAAAATCCATCCTCTCGTGGAGCGGTCCAGCTATGGTAGCCTTCTTAGGGAGTAGGATATTTATAATTTGTGGCCTTGATGTCGGTTTTGCATGCCAAGAATGTCAGGCGCAAAGGCGCCTTTGTTCGGCAATTTTATTGCTATTTTTGGGTGGGTTTGGACCCTTTTTGTGACGTTGTTTGGGGATGAAATTCTTGAAAATACGTCCTCCCGTGGAGCGGTCCGGCTATGGTAGCCTTCTTAGGGAGTAGGATAGTGAGGATTTGTGACTCCAAAATTGGTTTTGGAGGCCTTGAAGTGCAGGAACAAAGGTACCTTTACTCGATAATTTTATTGTTGTTTTTGGTGCATTTTGGATGCATTTTTTGTTTTTTTTGATTTTCTTGTTCTGTAATCATCCCAGGGTGGGACGAATACCAGTTTAGTAATCGTCCCAGGGTGGGACCAGTGCTAACTAGAGAAATCATCCCAGGGTGGAACGATTACAGGCCTAAAAGCCTATATAAGGGCCAAAACTAGGTTTTGGGTTCATTTGCATTTGTTTTTTCTGGCGATTTGGAGCTTTGAGGAGGAGGAGGTCGAGTTCGCGTAGCGGAGCACTGTCGAATTTCATGGATACCATGAGTTCATGGACCAGATCATCAAGTGGCGAAGCCGAAGCGAGACCGGTGAGTGCTCCTTCTCTTTGTTTTGCTTGTTTTATTTTTCACTTTAAAATCGTAAGTATGTATTTTGTATTTCGTTTTTCGATTTAAACTAAAATCAAAACCCTAGTTTAATTTTTTTTTTTTTTGTTTGAATTTGTGCGTTGTTGTTGAAACGAAGATCAAAACCCTAGTTTAAAAAAATCATGTTTATTTTGTTTTTGTTGTAAACTAAAAAGAAAACCCTAGTTTAAACTAAGATCAAAACCCTAGTTTTAAACATTGATTTTATTTTGTTTTCTATTTTTATCAGTTTAAACTAAGGTTAAAAAACCCTAGGTTAATGATTTTTTTTTATTTATTGTGATTTTGTTTTTATTAGTTTAAACTAAGGTTAAAAATCCCTAGGTTAATGACAAAATGTTTATTTTGATTTTGTTTTTTTTTTGTTTTTTTTTTGTTTTTTATCAGTTTAAACTAAGGTTAAAAAAACCCTAGGTTAATGACAAATTTTTTCTATTGTGATTTTGTTTTTATCAGTTTAAACTAAGGTTAAAAAACCCTAGGTTAATGAAAAAATGTTTATTTTGATTTTGTTTTTTTATCAATGTAAACTAAGGTTAAAAAAAAAAAACCCTGGGTTACTGACAATTTGTTTTTTTTTTAACTGTTTTTTTTTGTTTTTTATCAGTTTAAACTAAGGTTAAAAACCCTAGGTTAATGACACAAATTTTTGATTTTGTGTTTTATCAGTTTAAACTAAGGTTAAAAAACCCTAGGTTAATGACAAAATGTTTATTTTGATTTTGTTTTTTTTTAATCAGTGTAAACTAAGGTTAAAAAAAAACCTGGGTTACTGACAATTTGTTTTTTTTTTGAACTATTTTTTTTTTTGTTTTTTATCAGTTTAAACTAAGGTTAAAAACCCTAGGTTAATGACAAAAATGTTTGATTTTGTGTTTTATCAGTTTAAACTAAGGTTAAAAAACCCTGGGTTTTTGACAATTTTTATTTATTTATTTATTTTGTTTTGTTTAGCTATATATTTGTTAAATGTTGCTGTACATTTTATTAACTGTGTTTGCTGTACAATTTGTATACATTGCTTGTATATTTATTTTAGTGTTGTACAGTTTTTTTGTCATGTTGTTAATGTTTTTAATGTTTTTGTGTTGTTTTTGTTTTTCAGGTGGTGAAGAGCCGGTACCATCAGCCAACATTATTCTCTGACACACGGGAAGCGCTGACTGTGGTGGACTGAGATTGGCTTGATGCCCTTAGGCTCAAGCAAGTGACTCAACTAGAGCCTGTGGTGGGGGATCAGAGATATCTAACTGCCCTGATCAACTTGTGGGATCCCTGCACTAACACCTTTCATATCCCAACATGGGAGAAGATAATGACTCTAGAGGACGTCTATCGAATTCTATGAATTTTGATAGATGAGCTGCCTATTTGGACTACTCCTCGTGATCAGTGAATGGCAGTTCTGACATGGTACTTCAGGCATAGGGCGGAGGTGGGTGTGGATAGTCTGGTGGAGAGGGCAGAGGGGGATTGCCTGATTGGCGAGATTTTGGTGTGGTGGTGGTTGGAGAAGGGCGTGTTGGGGGTGAGGCATGCATTATTGATGACTCTCATCTCCAACATGTTGCTTCCTGACTCCTTAGGTGCAAGGTTCCCGTGGAACTTGCTGGAGGTAGTTTTTAGATTGGTGGAGTGTTTGACCTCAAAGCCACTGATTATGAGGTGGGGTCAAACACTACTAGAATAGCTTTATGATGAGCTGTACGAGGTCCAATTCTAGAGGTAAAAGGGGATTGGATGTAGCTACCTATTGTAGTGCTGGTGTTGGTAGCACATAGCTATGGAGAGGCCACAAGGTTTATCATGGACTACTCGGGTAGAGATGGTGGATAGGGAGATAGGGTATGCAGTGCTGTGGCATAGGTCGAAGGAGCATGGGCATAGTCGGTAGTGGGCAGGTGATGTTAGTCACTACACTGATGCCTTCTCATGGCTTGCTCTTGGGGAGGTGGTCTGGAGGCCATACCAGGACTGTCCAGCCTAGCATAATGCTAGGGAGTGGCTCTGGTGGGTGCGCAGGGGTATATGGTTGATCGGGCAGCACGGGACTGAGCAGGATTACTTCTTATATTTTTGGGTGACTCGATAGTTTGGGGTGCACTAGGGATTGCCTAGTGAGCCCTTGATCTATTAATGTCAGGGCGACAAGAGGACTTTGGCCTGGCCGATCATTGAGCCGCTGGGTGAGGAGTCAGATACAGTGATTAATATCCTTGATGTGGACAATGTCGGGATGACTGTCGAGTATGACCAGTGGTGGACGATGCAGCGCTAGCAGGGTGAGGTGCCTCTAGGAGGTTCGAACGCAACAACAACAGGTGGTGAGGGTGTAGAGGTACCGAGGGAGGATTGGGGGGCTCTGCTGGTGGATGTGGATATGGTAGAGGTTTATGACTTGATTGGGGATGACCTAGGGGTTCCAGAGCAGCCAAATATATAGGACATTCCAGAGTAGTGGGTGCCAGAGTAGCATGCCATATCGGAGATACTCATGCCTTAGGCAATCCTAGGAGATATGGATGCTAGGTATCGCACTGAGATAGTGTGATTGGAGGATCTATTATGAAGATGAGATGAGGAGCACAGGGAGGTTTTGCAGGAGAGGGATATCCTATGGACTCAGTTGGCAGAATGGGAGAACGCATTGGCTGTGTATCGTCGACAAGATGGGGACACAGATGCTTCACGGGAGAGGGATCTCCTGTGGACTCAGTTGGCATAGCGCAATGATGCATTGGCTACGTACTGTCAGTGGGAGATGGATTTGGTTTGACATCGGATGGAGTTGGAGGTAGAGATTATCCGCATTTGTGGGCGGTTACCTGAGCTCATTGGAGGTGGATCTTTGCATCGAAGGAGAGACAGTGAGACTGAGCAGTCTGCGTCCTATCATCGTAGGTGGTTGGATGAGGGTAGCGCTAGTGGACATGATGCGAGAGCTGGTAGTAGCCATCTTGAGAGGTCCCATAAGACCCACACCACTGGAGGTAGTTCTAGTCGCACCGATCCTACGTGATCATGGTGGCTGACGCCCTAGGCTTGCAGGTTTTTAAGTTTTTGATTTTTTTTGTGAGGTCAGAGGACTGTTTTATTGTATCCTGAGGGCCTGTTGAGTGGTATTTTCACCCAATTGTGAAAGTACACTCTCCTTTAGGATTTGGGTTCCAAATCCCCTCTTGCAAAGAAGTTAAACAAACAACTTCTCCAAGGTCTCCGCTGTATTAGCATTTACATGTGTGTATTAATAATCCTAAATAAAGATATTCAATTTAAATGCTTGGAACACCTTAGTGATTGCAAGTAACTGTAAATAAGGGGCAATGTTGGTTTATTTCATTATGAAACTTTAGTGATTGTTCATTATTTTTTTGGATTTTGATATTTTTTAAATGTTTATTTTAATGCCTTGAAAAGTTTAAATTTCTAGAAAAATAATAAAAAATGCAGAAAAAATGAAAATGAAATGCAGAAAACTGAAAATAAAATGCATTCAGTATGATGTTATCCTGTTTCGAAAAAATCGAAGATGTGAGGTCTTCGTGCATGCAACCTAACCTATTGGACCTACAAACAAGCACAATCTAGATAGGCTAAGTGCTGGTTCCTAGGGTACGAAATAAAATTCAGATTTCAAATATTCGCGTAATGTAACCCAAATAAATGGCATCAACATTATCTATAAATTCAAAATCTGATAAATGAAAGAATAAACATTAAATCCATAGCATGCAATGAGAATCTCCTTCTTTCTTGCCCACAATATGCAAATTTTTGAACATTTCTGCATTAAAAATGTGTCATTTTACAATAGCAGAATTTTTGGTTTTCCCAAACCAATATGTGGAAGAGAAACAACTCAAACAGGCCCAGAATAGCCTTCTCGCCTTCAACTCTACAACTCTGCTTGTAGCGGTTTCCAACCCTTTCTGTGAAAGAAGAAAAACTAGTCCAATGTAGAAGAAAATATCTAGAGAAACCCAGTGCTAAGGCCTCACCTTCATTACTGCAATCTTCTCTGAAGAGTTCTCCCCCCTCTCTGGCCTCTTTGAATGGCGTATTTAAACTTGTGAAAACATTGCTTCCTTCCTTGATGGATCATTTCATTTGTTTATGGCTGTTCGTTTCACCTTACCCGACTGTTCATTTCACCTTCCCTTGCATGCGTGTGCTTTGCTTTCCATTTTGTGGCCCCTTCGCTGCGTTTTCTCCACATGGGCTTGCGTTTGTTTCCCTCTGTGTGTAACGACCATCTTAAATGATTTTAAATCATTAAATATTCCTTATGTAACGCTTTGTCTTCTTCATTGGATTTTTTCCTTATGTCCACATCACTATGCAGGTCTGTTACCTTGGCGAAAATGGAACATGTTGCGATATCGTGATGCTTCTTGTTTCTTTGTTTGCCTGCCCCTTTTAAATTGTGAAAATGTAACATGTCGCGATATCGCGACACTTTTGGCACCTTTCGTATTTTGTTGCTTTTAGCTGTGAAAATGTAACATGTCGTGATATCGTGACACTTGTTCTTTCTTCTCTCTCTCTTTGCTTTGAATCGCGAAAATGCAACATGTTGTGATATCGCGACACTTTTTGTCTTTGGTCATGAAAATGCAACATGTCGCGATATCATGACACTTTTCTTTCTTGTTTTTTCTTTCCTCGTTTGGTCACAAAAATGCAAAATGTCACGATATCATGACACTTTTATTTCTTCTTCTTTCTTTTCTTGTTTGGTCCTGAAAATGCAACATGTTACGATATCGCGATACTTTTATTTCTTCTCTTTTCCTTTGCTTTGTGCCACGAAAATGCAACATGTCACGATATCATGACACCTTTTGTATTTTGGCCACGACAGTGCAACATGTCACGATATCACGACACTTTTTCTCTTTTTTCCATGACAGTGCAACATGTCGTGATATCGCGACACTTTTTATCTTTTGGCCGCAACAGTGCAATATGTCGCGATATCGTGACACTTTTTATCTTTTGGCCGTGATAGTGCAACATGTCGCGATATCGTGACACTTTTTATCTTTTGGCCGTGATAGTGCAACATGTCACGATATCGTGACACTTTTCTTTTTTTTTCCGCGATGGTGCAACATGTCAAGATATCACGATACTTTTTCTTTTTGGGCCGTGATGGTGCAACATGTCGCGATATCGCGACACTTTTTATTTTTGAGTCGCGATGGTGCAACATGTCGCGATATCGCGACACTTTTTCTTTTTGGCTCGCGATGGTGCAACATGTCGCAATATCGTGACACTTTTTCTTTTTGGGCCGCGATGGTGCAACATGTCGTGATATCACGACACTTTTTATTTTTGGGCCGCGATGGTGCAACATGTCGCGATATCGCGACACTTTTTCTTTTTGGGCCGCGATGGTGCAACATGTCGCGATATCGCGACACTTTTTCTCCTTGTGGTGTTTTGTTTTTTTTCTTTGAACTATAGTATATGGGCCACTTCGGTCTTCTTGGAACACATGCAAAAAAGGTGGGTCCCCAATTTTGGGGTATGTTGTGGAGCAGCCACAACAGGTCCTTTTTGACGATATATATACATGACTTTCTTTGTGTTTATACACTTGTTATGGTTTAACTTTATGCACATTTTAGTTAGTTGATGTATGCATGTGTTATTATGAATGCGATGTTTCTAATTATATGATGTATGCATATGGAATGGATGGAATGATTTGTTGATAACTTGTCATTGGCACCATAGACTGTATAGGATTCATTGGCTTTTTGTATTATGTGATGACTTTGCATGTGTAATATATATATATATATATATATATATTTTGTGTTTTGTATTTTCCGATGGTGATGCAAGAATGGACATGTACAACATTTGCTTTAGAATGTAGTTAAGGTTTTTCTGAGACTCAGACGCTTTAACTTAACTAGCCAAGACTGTACATTTATCTTATAAGAATTTTGAACAAGGTACAAATCAGACTTGAGTTTGAACAAGTTATTTCACATCCTTATGTGTGCGATTGAATTTGTTTATGTGGTATTTGTCAGGATATCGCCAATTCCAGGTAGGCTGTCTACCAAACCTGTACTGAGGATCACCTAATTAGCTCCACTAACTCCTTTGTTGTATTTAGTAAGATTAATCCATTGTACAATCTAAGGTACCATAAGCTAGCTCATCCACATGCAAACATTGGTCTGCTCACATGCAAAGCTAACGTGATAGACATATCGTCATGCATTTAGGATACCGCCATTGCCAAGTAGGCTGTCCACCAAACCCGTAATGAGGATCACCTAGATGGTTTTTCGAATGCTGAGAATTCCAAGGATTCAAGCTCGGGCATCTTTCGGGTGCTCGACTTGTTGGGATACTTGCTCTCCTACATAGTGATAAAAATCACTGTTTATTTTTCTCTTTTGTTTTTATTTTTGAGCAAGGAGTTTGAATAGTGGTGATAACCACTGTTATTTGATTTTGTATTTTAGGTTTCAAAGTTGAGCTTGTAGGTTTTTGGCTTGCAAATGGAATTGATCCCTTTTGGCTTTGGGGATGACTACCCATCCTATTTAGGGACGTGTAGTATGAATCCTTATGACTTTGGGGACCAAAGGTGATTAAGGATATTACTATGTAATGGCATTGATATTTTAGGCCTTGGGGATGACTACCCATCCTTGTCAGGGGTGTGTAGTATGAATCCTTACGACTTTGGGGATCAAAGGTGATTGGGGATATGATTATGTAATGGCATTGATCTTGTAGGCCTTGGGGATGACTACCCATCCTTGTCAAGGGCGTGTAGTACGAATCCTTATGACTTTGGGGACCAAAGGTGATTGGGATTTTTTTTAGTGGTGAAGACCACTATTTATTATGGGGAATTGGATGGGGAAGAGCTTGTCCTTTTGTCAATTCTTAGCATTCTTGAACCATTCGCATATGGGGATGATAAGGCTAACCTTTCACCTATGGTACCCTAGACTGCTTTGTAGGTTTCTCTTGTGTTCACACAACTTGGGAATTGTTTTATGTGTTTTAACTTGTGTGGGGATGTTACGTAACGAGGTGTGGTCCAAATAAAACTCTACCTTTGTAAAAATATGTCTGACTTTGTACAATTTTTGGCTAGAAATATAATAATAGCTGAATGACGAAAAACCCTAGATGCATTAGAAGACAACTGACTATGATATGGTGCAAAATGTGAATGGCATTTATTTTTGATGGACTATTTACAAAGTGGAATGAATGTAGAAAATGATGGAATTGCCTAGCAATTACAGTCTATGGTGCTTATGACGTGTATGGCCAGCAAATATGCCATGTATGGATATGATGCCTAAATGCAGTTTATTATATTTTTGTGTTTTGATTTTTAAGAGTATGCATGGAAGTGAGATGCAATTTTTTTTTGTTTGTTTTTGAATATTTGTTTTTGACCAAGCGATTGTGGGAACCCTTGGAGCTTTTGTTTTTACCAAAGGGTTTATGGATACCTTTGGGGCATTTTAGGTTGACCAAGCGATTGTGGGAATACTTGGAGCTTTTGGTTTGACCAAAGGGTTTATAGATATCTTTGGGGTGTTTTTGGGTTGACCAAGTGATTGCGAGAATCCTTAGAGCTTTTGGTTTGACCAAAGGGTTTATAGATACCTTTGGGGCATTTTTGGGTTGACCAAGTGATTGTGGGAATCCTTGGAGCATTTGGGGTGACCAAAGGGTTTATAGATACCTTTGGGGCATTTTGGGGTGGGCTATGGCTCTCAAAATGTGGAATGGCCTCAAATGACTGATGTTCAAGGGTTCTAGTTCCTTGATTCCTCCAAGAGAGGCGAGCCAGAATGTTCCAGGTCCTATTTTACTATCGATGACATAAGGATCTAACCAATTTGCTACAAACTCGTCCCTTAGATGGGACAACAAGTTAGAATTTTTTTGGTTCTCTTTTAAGACTAAGTCACCAACCTGAAAGTCCCTTAGGTGAACTTTCATGTTGTATGCTTTCTTAAGTCACTCTTGATAGATACGTAAATGCTCGAGAGCATTGACGTGTTGTTCATCGAGCAACATAAGCTGGTCTAACTAGGCCTACCATGTAGTGTCATCATCAATGAACTCTTGCATTGATATACACGGGGAAGGTATTTCCAACTTGAGAGGCATGACTACCTCAGACACCAATGAAAATGGAGTTGCCCTGGTGGGCGTTCGAATGCTAGTGTGATAAGCCCAAAGAGCAAGTGGTATTTGAATGTGCAAATCCTTATGACTATCTATGATCATCTTTTTAAGGATGGCCACTAGCACTTTGTTTAACGCCTTTGCTTTCCCATTTGCCTATGGATAATAAGGTGTCAAAAAACTATGCTGAATTTTGTACTTTGTGGTCAAAGCATGCACATATTTGTTCTTGAACAATGTCCCATTATCCGAGATGATCTTGGATGGAATACCAAAATGACATATGATGTTATGTAAAATAAACTCCACAATGCGGGTCCCAGTCATAGAGGTAAGTGGAATTGCTTCCACCCACTTGGTGAAGTACTCTATGGCCATTATGATAAACGTGTGATGGCTTGATGATGCAGGGGAGATCTTTTCGATTAGATCTAAGCCCCACTGTGAAAACGGACAATCCAATTGGATCGGATGCAAGGCCTGAGAAGGTACGTGTGTTAGATTAGCATGGTGTTGACATTTCATGCACTTCCTTACATACGCGCAACAATATCGCTCTAAAGATGGCCAATAATAGCCCATGTGGAGAATGCGCTTTGCGATGGCCATACCGCTGAAGTGGCCATCGCATGTACCATCGTGTGCTTGGGTGATCATCCAAGAGGACTCTTGCTGGTCCATGCAACAAAGGAGGATCCCTTCGTAGCTCTGACAGTACAAAATGTCTCCTAGCAAGACATGTTTTTTTGCTTTTTGTTTGAATGATATTTTTGTAGCGTGCGTCAATCCAAGTGGGAGGTTACCTAGCTTGAGGTAGTCTCTTATGGGTGTGTACCAATCTTGCTGATTAGAAACCTCGATGGTATGAACTGTCAATCCCTCTTAAATTTCATCCCTAGCAAAAGTTGAGTGGGAACGAACCTGTAAGAATAGTGTTGTGTTGCTATTAATAGGGGTTGGGGAGAAAAAGGACCCCTAGTTGGCATTATTTAGACTATCATGAATTCGAGAGAACTTATCCTAAGATGGTTCAATATGGATCAGGTGGGTTCTTGGCATTAGATCAGAGCTTGCACACTTCATCACGGATTGTGATAATGTTTTGACTTGAATAGTTTTCATCTCACCAAAAGGGTCTTGCAGGATTAGTGACCCCAAGGAGGCCATAGTGTCCGCAAAATGATTCGATGATCGAGGGAGTGCCTCGATGTCATACCATTCAATATTTTCTAGGAATTTGTCCACAAGGGCTTTGTAGGACTGCAGAATTGGGAATTTACATTGGAATACCCATTTTACTTGGTTGACAATTAATAGTGAATCACCAAAGATGTTCAAGCATTTGATGTTCATGGTGATTGCTATCTGAAGACCTATAAGCAAGGCTTCATATTCGGCATTGTTGTTGGTGCACGGGAAATCAAATTTAAATGATAGAGGCATTGGAGCCCCTTGTGGTGTGAAGAATACAATTCCCGTGCCACCCCCTTGCTCACATTTAGAACCATCGAAGAATAAGGTTATGTCAGCTTGTGACTCAGGCACATCAAAATCTAGCGATTCTGAGACATGGAAAACCCCATCATCGGGTAGCTCTACGGTCAGAGGCTGATCGTCTTCAAGTGGAGCCTCTGCTAGTTGATCGGTGATGACTTGAACTTTGATGGACTTTTATCCAATGAATTTTATGTCAAACTCCATCAACAACATGATCCATTTCACCGTGTGGCTACTATGATAAGTACGAATCATCATGTGCCACAATGGATTTTCCTTAGACACAACATACATCGTATTTCTCAACATGTAGTGGCATAGCTTTTTGGTAGCAAATACCATTGCTAAGAATAGCTTCTTGATGTATGCATAGTTAAGTTCATAACTGACTAGGGTGCGGCTAAGATAGTGAGTAGCCTGCTCTTTGTGTAGTTCATTCTTCTGGGCTAGCATGGTGCCCAGTGCCACCTCAGTAGTCTGAGATGTATAAATAGAATGACACTCCTGGTCTAGGTGGTGCCAATACTGGTGGCGAAGCCAAGTATTGTTTAATGTCATCGAAGGCGAACTGACACTCATCATCCTAGTGAAATGCTACCCCATTGTGTAATAATTTATTCATGGGTCAACACTTGTCAGATAGCTACGCTATGAAGTGCTTGATTGACACAACCTTTCCTTGCAAGCTTCTAAGCTGCTTGATGGTGGTTGGGGGAAGCATTTCAAGGATTGCCTTGACGTTTTTTGGATCTACCTCGATTCCTCGTTTTGAGACTATGAAACCCAATATTTTTTCAGATGTGGGCCAAATACGCACTTCTTGGGGTTTAGTATGACTTTATGTTCGATGAGGCAATCGAGGATCTTGCTTAGGTCATCAAGATGATCTGGGTGCAAAAGATATTTGGCCAATATATCATCCATATAATATTCCAATGTTTTATGCATGTGATCGTGGAAGATGTATGTCATAGCGCGTTGGTAGGTGGTGCCAGCATTTTTAAGGCCAAAGGGCATGACCTTATAACAAAATGTCCCCCAAGGCATTATGAACGCCATTTTGAGTTGATCGTCAGGATTGATGTGAATCTTATTGTATCCTAAGAAACCATCCATGAGGGAAAGTATTTTGTGGCCTACTATAGCATCTACCAATGCATCAATGCTAGGCAAGGGGAAATTGTCCTTGGGACTCACTTTGTTTAGATCTCAAAAATCGGTGCATATGCAAATCCTCCCATCAGGCTTCTTGATGGGTACCATGTTGGATAGCCATGGTGGGTAATCCATGCAGATGACAAATTGTGCATCCAATAGCTTTTGTAGCTCATATTTGACCATTAAGGCTACTGTTGGGTGCATCTTGCATAGTTTTTGGTTGACTGGCTTGACTGTCGGATCAAGCATTAGATTATGCATGACTAGCTGCGGGTCTAGCCCTGACATGTCTTTGTAGTACCATGCAAAAACCATCTTCTATTTGATAATGGTAATGTAATTAGCTTGCTCTTCAGGGGATAAAATTACCCCCAGCTTGATGATTTGCAGATTCATTGGATCAAAGCCAATGTCTACGTCAGTCATCTCTTCGACTGACATGTGGGACCCATCCTCTAACTAGTGTGGAGTTGGGATCAGGTGGATATCATTTGCTGAATTCAGATCTACGTTTGGAACGTCGGGTTCCTATTCAGCGTGGAAGATTTATTGAGTTGGTCCTAGGGTGAATTGAAGCATCTCATCGCAAGGCCAGTACTTTGATGGGGATGGTGGTGAGTCAGCACGTTCCCAGCCTATGGCATCTAGGTTTAGATACAATGGTCATGCTGGGTCGGCTGGATCGTGGATGGGGGCGGTTAAGTCAATGGATATCATGTTGATGAAATTATTTTGGTCTCCATTACCACGGGTTTGGTGTCTCGAACTTCCTTGGTGATATTTGTGCTTCGAATCTGGATCTGGGGGTATTGGCACAAACGGATCAGCCCTATGTGTGGATAATAGGACGGGGTCTACCCTTGGTACTAATGGCTCTATGGGGTCTCTAGGCGGAAGGTGCTCTTTGTATACCTGAAGTAGTGGGTGAAGCAGTTGGTCCAAATGTGCTTGGTTTAGGTGCCACCTATGCCTTGGCCCCATGTTAGGTTGTTCAAACATGTCGTCAATGTCCATGGGCTATTGTTATTGCTGCATATGATTGAGATATGCCATCTCATTTTCATATTCATAATCACTATCAGAGATCCATAGGCCTTTTTTGTCTCTAACAACTGTTTGTGACATGTGAGGCTCGTATTGCTCGAGCAAATTGATCCGGCCCCATCGAGATTGTTCTGATCTCTGTGGGAGGACCTGATTCTATTGAGGTGGCATTTGCTTGATTGGAGCATTCAATGGGAACATTGCTAATAATATTTCTTGATAGTCATCCATGGGGGTCACTTGTAAATGATTGCTATCAAATTCGAAAGGGTCCCATGGCACTACCTCATACTCTAAATCATCTTCTAAAGATCCTTCTTGACCTTGTCTATATCCCTCTCATAGATGAGTCCTCAAAATTTCTCCTTTCTCGATCAAAGGGAAAGGGTTGTTGAAGTCAACAAGGTTGGTTGTTAACAATGGGAGATAATCCCCCAATGTGTACATTGTGTTAGGATTGGCATATGGATCTTGTGCCAACCCATCCTTGTTGCCTATTGCTAGGCTTTGCATGTTCTCCACCAAGATGTCAAGGGGCAAAGGGTGGTTGAACCCTACTCCTGATTTGTCGTACGACATCTGATATCTTGGTTGGCAAAGAATGCGCACTCCTTGTTCATATCTGCCTAACCCATATCCATGCCAATTACATTGGCCAAGATATCTCAAAGTGAATTTTGGGTTGGACAAATAGTTGACATCCTCAGCAAAGGGTTCTTCATCTTCTTCCTCTTGCAGGTAAGGTTTAATGCCATTATCGAGGCCCCCATATACAAAATTTGTCTGGTTTGGTGGGTAGCCTAGACGAACAATAGTACCAATGGGGAGGTGATGTCTCCCCATGTCCTGCATGGACTCAAGTGTGGGTGTTGCTACGATGTTATGCACTAGGTACTCCCCCAAGCCCGTATTGGCCATCAACGGTGATCGTTGGCAATTGAGGGGGAGGGAATGGGAGCTCTTCCTAAGTCCACTCCATGTTGAGTGAACTAGGCGTCTCGACTTCCATTCAGCTAGGTATCTCTTTGATAGATATGGTTGAGACTGATGGCGGTGCCTCTTCTAGGGGTTTCTTCCCATTGTCCTTCGTTGTGGCCATCGTAGGTGGCATTTTTGGTGAAGGACCAGATGATGAAGATGGACCCGACTAGGGATTTGAGGGACTTAATAGTGGGGATGCATGCAGAATCAGACCCTGTTTAGATGGATTCAACTAAAAATCCAAATGTGTCTATGGAAGGGTCGATTACGACATCAACTGCATTGCATTGCAATACTTGAAGGGCTCTAAGTCTGTTGGGACTACGTGCACCTGCCCTTCGAATGTGTACTTTAGAAATTGATGAGCTATTGAAGGGACACACTTCATGTCCCTGATCCACGGTCAGCCCAATAAGATATTATAGGCCGTATCACCTTCCAAGATGTGGCACAATGTAGGAATAGTATTTTGTCCCACTTGGATGGGCAGGACAATTGTGTCAACTATTGAGCATATCGCATCATTGAATGCTCGAAGAGTATAGGTGGAGGCCACAATGTGACATGCTGACAACTTGAGGTGTTTCAAAGCCACTATTGTGATTATATTACTAGATGAGCCAGTGTCCACCAACACCCTCTTAAATAGAATCTTGTTGACCCGCATAATGATGTGCAAGGGTGGATCCGCCATATCACCAGTCATCGATTTTAGTTCATCCTCTCTAAAGGTGATGATTGGTTCTGTACATAATTTTACATGTCCCGCAAAGTTATTGAAAGATTTTGCTTCATGGGGTTGCAGCTCGATGGCTTTTAATATCTCCATTAGAGCCTTCCAATGGGGTGGTGATTGCTGGATGAGCTCGTAGATGGAGAGCCTAGCCGACGTGGTCCTTAAACTTTGGGTAAGTTTAGTCTGAATCATGGCCATTGGTCTATGTGGGGGAGGTTATGTAGGGTGTTGTTGAGGTTGTGATGTTGATGGAACCTCTCCTGTAGCCGTCGTGGGGGTAGTTGTGCTTGGGTACCTCTTGTTTCGAGTCACTATGCTTATCATACCTACATATCCCTGCATGGGGTAGTTCTGTGTCACCTCATTGACTTGAAGGGTATTTGCCTGCACATCATGGGTAGGCAGAGGGTCTTTGAAGACCTCCATCTGTTGGTTGTTTTGCGCAATGAGATTATCCACCGCTAGCGTCTTGTTGTCTATTAGGTCTTGCACTAGCTTTTGAATTTCCATCATGCATAAAGCTCATGTCATTTCTATCGATGAAACCTACTATACAAGTCTTCCCCATAACCCTTGGGTTTTGGCACGTTGGGGTCTATGGGTCGACTCTCTAGCAGGTTTATCAAGTTTACCATTGACAAGCGGTCAAACAAGGAGTCTTTAGACTCTGTGAATGGTGTGAATTATCGCCTAGGGTGACGCTGCTGATTTTTCTCTTGCCTATGATTTTCTCTTTCATAGTTGTCAAGAGGCATGGCCTGATAATTAGCCTTTTGGGGTTGTGTTGCTTGTGTAGGATTTGGTGCGTTGATAGCAACCTGATTGGCCGCAACGGGTTTTGGTTGCGTGGTCCCTATTTTGGCATTTTTAGGCCACTATTTCTTGCGTGGCTTGGCAATCTCTCCATCCTATATCTTGATCTGCTCAATGATTCTAGCTTGTGCTAGGGCTTCCTCGAGAGTGGCATATTTCTACAACTACAATAGCACGAAGATCAACCTTAAACAACTTTTCAAGAACATTTGGGTCAGGTCAGCCATGGGAGGGAGGTAAGGTAGATTTGAAAGCAACGTCCTCCACCGATTTCCATAAGCCACCATGGTCTCTTCCTCATACTGCTTGAGGCTAGCTAGGTCACTTAATGATGCCTTCTTATTGGTATTGAAGGCAAAACATTTGAGGAACGTGTCCACTAGCTGGTCCAGGTTACTGATGCTATGCTTCGGTAACTAGGTAAACCAGTTTGAGGCAGGGCCTACGAATGTGGTTATAAATTTTTGTAGAAGCAAAGCATCGTTGTCCTGAATGCCAAAGCATTGTCTCAGGAATATTGTCACGTGCTCTTGGGCATCCTCCTCCCCTCTAAATATTGCTAATTGAGGCATTTTAAAGTGTTCAGGGTATGGGGGTGCAGGCACTGAAGGATGCAAAGGGTGACTACGGAGTTGGCGTAAAGTGGGCTTTTGGGGCCCAAAAGTATTGGTCTCCACAGACTCTAAGTGTTCTAGCAAAACTTTGTATGCATCGAAAGATTTGATCTCTTCCTCCTTGGTTTGTTCCCATTGCGAATTGCGGGGAACTTGAGGCCTATGGAGGGGTAATCGGGTAGCACCCCCTGCCTTGGTAGGGCATTTCAGCCCGCTCTTCTTCTTGCTAGAATTCCTCATAGGCTTCTTGAGGAGTTCCTAGGCTTGACCTATAAACATGGATGGGTTTCCACAGAGGGTGCCCATCATTGGCTCTAGGGGTGGTCTCCCGCTTAGGTCTAGGAGGTCTTGGAGGTGGCATTTGATAATTTCACAAAGACTTGTCTCGTGCCAAGGGGTTGTGTCTCTCATACAACTATGTCCTATGCGTGTGAGGGGTTGGGACCCTCTCAGGAATACTGTTCTAGAGCAACTCATATATCTGACGTCTAATGCACTCTTTTCTAAGGCGATACAAGTGATCTAACTATTGTTGATCTTGCTCAAGCTACGTGATTTGTGCTTGGTGGGTGACATGTTTGGCAAATGCCAAGTTGATCTATTTTGTCGTCTTGAGTCTAGGAGGCCTAGATGCCTCCCCTACATATCTATCTCGGTCATGGTGATCCGAGATCTCTATAGGTCACTTCCTTCTATCGAGGTTAGCGGCATTCACCCGAGGCTATGGCCTCAGTAGGTGATCCTGATAAATAGCAGGTGCAAAAGTGCATTTTTCCTACGATGTGTATTGCTCTTGAGGAATGTAGTGGTATTCCTCATGCTCCCTTTCGTATATGTGAAAGGGGCAGGCAGAGTTGGCTCGCCCTGTCTAAAGAGCCTGGTGCTCTAGATTTGCCCTATTTTTTTTTATAGTAATAAGGGGCAGAGGAGGGATGATGTAATCATGTGGCCCCTCCTTATGGACCCTATGCTATTCTAGTGCTTCATTGCACAGTTGAAATTCATAGCGAACATCTAAGGGAGCATTCTCATTTATGTTGAGTTCCACGTGTAAGGACTCTTCTTGAAAGGGTCTATCTTGAATGGGAGTGCCCCTCGAAGGGGTGCCTCTATAGTCCCTTTTTGTCATGGTATGATGTGGACTATTTTGTGGGTCAGGACGCCAAGGTGGTATGACCAAGTCCTTGGGGCTTGCGAATTGTGCCTCCTTGTACACTTTTTGCAACTTTTGCCCGTGATTGGGCTTGGCTACAGGTGTACACCATGGTGGTGTCTCTCTACAATATACGTAGGTTTTTATCTTCTTTACAAATTTTTATGCTACACTAAACAAATAGGAGCCACACAAACAAAGAAGTGATTATCTTGTTTATATATTAAAGGTGTGCCCTAGATCTGGTTTAGTGTGTTTTGATTTTTGTTTTGAAATATTTGTAAAGAAAATTTTGTTGTATATGCAATATGAGGGCTCTTATGTCTACCAAAATGGTCGCCCCTTCAATATACCACTGCTATGCCATTATATCAAACCTCTCAATATACCCGCCATTACGTGAGGGAAACTATTGGTATGCGAGAGCAGAACAGTACGTGGAACATAGGCGGTACAAAAGGGGAATCGCTCTATTTTTGACACCTACCATAGAAGACTTATCCTCATGCGCTGGGAATCACCCCAGCTACACTTGGTCAGCTTTCATCAGGATTTACGTCTAGTAACAGTAGCGATAAGGGTTATGTATGTAAAATTCAAGCCAAGGTGGTGATGAAATCCACTATTGGTCTTGATCAAGTGTTGGGGTTTTACGACCAACGCCTTGATATTTATAGTACCTCATGGTGTGTGGGGTTATTTTTACTTGCGCAAAGAAAGAGAACATGCAGTAAAAACTTTTTTTTTATGCAGGTAAAGAAACTAAAAATTACAGAGACAAAAAACAAAAAATGACAGAGAGTGTTCAGAAAACCTACCTCTTCTCTGCCCACACCAGATGCCCTTAAGTTTTTTCTCAAAAACTGCACAAAGAGCTAATCGTCCTGGGGTGGGACAAATAGCAAATCTATATTCGTCATAGGGTGAAATGAATGCTTTATTCATCCTAGGGTGGCACAAATTCTAGTCTGTATTCATCATAGGGTGGCACAAGCAGCAGTCCAGCGCTTGAAGGATTAACACCTGAAAGTAAAAACACACAATTTTTATTAGAAATTTGATCTCAAAATCAAGGGACAGGGTCCCACCATGATCGCCACTGAAAGAATGAGGATACGAAAGCAAACAAAAGGGAAATGTAACGCTAAGTCCTACGAATGAACAAAGGACCAAAGTGCATGAAAAGAGGGAAAAACAAACGAACTGAAACAAGATATAAAGCAAATGTAAAGTGCAGCCCTTTATTTTATTAATTTGCTCGAGATCAAGTTACAATACGTCTCCTCCATTTTCAGGGGCTAAGAGCGTTGGACATGGTTTTGTTACACCTCGGATGGTACATTCCCCTTGGGTATCTTCCATGTGCCCACATTGAAAATGGGTGGACCAAACGTTGTCACTGCTTGCGTGAATGCGTCTATAGTTCCTTGCTACCCCTTCGATGTCGAGACCCTATGTTCAAGAAAATAGCAAACGATTAGTAGCAACTACAGATGGGGAGATACATGCGATCCTCGAGGCCTCCAAATAATTCATGCATTAAATAATAAAAATGATAATCAAAACATATTAGAATAAGCTGAAAATTTGACAGAAGCATGTAAATTTTACCAGGAACACACTACAAAAGGAACAATCAAGAAATCTGCCAAAGATTTCTAATCGCTCCGGGGTGGGACGATTAGGACTATCATAAATGTCAAAATTTGACCTCCTAAATTTCCCATCCAGGGGCCTCCAAAACACTTACAAAGTTGAGGTTAGGCAAAACAGGGCATTTTGGAATGACCCAGAAGGTCGAATTTTGTAAATTCGGCCTCGATCGCCCTGTATCTGATGATGCTCCCTGTATGTTGGTGAAAGCTAGAAACATTGAAAGCACAGTCAAAACTCACCAAAATGGCATGAAATTTAAATGATAGCATATGTGAATGACCTAAAATCAAATGCAAAAGAAACAATGGGGAAATTTTCCACATATTTCTAATCGCTCTAAGGTGGGACGATTAGGACTGCAGTAGTGCGGGGGGCACCCAAGGGCAGGACGCCTACCGTTTGGGGCCTGGTATCAGCACCAATCCACTTGGGATGCATCCAAAACATCCTAGGGGGTTGTGTTAATAAATTGGGTAGGGTATTGTGGCCAAATTTTCAGGTTTGGGTCTAGATTTCGCTTCCAATAATCACCCAATAACCTCCATTCCAAAAGAGAGATCAAGGATGTAAGAAGCACAAGCGATGGGTGAGGATGTGATTCGGTAGCACTCCATTGCTCCAAATTATCCTCCTCTATCCTATTTTTAGGGTGATAAGACTCACCATTTTATAGACCTAAGGGTCTCTTGTGAATGAGCATGCAGAGGCACCACTTGGCCATCATGCCTTGTTAGGGGAGAGAAGATTCCTCCTTGATTAAGGGCTCCATGACTACCTCTATGACTGCCTCTTTGAGATAAAAAATGCTCACTTGCATTCCCATGCATTGAAGGTGGATTTGAGTGGTGGATCTGAGATACCATTTGTCAAGGTTTGAACTTTTGTCCATCAAACCTGCTATTCGCCCCACCCTAGAGCGAATGCTACTAATCATCCCAGGGTGGGACGAATACCAATTTGTAATCATCCCAGGGTGGAACGATTAGGGAGCAGAGTGCCTGAAAGGTGCCAAATTGATCTTTGACCTTCAAAAACTGCTATGGGAGTGGTTAGGACCACTATTTAACCTCTATGGGCTGCCCTAGGGGCTATGCATGTCAATTCGATCAGTGCTCGTTGTCACATAATAGAATTGGTGCTATTTTGGTGTCTACACATATATCGACAACTTTGTAGGAGTTTTCTACAGGTTTTGGACCAACCTACTCCTTATGGTCACCATCGATATTGTTGGTGGGCCTAGAATATTTTGCATCGACCTTTGATTCAGTGTGGCTTGTATTTGAATGGGAGCATGAGGTTGATTTTTTTGTTTGTATCTCCCATGCCTAGTGAGAATGTTCACCATGCCTACAAACCCATGGGTAGGTGGTTTGACTCACACCTGGTTGACTTGGCCAACGTTGTTATGATGCGCCTCATGATTTGGCAAGGAGTTTTTATATATCCCCATATTTTTATTATCAGGCGCCTGTGGGTTGTGCACCACTGCAACTGCAAGCTCACCTTTGTCAAACATATTTTGCACCATGTGTTTGAAAGTCTAGCACACCTCAATGTCATGGCCTTTCATTAAATGAAAAATGTAAAATAGATCTTCTTGGTACCCCTTTGATTTTGGTTAATTGGGGTCTATCATCTTAATTTTGGGTAATCTAATTACCTTGGCCTCACACAGTTGATGGAAAATTGATGTCAGTGATTCCGTCAATGGTTTGAACCAGCGAGGTGGACGTTGATATTTTTTCTTGCCCTTATAATTGTTGTTGTGCTTTTCATATTGCGCAGGAGGAGGTTGGGCCTGATAATTCTATTTCTGTTATCCCTTGTTCTCCCTTTGGAGATTCAACACCACTTGATTCACATGGGCCTGCTTGCCTTATTTTTTTGTGGTACTCTTATTTTGTCCCTCTCTCCTATTCATGAGCTTAAATTTTCCTTCCTATAACTTGATGTCCTCGATCACTTTGGCTTATGCCAAAGTCTCTTCGAATGTAGGATACTGATGCAACTATACCGATAACGAGATGTGCTTGGCACAACTCTTTGTAAACATTTGGGTTAACTCTGTGGTAGGAATAGGGAATGGTAACTTCACCATTAGTCTCCTCCATCTCTTTTCATATTGTTCTATTGGCTCATCATTACACTGATCTAACATAGCCAGATCAAAAATATTGGTCTATTTCTTGATGCCAAAGGAATAGCGTTCAAGAAAGGCATCAGCTAATTGCTCAAAGCCAGTTATGTTATGCTTCTTTAACTGATTAAACCACTCCTATGCTGGATCAAAAAGTGTCATGATGAAATTATGCAACAACAATGCATCATTGCTTGCTATATGAAAACAAGCATCCAGAAAGCTCATGATATGTTTCTATTCATCTTCATCACCCTTAAACTTGTCTAACCTGGGCATATCAAAATGCTTAGGGTAAGCCGAAGTAGGCATTGAAGGATCCAAAGGCTCATTATGAATTTTCCTCAATGTCAAATTTTGAATAGCCACGCCCTGTCTCTCGATGGTTTTGACCTTCTCAGCTATGGATTTATAGACTTCCAAATATAGAAAGTCCTCCTCCCTAAGTTGATGTAGAGGTGGCTTAGGAGGTACTGTCTTCCTCATACAAGTTGGAGGGCATTGCTCTTCCTCCTCCTCAAATTGGGAGCTCTCAAGATATTCTTACTCGTATCCGTATCCCTTTTCTTCTTCATGCCACCTCTACCTCTGATCAGCGAGTGGTGGTGGCCACTAACTTTGTTTGGTACTAACATGAGTACGAGCATCTCTATGTTCTTGATGCATATCATCTTGCGATAAAGCATTCCTATATACACGTTCTCTATGATCATCATGAGGATATAGGTCAGCCCTAGCTAACCTATCCTCCTCCACGTGATCCTTCTGGGTAAGGATAAGCTCTTCATGCATGTGCTGCTCATATAGCCTTTGTCTAATGAGCCTCTGTGCTTGAAGGTTTTCATCTTCAATGTGTTGCCTCTCTAGGTGAGTATACTCTAATTGATCTTGGAGGAGTTGGCATTTTTGCTCCGATACCAGTTGATGTGATCTATAAATCTAATCGACCATGGGAGGCCTTTGTTATCCTTGCTCTGTATGAGCGACCTTATGGGTTTTGTACCCATAAAATTGATGTGCTGCACCTTTACATCTATATTTGAAGATAGCATTGGCATCATCTTGTGTCCTATACTATGAACCACCATGCCCAGATAGTGGGTGTATGACATGAGGGTGCTTAGAAGCCTCTCCATGCTCTCTAGTAGTCCTGATGATGCTCACACTATGCTTACTCAAGGCATGAGTGGGTGGAGTGCAAGGCTTGTAACCTAACTACTCTAATAAACTACCTATACCCTCTAGCTATCTAGATCACCATTTCTCATGTGATGGTGTGCCATTAGCTCCCACCTTTGATATATTAATGGTGATCTTGCATGGTGGACCATGCATGGGAGTATGGATAGACCTATGCTCAATAGTGAGCCTATCTACCTACCCCTGAATGGGAGAATCTCTAGTCCTTCTATACACAAAAGGTGGAGGCATGGATCCTCCTGTGGACTTAGTACATAGGGGCACCAACCTGGTCCACTACACAACAAACTCTTTGGCCGATCCCATAGAAATGCATGCAAGGCAGTCTTGGTAATGGCTTTTGAGTGGAGCACCTTCATGTTGAGAGGCTCCCTGTTCTATCCTATACCTAAAAGAGTGTACTAAATCTTCTATATTTGGGTTATGCTCTATGGGCTCCCCTCATGTCAAGTTATCTCCTCTAATGCTTTTTGAATGACATTCGGTTTGCTCATGTGGGTGAGGACTTGACACGTGCTGTTGTGAATTGGTTAGGTGTTGGTCATCAGCGTTAGGTTTAGACCTTTGCCAACCACCCCGTGTATCCACCATTGTGTACTTAGCATTGTTAGTTTCACAATGACACTGAGAGGGGGGGTGAATCAGTGTGGCTCTTTAAATCTTAAAACTTCAACTCTTAAAGCCAAAACAATGAAAACTTAAAACCACATAAAGCAAATATAACAAGAGAGCATCACACAACACAAGATGTACCGAGGTTCACCAGCTTTGGCTACTCCTCAAAAATTGACTATTTGGACTCCCATCCAAATCCAACCTTTGCAAAATACCAATTTTACAATCAATTTACCAGCACCCACTGGAAGGAGCACCAACCCCTGATTTATCTACACCAACAGAAAGGAGCACCAACCCCTGATTTATCTACACCAATAGAAAGGAGCACCAACCCCTAATTTATCTGCACCAATAGAAAGGAGCACCAACCCCTGATTTACCAGCACCAACTGGAAGGAGCACCAACCCCTGATGCCAAGCACCAACTTGGACTTCGATTTTGAACTATTAGATTGACATAAAAATGCCTTCACTTTTACAAGACCCTGACTGGTCTATTGCTTACTCAACATCGCCCACAAATCACATAACACACACCCTTCTCGGTCGCCTGTCGCGCACCTCTCACTCTCCTCTCGCGCTCTTCGCAAGATAAAATCCCCAACTAAAATTCTCCAAGCAATGCTCCTTTTATAACCATATTGTCTCTTTGTAACTTCAGTTGTAACTCCTCCTTTCATTTCTCATACGCCACTTGTCAATTGTAACGCCTTCTATATGTAACTCCTTTTGTATATATAGAGTAGGCATTTCGTCAAACACGTTACATGCAACGAATTGACACCATATACTCCTACCATGACTGTTCATCTTCTTGGTCATGACTGTTCATTTTCTCCTTGCATGACTATTCTTTTTCTCTTTGCATGTCTATTCATTTTCTCCCTGCATGACTATTCGTTTTCTATTTTAACGACTGTTCATTTTCTATTTTAACAACTGTTCATTTTCTCCTTCCATGACTGTTCGTTCTAACTTCAGTTCATTGTTCTTATTTTAGCTGCATGATTTTTCTTTGTAACTGCACCTGTAACTATCGTACTGACTTCAGTTAACTCTTCTTATTTTAGTTGCATGATTTTCTTCTGCAACGGCCCCTATAACTGCCATATAACTTTAGTTAACTGTCACATATCTTATTTCGGCTGGGTTCTCTTCTTAGCTCGTGCCAAAGTGACTTGTCATGAAATCATGACACTTCTGCCTCTTTGTCCTCTTCTCGGGTTTCGCCCACGTGAAAACACATGTCACGATATCGTGACACTTTTGCCTCCTTGCTTCTCTTCTTGGCTTGTACCCATGAAAACACAACATGTCACGATATCGTGACACTTTTGCCTCCTTGCTACTCTTCTTGGCTTGTACCCGTGAAAACACAACATGTCGTGATATCGTGACACTTTCGCCTCCTTGCTACTCTTCCTCTTTACTTTTGTCATGATATCGTGACACTTCTGCCTTCTTACTTTCTCTCTCCTCCTTTAGTCGTGAAAATGCGACATGTCGTGATATCGCGACACTTTTTCTCCTTTGCTCTTTCTCTTGCCTTCGGGTCGCAAAAATGTGACATGTCACGATATCACGACACTTTTTCTCCTTTGCTCTTTCTCTTGCCTTCGGGTCACGAAAACCCGACATGTCACGATATCGCGACACTTTTTCTCCTTTGACTCTCTCTCTTGCAATATGTCATGAAATCGTGACACTTTTTCTTCCGTACAATCTCTCTTGCAATATGTCACGAAATCATGACACTTTTTCTTTCGGACTCTCTCTCTTGCAATATGTCACGAAATCGCGACACTTTTTCTTCCATACAATCTCTCTTGCAATATGTCACGAAATCGCGACACTTTTTCTTCTATACAATCTCTCTTGCAATATGTCACGAAATCATGACACTTTTTCTTTCGGACTCTCTCTCTTGCAATATGTCACGAAATCACGACACTTTTTCTTTCGTACTATCTCTCTTGCAATATGTCGTGAAATCGTGACACTTTTTCTTCGGACTCTCTCTCTTGCAATATGTCACGAAATCATGACACTTTTTCTTTCTTACGCTTTCTCTTCGAACATGTCATGAAATCGTGACAGTTTTTCTTGCTTGCGCTTTCTCTTCGAACATGTCATGAAATCGTGACAGTTTTTCTTGCTTGTGCTTTCTTTTCGAACATGTCACGAAATCATGATAGTTTTTCTTTCTTCTCAACATGTCGCGATATCGTGATAATTTTTCTTTCTTCTCAACATGTCACGATATCGTGATAGTTTTTCTTTCTTGTCAACATGTCGTGATATCGTGACAGTTTTTCTTTCAACATGTCGCGATATCGTGACAATTTTCTTCCTTGTGATTTTCTTTTGATTTTTAGCATATGGGCCACTTCGATCTTTTGGAAAATCACTGTACATACTCTGAAGAACCTCTTAACTCCTGTCCATTGCATCAACCGATCTGTCTGACTGTGTTGACAACAATGACAATATTGTTCCTGCACCTTGCTCAACAATCTCCCCCTTTGGAATTGTTGGCAACACACGTGCAATTCTCCACTTGTAATTCTTCTCCCCCTTTGACAATAATACCAAAGGGCTGCTGTAGACTCCCCCTGAGTCCATGCACAACATTCTCGAGCACAAATTATTACGATTAGCAAAAATTACAAACATGAGCAAAAAGATAATCAAATATATAAATGCTCCCCCTAAGAATGTGGTCCCGATAGCTAGTCAGTTCTTGGGAAATGTGACCACTCCACAATTTATTGTTGAAGATATATTTTAATTGTTGTTGGAGCAAAATCCAACTTAACCTCACCTTCTACAACTTTCTCCTGCGTACAACACACTATTGCTGCAATATATTCTGCCTCTGCTGTGGATAAGGAAACTGACTCTTGTTTCTTACTGTTCCACGTGACCAACCTGTCTCCAAGATAGAATGCACCTCCACTGGTACTCTTTCTGTCATAAAGTCTTCTTGGATAAGAACTCTAATCTCTGCTCATCATATTAGAATTCTTGTTGTACCTTGCTTTTACTTATTTAGTATAGTATGATCAACACTCAACTTTTAGCTATGCAAAAGTTACTCCCAAATTAAAAATGATCGACTCTCAAGGCAGCCTACACGTAATTTCTTCAGCCTTTTGACTGCCATCTCCTCCGTGACTGACGACTTTGCCTCGCATCAGTTGTGCAGCTCAATGTCTCTAGTTTCTAACGGCTGCCATGAATGTTTTCATCGCCTATGCAGGTATTGACAGTGGACCGTTACATCTAGCGTTGGAACCTCAATCTACGCACAGTCATCAACACTCGATATTCTGCTTCTTGCTAGGGCATATGTCAGGGCTACTCAATGTCTTTGCCTTGCATGTGCCAATTTGCACTCTTGACCAAATGGGTGCTAGTGCCACTGTTTGCTTTGACTTTGGCATCTCTTTGACAACTGCTACTTCTTTAGAGAAAATTAATGCTCTCTTATACCAAATGATGTGTTGTATTTTTGGTTAAGAAACGCATGCCTTCCCACTCACAACATGGATTCTATTTTATCTGTAGATTGGGAATGTTACAGGCTTCAAAACCAGCACCTGCCAGCTTATGCTTCCATGACACATCGACCTGTGCTACATGTTCTATCTCAGATAACGCCTATCAGCTGTTGCATCGAAAACCTAGTTGTTCACCATGTTGTTCTGCTGAAGCACATCAGTTTGATACTATCTCCACAAACATCTACATGAACTAAAACACATTTTGACAACTATACGACAACTCCCCGACTACTTTCCTTTCATCCTCAGATAACCACACAAATACATAGGAGCATTAAAATAAAACTTTAACATTGCTCCCCCTGAGGATGTGCTACCTAGAGCTGCTTAGTGCAATAGAGGAGTAATCTCCTTCAGTCCAAGGAGACACAATTTCCTCTCTTCTTTCTTTCTCCAATATTTCTTGAACTTAGGCTGAAGGTTTTCAACTGCATCCCTATTTTGAACCTTTTCGTGAACTTGAACATTTCTCTTGGGTGGTTGTCTCTTATACATCCTTGATGGATGATTATTTTCCTTTCTTTGATGCACATGATTTCTTCCCTGTCTGTGTTGCATTCTTTGCATCTAATGAAATCTACTGTCTTGCCTTAGATTAGATACAAAAGTTCTTGGACAAGACCTTGCTATGTGCCCATGACCATTACATTTAAAACATTGCACATGGTGTTCATCCAGAATAACAAATGTATTTCTACCAACATAACTCTTTGATCTATTATTCAATCCATAATAAATTGCCTTGTGACCATAATGGTTGCATCTAAAACAATAGCCATTAAAAGCATTATTATGAATAAAGTGAGAGTGATAGAACCTCTTTTGTTGTGGTTGCTTTGTTGTAGATCTCCTTTGAGATTTTCTTCCTTTTGAGGATTCAACTTCAAGCTTTTCTTGCTTTGATCCTTCAACAGTGGATTTCTTCTTCTCTGTAGATTTAGAAGATGAAGGTTGTTCAACTTCACATCCAAGACCAAGCTTACACATGGGGCTTCTTTGTTGCCTTATCATTTTATCTAGCAACTCTGTGCTCTTCTCAAATTTGAGATTTGTATTGGCCTCTTCTAGTTGTTTCCTCAATAAAAAAATCTCCTCTTCTTGTTTGCAACAAACAATCTCTTTCTCATTGATCTGTGACTTCAAGGCTTCTTCTATTTTCTTGGCTTTATGAATTTGTAAGAAGAGATCTTCAATATTATCCCCATATTCTTCCAACTTCTTGGACAGTCTTTTGTTCTTTTTCCTTTCTAAACCCAACTCTTCAAGTGCAGCGATCAACTCACCTTCTAGATCTACTTCAACCTCTAGGTTTTCATCACATACTTGTTCTTTTTTTTTTTTTTCTTCTTTGAGTGCCATATAAAGAACTTCACCTGTTTCCTCTTCAGAATCCTCACTACAGCTGTCTTCTGATGAACTGACATTCTTGGAGATGAAACTTTTCTTCTTGAAGTTGCCTTTTCTGAAATTTGTTTTGTTCTTCCAGTCACTTCTTTCTTGGTGCGATCCTTCATCACTTATGTTCTTCTCATTAAGTGGACATTTAGCTGCAAGATGCCCAATGCCTCCACAATTGAAACATTTAAATGGTAACTATCCTCTGTATTTTCCTTTTCCCCTTATTATTTTTTGAACAAAGTTTGCTTCCATTTCATCTGATGTCTCTTCTTCCTTGGATTCTTGTTTTGCTTTTATATTTTTATGTGCTTTAAAAGAAGCTTCTCTGTCTATGGGTTTAGTTTTTCCTATTCTCATCTCATATGTAGTCAAAGAACCATGCATCTCATCCATACTAAAAGTATTTAGATCTTTAGCTTCTTCTATTGCTGAAACTTTAGAATCAAATCTTTGGGGAAGAGATCTTAGTACCTTTTTCACGATGACAACATCTTCCATTTCCTCTTCGAGTCCTCTAATCGCATTAATGATTCCATTAACTCTCAGAATGTATGCCTCTATGTTCTCATCGTCATTCATATTTAATGCTTCGAACTGAGCTCGATGCGTTTGTAACTTGGCCTCCTTGATCTTGTCATCTCCTTCATGAATGCTCCTTAGTTTGTCCCACATGTCTTTTGCCATTTTACAACTCATAATATTTATCAGTTCGTTGTCCACTAAACCGCACATGATAGCATTCTTTGCTTTAGAGTTATTCTCAAACAGTTTCTTACCGACAACATCGGTTGGAGGAGTGGTGGGTATTGTGTATCCACTATCTACTGAATCCCAAATGTCATATCCCAAAGCACAAAGATATGTCTGCATCCTGAGTTTCCAAAATGTGTAATTAGTTTCATCCAACAATGGTGCTTTGTTTGATGAGAAGCCTTCACCACCTGCCATTGCGTACTAATCCAAGATCAACCCTAGCTGATTTAGCCTGACAAGGGAAACTGGCTCTGATACCAATTGTTAGTCTCACAATGACACTGAGAGGGGGGGTGAATCAGTGTGGCTCTTTAAAACTTAAAACTTCAACTCTTAAAGCCAAAACAATGAAAACTTAAAACCACATAAAGCAAATATAACAAGAGAGCATCACACAACACAAGATGTACCGAGGTTCACCAATTTTGGCTACTCCTCAAAAATTGACTGTTTGGACTCCCATCCAAATCCAGCCTTTGCAAAATACCAATTTTACAATCAATTTACTAGCACCCACTAGAAGGAGCACCAACCCCTGATTTATCTGCACCAATAGAAAGGAGCACCAACCCCTGATTTATCTGCACCAATAGAAAGGAGCACCAACCCCTGATTTACCAACACCAACTGGAAGGAGCACCAACCCCTGATGCCAAGCACCAACTTGGACTTCGATTTTGAACTATTAGATTGACATAAAAATGCCTTCACTTTTACAAGACCCTGACTGGTCTATTGCTTACTCAACATCGCCCACAAATCACATAACACACACCCTTCTCGGTCGCCTGTCGCGCACCTCTCGCTCTCCTCTCGCGCTCTTCACAAGATAAAATCCCCAACTAAAATTCTCCAAGCAACGCTCCTTTTATAACCATATTGTCTCTTTGTAACTTCAGTTGTAACTCCTTTCATTTCTCATACGCCACTTGTCAATTGTAACGCCTTCTATATGTAACTCCTTTTGTATATATAGAGTAGGCATTTCATCAAACACGTTACATGCAATGAATTGACACCATATACTCCTACCATGACTGTTCGTCTTCTCGGTCATGACTATTCATTTTCTCCTTGCATGACTGTTCTTTTTCTCTTTGCATGTCTATTCATTTTCTCCCTGCATGACTGTTCGTTTTCTATTTTAACGACTATTCATTTTCTCCTTCCATGACTATTCGTTCTGACTTCAGTTCACTGTTCTTATTTTAGCTGCATGATTTTTCTCTGTAACTACACCTATAACTGTCGTACTGACTTCAGTTAACTCTTCTTATTTTAGCTGCATGATTTTCTTCTGCAATGGCCCCTGTAACTGCCGTATAACTTTAGTTAACTGTCACATATCTTATTTTGGTTGGGTTCTCTTCTTAGCTCGCGCCAAAGTGACCTATCATGAAATCGTGACACTTCTGCCTCTTTGTCCTCTTCTCGGGTTTCGCCTGCAAAAACACATGTCACGATATCGTGACACTTTTGCCTCCTTGCTTCTCTTCTTGGCTTGTACCCATGAAAACACATGTCGCGATATCACGACACTTTTGCCTCCTTGCTACTCTTCTTGGCTTGTACCCACGAAAACACATGTCGTGATATCGTGACACTTTCACCTCCTTGCTACTCTTCCCCCCCCCCCCACCCCCCCCCCCCCCGACACTTTTTCTCCTTTGCTCTTTCTCTTGCCTTCGGGTCATGAAAATGCAACATGTCGAGATATCGCGACACTTTTTCTCCTTTGCTCTTTCTCTTGCCTTCGGGTCACAAAAATGCGACATGTCACGATATCACGACACTTTCTCTCGGACTCTCTCTCTTGCAATATGTCGTGAAATCGTGACACTTTTTCTTCCGTACAATCTCTCTTGCAATATGTCGCGAAATCGTGACACTTTTTCTTTCGGACTCTCTCTCTTGCAATATGTCACGAAATCGTGACACTTTTTCTTCCGTACAATCTCTCTTGCAATATGTCACGAAATCGTGACACTTTTTCTTCCGTACAATCTCTCTTGCAATATGTCATGAAATCGCGACACTTTTTCTTTCGAAATCTCTCTCTTGCAATATGTCGCGATATCGCGACACTTTTTCTTCCATACAATCTCTCTTGCAATATGTCGCGAAATCATGACACTTTTTCTTTCGGACTCTCTCTCTTGCAATATGTCACGAAATCGTGACACTTTTTCTTGCTTGCGCTTTCTCTCTGAACATGTCACGAAATCGTGATAGTTTTTCTTGCTTGCGCTTTCTCTTCGAACATGTCGCGAAATCGTGACAGTTTTTCTTGCTTATGCTTTCTCTTCGAACATGTCATGAAATCGTGATATTTTTTCTTTCTTCTCAACATGTCGTGATATCATGACAGTTTTTCTTTCTTGCTCAACATGTCGCGATATCGCGACAGTTTTTCTTTCTTGCTCAACATGTCGCGATATCATGATAGTTTTCTTCCTTGTGATTTTCTTTTGATTTTTAGCATATTGGCCACTTCGATCTTTTGGAAAATCACTGTATATACTCTAAAGAACCTCTTAACTCCTGTTGACTACATCAACCGATCTATCTGACTATGTTGACAACAATGACAATACTGTTGTTGCACCTTGCTCAACAAGCATCTATATGTATCTTTTATTATTAATAAAATATGGTATAAAATGATGATTATCTCATATTAGATTTTGAAAGTGAGTCGTAAACTATTTGATGTGTTTTCAAGATTTGTTGTATTAGTGTAGAAACTCTTATCGTGTTTTACAAAACTTGTTGGATTTTATTCTTAGTTTAAAGGCTTTCACCTATATGCTCGCAGCTCGACAACTTGGCTATGAACTCCAAGTTGCATATCCAACCTATAATGTGTGATAATGAAGCTCACACACAGTCAGGGAGCATAGGTCCTCCCAGATCCTCATCCATTTTCTCTAGTCAACGTTATACCCTCTAAAGAGAATACATGCAAATTTTCCAGGGTACGAAAGGTTCTTGTATCCGATATTGGTCTAGTATCCAAAAGGTTCGTAGGATTTGGGCCAACGGATGGAAGTTACACCCATCGTAATTAAACCCTACTAGTGGTTGGATGTCAAGCCCAACTCACTAGCATTTAAGTGCCAAGTGGTGTGTGTGGTTCATTTTAATGTACATAAAAGAAATGCATCATATAGCACTCATGCTCATTTTCTATATGCTATGCAAATGAAAGAATGTTTCAAATTCAAAAAATGCAAGCTATTCTAGATGCTCTTTGAGAAAATGCACATTACAATGATAATTGACCTCTAATTAGGCCTCACACATGAAAAACAAACATACACTTCTATCAAGCATGTTGTAGCCTAGGGTGGACTGCAATCATTGGTCCAATGTTCCCAGCAACGCCTTTCTACAAATGCAAATTGAAATGAACTAGGACATGATTAATTTCCTTTTTCTTAGTTTTATTTTCCTAATTGCATTTCAAAATAAGCATTATATAAAAACACAGAGAGTAAAAACAAAGTAGAGAATGGAAAATAGGGCCTAACTCAAGTCCTAATTTGATCTACACTCTGATTTTTACTGTGTGTGTATTCAGGTGTAAATCGCAGGTCTAGTCTACAGTTCAGACTGTAAACCGTGTGTTGAACCTGTGGTTCAATTGTTGGCCCACAACTGATAGTTGCGATTTGTACCTATAATTTCCAAAATCAAGAAACAATAGTTGGATCAAATAAATTGCAAAGTTACACCTTACAGCTGGTACCTGCGGTCTCCAACTGACATCCAGCTAGGGTTACTTCCCCGATCAAAATATATATATATATAATAATAAAACCTAAACTAGCCTAATCTAACATGAGGTTCATTACCAATAGTTTAATTAGGTTCAATTAGCCCATTACTTAATGAGGTTAATTTTATTGGTAATGGATGCGAGGTTTCAGTTTTGAATTACCTTACCCTCATCATGGCCTCGGCTGGATGAAGCTTGCCCACAGTCTGCCATCATGCGGTGTGTAAGGTGTGGGGTATAAAATTTTGATAGGGTTTTAGGTCAGGTTTAAGTTGTCATTGTCTAGAGCTCTACAATTGTCAATCATTGTCAAGGAATAATGAAACATATTGGAAAATTGAACCTTTTATAAGCTTTTCTTATACCGCACAGACCATGGCTACACTTGTGGTCCCTAAATTAGGGTTTTTCGATCATAGACACTAGCCATGATTTGCAACTAGTAGCAAATTTAGTCAAATCCCCCCATGGGAAGGTTTAAAATGATAAATTAATGACTCCTAATGGATCAAATTTTAATAAAAGCAATCAAATTTTGTAAATTTGGTGATGTTAAAGCACCAGGATCAATTCAAAAATTCAAAATTAACAAACAAAAAAATCAAATAATTCAAACACCAAATGCGCCTCATATTCAGTAATTTACCCTATACACTTGGCGGTTGTAGCGACTTGCGATTCATGCAATCCGACAAGATGAGTAAATTACCATAAGGAAATTTGGGACAAAAAATTTCATCATTGATCTGATTTGTTTCTTTTAAATCCCTAAGTAGGCCTTCCCATCTGGACTTCTCCATGGGAACGAGGTGTTTCATGTTATGTCTCCTATGACATCTTTCAAAAAATCATCGATAACTTGATTCAAAACAAATCTAATTGGAGTTGTCTCATTTTGATTCCCTAATATGACTATTGTAGCCCGAATGCTCCATGGGATATGAATGTGCAATTACTATTAATAGTTGGAATTAGAAGCTAAACTAGGCCTAGCCAAGTCATTACTATACTCAAATCTAAAAAATTTCATATTATCCATAATAGTCAATCAACCTCGTTGCTTTAATCATTTTCATTACCCTCATCGACTCGTCGCTTGAGGGGGTAGTCATAATATCAAATCATAATCAAAATCAATAGAATATCCTAGAGATCGTAGATCCCTTGATCTTGTCAAAATTGTGTTCATCATTGCAAATCATTGTCAACCACTATCATAAGCTTACCCCTTTACTTGGGATAAATAGAAAATATGATAATTTGTTTGTATCTCTTCTCCTTTCGGTTATATAGGCCTAACTCCTATTGTAGCATCAAACGCTACCCGAATGTTCGATGGCGAGTGCAATATTTTCAAAATGCAAGCCTTTCACCCAGTTGGAAGCACTGATTCTAGGATGCACATCATTTTGCTGGACAAGAGGCATCTAATGTTTATCTAACTAATGATCAACATAGAACCTTCGACATCATTTTAGGGGGTATATTTTTGCTCAGCATTGTTCGATCTCACAATGCATATCAAAATGGGTATTTGTAGACACCTAAAACACGTCATGTCGAGAGTGACTACTCATATGGACATGCTACAAGACCATATGGAGGATCTTGGATAGACTCCAAGATAGAGCAGTGGTTTTAACCACTCAATTTGAGCCCTTTGGCCTAATTAGTTTGAACTGCAGCCCAAATCTATGGTCTACAGGCTAAACTACAGCTGACACCTATGGTTTAGAGTCTAGACTGCAGTTGTAACCTATGGTCTTAACTGAAGTTCAGTTGGCCTTCATCCGAGCCAAATTAGTTTGAATGACCATTTGTTCTAGAAGAAGGTGGTTAATGGATGAAATATTCTAGAGGCTTTCATTCCAACTGTCCTAACTACCTCTTCTTGATCTTGGATTTTCCATGAAGCCACCCCCAGTCCTAGGGCATCCTATAAATACCCCATCCAAATGGGAAGAGAATATAGAGAGTTGATTGATCAAGCGAGCAACGAAGCCCTATCGAATTGCATACTGAACTCATGCATTAGAGAAGACCACTTTTCTATTTACCCAAAGATAAATTTTCCATGGAAGTTCTAGGAGCCTGGAAGAACCAAGAAATGCAAATCTAGGCAAACGAAGGCCCCTCACAGTGAATCAACCGCAAAACTTGTCAAAAGGACACCGAAGGTGACCCTTGAACATCAATTAGACAAGGAGGTCAAGCCCACTACCCTTGAATTTGAGGGTAAACTCACTTGAGTGCTAACCGTGGATTTCAGCCACAGTTTACAGTGTAGACCGTGCATCAGTGTTGTGGTTTCCAATAGAGGTATCACCACCTTACTATTTTAATTTTTACCCATCTAGGTAGATTAGATTAGTCATTTACACAGTTAAATTGTAGTTTCAAAGACTTCTAACTGATAGATTAGTGTTTTTACTAACTTATTTTCATCATGGTATTTTAGACATTAATGACTTCTTTTCATGTTATAATACTTTATTTCAAGTAATTGATTCCATAGATTGATATTTGTGCTCTTTATTTATGTATTTCCATCAATCTTGATATTATTTGCATATGTTTAGCATAGTAGATGCATTTTCTTGATTTGATGCCATTATGCTATTTTTAGGCTATTTGTCTTTAAAGGGCCTCATCATGAGAGGCTACCTATGATTTTGACATTCTTGTGTTGTTTCTTGATCGTAGAAAATAGGTTTCTAAGGAGCTACAACCATTCATTTCCTTCGTCAATGCGAAGAAGAGGGTTCACTCGACCCTAGAGTAGTTCGTGTCACCTTAAGGGCTTGATAGTGCATTTCATCCATGAGGGGGATTGAAATAATTGTAATTACATATCAAAATAGAGTATCCCTAAGAGGGAATTACTTGTAATCAGACACTCATTGATTTTAATGGAATAATAGAGGCATTCTTTGTAATTTCCATTTGTGTTGTCCATTTATGTGTTTGAATATTAATTTTACTTTGTTTATGCAATGACAACATTTTAGGTGCATACCTTTTTGGTCGTACAACTTCTCTCCTGAAAGTGAATTAAATGGGGTAGACTACTACAAATTTTATGGCTTTTGTGTGTAACTGGATGATAATATTGAAACTTTAGGAATAATATTACCCAATTTGATTGTCGTTATATTTATTGTAAAATCCTTCTTGCTATATTTATTATCGAGGGGATGGTTGTAGCTATTTTATACTAAAGCTTGTCATTTCTGCGTTGAGAAAAAAATACAATGAGCTTACTTTTATTTACAATATATTTTTAAAGTGTTGTTATAAATTTTATATTATTTGCCTTCGAAGTGAATACAATAAACACAGTCTATTTTCTATTGTATGGAGAATGTAGGCGTAGGTGGTATTGTATTACTAGTTTAACTTAAATTTTACTTCCATTCAGATTGACATTGGGTTCTTGATTGACATCGTAGACAAAGTATGAAGCTCGATAAAGAGCTTGTGAATGTCTGAATGGGGTAATAGCAACATGTATGTTCACTGTAACCATTAATAAGTCTTTCTTATTGTTTGGTTTCTTCATTTTGATATTTCACTCTGGTGAGAAAGGGATTGGAACATTTCCTATGTTTCATTCAAATCTTGAAGAGATAAACTATATAGCGTGCAACACAGAAGGCCCTTTCATGATAAAGCAACTTCCATAATAGTTAAGATGACCCCTCTTTTGCACGATTAAATAATATTGCATATAAGCATCAAGGATTTCCGTAGTTGTCTTACCATCGTAAAATGTCCTTGAGTCTTTAAGATATGATTTCCTTATATATGGAGTAAGAGAAGAGCCTTACAAAAATTGTAATAGAGCATCATGAATACTTTTCTTATGAAAATAATTGTTATAAGATTGTGTTCTTCCAAAGGTTTTCTTGTGTAATTTAATTTAAATAAACGTAAGTGGATGTCATTTTCTATATCTTTTGTGAAGGTATTATGGGATCTTGTAAAGATTAAAATATGGTTGTATTTCTTTTAAAGAGTTTGTGAGGTGCAAAGCCCACTATTTAGGAAGGGAAATATGTGGTTTCCTTTGGAATTATAACCCTTTTATTAAGTAGAGAGAATGCTTATAATTGTGGTTTATTAAAGAACATAATGGAACATGTTTTGGTTTACTTTGATTTATTGCTTGCAATGAAAATAAAATAAATGCATTTAAGAATGCACACTCATGGTAGAAGTCATTTTCAATCCCTTATCTTATCTTCTTCTCGGTTGGTTAAAAGAACCCAAATATGGTGGGGTCTATGAGGCACATGAGCTGGAAATAGAAGAAAGAGTTTTCTGCTGTTAAACTTGTAGTCCATGTCTAAAATGGACTTTGTAAGCATTGAATAATCATTTGTATATAGGATACTTGGGATGTATCCTTTGTATTAAATATTGTTATTTAGTTCTCTTGTAAATAGAGAGATATTCTAAAAATATACGTATATCTAGTTGTTTATTTCCGTGTTGAAAATATAACAATGTTTATCATTTAAATATGATCCAACAAGGCGGTTTCATTATGATTAAAATGGAATTAATGCTATGGTTTTATATTTTATTATAGGTAATAAAATTGGAGAAAGTGGTCTTTTACATTGGTTACGTATGAAAAATGTTTTAACACCAACAGGATATAATATTAATGATGATTTGTTAGGACAAATGGATTATGGTGAATAATTATTGCAGTTATTCTAGTAAATTTTTGTATGAGAGTAGATATTAAATATGCTAAATGGGTTTATGATGGTTTGTTTACTATGAAACCTAAAGTTGAACAAGATAGATAAGGCTCGTAATCTAGGAGGGATTTCAATACTTATGGTTTCTTTGGATTGGAATAAAATTCTAGGTAAGAATTGAACCTAGACTTGCTTATAGAATAAACTTATGTATACATTGTCCTAAACTATAATTTAGTTACATAATTCTTTATAGGACATACAATGAGCACTTCTAGTGTAGATAATTTTTCTTTAGCATGTGAGTCGGACACCTTTCCTATATGTTTTGATCTGTGTGCCAAATATACATATTGTATTCATAGAGTTCTTAGACATATTAGAATCATTGCCCTGGATCCAACATAGAATGTTTCTCAGTTGTGTTTGTTGGAACATGTGACTCACCATACCTCAAGATTGATTATAGTTGGCCTCTAGATTTTGCAGATTTTCCAAGTTTTATAAAATCATCATTTTGAAATTAGTCATGGAAAACTTGTTCCACATCAACTTTACCTTCCCCCTAGCCAATATTTTATCTCCATTTGTAGATATAATCCAAAATAATTTACTCCTCATACCTCTCCATGTGATAAGGGTTGATCTATTCACTATGAATCTAGACTATCTCTTGTACATAAGGGATAATCATATGAGTAATGACCTGATGCAAAGTGTCCCTCAAACTGATCCAAGAATTCCTTTGACAAATATATCCCAAATAATGGTAGCAAATAAACCACTATTACATCTTGAATTATTTCAAGATCCAACAATTTGTTTAGAAATATTGGAACACTTTTTACTACACCCGCTACTAGGACCTATTTTTTGTTGAAATATAGCATACCAAAATCAACCTCAACATATTTTAAATTCATTGCATCATAGACCACAAAAGGCATCACTACAAAAGCAACTCTCGGTTCTAATATGCAATTGTGTAATACCCAACCTTCCATACATAAGGACAAATAAAAGGACCGATTTAGTATTACCCATGTTGAGGGATGACCGACTATGTACCATATTGAAACTTGGGAAGGTTATTTTTCTAGTTTTCGAGCTCTTCAAAGCTGCTTCAACCAAATCCACATGTCTAGAAACTAGCAAGGTCTCTTTTAATTTTTTTACTTCTTTCACAGTGTTGTTTTTAGGCTCATCCAATAGTCCAATCTCCCTTTGAGAAGATTTTTTGAATTATTTTTTATATCATTCAACTACCTCTTTCCTTTATTTCCTTGTTATATTCGGGTAGTATATATTTTAGTAGGTCTGCATCCTCTATTGATATATTTGGGATGTTTTTGGGCTGAATTACTTTACAAATAATTTTGGCTTCTACCTCTTGTATCACACCCTTTGCAAGTACATTTATGCTTCCCATCCTTCCATCTCAATCTGTACCCTAATTTGTTGTTTGCTTCATAATTCCTAGGTTTCCAATATTTAGGGTATATAATGGCATGAAAGCATGCTTGGATCCAACTATTGGATTGACCAAAGCAGGTGTGAAGGGTTCCTTAGCTATAAAATATTATTTTAGATCCATAACTTAGGCCACTAACTATTTTTCTTTGTAGACTACGATTTGTTGAAAATGATATTGATGTTCTCAATAGGAATTACCATTGTAATGGCTATAAAATGGTAGATATTTGTGTCTATCTAGAGTGGTGAATGCTTTCTATTATGATATTTCAGCTATAGAGAAATATTTTCCATCAGCTTCACTAATCAACATAAATTTATCTTCTAAGGTAAAATATTCCCCTTGAAGGTATTATTCAAATCCTACCTTAGTTTTCTATAGCTTCACAATTGTGAGCTCATTTGTCAAGTGTTGAATCATAACTTTTAGTTCTTGTATCTTATGATATTATAGGGTGTGCATGGTGGGTATAGTTCTTGTCAAGAAATGATATAAAGGATATAATCTAGACCATGTGTCTGGTGAAGGGAAATATAGTACTAGAAAGGAATCTTTTGGGTTTTCTTGATAGATCTAAGGCATATATAGCATGGTTATTCTAAGAGGGAGCTTTTTGACTGAGAATAACACATTGTCCACTATGATTGCAACCTAAAATATATGTGGTAACATTTTCTCATTAGATTATCTAATTTGAAGGCTTAAGTTTGGGGTGAATGCATGAAGGTAATAAATATAGACTTGGGTATGTGAGTCTTATTTCTTAAGGGGTTCTTCTCTAGGTTCTCTTAAACTAGATATTAAAATAAGTGAATTCTCATAAGGCTTCGTATGAATAAAGAAAAATTGATTGAATAGTAAGAAGGGATATCCTAGATCATCAAACTCTAATATGAGGGGTTCAACTAGGCTAGCCCAAGTTCTAATGTTGTTGTCTTCTAGTGACCAAAACTATGTCAAAAAAATTTCTTTAAAAGAGAGTTCAAGAATCCTCACCATTACATCCTCATGGGCAATATTACAAATGGAGTCTAGAGCAATGATGTCTTTACAATGCTCATAAATCATCTTTTTGCTACCATCATAAGAGGATAAAATCTTCAATGCAGCCTAAGAAATCTCGTGGTGATATGATCGGTTTAGGGTTTTGACACTATTCTAGGTTACATACCCCAACCATGGATTCAAGAGTAATATATTATGATGCGCTTGGAACTAGTGTTTTGCTTAATATATAGTGAGATACCTTGGCTGTCGGTCTTATTTTACACTTTTGGATCTCTTTTACCAATAGAGTTGCCAACCTCGGGTCATTCAATCAGTGGATTCGCCAAGTGAATATGTATTATCCACTTGTGAGGTCAAAGACTATTCACTAGAATCTTGAGTTCTTTGGGAAAATTTTATAAATATTAGATAATTTGTCCCATCAGGCATGCCTAAAAATCTTGAACCAAAATCTATGTATTCTATAAAATATGCCCTAAACTCTGGTCAAGATTGGATGACTATGATTTCTCATAAGCTCAACCTCTAGATAAGGTTGATTCATTATGGTTATGGAAAAATTAAAACAATGTTTAAGATTAAAGAAATAAAGGAAAGGGTTAGAAAGGAGAGAGGGTTTAAAGAATGCTTAAAATATGGATGGAGTATAACTTTACAACAATGAGATATACTATAATAGGATATTTAAAAATAAATTAAAGCAAAGCTTATTAGAACAACCAGTAGAGGATACCTAAGTTCCAATCCCACGGGCATGCCCATGCATAGCCAGTAGCCCAATCTGATTCCTTTGCGTGTTGCACTTGACTTATGATAGTGACCTATTTCCTACTTATCTGATGGTTCCCTTAATGCCATGTGTTGAACCATACTAACAAATATGATGCGAACCATGTGCATTCGAAGGTTCCCATATCATGTTGGATTACCATTAATGATACAGTGGATGTTTTGGAAGCCTTCGCTGATAGTTTAAACCCTAAAAACTGCACTGAAAGTTACTAAAAATTGTGATTGTAACCAATTCATCTATGTAACCAAAAAAAATAAAAGCATTACAAATTTTATTAAGCTTAGTTTTTTTATTTTATTTTACATGGTGGAATCGATAGCCACCACAATGATTCGAGCATGCTACCCTTATTTATTGCTGCAACAGTATTTGTGCTATTCACCTCGAAAGCCACCACACATTACTCCATGCAATCTAAACCCTATAACCACCATGCATTAAGTTTAGGTTATATACTTTAATCGTTCTAAATAATTCATGAAAGATAATCTAACTAGCAATCAAATTATACAAAAGTTGCTTTGACAAAATTCATCATTCATAAAGCATAAAATAAAAATGTATTAAAGTATACAATTCATAAATAAAAAAATTGAAAATGCTAACACCAATGGAGACCAAACAATTTTTACTTTGATTGATTGCAAAATAGAGTATAGAGCATATGCCAAGAAAATGCTAAAGAGTCAAACCTTGTGTTGAAGAGTTCTTAGCTATTTATAAAATTATAATGTTTTTTATGTTATTCTCCAGCATTACAATGGGGACCTTACTCTAAACTAATAAGGATAGGTATGATCTGACTTGCACATTTGAAGAGTGTGTCTATCATGTTATTGCTTAGTCTAGCTAAAATATCTTGATTCTGATGAACATGTTGTCATTCTTAATATTTTCTTACAATGGAATTCATGCATCCTTCAAAACCTAAGTGTTTTTGGTGGTTGCAACATTTTACCACAACTAGTAAGAGGTGCCAGCTCAACTTGACCATTTTGATTTGGACGACTGTGTAAGATGTGTAGATATTGCTAGAAGAGATATGTTTAGGAGTTTGATCATTCATCGTTGGGCTTGGCGTTGTAACCAAGATCTTGGAGTATAGGTCAGGGTTTCTCAGAGTGTTACTAACATCATATTTAGAGAATCCTGATCTTATATTATTCAAGTTTTGTGTTATCTTTTGGGTTTGGTTGAGGTTTGGTGTGTCGTCAATATTTGTAGATATTAGATCTAAGTTGTCGATATTGTTATAATAGTAAATATAGTAAAATTAATAATAATAATAATAAATTAAAAATATATAAATAATAAAAATATAATAAAATATTTATTTTATACTTTATTATTATACAATTGATAAAAACAATCCCCTTCCTTTGTTCAAGATTTGGCTCTTCTTAGGAAGGTCCAAGTTTCAAACTGTAATGTGTATAGTTGTGTGTTAATCCCCTATTGATAAGTGTAGCTCTCGAGTCTTACAAGGGTCATGTCTAGAAGGGGACTACTCAGCCCTATACTATGGTTGTAAGAGTTTATAACACCACAAATCCAAAAAATAAATAAAAATTTACCTTTAATCTATAATATTGATGTAAGAGTTAGGTGAGATTCCAATAAAAGGGATACTAATATAAAAGTTAAGTGAGAGGACAAATAAAAATATAAAATATTAATTATTTAACATAACATTTTTTTAGTGCAATTTACACAAAAAATTTAAAAAAAATGTAATTAACTATGAGGTCTTGTAAGAATATTGGGAAGAAGTTTGTTTGACTAGAATTGTAGAGTACATGCAGTAAAGCTAGGATTTACAAAGTGAAGCACAGAGAAGAAAAAAAACACAAGTGACAGTAATTTATTTTTTTGGAAAAATATTTCATTTGTTGGAGGAACAAATTTTGGGGAAGACAAAAAATCCTAGCATCGATCGATTTTTCTAGGAGATATCACGAGTATCAGTTCAGATACGGTACTCTTTGGTTGTAGCTTTGAAAATATTTCATTGGTTAGGGCTTTAAAAATAGGGACATCTTCTTTGGGAAGTGATTTATGGTAGTTTTTTGGTTGCAATGAAAATTATAGCCTCCCATTTCAAACAATTTGGAAATGAGGCCTTCTCCATGTTTTCACAATAGTTTTCCTTTGATGAGGAGAAACTAGATCATATATGTCAAGTGCTTAAAGCGAGAAAAACACCCCGTCCAAAACCACCTCCTCGCTCTAACAATGGTACATTTGTGTCCAAGTTAGATGAGCCTCCTATGATTGAACTACCTCCAACCCTAATCCAATAGCCTTTGGTAACGCTTTCCACCCAAGCCCTTGCATGTAAATTTGTAGGAATATGGCCTAGTCCAATCACAATCCATAAATGGATTAACATACATTGGGGGGAATTCCCTCTTATAAATTCATGATGATGGGTAGGGATACTTTGTTGTTACATTTACATTTGTGGAGGACAAGAGCACTACATTTCATAGAGTTCCCTGGTTTATGGGATCCAACCCACTCTACATGACCCCGTGGAGCATGACATTTGATCCTCAAGAGGAGGAGCCTAAAGAAGTTTATGTCTAGGTGAGGTTACCATTTTTGCCATTGCACCTATGGAACAAAACTTCGATGGAATTAATAGGTAATTATATTGGAACGTTCATTGGCTAGGCTCCTCCAAAGGTCAATAACACTATATGTGCACACATCTATGTGTAATTCAATCTAAAAAAGGGTTTACTTGAGCATATTGGAATAAAGGTGTTTGATTGGGTACATATCCAACCCTTGGAATACGATCATATACCATTAAAGTGTATAACCAACCATGATAATGGGAATTTCTCATGAAACTACCCAGTTAAACAAGCATAGGAAACAAAAAAGGAAGAACTCGAATTCTAGGAAGTCAAAAGTAGACCGTGCAAATCAAGAAGCAAGAATCAACAACCTCAACCATGGGATCAAAAAAGCTTCCAAAACAAAACTAAATTTGTAAGTCTTAATGAAGGATAAAAGGAAATCACCTCTCTAGATGTGATGGCTCCTAAATATCAAGAGAAGATACCTAAAATTGAATCTGACAACCCACCATAGATCTTAGGAGATACACCAGTGAACACAAAAGTTGGAGAAGAAACTAATGGAAACTCAGAGAAAGAGGTAGAAGAAAAAACAAGTGGAGGAAATAGTGATTCCCGAGGGCTTGCCAACCACATGATATATAGCAAAAAATTGAACCAATAACTTAGAAATGAGCAAGCACAAAAATACTTGCAACCCAAAACCCAGGTCATAATTGAGGAGATCTTCATAAAAAATAAGAAGCAATCCAAAAAATAAATATTATGTCATGGAACTGTAGGGTACTAGGAAGTTTTATGAAAAAAACTATCTCAAAATTCTAATACATGAGCAAAATCCAACAATAGTTTGTATTCAAGAAACAAAAATAGTAAAGGAAATACTGACTATAGATTAGTAGCAGATATAGGCACAATTAGAATTGATAACCATTGATTCTGTGGGAGCTTCAGGAGGACTGGCTTTGGCTTAGGACCCACAATAATTAGTTTATAGCTTACAACATAAGCATAATAACTAGATAGGTATAAAATTCATCTTACCAGATGGAACTACTGTAGCAGTAATAAATTTTTATGGTCTAAATCATCCTATCTAGAAAAGAGAAGCATGGAAAAACTTAGCATAATGGCTAGACAATGAGAAGTTTGACAACATAATACTGGGAGGAGATATCAACATGATTCTCTTCCACTAGGAGAAGGTTGGGGAAATTTTAGCAAGGAATCCAAATAGAGATATGCTCAATCAAATTATGGTATATGGAAGCTTACAAGACATTCAATCAACCAAAATAAAGTACACTTGGAGAAATAGAAGAGCAGGGGTAAACTATATTGTAGAAAAATTGGATAGATTTTTTATCAGTGAAAATATCCTAAAAAAATTTCCCTCACTTCTTTTCATATCATTAAGAACTCTATCTTATATCATAAGCCAATTGTCTTGGATATTAGCCAAATCCTACAACCTCAAAAAAAATCCTTTTAAATACAACTCTAAATAGGTAGTAGAAGAAGATTTCAATGAACTTGTGGAAATCACTTGGAACCAATAGGTCCAATCCACCAACCCCCAAGAAAAATGGAAAAGCAAAATTTAAATATTGAAGCATGTGATAAAAAATGGTTGGCAGAAAAAGTGAGTCAAACCAGACAAGAAGAAGTTAATGCAATAACTAGAGTAGCTAGAAATAGAAATTGGGGATCATCCTAGTCAACCATGGCAAAAAGATGCAAGAAATAATCTGATTCAAAATATTAATATATTAAGCACTTAAGAAGAAATGCATTGGAGGCTTAGATCTCGAATGGTTTGGCTAAGCAAGGGGGATAGAAACACCAAATATTTTTATATAAAAACCATGCAACATTACCAAAGGAACACGATCAAGGAGATAGAGCATGAAGGAACCACTTATATAGATAGGGAGAAAATTAAGGAAATTGCAAATAAACATTACTCAGCTCTGCTCTCTAAATAAAATAGTAACCCACATTCCCAAGGAATACTGCTACAACATATATCAACAATATTAAGTTTTAAAGAAAAACATGATCTCAATTTAGCCAATCACTATAGAGGAACTTAAGGAGGTTATAACAACTCTACCAAAGGACAAAGCTCATGGACTTGATGGATTCACAAACAACTTTTACCAACAATACATACACATCATCAGAGAATATTTTCTACACATGATTAAGGATGTTAGGGTCAAAGGTAAGCTTCTTGGAGGCATAAAATCCACCTTTCTAGCATTTATTCCTAAAGAAACATATGGCACTATTTTCTCTAAATTCAGATCAATTTCTCTATGTAACTCTTCCTATAAAATTATTACCAAATTTTTGGCCAATAGAATTGTAGCACCCTAAAATTGGTGCAATAAAACTTAGCAAATAATTAAAATTACCTTAGTAATAATTCAAATTCAAATTTCAACCCCAAAACCGCTCCAAAACCGCCTACAACCCGTTTCCTCATTTTCCGTGCCATTTTTAGAGTTTGTTTTGTCCGTTGGACGATATCGTCGCCGATCAGACGATATCGCCTCAGATCGGACGAATTCGTCTAGAGAAGAACGTCCAGACGATTTCGTCCCAAAACTGATTTTTCATAATTAGCTTCTGTTTCAACGGCGTCTCTAATCTGGGCAGAAGCGTGTCTGCATCGTTAGAGACCTCCCCCGTTGGAGATCTCCCAAATTGGGATGATCCCCAACCTCCTAACCTCCCTCCTAAGCCTATTTAAACCTTAGGACCCCCCTTGACATCCCCCTGGCTGAATTTCCCTGTAATTTGATCTTTGCGTGCATTATAATACCCTGGATCATTATCTGCATTTGTGCTTTTCGGATTTTCTTGCAGGAACTTTGTCATTCTTCAGCTGGAGCAAGCTCAGATCGTCGCAGATGATCCTATACAAATCTCGGACGATCACGTCCCAATTCGAGATGATTTTGACTGCAGTCAACATTGGGGGCAATTATTGCCCAGAGTTTGCATTTTTCTCTTCTCGTCTGCTATTTTATTCTGCATTTAGATCAGTTTATTGTTATTTTCTGCTATTCTGCATCTTGGAGTTCACCCATATAGCTTAAGTACATAATAAAATCATGATTAGCTATTAAAGCATGATAATTTACTTGCATTTCTATTTGGGATTATCTTATTAACATCATTTTGTCATTTCACATCATTTTCCTTTATCAACATAGCTGCATTTTCTGTATTCTGTGTCCATTTCTCTGATTGCAGGTCTCTGACGAATTCGTCTGATGAATTCGTCAGATCTCAGACGATCCTGTCAGATCGGAGATGATCCTGTCAAATTCAAGACGATCTTGACTGCTTCAAAAATTAGAACCTCCATCAGACATCCGGAATCAGGTATGGATTTCTTCACTTAATTTATTCTCTATGTTTTTTGTTTAAATCTATTTTCTGTCTTCATTTAAATCTGCATTTTCATATAGAACAACTTAGATTCATTTGGCCAAACCTAGGACTTGGATGATTAAAGCTAAAATTGAACACATTAAACTCATTCCCAACCTAGGCGTGGAAACTGCCACTAAACGTTTCCTGGTGAACCCCACCATCCGTCGAAAAATCACCTTAATACCCCTCCCCCGAGAGGCGGGACCTTCAAAGGGCCTCTCAGTCCGAGGTACCATCCCATCCTTCTCGCATCCCCCTTCTGGGCGCGGATCCTTTAGCCTGAAGGTAAGGGTGCGAAAAATTTGGAACGATACATTTTGGTGAACCCGACGTGAAACTAAAACCTTTTGAAAACAAAAACAAAAAAAACATAGATGCATTTAAAATCATTAGAAAACTACTAAGTTGCATATCATGTTTAGATGGTAGCTCCTAAGAAAAGACTAGCAGTTACTATAAATGTTGAAAACCAATTAGCAGCCATAGAAATTAATTTTGTGCTTAGTGTGCCTGAAACAGATAGAAACCAACTTTTGTGGGATGAACTTAATAGGAGACTAGATCTCATTTCATCTAGGTCAACTGAACTTAGGCAAATCAAGAGGTTTGTCCTAGATAGAATCCTGGATCCCGATCAACTCATTTTTTATCATGAACTTCAGAGAGCTTGCCATAGGTGGTTAGCTTATAGGAGAGCTCTTGTGTCTTCGGAATTGTTCACCTTCGAGGAATACCTCGAGAACGCAGCCGTTATACACCAATTCCTAGGTCGTGTAGAAGACCAAGAGGTCGTTCTTACGGATAGGGAAAGGTGGAGGAGAGTTCCTAGAGTTGTGTTATATCGAGAGTATTGCCACGAACTTTATTTCTACCAACCAGAGTCTGAGACAGATAATATCACTATAGCACTTTTTGTCAAATTCTTGAAAGAAAATTTTCAATTTGAAGAAGAACATTTCATGACTCTTGAAGAACTTGAGCCCGTTAATGATATTTATAAATTGTTTATAGAAAACTAGATCATTGCTTTCATTATTATTATTTCTTGCATTTAGTGTGTTGTTTGTTACCTTTATAATATTGTTATAAAAACAAGAAAAACCAAAAACATAACAAAACCAAAACATTTTATTTTAAATACTATAGTAGGTATATAATTAAAATATATACCTCTTAAGCTTGTTGCATATATATATATATATATATATATATATATAAAAAATAAAATGTCTGAAATCTAAATTTAAGCACAATGACTAGACTTAGGAATGGTAAACAAACTGAAGAAGAAGAAGAAGAAGATTGGTTAGGAAAGAAAACAAAAAAATCAAATGCCCTTCTTGAGGATCCAATTCCGGAAGGAGAAATTCTAGAACAGCCAGAAGATGAGCTTGTTGTAGATGAACAAGAAGAAAATGTTAGAGAGGAAGGATCCTCATCCCCTAGAATGGCTCCAGATGGAACTATTGCTTTTGATAACTTAGATCATTTTTGGAAATTTTTCAATAATAATATTGGTGCTCTTAATATGGCAGTTCGTATTGATAGAGGCCAAATTAGTGACACTCAAGCAGCCATGGAAGATATGTTTAACATACACACTAATCCCTTGTCCTTTGTTGATCAAGAAAGTGATAAAGCTGGACCATCCAATAGAGATATGGTCACTATGATTCAACACATGCAACAGCAACAGGTTACCCAACCCCCTAAGGAACCTGTTATTGAGCCTAAAATCATTCCCACACAAAAGAGACCTTCATTCACTGCTTTATTTCGCCAAACTATTGATCAATATGCTTCAAATCGACAAAAACCTAAAATGAAGCCAAACACCAATTTTCAACAATCCGGGATACAACATAATACAACTTCAAAACTTCTTCATAACACCCTTCCTACCAACAATTTACACAATAGCAATATAGCATCTAATCTTCATGTCCCTCCATCATATGCTCACAAATCCCATATTAATGCCCTACCGAACCAATATGGTGGGCAAACCAGTAATCTGGAAGCCATGGTGAAACAGTTAGCTTCCCGCATGGACCAGATAGATCCCTACCGTCCCTCGTACAATTATCGAGAGATGTGTAGTCAGCCTTTGGATCCCATAGTTGTAGCACAACCATACCCTAAACACTTTCCCATGCCCGTCCTGCCTATATATAAAGGAACCGAAGATCCCATAGAGCATCTTCGCATGTTTAGGATAGCATGTCATGATATATCACATGATGACTTGCTATTACTAAAAATGTTCCCAAAAAGTTTAGGAGGAATGGCATTAGAGTGGTACTATCAATTGCCCACTCATTCTTTGAGAAATTTTGAAGAAACAACTGAATCTTTTGTCCATCAATTTAGTGCCTACATCGAGAGGCATGTGACCATTAAAGATTTATACAACTTAAAACAAGACAAAGATGAATGTTTTGCTGATTTCTTAGCTAGATGGAGGCAGTTGACAGGAAAACTGCACTTTGTGCTACCTTATAGGGAAATGTTGGATATTTTTATTAATAATTTGCAAGAACAAATATCCTATGAGTTATCAACTGCTACCTTAACTACCTTCGATCAAGCTATAGACTTAGCTCGAAGGGTGGAAGATGCTCTCATTAGGAGAGGTCAGCTAAAAAAGAAAGATGATGAGAAAACATCCAGAAATCAATATAAAAACAAACAAGTTGTAGGTGACGGAGTCACTGATAGTAGAAATGTTGCTAATATCAATACAACGAAAACAACGGAGAAGTTCATATTGAAACCTCCTGATAAACCACCCCGAGAATTTACTAGATTGAATCAACCTTTATCAACCATTCTTCCTCAATTACTAGCACGAGGCTTGATTCAATTACCAGCTATCCGGGAACCTGATCCAACTATACCCGGATACAGAGCTGATTTACATTGTGATTTCCATAGAGGACCTGGACACTCTACAAACTCTTGTAAAATATTGAAACATAAAATACAAGATCTGATTGATAATAATGAAATGGAGGTGCAAGCCTTCCAACCTAAACAAAATGCTCCTAATAATGCTCAAAAGAACATTCCCCAAAATCAGAATCAAAATGCTAATCAATCATTGGACATATTTCAACATCCTTTACCACAACATGGTAAAGAGGTGGCTAATCAAATCGAACATCATAATGTTCCCCCTCCTACCCGATATGTAGGGACTATTAGCGGACAATTATCTGTTCAGGATCCTCAAATATTTGGCACAACTTTATCCATGGTCACGACCAGGCCCCTACATAATATTCAAACACCGGATCCTAGTGATGTAGAATCGGATACTGAAAGTGAAATAGACATCACCTCAAATCAATCGAATAGTTCTAAAAATGAATCAGACCCTATTCAACCTATCACAGATTCTATGGTTCCAGAAGAACCATTTCCTAGAAGAGTTACTACTCGACCCTCTTCTAATCAGTTCCTTCCTAATGAACAAGCCATAAACGCTCAACCGAGACCAGTTCAACGTCTTCAATATAACATTGTAGGTACCATCGGAGTTGTTACCAGACAAGAGGCTCAAAACTCTCAACAGGATCAAACTCGGAATGATGGATCAGCTCCATTTGTTTTGAAAAATCCCAATAAAGGGAATCATATGTCTAATGTTCAACCTAAGCCTCCTTACAATATTAATGAACAATTATCCAATACTACAGCCAGAATTTCCCTTTTGGACTTGTTAAGATCTTCTCCTACCCATAGGGATGAGTTAATGCTTACATTAAGCCAAATGATGGTACCTCAAAATATTCAACCCGAAGCCATGTCCAATACTATCATCACTCGAGAAGTCGATTGTATTGACTTTCGAGATAAAGATATCCCACAACATAGTTTACATAAGGATAACCCCTTATATATTACTGCCCTAATTGGAGATGTAGCTGTTAAACGAGTCTTGATTGATAATGGTTCATCTTTAAACATATGCACTTTTGACTTCTACCAAAGATTTGGGTTTAGAAGTGATGAAATGAAAAGAACGGATATGATTATCAAAGCCTTCAATGACGAGACACAAGAAACGTGTGGAGTCATTACTATACCCTTGCAAGTTGGTCCTAGAACCCTAGATACAACCGTGTTTATTGTACATTGCCCTGCATCGTACAATATACTTTTGGGTCGCCCTTGGATCAATGCGATGCGAGCGGTTCCCTCCACTTTACATCAGTGTGTTAAATTTGAATTTAAAAACCAGTTGGTTACCATTCATGGTGATCCTAGACCCTTTGATATGTGTGCTTTGGCAGAACCTGTTGGAGTGCAATTTTGCCCCGCTCTATCATCCACACATCCTAATTCTTATCATCCATCCAAACGTGTGAAACACACACCCATAACATCATCTACCCCATCAACTACACCTATACATTTAACTCAACCATCTTCTAAACAAACCACACTAGAACCTCAAAAAGATCTTAAATCCACAACCAATCCTTCATGTTCCATCCCTATAATTTCAAAACCTATAGACCCATTTATTAACACCTCCACATTATCTACATCTATCATACCTTCCACATCTAAAGATATAGGGAATGATCCTTCTACATCTTATGCTCTTTTTGATGAACTCTTACCTGATTTATCTAAAATTCTTATATCAGAAAAAACAAATGCTTCTATGCAAGATTCCATTATCTTAAGTAATTTGCCACCATCTCCTCGTACTTTGGGCCTCCCACAACCTATGGGAAGTACTTACCAAGTCGGGAGTTGTGCTTTTATTTATAAAGGATATGATTGGGGAAGAATACCCCGAAACATCAAGACACATTGTGATGGATATGCTAGATGCTATTTTGCTAATGAATATATCAAAGCTAAACCCATAATGCTTAAAATGGGATATAAAGGGAAAGGCTTGGGACCTTTCCAAAATGGTATGAAAGAACCTTTTGAGGTAGAACCATGGCCCGCCCGATGTGGTGTGGGCCTATTTCCTAGTAAGGGTCAACCCTTCCCTTTTGAAGATGATGATCAACTCATATGTTATCAAGATTATTTAGATGGGCGTGATGATTTGCCTCTAAAAAATCAGCCATTTACATGTAATATGCTATCCATAGCTTACCCTGAAATGATTGTTGAATCCGATGATGAGTTGGAAGGAGATATTTTCCATGATGTCTCCGTTGAAGAGTTGTTACACAATGGTTTTTATTTTGATGGTTCTATACCTACTATAGCCCAGCTTGAGGCCACGACTCCTCAAGATGAATTATCCAACTTAACCTTAAAATAATTACAAGAATTGGGCGTTTCACCCACCCCACCTAATTTTGAAAGAGATCTACACATGGAAGTAGAAAACGTCATTAAAGTTAACATTGGAACTGAGGATAATCCCCACATAATCAATATTGGATCAGAATTAAGTCAAGAAAAACAAGAGCAATACATTGCATTTCTTAAAAACTATGAAGATGTCTTCGCTTGGACATATGAAGATATGCCAGGTTTAGACCCTTCTGTAGTCATGCATCACCTAGTAGTCCATCCGGATGCTAAACCTGTTAAACAAAAACTTAGAAAAATGCATCCCAAAGTGGCCCTGCTAGTCAAAGGGGAGTTAGAAAAACTCCTGAATGTTGTTTTTATACAAGCTATTGATTATGCTTGAATGGATCTCGAATGTAGTTCCAGTCACCAAGAAAGAAGCTACCAAAGTTAGGGTTTGACAAGACTTTAGAGATATTAACGCTGCATGCCCTAAAGATGATTTTCCTCTTCCAAACATGGATCAAATCATTGACTTTACTACTGGGAGTGGAATGATGTCCCTAATGGATGGATTTTTTGGTTATAATCAGATCAGGATAGCTCCTGAAGATCAGGCTAAAACAGCCTTTATTACCCCTTGGGGTACCTTTTGTTGGAAAGTGATGCCATTTGGTTTAAAGAATGCAGGTGCAACCTATCAACGAGCTATGACTTATATCTTTCATGACATGATGCATGATATCCTACATGATTATGTAGATGATATTATAGCTCGCTCTATTAATGAAGATGATCATTTAGATGATTTGAGAAAAGTATTTAATCGGTTAAGAGAATATCTTATTCGATTAAATCCAGCTAAATGTATATTCGGAGTCAAGTCCGGTAAACTATTAGGGGTTTTAGTTTCTTTACGTGGTATCAAAATCGACCCTCTCAAGATTGTGGCTATCACTGATATGCCCGCACCTACCAATATATCTGAGTTACGAAGTTTACAAGGTAAGCTTCAAGCTATCCGTCGCTTCATCGATAAGCTGGCGGACAAAACCGGTCCCTTTCTTAAGCTTCTTAAGAAGGATGTCCCTTTTAATTGGGACGACGAATGTAAGGAAGCTTTTGAACTTCTCAAACAATACCTCCTTAACCCACCTGTGCTTTCACCGCCTAGATCTGATCGCCCATTTATCCTGTATATTTCAGCTTCAGATTTTGCTTTAGGAGCTATGTTAGCTCAACTTGATGATGAGAAAAGAGAGCGTGCTAATTATTACATTAGCAGAACCCTCATCAGTTATGAAACCCGTTATACCATATTAGAGAAATTATGTCTAGCAGTCATATTTTCTACGCAGAAATTATGCCATTATATGCTCAGTCAAAAAACGTATGTCATTGCCAAATATGATCCCTTGCGGTATCTCATGAGTCGACCTTATTTATCGGGTCGAACAACAAAGTGGGTTCTTGCTCTAAGCGAGTTTGAACTCACGTTCATAGGACAGAAGTCTGTTAAGGGTCAAATCATAGCAGATCAATTAGTTGCTGCACCCTTAGAGTCTACCCATCCCCTCATCATTGAGTTTCCTGATGAATGCCTTCAATTAGAGGCAGACCATGTTGAACAATGGTCCTTATACTTTGATGGAGCCCGATGCATGAGTGGGGCTGGTGCGGGTATTATTTTAATATCTCCACAAAAACACATTATTCCTCTGTCCTTCAAATTAACATTTGCTTGCACCAATAATACTGCTGAATATGAAGCTCTAATCCTTGGATTACGAGCTGCCTTGGCACTAAAAATTAAACATCTGCTAGTTTTTGGTGATTCTCAACTTGTTATAAACCAAATTAATGAAGTTTATCAGACCAGAGATGATAAATTATGCCCATATAAAGCATATGTTTTACAATTAATATCTCTATTTGATAAAGTTACCTTGGAAGCTATTCCTCGAACTAGCAACCGTGCGGCTGACGCTATGGCCGCAGTTGCATCTCTTCTGCCCTTGGAGTTAGATGACGAATATGCCACCATCATTATTCATCGACTCCAGGAACCCGCTTCAAATAAGTCATGCTTAGAACCTTTGGATGTGTTTCTAATCAATGAAACTACTCCTCGAACCTTGGTATACGGATATATTTGATTTTCTTCAAAATGGGACTTTCCCTGCCAGTTCTAATAGAAACCAACATCGGTTATTACGTAGACGAGCAAGTCGATTTGTAATAATTGGCAATACTTTATATAGGAGATCTTTTGAAGGTATCCTCTTGAGATGTTTGAATCTAGAAGAATCCAAATCAGCTTTGAGTGAAGCCCACGATGGATCTTGTGGAGGACACTTCAGTGGTAGTGTCATTGCTAAAAAGCTCCTTAGGATAGGCTACTTTTGGCCTACCATGGAGAATGATGCACATGATTATGTGCGCCATTGCGACAAGTGCCAGAAACATGCTGACCTTGTCCATGCCCCTGCACAAGAACTACAGGCTATTTCATCTCCTTGGCCCTTTTCAAAATGGGGCTTAGACATTATTGGCAAAATTAATCCTGTGTCATCCGATGGACACAAATTCATCATAACCGCCATCGAGTATTTCACGAAGTGGGTTGAAGCTATGCCTTTAGCTTCCTGCACTGGAACACAAGTCTCTAAATTTATTTTTAATCAAATCATTTGTAGGTTCGGAATTCCTGCAAATCTCATCTCAGACAATGGAACTTGTTTCAAAAATAAAGATGTTAAGAAATTATGCCAAAAATATAAGATTCAACATCGCTGGTCCACTCCCTATTATCCTCAGGGTAATGGTCAAGCAAAAGCATCTAACAAAACCTTAATCAAAATTCTTAAAATATTGGTCAATAAATCTGGCCGTGACTGGCACATTCAATTATATCCAGCTTTGTGGGCCTATCGAACTAGTGTTCGAACTCCCACTGGAACTTCACCTTTTGTCTTGGTTTATGGCGCTTGAAGCTATTTTTCCCTTTGAATTAGAAGTTCCTTCTTTGGCTCTACTACTTCAAGATACCGAAGTAGGAGATGAATATCGAGCTGGCAGACTCAGTCATCTGGAACTCCTAGATGAAAAGCGCATCAATGCTTTGGAGCATCTTCGTGCCTACCAAAACAAGCTTAAAAGATCATATGCTAAGAAAGTTCGTCATCGATCCTTTGAGGTCGGCGACCTTGTTTTAAAAGAAAATCAAAAAAATACTAATGCAACTAAAGACCTTAAAGGTAAATTTGAGCCCAAGTGGCTTGGACCATATATTATCACTGCTAAATTTGAATCGGGAGCATACAAATTAGCTACCTTAGATGGTAAAGATTTAAAAGAACCTATGAATATTATGCATCTTAAGCGATATTACGCATAAAATTTGGTCATTTCATCATTTGTATATATTTTGCATGTTGTCTCATTTTAAAAATATATATAAAACTGTTTAAACAAAAACAAACAAAAATAAAAGTAAAAACAACAATATTATTGACTCTTTCGAAACCAAAAAAAAATAGAGAAGAAAGAGAGAGTCAAAATTATCAAACTCCTCAAAAGTATTTGTTGTATATATTTCTTCTTGAAGTATTGCAGTTATATTTTCAAATTATTTTGGATAAATTAGCATTTATTTGGAATCCCTCACTTTTGCAAACACAAAAATAAATATCTTGATTTTATCTGGCATGATTACTAATCTCTCTTATATCAAAGTCCACAAAATTCAATTAAATAAAGTTTGAGCACAGAGAATTGATCTTGTTATTTACTTAAACCAAGCATATCCTTTCACAATAAAATGATTATATTTGTAATGTCCATGCTATGCTACATAGTAGAAGTGGTTTCTTGAGCGAAAAGTTTCCCCTGCTATCCTATCATGCACATGGTCTAGAATCTTTGAGAATTGACAAAAGGACAAGCTCACCCCTACCCGGAATAAAAATCCCTTGCTCTACAGCTAATCCGAGCAAGTATCCCTAGCATAGGAAGAAAAGAAAAGTTCAAGAAAAAGAGAAAAAGAAAAAAGTTATTTCAGCATTATCTCAAATATCAAGCAAAAAAAAAAAGTACAAAAAAAAAAAAAAAAAAAAGAAAAGAAAGCAAAAGAAAGCCAAAAGCAAAAGCAATAAAATCCCTTTCCCTACCCATTGAAAAGAAAAGAAGGGTTGATGAGCTTGAATCCCTGGAATTCTCAATTATTCGAAAACTGTGAGGTAAGCCCCATAACAGGTGGTTTGTGCCCAACCCGCTTGGCCTTGGGTAACTCCTAGCGTGGTGATATGTCTGTCACATTAGCGACCTTCTTTTGTATAGACCTATGTCTGCTTATGGATTAGCTAGCTCTTGATAACCCGACTTACATAGTAGTCTGGTACGGTTATATGCATCTAAATCATGGTTAATGAACACTTATTTGGTTAATTCAAATCACTTGTATCAAATTATCTTGCTCAAAACTGGTAAATGAACAATGCAATTGCACACACATTTGTATTTGAGAGATTTTGTGTATCATTATGATAAATCAAGATCGGAAATGAACTCACATACGCACATGGGATTCCTTATAAATCTAACTTTTGTCTTTAAGATACTTTGAAATATTTTTGCAAATTGTTTGGAATAATTTCATTTTCTTATTTGAGAACAATTGTTTAGTATAAAGACAACTACATGCATTATCAAAAAAATCAAAATCATTTTCAAAAACATGCAATAAAGTTACATTTATATATAACTTTTTGACTTTCACGACGATGGTATAGTTCCAAAACCAAAATTGGAATTTTATGCCTAGCGCAAGTCCTCATCTTCATATTTTCTGTTTATTTTCAAAAATTAAAAATCAACCATGCAATAAAACTATTATTTTCTTCTTTGGATTTCGCGATGATGGTATAAGTTTATACCTAAATATTCTATGCCTAGCGCAAACCATTGTACCAATTTTATTTCCCATTTATTTAAATGCATCAAAACATATGACTTAAATCATTATGTTACACAATTATGCTTCAAACAAACAAACACTTATTCCATTTCATGTCATTATGTCAAACTTCAATTTTGCAATGATGGTATAATTCCTAGGGAATTATTCAAAAATTTTATCACACTTAGGAATTTATGCCTAGCAAAAGTCATTTTAAAATATTTCATGCATAATATTTTCATGGAAATCTGAAAACAAATCATCATCATCATCATCATCATTTGCATCATCACAACAAAGTCTTAAGACAGTCTCTTAAGCACTCTTTTACTTTTAGCAATATTTCTATACCAGGATTAGCTTGACGACCGAGTGAGCGGCGACTCCATGAAATGGTCTATAATAGCGACAATGTCCTTTGAAATTATTGTTAGAAGTCCCTTTTATTTTTATCAAATTATCCCACAAACAACCAATTTGTTTACATCAGATTATTTCATTTAAATTTTAAAAGCATGACATTCAAACCATAATATTTCCAAATGACATAATTACATGAATCATCAAATCAATCACACCAAAACATTAAAGCATCATACAAACACATAAGACAAGTCATATGATCAAAAATATCTCATCTATATATATATCAACAATATCTACATCATCTCAAAACTGGATCGGTATGCCACAATCTGTACCTCGGCATACTCAATCCTCTATCAAAAAATAATAATAAACACTATGTATCAATCTGTGCAGTGCAATCTATAGCAGCTAGCCTCGAGAACCCCTCGAGCTCTCAGCCTCATCTCCTCCCCTGCCCTGAGGTGGACGAGGTGGCCCCATCGTAGTCCGTGTGGTGCTATGAGTCCTGGACTCTGATCGTGATGATGTCCTCGATGACCTCATCATGATAGGCTCCACAATATGGGCCGACAGCGGTAACCTCTGCCCCTATGGTACCATATGGTGGTATAGCGTCTGATAGAATGTGATCTGGGCAATAGCCCATGCTAAGTCCCGAGTGCTCGCCCCTCCGCTCCGTGCTCTGAGGCGTGCGACCTCATCTCTGAGTTGTGTGGCCTCCTCTCGGTGTCGTGCAGCCTCATCCTACAAAGTCTGCACCTGAGCCTAGAGACGGACAGTCTCCACCCGAAGAGTAGCCATCTCGCTACTCTCTCCTACCTCGACACCCTTGCCCTTATCGGGCGATGGTGGCCTCTCTCTCCGTGGAGAAGGGGGTCTCTCCTCCCTCCTCTCCCGCTGTCATGGCCTCTGCTGAGCCTGTGGCCTCCTCTGCTCTCTCCCACCGTGACCCTATGCCACCTCAATGGCCGCCTGGCGCCGCCTCCCCATCCGATGCACAACTACGTGAATCGGACCCTGAGCCCTCGTCATCCGAGGAGGGCGGATGCCTGAGTACCAGGCATCGTAGCCATCAGCAACCCTTGCATCATCCCCATCCACTGGCTGAATGGGGGCATCGTCCGCGTCCTCACTCTAGAAGCGCTGCATATCTGGAGCCCCATTGACTGTAGTGTTATCCCGGATGGTCCAAGAAAACTCGTAGTCCCTGAGAGATGGGATCCCCTGCTGTAGACCGAACTGCCTCAAAACTTGGTCATAGCGGTGGAGCTCCACCTCTCCCCTCTCCATCCTCAGCCAACAGGTTTGCCTAACGCGAGCCAGCTCCTGTCCATCCTCGGCCCACCCTGGATGATCTCTCCAAGGCCTCCAGGTGATCTGGTCGGAGACAAGGTCATCAAGTAGTCTCCGGGACATTGGCAGATCTATCCACCGTTGTGACCCTCTTCGGAGCCACCAGTAGAAAGCTCGGGGCCTCTCCCCATCAATCCCTATCAGTGGGAGCCCTACCGGCCTCCGCACCGTGATGTGCTCCTAGCACCAAACCTGTAGTAGTGATGTCATGACCAGACATCGACCGCCCTTGTATACGACCCCATGCGGGATCCTATACAATCGACATAGTACAAAGCTCCCCCAAGCAAACCTGTACCCATGGTCTCTCATGTCGTAGACCACATCTATCGCTAGCCATGGTACTCTGCATCCACTCTGATGGCATAGCAGCAGACCACCTACCACCCCAACCAAAACTTGTGTCAGTCTAGATGCCCCAAGCATCTGGCGTAGCGACTCGATGTTCACTCCGCCCTTCTCCAGGGCGAAGCTCGGATCTCCGCACAGTCACATCATCGCATGGCCCTGATTGGCCATGGGAGTTATTAGCCATCCTTGTATGGGGATCCTCAAAATCCTCCATACATCCTCCAATGTGGGAGTCATCTCCCTTTTCGGTAATCGAAAACAAGAAGAACCCGGATACCACCTCTCTGCTAGGGCTGTCAATAGCCCCATATCTGTAGAAACCTGTGGCATATCCGCCACATGCTGCAAGCCGACTTGAGCCAACTGATCTCGCTCTGCCTGAGATAGAGCGGCCAAGTCATCCCTCAGCCCACCGTATTTCCATTCTCTGCTCTTTAGTAATCCTCTCTACAACATAAACAACAAAACAATAAAAATCATTAATAAAACAATGATTAAAAATGCAAGTAAAACAAGTTCAATTTCATACAAATGATGATATCATCCACTATTGGACGATATCATCCAAAATTTGAGCAAATTCATCTCCGATTTCGCAAGAGGGAATCATCCCTTATTGGATGAAATCGTCCCCATATCATTGATTTCGCCCTTGGACGAAATCGGCGATATCGAGACGATTTCGATGAAATTGAGACGATTTCGACGAAATTGAGACGATTTCGTCCCGACGACGTCGACGGCCCAAAAATGGCCGCGATGCTCAAAAATCATTCAAAATTAATCTAAAAAAGCATGAAATTCAAAATTAAAGCATTCTAAATTAAGTTTGGACCCTTACCCGTAGCCCGCGTTGGACCTCTGTCGATCTGTGCGTTGTCTCGACCATCTTGTCTGCAGAGCTCTAGAAACCAGGAAAATGAACAATAACAATGAATTAGGGTTTTTCCCTATTTTTCTTAATTTTATTCAAAACACTTAACAACATTTTTAAAATTTTTGCTTTTTCGCGTTTTTACCTCAAACGTTCGATTTGGGTAAAAACACGGAGGGGGCACCATAGTAAGTTGTCGTACGATTCGACCTAGAATCATCGCCTAAAAATGGGAATAATTTTTGCTTTCTCGTAGATCGAGAAGAACTCATCTTTAACGCATTTTCTTCAAAAAATTCGCTAAAGAGGGGGCAAAATGTAGCACCCTAAAATTGGCGCAATAAACCTTAGCAAATAATTAAAATTACCTTAGTAATAATTCAAATTCAAATTTCAACCCCAAAACCGCTCCAAAACCGCCTGCTACCCGTTTCCTCATTTTTCATGCCATTTTTAGAGTTTGTTTTGTCCGTTGGACGATATCATCGCCGATCAGACGATATCGCCTCAGATCGGATGAATTCGTCTGGAGAAGAACGTCCAGACGATTTCGTCCCAAAACTGATTTTTCATAATTAGCTTCTGTTTCAACGACGTCTCTAATTCGGGCAGAGATGCGTCTGCACCGTTAGAGACCCTCCCCCATTGGAGATCTCCCAAATTGGGATGATCCCCAACCTCCTAACCTCCCTCCTAAGCCTATTTAAACCTTAGGACCCCCCTTGACATCCCCCTGGCTGAATTTCCCTGTAATTCGATCTTTGCGTGCATTATAATACCCTGGATCATTATCTGCATTTGTGCTTTTCAGATTTTCTTGCAGGAACTTTGTCATTCTTCAGCCGGAGCAAGCTCAGATCGTCGCAGACGATCCTATACAAATCTCGGACGATCACGTCCCAATTCGAGATGATTTCGACTGCAGTCAACATTGGGGGCAATTACTGCCCAGAGTTTGCATTTTTCTCTTCTCGTCTGCTATTTTATTCTGCATTTAGATCAGTTTATTATTATTTTCTGCTATTCTGCATCTTGGAGTTCACCCATATAGCTTAAGTACATAATAAAATCATGATTAGCTATTAAAGCATGATAATTTACTTGCATTTCTATTTGGGATTATCTTATTAACATCATTTTGTCATTTCACATCATTTTCCTTTATCAGCATAGCTGCATTTTCTGTATTCTGTGTCCATTTCTCTGATTGCAGGTCTCTGACGAATTCGTCTGACGAATTCGTCAGATCTCAGATGATCCTGTCAGATCGGAGACGATCCTATCAAATTCCAGACGATCTTGACTGCTTCAAAAATTAGAACCTCCATCAGACATCCGGAAATAGGTATGGATTTCTTCACATAATTTATTCTCTGTGTTTTCTATTTAAATCTATTTTTTGTCTTCATTTAAATCTGCATTTTCATATAGAACAACTTAGATTCATTTGGCCAAACCTAGGACTTGGATGATTAAAGCTAAAATTGAACACATTAAACTCATTCCCAACCTAGGCGTGGAAAGCGCCACTAAACGTTTCCTGGTGAACCCCACCATCCGTCGAAAAATCACCTTAATACCCCTCCCCCGAGAGGCGGGACCTTCAAAGGGCCTCTCAGTCCGAGGTACCGTCCCATCCTTCTCGCATCCCCCTTTCGGGCGTGGATCCTTTAGCCTGAAGGTAAGGGTGCGAAAAATTTGGAATGATACAAGAATAAAGAAGAAAATTGATAATATCATAACATTAGAAGAGCGAGAGGGTTTCATGACTGGAAAAAAAAAATATGATAATATCATAACAATACATGAAGACCTCCATAGTAGTAGAAAATAAAAAAAAGAAATAAATTGTTATAAAACTTGATATGGCAAATGCCTTTGATTGAGTTAATATACAATTTGTAGAACAGGTCCTACAAAATTTTGGATTCCCACATCAGGTCATCAAGTGGATCGAAGCATACATAAAAAACCCATGGATATCCCACTTAATAAAGGGAGAACCAACAAATTTATTTTAGGCTACAAGGGAAATTAGATAAGGGTATCTACTATTACCATATATTTACATCATTTTAGCTGACTCTTGGAGGATTAATTAACCATCTTTGAAGAGAGAAAAGTAACAGGGATAGAGGTTGCAACAGGATGCAAAGTTGTAACACATACACAATTTATATATGATATCATTATTTTAGGTGAAGTAAGTAATAAAAATGTTAGACAATTCAAGCAATACCTGGATTGGTTCACACAAGCTATCGAGGCTCATATAAACAGTCAGTTCTATATACAAAATGTTATAGCAATAAGAGTCAAACTCTTTTGCACTATTGTAGGATTTTGGTTTGGCATAAAAAAATACTTCATGTATCTAGGAGTGCCCATGATATTCCACATCAAAGCCTTAGACTATTGGACCCCAACATTGGACAAGATGGTTAGGAGGATACAAAGTTACAGTAATAGTTGGCTCAGGCTTGTAAGAAGAGCAAAATTGATCAAATAAATGTTAGATTCTCTTCCAGTCTACCAAATTTTAGTATATCATGCTACCAAGTTTATTTTTCAAAATGCAGATGGAATCATACACAACTTCCTATGACAAGGAGGTAGGCAATCATAAATAAAAAGTTCCACTTGATCAATTGGGAGATGGTCACCAAAAGTAAAATTCAAGAAATATTGGAAATCATAAAAATGGAGATAGTTTTGACAGCACTGGGAGCAAAACTTCTTAGGGATATGCTTAAACACAATTGATCATGATAGTGCATATCATAAGCAAGTATATAAATAATCAAACAGGTATTCAAATGCTCAATCATATAGATAAAATTTCCAGAGACTTGTTGGTTTGAAAACATATAGTGGTTGCAAAGAGCATAATAGAGGATGGATTTTCTTGGTTATCGGGAGATGGTAAGTCAATTAATATAGGTGAGGACCCAATCCTAGGAAATCCACCATTACGAGAGAGAATTCCAATTGAATTGCAGAATCACTTGAAAATCCAAAGAATACTCAAATTAGGTAACTTGTTTTATTAGACCCAAAAAACTCTGAACTGGATCTTCCCTCCTATTCCATATCAACTTCAAGGAGATTGAGATTATTTTATGTCCCACGTGGTGAGAATTAGACCTCTTCATCCCATGATGCTAAAAAAATTTATTTGGGGTCGCATCATCAGTCATGGGGAATACTTAGTGCATCTATGAGTCCAACATCAATATATTGGGCCTACCAATGAAAAACTATTGATAGTATGGAAAAATAGAGCACCACCTAAACTGCAAGTATTCAACTAGTTAGTCTCTCAAAATAAAATATTAACAGGTGATAATATGCAAAGGAGGAGTATACAAGACCTCATGTTTGTTACAGGTGTAGGCAGAACAGTGAAACAATTTTTCATTATTTGTTCAAATGCCCAAAGGCAATATCAATTTGGTTAGGAATAACCAAAATTCTTGGCACTTCCTACTCTGTAAGGTTAACCATAGACATATTTTTTACCAATTAGAACAAAGAATATAAAGGTAAACTGAAAGGGAAACCCATCTTTAAATATCTGTGGAATTCTATACCATATTTTGTCATCTAGCACATCTACTTGGAGAAAAATCTGAGGATTTTTGAAGGCAAAGGTAAGGACAACAAAACTCTAATATGAAGTATAAAAGAAAAATTAGTCTTAAATGTCAAATCTAGTTTCTATCAACAACAATATGAAGAATATTTTTCACCCATAGAAATAATAATGATCTACCAACGTAATCTCCAAGCTTTACTGATGCAGGGAGGTTGCAGAGCAAACAATTCTTTGCCTAACATATGTTTTTTGATGCTCTTCTTTGATGGTGCCTCTAAGTCCAACCCTGGTCAAGTAGTGGCAAGGGGACTAATTATTACAAGACCTCGTGAGATCCTACTCAAATACATGATCAACATGGAAACACCATAAAACAACATGGAAAAGGCTATTTGTTGTGACATAGGCTTAAAATTGATGTCAAAGCAAGGAATCACTCAGGTCACTGTTTATGGTGATTCTAAACTAATAATAACAGCTCTTGCCAAAAATAAAGATTTTAGATTTTTACAATTGAAGATTATTCAAGATAGCATTAGATAACTAAGTAGGATAATTGGAAAAATATCCTATCAACACTTAAGGTAGGAATTCAATAAAGTGGTTGACACAATAGCGAATCAAGAAATCAATATAGCCCTTGGTTATTGCCACCAAATCATCAAGAAGCAGAAGGGTTGAGATGGTATGTGAGGATGATGAAGAATCCAATAATGAGATTCTTTTTTATATTCATGTTTTATTTTTTAAAATGTTTTGTTCACTTTGATTTCTCTTATTAAAGAGTTTTATACCTTTTGTTTAGTAAATAATTCTTTTTCCTAAAAAAAATGTTGAATGGGATTCAACTAAAAATGTCAAAAGTTATATATACTTAACATCTCAAAAATCTATAAAATGTAGAAAAAGACCTTTCTCTACCATTCAAATCGAAGACTTATATTGATATCAAATTGTGAAAATGATTCAACTTGATGCCTTTGAATTCATCTCTTAAAATTTGGATCGAAGACCTTTCTCTACCATTCAAATCAAAGAATTATCTTGATATCAAATTGTGAAAATATTTCAACTTGATGCCTTTGAATTCATCTCTTAAAACTTGGATCGAACCCACACTCAATAGTGATAAATGCCTTTGAATTCATTTTCAATATGTTACGAAGATTGATTAAATATTTATGTTGAGTGACTAACCATAAGGATATCACGATGAGACAAAATAGAAAGGAGAAAACCAAAGGAAGTGAATACCATTGGCGACAAGCACTTTTCAACATTGCAACAAATAGAATTCTAGTATTTTTACCTTCTTGCCATGGGTTCCCACAAAAGGTGATGGTTTCATTACTAGAACTATCTATTTGTTACATAAAATGCTAAATCATACAATCTTGTCCATTTAAAATCAGTAAATTTTCTCTCGATGTAAGACTACATTCGCTTAACATACAATAACAATAAACAAGTATAAAGTAGGGCAGACAAAGGGTATCTCCCCTTATCTGTATTGGGTGCCTCCTTCATATCCAAATAAGTAATTTACAACTGAAATGGGCTATGGACTTCCACCATTGAATGAATACATGAATCATGAAGAGCCCCAACAATTGAGGTACATCACCTGCATTAATGACTCTTCTAATTACTTCTGCTTCTTTTTTATATATGCTTTTCTTTTGATCAATGCATTATCATCAACCTAGCCTTGAACTTGGGGCAAAGAGGATCTTTGAAGGACCACAAGAGAGGCAACTGTAGAATATGATAACTTAGCCATAAAATTGTGAAGATGATCCAACTTGATATTTTGATCTTTGAGACCCTCTATCAAACCATGAAAACTTCTTGCCTCAAACATGGATAACTCTAAAAATTTGCACAAATTTCTTCACATACACACCCATTATTGACCAATAGTAACTCACACAAAGCTATCCCAATATCTTATCCACTCTAAAGTGTCCGGATGGACCTCCATTATGATTTTCTCTTGTCAAAATTTCCCTCATAGAACCATGCAATTACACAATTGTTATCCCTTAAATAATAATCCTTCTTGCATGAAATAGTCCAGCCATGGAGTCTTCTCTTTCTCAGTTGGTTCATTACAAGAATCCCAATCCTCCTTAAATTCCATATCATGTGTATAGCTCTCTCATGGATCAAAACTAGCAACATCTATTATCATATCATGTAATAATAAACATCTTCTACTCAATGCATCGACTACCCAATTTGTGCTACCACCTCTATGCTTCAAAATAAAGGAATAACCTTGAAGAAAGTTTACCCACTTCATATGCCCTTGATTTAATTTACCTTGGCTACTAATGAATTAAAAATCATGATGATACGTGAATAAAAAATCCTTCAATAGAAAATATTATCTCCACTTCTTAAGGGATTGAACAATGGCATAAAACGCTTGATCATAGATCGAATATTTCGTCTTTGCTTCACTTAACTTCTCACTAAAATAAGCAATTGGATTACCCTCTTGGCTTATAAAAACACCTATAGTTATCTCATTTATATCATAATCCACTTGGAAAATCTTGTTTAAATTTGACAAAACTAGAACCAACTACTTTTTTACCTTCTCCTTCAGGATTTTAAAACTCTTTTCTGCTAAAAACATCCATTTCAACTCACACCTACCACCCTTCATTATTTTTATGATTTGTGCACAAATCCAACTAGATTTTTTGATAAAATTTATGTAAAAACTTTTCAAACCATGAAAAATTCTTGCCTCAAACATACTTCTTAATGTTGGCCAATCCACAATAGCTTTAACCTTTTTGGAATCCATTTGCAAGACTTCTTGTGAAATAACAAGATCTAAATATACTAACTCTTTCTTCATAAAGCTACATTTCTTCAAGTTGATTAAAAACTATTTTTCTTTCAACCTTTGTAAAACCAATATCAAATGCACCAAATGATATTCTTTACATTTGCTAAATATCAAATATCATACAAATAAGCAACAAAAAACTTACCAAAAAATTGTTTCAACACTTTATTCATCAACTGCATGAAAATACTTGGTGCATTGGTCAATCCAAATAGCATGACCACCACTCATATAATTGATCCTTTGTCTTGAATGTGCTCTTCCACTCATCCCCTTATTTAATCTAGGTTTGATGATAATGTTTATTCAAATCTATCTTTGTTAAGTACTTAGCCCCACTCAAGAAATCCATCAAAACATCCATGCATAGTGATGGAAACTTGTACTTTATGGTTAATTTATTAATGTCTTGAGAATCCATGAACATATGCCATGCTCCACCCTTCTTAGGTGCTAGTACAACTAGTATTGTACATGGGCTTAAGATCTCTATTTAGCCCCTTGTCCAATAGCTCCTAGAGTTGTCTCTTCATTTTCTCATTCTCCATGTCATTCTATAAGCTACCTTATTTGGTAAGATCAATTTTAGAATTCCTTAAATTCATATATAATATTATCCACCTTGTTTATTGTCCCATATTTCATGGTTTTAGTAATGAAAGTCAACATACTTTCTTCATCAACCTCTTTAAAACTTTTTTTCTCGCAATCAAGCATCTTGAAATTCAAACATACTTTAGGAATTTTGTCCACTTCTTCTCCTTTATACTTCAATGGACTTAATGTGTAGCTTTTTCCATCCTTCATAATAGTGTATTTTTTCACCCCACCATCATGCACTATCTTTCTATTTAATTGTCATGGTCTTCCAACTTGATATTTTGATCTCCGAGATCCTGTATCGAACCCAGGCTCATTGTTGCTGCAACAACCCTCTTTGAACTCATATTTTCCTTCTATTTCAAATGAAATATATATCCATTGATCTGTGTGGGAGTTCTAGGAGTGACAAAGAGGATAATATAGAGGCATAAAACTAGAGGAAGTGAATACAATCAACAGTAATAACAAGAGCAAAATAATAATGTAAATGAATTCCTCCTCTATCTATCTATCCTCTAGGTGTGGCGTCCACCAAGAGCGGCAGTCTTATTTTTAGATTTGTGTGGAGATGAAATATTTTCATGGTCTTCTATCTCATACGTTAACAAAAACATTAATGTCAACATGAGTAGTCATGGCATTTGCAGGCTTATAAAATTAAATTATTATTATATTTTTTGATACATGGGGGAGTTGGTCATATCTACACTATTTTTATTAAGTGTTAAATACAATATTAAAACTACAGGGACTGCTCCCAACAAGCTTATACCATCTCATTATTGTTGACCTAATGTGAGGGGGACCATCTATGGATTGGGATTCATACCATCATTATATTGTTGATCCAACATGAGGTAGATCATCGGTCGATTGGGATTCATACTATAGTTACATTGGTTTATTGGGATTCATACCATCGTTATATTGTTGATCTAATGTGAGGGGTACCATCGGTCAATTGGGATTCATACCATCCTTATCAGTTTGGCTCGTACTTAAAGGATTCATATTAGACTACTACCCTTGCAACAAGTATGTTCCTGAGGTTTGAAGCTATATCTCTTCTTGTTAAGTGCCTGACCAGACATACAATTACCAATACACCTGATCCATGGGGACATAATATTAAATAATTTGATTGTGGACATTTTTATTATTGTTGGTTGATGATATTTCATTTTTAAAAAATCATTGACTTTAGTTTCTTTTTTATTTAAATTGATTATATAAAATTGAAAAAATTCTTATTATAATCATGTAGTGTTAATTTTTTTAAGCTCACTTAATCACGTACACACACCATGCCATGCCCCACCATGGTCTCAACCTGGATCTCTCGAAATGGAGCCCAAAGCCCTAACCACTAGGGTATTTGGCAATTGCTCATGTATCTTGTTTGCAAAGATTTAAATTGAAATGGTTTTTTAGTATTAAGTCGTGACCATCTAGTAGTATTACAACAATTTAGTAATTATACATGTATCTTTGGACAAGATTTGAATTTGGGTTTCCTCCTTGAAAGTTGAGGGATATGGTGAGTTGAACTAATGCCATCTGATTTTTTAATTGATTATATGAAATTGAAATGACTTCGATCACATTATATCATGATCACATTTTTGAATTACAATATTTTGTAATCATGCAAGTATCATTTGTCAAGATTTTCCTCCAAAATTAAATAATTTAATCAGGTGAGCTCATGCCAATTGGTAAATTCTTTGTTTTTATAGTATATTTATCTTTTATGATCATATTGTCCTCTTGATTACATTAATTAATTAACAATGCTTAATGATTATGTTCAATAACTAGCAAACATTTATGTTTAAGGTTCAAAGAGAGTATAAAAGTATGCTTTTATTTTATGTAAATTTTATGGTACTTTTGTATTATAACTTTCTTTTTGATGGATTTTGACTCAATTATGTGCTAAGTTTTGAATCAATATTATTTTAATCTTTTTGTATTTACAAAATAATATATTTTATTTATAAAAATATTTTTTGTTAAAGCAAACGGGGATTCCATAGTGGCCCCATTTTCAAAATGATAAAAATCATTACACAAGAATCAAAATCAAAGGTCATAAAGCAAGTATCATGCACTACTAGCTTATGCAGAATCATCTGGGAGACTAAAATAATAAAAAATGAAAGGTCTTCCTAGTTGCCAAGGGAAAAGAAAGTGGCACAACTTTCCATATTCTTCCAACATTGTTTCGCATGGTTGTGTTGAGTGTATATTTTGCCCAATTGCAAAATACCACCACATGCAGAGTATTGAATAGAAAACTCTCTCTTGAAAAGAAACCAAATGACAAACATTCAACTTCTCCAAGGTTCTGGTAAAATATCTAAAGATTGTAATAGTGCCAAAAATAATTCAATAATGCATGTGACCATAAACAAGGGGGCTTTTGCTGGTTCTAAACAATGCTTAGTGATTGAAAGATCTAACTGAAAAGCCAGTGTAAAATAAAAGCAATTCTTTTTAGGGTTTTTTAAATTGATGCTACCCTGAATCCCTATTAGTAAAGTATTTTATCTTCACTTAAAAGGTTTCAAATGATAAAATGTGGAATTGTCCACCTCATTTTAATGTCCGTGCCTTTAATATGAAGTAAGTTTTAGATAGTTGGGTTCATTTTATCTTCCTTATGTTGATGCCACTACCCTAATAGTAGTTAGTAGAAGTTAGCGTGTTAGCAATGTTAGAAAAATTAGCTTTCATTTCTTATCTTAATTTAATGTGAAATAGTAGGTTAGTATCCCTCCTAAACCATGTGTTTTATCTGAAAGCTTAGATTAATGAATTTTGGAGGTGCAGAAATTCTGGAAAATGACCAGAATGGAAATAACTTGAAAGCTTAACAATTATGGAAATGGACCAGAATAGAAATGAAACTAAAAGGAAATTAGCAAAAATTCTGGAAAAGGACCAGAATGGAAATAAAAGAAACTAAAATTCTGGATGGACCAGAATGAAATGATTGAATGCTTGAAATAAAATGAACTTAACAAAAATGAATGAATAAACAATGCAGATTTGGTTAGCTGAAAAAGTCAAATTCTGAATTAGTTTAGCAAGCTCCTCCCTGCAAAATCCCAAGTTATGAGGTAATCATAAAACAACCTGAATTAATGGACCTGCAACATAAGCACAATACCATTAAATCAAGTGCAAGACTCAAAGGAAATAATAGAGAAACTGCATCATCTTGACCTTCGCCTATTGCAACCCATTTCATGGCATAAGACAATGGCTAGAAGTCACTAAAATGCAGAAATGATAAGACACTAAAAACGTTAGTTTTATGATTAGAAACCCTCCTTTTGATTTTTCTCACAAAAGTTTGCTACCCTCTCAAAATCTGAAAAATGCTCTTTCTTATTGCTTTTCGGAATGTTACATCATTTCCAGCCCCCTCTAAATAGGTAGGATAGCAAGGTATAAATAATGCTTAGAAGTCCTTTCGCTTCAACTTCTTTCACAATTAAAATAATAAATGGATATAAGAAAATAATCCATCATCATTTTTTGTGATTTAATACAATAAAATAACACTTCTAAACATTATTTTAAACAATAATAAAACCAAAAACATAATCTTACGTAACTCCTTATGTCTCCCCTTTCTCTTATCACATAGGCATTTTACCCAAGAACACCCCTTTGCACCCATCAAAATGAATAATAAAAAACATTTAACTATACCTTATAACCCCTACGATTTTAGGCCTCCTTTAAAACATTGAATATAATCAAACAACATTCACATTAAAATAATGTAGGCCAATCTCATTCAACGAGATTTTCATTGTGCTCTTCGAAACCAAGGCCCGATGGTATCTCTTCGAAGCCATACCAAACGTGCCCAAGGATTGGGATGACGTCCCCCATCTTGGGCACTTTGGTTTCCATATAACCTAGTGAGGCCATCACGCCATCGATGCAACCATGGCGCTATCAACACCACGTCGTGGTGCTATGATCGACGCAGCCATGGTGCTATCAAAACAATATCACCATGGTGCTACGTTCGATCATAGCCATGGCATTGTCAAAACATGTCCTGGTGTGCTTCGATCGCAACCATGGTGCTATCAACACCATGTCAGGGGGCTACCATCGATGCAGCCATGGCACTATCAACCCTTCGCCATGGTGCTACCATCGATCGCAGCCATGGCGCTGTCAACACCATGTCAAGGGGCTACCATCGACGCAGCCATGGCATTGTCAACCCTTCGCCATGGTTGTCGAGCTCCTTGCTCTCGCACTCACGCTACGCAATACCAACAAAAAACTTTCCATGCTCTCGAGGTAGACCTTTATCTCCATCGATTAGGGTTACGGGTTGCCCTAATAATGTTTCTTTGTTGGCTTGTTTGACGACATGCCTCTGGTTTCAACCGTTTCATTATCAAATCCGGTGCCTTATGTGTTGTCCTCCTGAAACCCTAACGCTATCTTTGGACCGCTTCCTCTTTTGCCAGCGTTACGTAGCCTCGAACATTTTGGAATAGCCACCCTTGCCTTCGATCGTTTTGAATAGCCGCCATCGCCTTCTCCTGCAATCAAACGTAACATGGTCAAACATATTATTATCACATCCTTTGTAAAGTATATTATAATAATATTATTATATACAATATAATAATATTATTATAATAATAACATTTTAGAATAAAATAATCATAATAATATTATTATAATAATAATATTTTAGAACATTATGATATAATCATAATAATATTATTATAATAACATTTTAGAACATCATAATAATATTACTATTATATACATAATATAATTAATGTAATTATATTAGGTAGATAATAGCATATTATTTTCTATCACAATTTCTTTGTACCTTTTGTATCCTCTTCTTGTTTTAGGTAATGTTTTGGTCAGGCCTTGCTTTATTAAACACATTCCATCACCTTAGATAGTATGAAGAACATTAAACTCTATTTATCAAAATGGATTTTAATTAATCTAAGCATTAATGCCTAGATTAATTAATCATTAAATATCAAATAACTAAAGCAATTAAAATCATTAACATAAACGGTCAAACATCACTATTCTTACAAGCCAAAGAAAACCAAAAACCTTTAATACCAAAACATGACAAGTGGGTCCCCAAGAAGCTTGGGGTGGTTGTGGAAACTCCACAACAAAATGGTGACTCTGTTGGGAAATGCTCCTGAGCATTTCGGTGAGAACCCAAAAAGAAAATCTGAAAACACACTCCAAACCAGGAAGCAACAAGCATCAACAAATGCATAAATAATGTCAATAGACTCATAAGAACAACAAAATATTAGAATCATGCAATATTAACTTTGTGTGTGTGAAGTACTCCACACCTTATTGTTTGTAACTTTTCCGCATTGCATCACCAATTTTACTTGACTAGAATTATCGCAATGAATATGGAGAGCTTTGAGGGTAAAAATTTTATAGCATGGGCAGCACATTCTATGGTGGCTTGGGCAAACACCTCAAAAATGTCTAACCATATTAGGATCAAATGTGTGTGCGATGAATTCATTGACCAGATCTAGAGCTTGGTTATGAGCCATCATCATCAAGGGTCAGTGTGTGCAAGTGGACCTTAGAGCTTTGGGGAATCGAATTCTCAACCAAGGTGTGATGAGAATATAACCCTATCCTTTACTTCTCTCATCTTTGACCAAAATAATTAAACCGGTTATGGATGAGGTCATCAGACTAATCTATCCTCATGGCGGACATAAATCTCAACCTTGCGGGAGTCATGTCACCGAGGCATGAGTGTACTCCACTTGCCGGTCAAGCGTCTATAGCCTCGGTGGAGGTTAACCCCATAGTCCAGTCTTCTTTGCTTGGCTTTGCTCTATATTTTTTTCCTTAAAGAATTTTGGGGATGACTACCCATCCTTCCGAGGGACAAGTAGTACGATCCTTACAATTCAGTTTAGAGTTTTGGGGAATCGGATTCTCAACCAAGGTATGATGAGAATTTGACCCTATCCTTACTACTCTAATTTGTAAATCATGCTAGTGGTGATAACCACTATTTTATGAGCATAAATATTGTAGTGGTAAAAACCACTATTCATGGACTATGTGCAGGGCGGGATAGACCAGAATTATCTTTTCGCCTCACATCCCCATCCAAGTATGGTTTCATATTATTTTACCCAAGATGTTGGACATGGACAGAAATGTGATAGATCCACGACAACTTCGGCAATAGTTTCCAAACCTAAGATCTTCTTAGTGTTCTTTGTGCCTTTGATCCCAAGATAATTGGACTTCACTTTCGGTGTTTGGGTTTAGCATATGGAGGTGGATTGGTCATGATGTTTATGTGATAAGAATGTGCCCTTGAGACATGGGTGGATGATATGCAAAAATCAAAGACTTCATGCTTCATGAGTTGCAAACAATATTCACATTTTCAAGCCCTTTTGCCATATGATTCCAATGTTTCACATCCTTTTAGTCTTGGTTGACATTCGTATACACATAGGCTGACCTCTTACTCTTACAATCAAATCCAAAACTGGACAACCTTGACACACTAAAAACTCCTGAAATCAAAGAAAACAAAATAAACAGGAAATAAAGCTGACAAGACAAACAATCAAGCAAGTTGATTAGTGTACATATAATACAATGACTCTACCCTTAGGCCTGAAAATAATGCTTTAAATGAAGGCCATTGATGGGTAAGGCCAAATCCTTTCCATCCAAGGTTTTTAATCTGAAACTATTTTCACCTAGGACTTCGGATATTAGATAAGGTCCCAGCCACAAGCAATCAAATTTTTCATGTTCTCCTCTTTTCTCATGCCTTTTATCCCACAACAAAACTAAATCTGAAGCTTTGAAGGCCTTAATTTTGGACCGTTTATCAAACCACCTTTTGATTATGTCTTGATGTTTGCTGAAATGAAGCATGGCTTCCTCCCTCTTCTCATCAAGATGCATTAATTGTGTTAATCTGGTTTCAAGTTTATTATCAGTCCCAATATAGTCTTTTATAAAATGTAAAGTTTGCAATTTCAGATTAGTGGGAAAAATAGGATCTTGCCCATAGACTAAGTGATAAGGAGATGTCCCAATTGACTCCTTGCTTCTGGTCCTATCTGCCCAAAGGGCAAATTTTAACTTACTATGCCAATCTCTAGGGTTCTTTTCAAGTAATTTTTTGATTATGCATAATAAATTTTTATTTGATGATTCTGCCAAACCATTGCCTTGGGGGTAATAATTGGAAGAGAATTTTAGACTCACCTTATTGTCGTACGCCCAATTTGCAAATTCTAAAGAGGAAAAGGCGGAACCATTGTCACTTACTATGGAGTTAGGCATTCCAAAATGAGTGACTATGTTTTCCTCTAGAAATCTAATCACAACCTCGGAGGTGGCATTCTTAGTAGGTATAGCCTCTGTCCACCTTGTGCGATGATCAGTAGCGATGAGGATGAACTTATGGGAATCGAACGAGTTAGGATTTATCACCCCAACAAAGTCTAATCCCCATTGTGCAAATGGTCTCGTCTCTACCACTGACTGCAATGGCATTGCTGCATTCCGCTCTCTGTTGGCTGCCACTTGGCATATGTGACATGTTCTTACATGTGTATGTGCATCTTTAAACAAGTGGGGCTAGTAATACCCAACTCTAAGAATCTGGTGTGTTGTCACATTTGCTGACCCGTGTCCAGTTCCATACTTACCATGGAAGTCTTTGAGTACTTGGGTTGCTTCCTCTTGAGTAATGCAACGAAGAAAAATTCCTTCATGATTCTTCCTGTACAACACACCAGATTTAATCAAAAATCTAGCTGATTTTAAATGTAGTGCCCTACATTGAGTGGAATTCAAATGAGAAGGGCACTTACCATGCAACAAAAAATATACAATATCTACGTACCATTCCTCTGTAGTGATATCATTAACCTCATAGTTTTGGCACGTTATTGAAGGGTCAATTTCTGCGATGGCCTTGACCAAACCTTGTCCACGCACTATCTTCATGGGCTTTATCTCTAAGTCAAATTCTTGAAGGGTAGAAAGCCATTTCCCCCTTCTTTCACCTAGCTCACTCTGTAAGAACATGGACTTTATTGCAGGGTCAGGAACTATAGCAAAAACTTTACTATGCACAATGTAATGCCTGAATTTTTTTACAGTTTTAAACAAGGCATACATTTGCTTGTCTAAGATAGAATACCTCAGCTTCGCATCCTTCAAAGGAGAACTCAGAAAGGCTATAGGATTTTCAATGTTGTCTTCACTTTTCTGAGTTAACACACTTGCAAAAGAATGATCTGAAGCAAATGTGTAAACATAAAATGGTTTAGCATAGTCTGGACTAATGAGAATAGGGGCTTTGGAAATAGCATCCTTGATGCTTGTGAAGGCATCCCTTTTCTCACTGGTCCACTTTATCAGAACATCCTTTTTTAGCATATCATTTAGGGGCTTGGCAATCTCGGCAAAACCTGAAATGAATTTTCTCACAAAGTTAATCTTACCGAAAAAGGACCTAAGCTCCTTTTTGCTATTGGGATGAGGAATATCCCGGATAGCGGCTATCCACTATGGGTCTATAGCAATCCCATATTTTGAAATGACATGCCCTAACAACTTACCCTCTGTTACCCCAAAGATGCACTTTTTTGGATTTAGGGAAATTCCATGTTCCCTGCACCTTTGGAGTACTTTCCTCAAGTATTTAACATGATCTTCCCTCTTCTTGGAGAAGACAGGGATATCATCCACATAGACAATAATGCACTTACCAATGAGCCCCTTGAATGCAAAATCCATGGCTCTTTGGAAAGTGGCTCCAACGTTCAACAAACCAAACGACATCCTCCGGTAGGCAAATGTTCCCCACTTCGTGGTGAAGGCCGTCTTCATCCTATCATTTGGATGTATGAGAATTTGATTATATCCTGAGTATCCATCCAAAAATGACATCATTTCAGACCCATTTACCTTTTGGAGTATCTCGTCAATGGTGGGTAATGGGTAATTGTCTTTTTGGCAAGCTTTGTTCAAATTTCTAAAGTCTATGCACAACCAAATTTCTCCACTCTTTTTCCTAATAGGGACAAGATTAGCCACCCATGTGGAATGCCTAACAGGGAAGATGATTTTGGCTTCCATCAACCTCTTCACTTCCTTCTCTATCAAGGGCTCTAGGATTGGGTTAACCATTCTTTACCTCTGTCTAAAAGGCTTGGAATCAGGCTTCAGAGGAATAGTATGCATGATTACATTCTGGTCATATGTTTTTAGCTCTTCATAGCTCCAAGCTATGCAATCAATGTACTCTCCTAAAACCTGAGCTATTGACTCCTTCTCTCATTGTGTGCATGCCTTTGCAATGAACACTTCATGCGGATCTACTGCACTCCCCAAATTGACTAAATTGCATGATTCCTTGGGGGATGGTATTTTTCTTTCCTTTTTCTTTTGATATCCAATATCAAACAACTTTTCAAGAGAGGCCCTATCACTTGGCATCTCGTTCCATACTCCGGTTGTTCCTACTTCTACTTGCCTCCTCTCTTCTTCGTCTATAACCTGATTTTCAAATATACGAGAATTAGTAACAAAACTAAAAATGTGTCTATCACTATCAAAGACCCTGTAAATTCATGACATTGTCTGGTATGGAGGGGCAAGGCACTAACTCTATGGAAATTTTTTTACATTTTTTATGGTCAGAAGGTGAAAGCATGTTGGCCGCTACGGCTAACGAATCAACCATTTTATTATTTTTTCTTGAGATGAGGGAAATATTGAAAGCATCAAACTCATTAATTAATTCCCTCACTCTGGTTTTATAGAGGTTCAACCTCTTGTCTCTACAGGTATACTACTCCTTGACCTGTTTGACTACTAACTCTAAGTCTCCCGATGCCTTAAGGCACTTTACCTTTTCTCTTAGGGCTAATTGAAGTCCAAAAATTAGGGCTTCATACTCCGCCACATTATTGGTGGTCGGGAACTATAGTCTGTAGGCAGCAATCAAAGGCTTACTACCAGGACATGTGAGCTCTACCCCAGCTCCCGCACCTTGTTTTTATTTGGACCCATCAAAATTTAGGGTCCACACCCTCTTGTTTTCTTTTGACGTACCATGGTAAAGATTATCGTTTTGGGACCCTTCGGCTATGTCTTCTATGTCAAAATTGTAAACCCCTAATTCTGTTTCAATAAACTGAATCTCATTGGGTTTATTATACTCTGTAATCATTTCCCTAAGTTTGGGCTCTCTGTCTACCCGGATTTGGTTTGCAACTCCTCTCCATGGCAACCACATATGGGAGGAATTAGTCACCACATAACCATTGAGATTTCTGCTCCAATATCTGCCCAAAACCATGCCATACTTGGCAAAAATATTTAGCACAAGGATATCCATGTAATGTTGGACCCTAGGCTCTGAGTTGATCTAAACTAGGACATATTTTACAACACCTACTACATCCACCATAGATCTGTCCAATTGGACCACCTTATTATTCGAATGAACAGGCTTAAGTCCTAGCTTTTGGCTTATCTCAAGAGGCATGATGTTGGCTGAGGCACCAGAATCAATCAAACAGTTGTGTAAATTCTTGCCTGTGATCCTAACGGTTATGAGAAAAGGGGTACCTCTGGTTTCTCTTTCCTCATAGCAAGTTGGGGTTCTACATATTTAACCTCATGAATTTGACTCGAGGAATTCAATCTCTTCCCCCCGATTTTATCCTGCCCCAACAATTGAGAGACCTCATACATTGAGATATTGGCCTTGGTCCTTTTCATGTCTTCTTCCAAGTTATAAGTGGATGTTCCAGGATTTGACACTTTTGGCATTGTCCTAGGTGCTTCCAAAAATGGAGGTGGTGGATTCACATCACCTTTTGTATCAGGAGGAACTAAAGGGTTGTTTGGGGGAGTAGAGGATGTTTTGGGATCCTTAGAACTCCTAGTAAAATACTTGTGATTGGCTTTCCCAAAATGTCTAGCGGCCTGAGCTTCCAAGGCTTCATCCTCTTCCTCTCCTAACACATTCATATCTTCCTCCATCTCATCGTTTTCTAAATAATGAATAACTTTAGACACCAAAGCGTCTGAATTTCTATGGCAACAATGATGCATTTCCTCATCACATGACTCTTACTCATCACAATCCCCTAACGCATCAGCCTGATTGGCTACCGAATTGGGTACGTGCCCATTGTTAGGCTATGTATTGTATGGTCCTATTCTCCTATGGTCATGGTTTCGATTGGGCATGGGATTTTGGGCAACTTGTTTTTGTAATTGAATGATGTCATTGCCCTATTTGATGGTCATTCTCTTGAGCTCTTCTAGCTCAAAATTGGAACCTTGTGGTTGGGACATGATAACCCTAGATCCACTGACATTTTTGACATTAGCAACCTCTAGATTAGGCACTAAGGTTTGACTCTGGGTGTTTTGGGTCCACCATGGACCCTTGGCCTACAGAGGTGCAACCATGGGATACACATTTGAGGCCTGAGTACTACTCACCTCAAATCCTGGCAAGGTTATCTGATTAGCAACCATCATTTGCAGAGTGGGTGGAATGGCAGCATTAGGGTATGTCAAAAAATATGGAAGCGTGGGAGCGAATGGGTATGATTGATGATATGGAAAAGCATTCATCATGGGCATATGAGGTGTCACAGCTTGATTCATCATGGCAAATTTATTGTAAGGGCCATATTTCCCTAACACAGGAAATTGAGGCATAGTGCCACCTTGCGGTGTCATTTGCTTCTCAATAGTCATGGCTTTAGCATAGGCTAAGGCCAACGTTGTAACTTGAGGATTTCTCCTAGTAAACATGGTTGTCATCGGGTCTAAGGTTGCGAGGTATAATTGCAATGCCACAGTAGCGTCTATTGCAAAATTACGAGTCATGTTTGTGTAAAGCTTTTGGAATCTGGCATTAAATGTTATGATAGGTTCATTAGGATACCTCTTGCATGACACGAATTGGTTATACATGATGGTAGGATCTAGCAATGACCTAAATTGATTAAAAAAGGTAGCTTCCAACTGGGCCCAAGATGTAATGGACCCTGTAGGAATATTCCTATACCATTCATGAGCCATTTGGTCAAAGCTATTAGGGAAGAGTCGACAAGCGATGTCTTCATGACTGACTCCCTGCCTAATCATATGGTCCTTGTAAATTTGAACATGCTCTTCAGCTAAAATGGGACCATCATGGATAAACTTAGGGATAGACCTCTCAAGGTGCCTAGGTATGTCATGGACATCCCCAGGTATACTTAACGGAGAACTTTGGGTACCAAACCAGGGAACTGGTTGTTGTTGTTGCTATTGTTGGGCCATATTAACCAAAGATAATGACCCTACTAAAGCAGTTGACACACTCGGGATGACGGAGATGGGTACACTTGATGTAGCTCTTGCGGTGGAACTAATGGGTGCACACCCACTAAAGGTATTCAGATTCAGAGGTTTGAGAGCTAGCCTTTCCAAATCTTGGCAAAGCGTCTCTAAACCTAATGTATCAGAAGGCTCATATGGGATTTCGATCCCCTAGATTTTGTATCTCGGTTTCCTAGGTTTGGGAGAAAGACTTTAAAAAATGGTTTCCTCAGTGGTTTTAGACCTAGTAGCAATGCATCTAGGTGGGTCCAGCCTGAGAAACTTAAATCTATTCTACTAAGGTTTCTCACAAACTAGTCAAGAGTAACATGTTGCACCTGCAAACACAATATTGTTGAACCAAAACTGACCACGTTAGCATTAGCAAAAAAAACTAAATCACAAAGCATAAAAGAAGGCCCTCCTTCTAGCGCCAAATATGTTGAGTGTATATTTTGCCCAATTGCAAAATACCACCACATGCAAAGTATTGAATAGAAAACTCTCTCTTGAAAAGAAACCAAATGACAAACATTCAACTTCTCCAAGGTTCTGGTAAAATATCTAAAGATTGTAATAGTGCCAAAAATAATTCAATAATGCATGTGACCATAAACAAGGGGGCTTTTGCTGGTTCTAAACAATGCTTAGTGATTGAAAGATCTAACTAAAAAGCTAGTGTAAAATAAAAGCAGTTCTTTTTAGGGTTTTTTAAATTGATGCTACCCTGAATCCCTGTTAGTAAAGTATTTTATCTTCACTTAAAAGGTTTCAAATGATAAAATGTGGAATTTTCCACCTCATTTTAATGTTCGTGCCTTTAAGATGAAGTAAGTTTTAGATAGTTGGGTTCATTTTATCTTCCTTATGTTGATGCCACTACCCTAATAGTAGTTAGTAGAAGTTAGCGTGTTAGCAATGTTAGCAAAATTAGCTTTCATTTCTTATCTTAATTTAATGTGAAATAGCAGGTTAGTATCCCTCCTAAACCATGTGTTTTATCTGAAAGCTTAGATTAATGAATTTTGGAGGTGCAAAAATTCTAGAAAATGACCAGAATGGAAATAACTTGAAAGCTTAAAAATTCTAGAAATGGACCAGAATAGAAATGAAACTAAAAGGAAATTAGCAAAAATTTTGGAAAAGGACCAGAATGGAAATAAAAGAAACTAAAATTCTGGATGGACCAGAATGAAATGATTGAATGCTTGAAATAAAATGAACTTAACAAAAATGAATGAATAAACAATGCAGATTTGGTTAGCTGAAAAATTCAAATTCTAAATTAGTTTAGCAAGCTCCTCCCTACAAAATCCCAAGTTATGAGGTAATCATAAAACAACCTGAATTAATGGACCTGCAACATAAGCACAATACCATTAAATCAAGTGCAAGACTCAAAGGAAATAATAGAGAAACTGCATCATCTTGACCTTCGCCTATTGCAACCCATTTCATGGCATAAGACAATGGCTAGAAGTCACTAAAATGCAAAAATGATAAGACACTAAAAACGTTAGTTTTATGATTAGAAACCCTCCTTTTGATTTTGCTCACAAAAGTTTGCTACCCTCTCAAAATCTAAAAAATGCTCTTTCTTATTGCTTTTTGGAATGTTACATCATTTCCAGCCCCCCTTAAACAAGTAGGATAGCAAGGTATAAATAATGCTTAGAAGTCCTTTCGCTTCAACTTCTTTCACAATTAAAATAATAAATGGATATAAGAAAATAATCCATCATCATTTTCTATGATTTAATACAATAAAATAACACTTCTAAACATTATTTTAAACAATAATAAAACCAAAAACATAATCTTACGTAACTCCTTATGTCTCCCCTTTCTCTTATCACATAGGCATTTCACCCAAGAACACCCCTTTGCACCCATCAAAATGAATAATAAAAAAATTTAACTATACCTTATAACCCCTACGATTTTAGGCCTCCTTTAAAACATTGAATATAATCAAAAAACATTCACATTAAAATAAGGTAGGCCAATCTCATTCAGCAAGATTTTCATTGTGTTGCTCAAAACCAAGGCCCGATGGTATCTCTTCGAAGCCATACCAAATGTACCCAAGGATTGGGATGACGTCCCCCATCCTGGGCACTTTGGTTTCCATATAACCCAGTGAGGCCATCATGCCATCGATGTAGCCATGGCACTATCAACACCATGTCATGGTGCTACGATCAACGTAGCCATGGCGCTGTCAACACCATGTCAGGAGGCTGCCATCGATGCAGCCATGGCATTGTCAACCCTTCCCCATGGTGCTACCATCAATCCCAGCAATGGCATTGTCAACCCTTCGCCATGGCTATCGAACTCCTTGCTCTCGCACCCACATTGCACAATACCAACAAAAAACTTTCCATGCTCTCAAGGTAGACCTTTATCTCCATCTATTAGGGTTACGGGTTGCCCTAATAATGTTTTTTTGTTGGCTTGTTTGATGGCATGCCTCTAGTTTCAACTGTTTCACTATCAAATCTAGTGCCTTATGTGTTGTCCTCCTAAAACCCTAACGCTATCTTTGGACCGCTTCCTCTTTTTCCAGTGTTATGTAGCCTCAAATGTTTTGGAATAGCCACCCTTGCCTTCGATCATTTTGAATAGCCGCCATCACCTTCTCCTGCAATCAAACATAACATGGTCAAACATATTATTATCACATCCTTTGTAAAGTATATTATAATAATATTATTATATACAATATAATAATATTATTATAATAATAACATTTTAGAATAAAATAATCATAATAATATTATTATAATAATAACATTTTAGAATAAAATAATCATAATAATATTATAATAATAATATTTTAGAACATTATGATATAATCATAATAATATTATTATAATAACATTTTAGAACATCATAATAATATTACTATTATATACATAATATAATTAATGTAATTATATTAGGTAGATTATAGCATATTATTTTCTATCACAATTTATTTGTACCTTTTGTATCATCTTCTTGTTTTAGGTAATGTTTTGGTCATTAAACACATTCCATCACCTTAGATAGTATGAAGAACATTAAACTCTATTTATCAAAATGGATTTTAATTAATCTAAGCATTAATGCCTAGATTAATTAATCATTAAAAATAAAATAACTAAAGCAATTAAAATCATTAACATAAACGGTCAAACATCACTATTCTTACAAGCCAAAGAAAATCAAAAACCTTTAATATCAAAACATGACAAGTGGGTCCCCAAGAAGCTTGGGGTGGCTGTGGAAACTCCACAATAGGCTGGAAAGGCATAAGTGGAGGTGTTGTTGCTAATTGTAGAGACTATATAAAGATCGAATAGGGCTACAAGGAGTTGGCAAGGATCCTAGATGATTATCAAAGGACTAGACAAGGTCGGCAATGAGTTGATAAAGGACTGACAAGAGATCGAAATGGGAGTCGAAAAGGATCTAAGATGATAGACCAGGGTTGGAAAGGACCAACAATGGAAGTTTGAGATGTATAAATTATATTTTTTTTATTTACTAGTTTTTTCATGTGTTTGTTTGGAGATGTCTGGTTTGCAGTCTTTCATTGCCCCCCTCCTCTAGTCTACATCATTATGGTATCATAGAGGGTGAAGAATATGTGTGAGCATTGAGAATTTTATGCCACAACTTTCCATGCTAAAAACTTTGTTAATGTTGTTCCAGAACAAGTTGGTGTTTGATATAATTTTTAGCAAATGAGTTTTCAAATTTGAAGAGTAGAGATTTTTTCAAAATTACATTTTTATTTTGAAAATTTAAGTGAATTATTTTTTTCTCTATGCCTCTCTTCAAGAGGAAATCATTTTCTCTTGTGGAGCCTTCAAAAAATATTAAGCCTAATGGTTTGGTATTTCAAATTTGGTATATGAAGGAAATCTTCAAGGATTATCAAGAATATTTGAATCATATAAATCGCTACCACTAGAAATTAAGGATCTGCAAAGTTACGTCGAAGATGAATCTGACTTACAAGGAGGCTTTCATGTCAAAACATTGTGTAATAGAGAAGGTTCAAAAAATTTCAAATGAGTTGATTGGACAAGTTGAGGCATCTTGGTTGGCATTTTTTTTTATTTTATGGACATAGTATCAATAGTAACAGGAAAGCTTAAATCATACAATTTGTGTGATATTTTTAATATAAAAAAATTGTACAAGATGAGAAAAATGGAATATAGTTGTTTCGTTATAAGATGTTAAAATGTACTAATGGTTGTTGTGTTTGTTGTTTGTTGTCTAAGATGTTACGTTGAGTTTTTATATACTACCCATTTTTGTTAGCATTATTTTTTCTTGTTAGAAATTCTAATTTGAGGAAGATAAGTGGGGTAAGAGGGGATCACAAATAAAATATTTTGACAAGGGCTTGGAGGAGTTTTTTAAATATGATGACTTCAATGAAGAGGAGGTGGAAGAAGAAAGAGAGCATAAAGAAAGAGGAAGAGTGAGCATACAAATAGATAATCAAATACGAGGAAGAGAAGAGGAGCCAACAAAAATGACAAGGGCATGAGTTGTAGGGAAGATGTGGTCACAATGTAATATACCATTAATTTGCACAAGCACTTTCATGGATGCAGTTTTAAGAAAATAACTCCCAAGGCTGTAAAGGAGATCTAAAATTTTACCTATAAGGTAATGGGTCTCACTGACATGAGGATTGATGTGAGGTTGAACAATGTTGTGGAGCAAGGGCATCCTGAGCATGCCTAGAATGATTAGGTTTTGAATGGCCATAAAGAAAAAATATTGAAGAGGGTGCCAAGGAGGAACTCTATTTGTTCATTATTATTGCCAATATACCCTTGAGGGACTCAACAGTTTGGGTTATAAGGTTATTGAGAAGAAATATTTATAATTGAGTTTATATTTTATTAGAAACTTATATTTTCTCTATTGTTTTAGGGATTTGAGGCTATTGTTTTAAAATATCCAAAAATGAAGAGGGTTTATTTGTTTAAAACAAAAAAATAAAGAAGCAACTCATTCTCATGAGCAAGGGCTTATGAAGTATTTATATTACCCGATGTGTATGTGTATGATGCAGAAGCATTTGGGAGAATAAAAAAAAAAATAGAAGGTCTTTACAACTACCAAGGGAAGAGGAAGTGACATAACTTTCCATATTACAACATTATTTCTCATTGCTGGAAAGGCATAAGTGGAGGTGTTCTTGCTAATTGTAGAGACCATAAAAGGACCAAACATGACCATAAGGAATCAACAAGGATCCAAGATGACCAACAAAGGATAAGATAGGGCCGACAAGGAGTCGGTAAGGGATCAAAAAGGATTGGTAAGGATCAATACAAGATCAACAAAATACTAGTAGGGGAGTCGACAAGGATCAGGGATGACCAACCAGGGTTGGCAAGGGCCAGCAGTGGAAGTTTGAGGTATTGTATATTTAAAAAAAAAAATACAAATAGTGTTTTGTTTTATTTACTAGTTTTTACATGTGTTTGTGTGGAGATGTTTGGGTTGCTATAAGATGTGGTCTTTCATTAGACCCCCTCCTCTAGTCTGCATCACTAGCACACCACGTAAAGAAACCTTGTCATGAGAAAATAAAAATATTGAGACACAATATTATCAAAACCATGAGATTTCTATAACATCATTAGATTCTAAAATTTATATACGAGGGATGTGGATCAAGTATGAGCTTCTAGTTAATTAGAAATGGATAGAAAAATCTACTCTAAATTTGGTTATTTTGTTAGCAAAAAAATTACCTTTACAATGAATAAGGACTAATTCATCAATTTTAACCATCTAAAATTCTTCCACTAGGGAACAAGCCTCAAACGATTCATCGATTCCTTGAATGCATTCACTATGAACTATGAGTCACCTTTCATAATAAGATAATCGAAGCCTCCTTCTCTAGCTATTTGGATCCCTATAATAAGACTAAGTGCCTTAGCATAATTTCATGTAAATGTAGGAATGCTCAAGGTAAACATAGAGATCACTCTTACCTCATGGTTCCTAAACACTCCTTCACATCCTATTAGGCCTCGGTTCCCCTAAGATGCTATATATATTGAAATTATTATTACTATAATACATACATTTATACATATATATTTTTATTACTATTATACATACATATGTATAATAGTAATAATAATTTCAATATTTGTATAGTTTATACTAATTCTCTTTCTAGTATTATTTGTTCCTTTTGTAAAACAAGAAATTTTTATGTCCCATTATGGGGGACTTCATATAAAATTAATAAATTGTCTAAACAATTTTATAGGACTTTCGTACTATAAGAGAATTGATTTTGACAAAGAGGAAAACTATTTATTATATTTTCCAAGAAGAAAAACAAAATATATATTCATAATAGATTGAAAAAAGAGATAATTACTTCAATATTTTGTATCACTAGAAGAGCCAAAGGATCAATAGGTGAGGTCTAATTATAATTACTCTAAATTCATTTGGATGATATTATTTTTCAATTGGGTATGATTATTACCATTCACAGAGCTAGATAGTTAATTTTTCATAGATATATCTTGATCACTGTTTGTATATTAGATCAACCAAGTTTTTTTTTGGTTACATAGGAGAGTTGGTCACAACCACACTATTTTTAGTAACTGGAAAGCGCAGGGTTCAAACCATAGGGGTTTCTCCCACAAAACCTATTCCACTTCGTTATTATTGACCCGATGTGAAGGGGACATGTTGGAACAAAATCTGCCTGTGGTTGTTATTTGCGCCTTGATTTTGTCAACATTGAATAGACGAGACTGATCGTGAGATCTTTCGTCTAATCTCCAGAGGAGGCTGGTTCCTTAATGGTTTTTATGGGAAAAGGGAAAAAAGTATTACTAAAAGAGAGGGAAATATAGTCGAGGCTAGAGCTTGAATGTGGTGCAGATTAAACAACAACTAAGATGAACACATATACTTTACTTGTTAAAGCATTTAATATTATCTCCATGCAGAAATCATGAATTTCCCAATGTGATTTAGATCTCTATCTAACACATGTATATATCAGATTTCAACTCCAACAATATGATTTATGTTTTACGTAAGTCCAGATCTTAGAACAAACATAATCTATATTTCAATAATGTGAATAGAAGTGAGAAATGTTAACACATACACTTGCACACTGTGAACCAGAAGCCAAATAGAAGCGTAATTGTATTGCTTGTATTCAAAGTACATACATCCAGTCTTGTAAACGTCTAAGAGCCGACCTCTTTTTAGAATACGTTTACTCTTATATATACCCTATGGGGGTATCTCTATAATTAGTACATTCTGATATAGAATCAATTACAAGCAATCAGAATATAATCATGCTTCCATATCTTTTGCATGGCTTCCAACAAACAAAAACTAATAGCATGAATCTAGGAATTGATATGTTCTACTATCTACTTCTAGTTACTAACATAAGCTTTTGAAGGCATCTTATTCATTACTAAATATATCCATGTCGGCAGACCCTTATCATGTCATGAAATCATGACATCTTCTCCTTTATGGCTCTTTCAGATTGCATTGCGAAAAATTTGCCATGTCATGAAATCGTGACACCTTCTCCTTTTGAGCTCCTTTGGGCTGCATTGTGGGTGAAAATTCACCATGTCATGAAATCGTGACATCTTCTTGGACTTTATCTTTTGTGAGCAATATGGGGCAAAAATTTGCCATGTCACGAAATCATGACACTCTTTCTCTCTTTGCTTCTTCAGTCGGTTTTATGAGCGAAAACCCATCATGTCACGAAATCGTGATGCTCTCCTACTTTCTGACCTCTTCGAGCCACATCCTGATGAAAAACCGACATGTCATGAAATCATGACCTTCTTTATGCCTTAGCCAATTCTTTGCCTCATGTCTCAAAAATGAAATACTGGTCTTCTTATGCAAAAATATTCTATCTACTAGAGGTAGTCTCTTTTAGACTAACATTCTTGGCACCTTCCGAGGAAATTTTGCTGGCAAAAATATTAGAATCCAGGACCTTCATCCATTGGGAAACGGAGTTAAAATATTAAAATAATATAGGAGAGGAGATTTTTGGGAAATAATATTCAAGAAGAAATGCAAAATAAAGCATTACCTTTACAAGATATCTTTTGTAGCTTATGGATTTTTTACTAAAAATACATTAACAACTCAAGATAATTTTAAACAGATTTCATGGTTGGCTGCTAGTCCCTCCTTCTGTTAGTTGCTTTTGGTTATCATGCTTGGATTTCTTCAGTTTTTCTATTGTATTAACCACCTCATTGTAGGTAAGGCAAACCTGCTTCCAGTATTCATCTTCAAGATCTGAAGAATCCATAAACAACTGATATATATATTGCAACTCTTCCACTTTATCATGGGACACTATCTTGTTTCTCATAATCAATTCTTGTAAGCAAGACTTAATCTGTGTAAGGTTCTGCACCATGGTGAATATCAACATTTCCTCTACAGGCTCTTCCCAATTTTCTATCTCTGACTCATCTTCTGTGAAAGCTTTAAGGGATAGTGTTAGCGCATCTTCACTCAACACTTTTGAATTATCATCCCATAAATATGGAAGTCCACATTTATTAGCCAAATTTAAATGCTTCACTAATCCTTTTGCTTCAACTTCCAATTCTTGAAGTAGCTTATCACCCTGAGTCACCAGTTTAAGTCTCCTAAAGAAAATTTTTGCTGCAATTTTAGCTTGAGACCATGCTTCACTATGAATTTTAGCAGTAACACTCTCGGGCATCTTTTCTGATAAAACTTGAATTTTTGTGGCCGCATCTGATCTTTCTTGAAGAAATTTTACTGAAGCTCTTAATTCTTCACTGACTACTTCAATTACTTCTTTCACTTTGGCTAGGTACAATAACATGGGCCTTGCTTTAAGGCTTAATGCCAATATGTCTTCGAGCATTTCTCTTCTCACTGCCTTGGCCTTTTCTTTGGAAAAACTAGATGGAGTGTTCTGCTTTTCAACCAACTACTGCTGGAGTTGTTGAACCTGTAGAGTTAGAGAGTGAATCTGTACATCAACCTCTTTCAATTTTTCTTTAAATGTAGCTGCTTCATTAGCAGCTTCACCAAATCTATCCTCCCACTTCTTAGCTTCTAGCTTTAGAGCCTTTTCAGTCAGTTTCTGCTCTTGCAGGATGGACTCTAACTCCCTCCTGGCTTCTTGCTCTTTGATAAAATTTTCTCTGAAAAATTCTCCATGTAAGTAAATAGTCCCAAAATGGGCCTGAGATTTTCCCCACTCATCTGACATATGTAGCTGAGTAATATCTTCAGTTGTGTCTTCTGGTTGATAATCCTCAATGGTCATATCCCTTTTTGATTTATGGGAAACTGGTGTTAATTTTACCTTTTTCCTCTGCATTGTGGTGGGATCTAGGGAAATTATCTCTTGAATATGAGTTGGGGCTTTAGAATCTTCAGCAGAATGAGATGCCCACCAATCTAAAGCATTCTTGTTTGCTTTTCTCAAATATTTCAATTTTGAAAGAGTGGGATGATTTTTATCATTTGGAGAAGATATTGACTTAATAGCTGGAATACTCGCGCTAGAGAGGAATGGATTGGGGATCAACTCAACATCAACTTCAGATTGAAGTTGAGAAAATAATGTTGGTTCTGGGAAAGAAAACATGAATCCAAAGGGAACATTATATCTTTCTTTGAACAAGAAATGGAAGGAAAATCATCGTAGGAATAAGTAGAGAGAAAATATTGAAGGAAAAGGGAAATCATACCTTTGTCTGTTTGAAGCACTTGTTGATGTTGATCTCCTTCTCCATGGTCTTGGTCCCTTTCACTCATCATATGATCTGGATTTTCACTTTGTGTAGGGACTTCAACATTTCTGTTGTTATCAATTCTATCTTCACCATCAGTAATTCCTTCAAGATTTATAATTTCAACATTTGGAGGAATTCCCCCAGGCTGTCTTCTCTTACGTTCCACATTTTCTTGTTTTACAGTAATTTCCTTAGAAATATTTACATTTCGATCCTCCTGAGAAAAGTCATTTGGATCATCCATAGTCCCAATCTGGACATTTTCCTGTTCAGTAACCTCTGGATTTAGAACATTACCCTCATTATCTTGAACAATTTGCTCGTTCTCTAGAGCCATTTCTATTTTATCAGTATCATTATTTTGAGTGATTTTCTCAAGAACTAGGTTTCCTTCAACAATTTTATCATTTTTTCTTTAACTTCTGCTACAGACTTTAGCCTCTTCCTCTTAATACAAAGAGGTTCTTCATCAGATTTTGTAGCTGAACTTGATGGGGGAACAAACTTAATAGTTTTAGAAACTAGAGCTTTACTTCTGGATGAATCAGCTCCCAAGGCCAGGTGTTTTCCTCTTCTTTCAGCCTGCAAGGGTTCAGTGATCCCTTGTCCTTATTTTCCTAGACCTTTACCTTCATATCCTATTTTTAACATCATTTGAGTGGCTTTCCCATATGTTTTTCCTTGCTCCTTTGTGAAGACTTCTGTAGTGGCCCTTTTCTTTGAACTTCTCAACCTGGTCTATGCTTGAGCCAATGGTTGTTCAACTACAACCTTCTTACCTTTCCCCTGTTCAATATTTTGTTTTTTAGTAGCTTCAGGACTTGTCCCTTTGCTACCACCAACACTGTGAGGTATTTTCATAGGGAAAATTCCTAACCAGGATTTTTGATAATGGTCATATCTTACTAAGAATTCAAGGTCATTTTTTATGGGATATCTCGATTCAATCATGTCTGTTTGCACTCTCATAGTCCACCATTCATGAATCTTTCCTATCATCCAATCTGCACCCTTTTTCTGCATCCTAGCAATGGTGTTTTCAGTTAACACATGCCCCTCATTATTTCCTGGGTCAAAATGCAACACATGTTCATAAAATTCATGCCAAGGAGGCAATGGTTGCATTTGTTCCACATGCCATTCTAATGGAGCATCTTCATCATTATTTCTACAGGCTTCGATATCTGGCCTAATAGAGGTATGGTATACCTTCAATGGAATTCTATTCAGAATAGCCTGTCTCTCTGCAAATTTGTTTAGAGGATCATATTTCCATCTTTGAGGGATTTCTATTAACCCCAAATCTCTCAGAGCCTAAGCAATTTGCTCATTTTGACCTCGTTTAGAAACCATAATACCTTCAAGCTGGAAAGGTATGGTACAGGTACCAGTTTTACCTATACCCATGCCATATTTCATATTAATATATTCAATTTGCCTTACATATTCTAATGCAAATAATCTATCAGTAACATAATGCGGGAGTAAGAAAGGTTTTCCTGTAAAACCATACAACCTAATAACAACCCCTTGGGTGAGTATAAACCAATCACCCTCCTCAACATGTTTATTCTGTAAAATATTTTCAGCTCTGGAGGTTAACCTTCTGACTTCCCCATACATTATTTTCAAAGCGGGACCTAGAAATTCCCTATTGAAATCATAATATGACTCGGTTCTGTACAACACATTGGTCCAATCATACATAGGTAAAGTCCTTCCTTTATCATCTTTATCATTAACAAAAATGAATGCTAGCTCTTTGGCCATAAAGAAAAAGAACAACCACACTAAATAGGAAGAAAAATGGAAAGAGTACTGAGAACCCCTCTTGATAGCAGATAACCCTTCATGTATTCCTTCAAACAAATACCCTGGCCAGTCAAAAAACAAAGGTCGAACACTCTTATCCATAACTGTAGAGTCATAATTTTTTGGGTTAGATAGGCAATTAACCAAAGCAATTTGCCATCCATGAACCTTTTCATCAGTCTTTAACCCTGCCACCATAGCCAATATGGAAAATAATTCTGGGTTTTTAAATTCAGCTATGGGAATAGGAGTTTCAGGCATCCTTCCTCCATTAGGTGGATTTCTCAACTATGTATAAAGAAAATTCTTGATTTTTCAGAAGGAACGAAATATTTTGCTTGGTCTATCGGGTCAAAAGCCTTGGGCTCAAGAGCGGGTACATACCCAATAGCAAAAGTAGAAATGAAAGCATCTGGGTTTAGAGCAAAAAGCACTCTCCCATTCTTATTTGTAACCACCCTTTTCTTTTCATCATAAAAATTTGTAATTGCTTTAACTAGTTCGGGGTAAGGGTGCACAGGAATATAAACATACCAGTATAGCAATGAATGAAAAGCAAAAGTAGCAGGAGAAGATGTAGAAACCCTAGTCGCCATTCTATCTTCAATATCTTTTTGAATTTTTACTGGGTCCTTCCATGTCACTACTGTATCTCCAATTCTAGCATCTCGATCAACAAATTTTTTGCTCACTTCTTCTCCACGTCTTGTTGTTGAAGGTGAAGCAGACGGACCCGCCATTGTTGTTTTCTGAGCATTCTTTTTTGGAGCCATGAGATTTTTGTCACACTGAACCTTTCTTTCTGAACTGAACTTGAACTAGGAAAATAAGAATAGAAAGTGATGCAGCGGATTTCACTCAGGAGCAAAATTAGGGTTTTACATCAATTGGAAACATATGCATGGTGTGCATTAATTGCGGTTGGTGGGCTGGATTTGCTCGGATCCCCTTGTGCATTGTTTCTGCCACCCTTTCAAATGTTTCAAAAACCTGACCAATGATTATTCATTGTGCAAATTAAGATTACACTTACCAAAGCTTTCCCATTTACAAAGGTGGTTCCTTTATGCAATTATTGAAAGGCCATGTGGAAAATTTCAAATTCCTATCGACAACCGATCATTCACCATATTTAATAAAAGGAACGCATATCAAAGTTCTTTGAAAATGGTTTTCTCCCACCAACAATCGAAAAACCATGTGGCAATTTTGAATTTGAACCGCTATATCCGACAATATAGCACTTTCTAATTTCATCTTTTCTCTTGTTGGTGACTTCTGATTGGTCGTAGGATGCTGACAAAAATTCTCTGAACTAGAAATAACTTTTAGAAATATTTACAAACTTACTATAATATACATTATATACATAAGTTTTATCCATTTTCTTATTTGAAATAGAGCTTTAAGTGAAAAGCATTCACTGTGATGGGTAGAACCATACCCTGCTGATCCTGTAATTGGAAAGAATTAAATTACCTTTCAACAATTATCTCGAAAGGGCCTTCCCAGAAAGCATCGAATTTGTCATGATTACCTGGCTTTGCTTTTTTCACATTCCATTTCAAAACTAGATCTCCCACTTTAAATTTTTTGTAGGTTGTCTTTTTATTAAACCATCCTTCTGTGTCTACCATATGTTTCTGGTGATGATTATAAGCCTCTTCTCTCTGTTCTCCCAACTATAGGAGTTGCATTAATCGGGCATCCATAGGTTGACCTCCTTCTTCATTTATCTGATTTAGCAACTTTAGTGTTGGTATCTCCATATGTATAGGCAAAATAGCTTCTTTACCATAGACTAAAGAATAAGGTGATGTATTGATGGACTTTTTTATTGAAATCCTGTCAGCCCATAGTGCTTGGTTAATCAAGGAATGCCAGTTCCTCTTATTATCTTCTAGTGTTCTTTTCAAAATTCTGAGGAGATTTTTATTTGTAGACTCAGCTAGACCATTACCCTATGGGTAATAATTGGAAGAAGTCTTCAAATATATGCCATATCTACTAGTAAACTCAATCATTTTTGCTCCGATGAAGGCTGATCCATTATCTGTAATTAGTGAATCTGGTACACCAAACCTTGTAATCAAGCTTTCCACAAATTCAATCACCACCTCTTGATCAGATTTTTTAGTAGGGATAGCTTCAGCCCACTTAGTAAAATAATCTGTGGTAGTAAGTATATACTTATGGCCAACTGATGAATTGGGTTCTATTATCCCAACAAAGTCTAACCCCCACTGCTGGAAAGGTTCTTCGACTTGGACAGGTTTTAAGGGCATAGGAGCATTTCTATTTCTCCCTACATATCTCTGACATTGCTCACAACTTTTGGTGACCTTGTAAGTGTCTAAAAAAATGGAAGGCCAATAACAACCTGCTCAGAGTATTTTCAAAGCAGTGGATCTTCCTGAATAATGTCCTCCAGAGAGACCTCCATGGAATTCTTTTAACACCTTTTGTTTCTCATCTTCTCTTATACATTTCAAAAGTACACCATCTATATTTTTTCTGTACAACCCTTCTGATTGAAGGGTGTACTTCAAAGCTTGTGCTCTAAATATTCTTCTTTGTGAAGCATTCAAATTTTGAGGACACATTCCAGTCTAAAAGTACTCCACAAGGTCATCAATCCAATCAGTGTTTCTTGGACTTGGATCTGATTTTGTATTAGCCATCACACCTTGGGGTTCCACATGCTCATCTGTAGCTTGTTTGGCCAATTCTTGACATAGGGCTCTACCTCTTACTATATTTGTTGGATGTATCTCTACATCATATTCCTGTATCTTAGTCACCCAACCAACTCTTTTTTCACCAAGTTCTCCTTGTATTATAAAGTTTCTGACATCAGGATGGATCACATAAACAATGATTTTGCTCTGTGATAGAAAATGCTTAAATTTTTTCAAGGATTTCATGACAGCATAAACTTGTTTTTCAATAAAATTGTATCTCTCCTCATGATCGTGCATGGTGGAACTCAGAAAAGCTATGGGTCTCTCTTCATTATCTATCCCCTTCTGTGTAAGGACTATAGCATAATTGTTTGGTTCACCAACAACATATAGAATAAAATCTCGTGAGTAATCAGGATTAACCAGTACAGGTGCTTGTGCTATCTCTTCTAGGATTTTCTTGAAAGCATTCTTCCTTGTATCAGTCCATTTGAAAGGTGCATCTTTTTTCAATAATTCAGTCATTGGTTTAACAATCTGTGCAAAATCTGCAACAAATTTTTGCACAAAATTTATTTGTCCAAAGAAATATTGCAAGCCTTTCTTATTAACTGGTAGGGACAGTTCCAGAAGTGCTTTCACTCTATCAGGGTCAATTGCTAATCCAACTTTAGAGATGACATGACCAAGTAAGATACCTTCTTCTACAACGAATATGGATTTCTTTGGGTTCAAAGATATTCCAAATTCTCTGCATTTCTCAAATACTTGTTCAAGGTGTGTTATATGATCTTGCTCATGATGAGAAAAGATAATCATATCATCTAAATAAATAACTATAATTTTGCTAGCAAGTTCACCAAAGGCTACATCCATTGCTCTTTGGAAAGTTGCTCCAACATTAGACAAACCAAAAGGTATTCTCTGATAGGCAAATGTACCCCATTTTGTGGTAAAAGTGGTCTTGAATTGATCTTCATCTCTGACCCATACCTGATTATACCCTGAAAAACCATCTAGTAAAGAAAACCTTTCTGCCCCTGCAACTGTGTGTAAAATTTGATCAATCTGAGGAAGGGGATAATGGTCTTTGAGTGATGCTCTATTTAAATTCTTGAAGTCTACACACAATCTAATGTCTCCATTTTTCTTCCTGACTGGTACCAAGTTTGCCACCCAGGTAGAATGTTTAATAGGATACACTATTTTAGCTTGAAGAAGTTTTAGCAATTCCTGCTTCATCAAAGACTCTATCTTTGGGTTTATCGGTCTTTGCTTTTGCCTAAAAGGCTTGGCTCCTTCTTCTAATTCGATAGTGTGTTGGATAATCTCTTTTCTATACACCTTTAGATCACTGTACACCCAAGCTATGATATCAAGGAATTTCTTGCATAATTCCTTGATTTGGTTCAATTCTTCTTCTGTACAACTAACCCCTACTTTAATCATCTTTCCCGGTTCTAACTCCACTTCTTTATACCAATATTTATCAAATTTTATTTTATGACCTATAGCCCTATCATTGTTATCAAATAAAATTTCAAGGGTGATAAGTCCCTTAGGGATATGATTATTCTTCAACTGAATCATATCTTCTTCTTCTTCATCTTGTAGATTTCTGTCACTTGAACAGTTCATTTCATAGATTAAAAAATCTAATATTTGCTCATCATTTTCAAAAACTTTCCAGAAGATATTCTTTTCTGGCACTGAAGGTCTATATATGAGTCTAACCATCTTGGATTTCTGAATAACATTACTGATAGGACATAAATTAGCTCCCACTGATGCCAATAAATCTGCATGGGTATTCTGTTCTCTAGGAATAGACTTCATATTTAGAGCCTCAAAGGCTTCTAAGAGATCCCATACTTTATTTCTATAAGCCTTTAAATAATGTTGTTTACTGATACATTTCTTTGTGACTTGATTCACGATAAGTTCTGAGTCTCCATAAATGAGTAGCTGTTTCACTCCTAGTTTTTTAGCTTTCCTCAGTCCTAAACAAAGTGCCTCATACTCTGCCGCATTATTGGTGCAACTCCATGTCAACCTGTAAGAGAAAACCCTTTCCTTCCCTATGGGAGAAATCAAAACTATTCCAACACCAGCTCCATTCTTACACCTAGCTCCATCAAAGAAAAGCTTCCACATCTGATTAGTAGAGTTATTTTCTTCGATAGCAGGTGTCAATTATTTTTTGGTTTTTCAATGGAATAACTTCCTATTTTTGTCTCTATCATGGCATTGAAATCCTGTAGAGAAAACTGATCTTCTGCTTGAAGATCTTCTAAGGTCTCTTCCATTAGATCCACTTCTTTAATTTCTTCCATCATTATATTCACGGTGTCAGCGTCCCCTATTTTTTCTACATGAAAAGTAGATGGTTTCTCATTAAATATCTTAATCCTCCTACCTTTGAAAGGTATTTCTAAATGTGAGTAATCCAGGGATAGGTATCCTCCTATTTTTTTCATGAATTCTCTAGATAAGCACATACCAAAGTATGGTGCCAAATCTACCACTACTACTTCTTGTATAACCACCATTTGGGGCATCCTGTGAAGTTGTATGGGAATGTCTTTAATTACTCCTACAATTTTTACTGGAGTACCATCCAACTGTAGGACACCTGGATTGCTCCTAGTGTATTCCATTCCCATAATGTCACATACTGCTTTGGGTATTACTATAGTAGCAGCACCTGAATCTATCATGCAGTTGTGAACCACCCATCCTTCCATTTGAAGAGATAAATAAAAGGGAGGAGGTCTATTCTTTCTAGTAGCAGATGTTAGATTTTCTTGGACTGTATTTGAAGGGGAAATATTTTTACCTTTACCTTTCATTGTCTTTAGAGATTCTTGTAGGAGATCAATTTGACCAGGGAATTGAAGAGCATCATACATACTCGCCTTTGAGGGAGTCTTCTTCATTTCTTCAACTATGTTGAATGTAGGAGATTCAACAATTTTTTCTCTTTCCTTGGTGAAGGTATCATACCTATTTCTGTATCCCTGGGTAGCTTCGGTCCTTTGCCTTTTTGTTAATGAAGGGAATCTCAACCTTTCCTTAGCTTGGTCTTGAGTCTCAGTTTCCTTTCATGGAGTAAATTCTTTATGTATTTCTTGCCCTTGGCTTTGGGCTGGAATCTGAGATTTCTCATAAGGTAAATTTCCTTTGGGAGCTATTTTGGGAGCTGGGGGAAAACTTAAAGGTTGAAGTTCCTTAGGATCTACCTGCAGAGGTTTTTTACCCGATCTGGTTAGAACTGCAACTTGTTCTACCGTAGGCATCATGAAGTTGTGGTCTTTTTCTCTAATCATATTTACATGACCTTTCATGCTTTTCTCTACTTTCTCAATAGCTATACTCTGTACATAATGTTGATGGATCATACATGAACTCTCTCCATGTGGATCATTACACGTGGTGCACCAGTAATCAAAATTTGTAGAAGGCTCAACAACATCTTCTGTTTCATTTGTATAAATGACATTTGATCTTTCCTGTCCCTTGTTACTTGACTGCGCTGCATCTCTTGTTATCTGAGGAAACCTTCTTGGTTGAAAATTCCTCTCAGCTTCTCTTTTCTTCATTGAAGTCATATCATTTGCTAGATTTTTCATTGTATCTAGTATAAGAGTGAGCTGATTATCGGGGACTGACTGAGGCGGTGGTGTAGGTAATGCAAGGATTGTAGGAATAGGAGGTAATGCCGGAGAGTTCTGAGGCATCTGTATGGTAGGAATGGAAGGTGGCCCATTCCATTTTGGGAGATCTACATTTGGAAAATGAGAAGCACTGGAAGAAGTAGCATTGGGAGCTTGGGGAATATCAAGAAAAATAGGCATTATTGCTTTAGGCGGATATCTTCCTATGGCAATAAGATCTCTTTCTGCTATAGAATCTTGTTGATAAATGGTAGGGAAAGTGAATATTCATGACTATCGTATTATCATACTGATATCTGTATCAAAATCTCTTAAGTAATAATATATTGCTTGCTCCGTGGTTGGTTTTAATCCCATAGGAACTCTTTCCTAGGTGTGACTGAATCGAATATTAAAATCAATAATCTCCTCTTGAGGATGTTTTCTTATAATGGTGAATTGGCTGAGTAGGGAGAATGGATCTGCATGTTGATTGAACTCATCAACAAGTTTACCAGCGAGCTCTACCCAGGTCATGATTGTTTGAGGAGGGAGTGCTCTGTACCAATAGAGCATTTTTCCTTTTAAGGAAATCACTAGCAATCTGATCATCACGTCTTCTTGAGTGATGTTATAAGTTGCCGCCAAAGCTGCAACATCTAAACAATGTTCATATGTCGTTTTACCTATTCCGTCATATGAAGGCAACGCCTTCAATGTTGTTGTAGGAATCAGATTCTAGGCCACCAAATTTAGTGGACCCATGTGGTTCCATGTGAGATAAGTTGGTGGAGGAGCAACCATTGTAGCAACTATACTTGCCTATATTATAGAACTACTGGTAGTCGCTAAAAATGGATTAATACTAGAAATAGGCAAAACAGAGGGTACAAGGGTGGTAATACTAGTAGCAGGTGGATTTGATCTAGCAGATAAAATTGGATGCACCTTTAGGCTACTAAGATGTAACTCAAAGAACTCAATGGGTTCTTCTGAGTTTCTTGCTTTAGATCTGGTTATCATATAAGTAAATAATCATGAGTTTTTAACCAGATAAATAGATAAGGTATTTCTTGGGTCTATACCTTCGGACGGAGTCGCTAGGTGATTTGATTTAGATTTTAAATATCAAAGGCAAACACCAAACCTTATAGAATATTATGGGATTTAGGGTCCCACCGGGCATGCCAAAAATTGTTGGAACAAAATCTGCCTGTGGTTGTTATTTGCACCTTGATTTTGTCAATATTGAATAGATGAGACTGATCATGAGATCTTTCATCTAATCTCCAGAGGAGGCTGGTTCCTTAATGGTTTTTATGGGAAAAATGGAACTAAAAGAGAGGGAAATATAGCCGAGGCTAGAGCTTGAATATGGTACAGATTAAACAACAACTAATATGAACACATATACTTTACTTGTTAAAGCATTTAATATTATCTCCATGCAGAAATCATGAATTTCCCAATGTGATTTAGATCTCTATCTAACACATGTATATATCAGATTTCAACTCCAACAATATGATTTATGTTTTACGTAAGTCCAGATCTTAGAACAAACATAATCTATATTTCAATAATGTGAATAGAAGTGAGAAATGTTAACACATACATTTGCACACTGTGAACTAGAAGCCAAATAGAAGCGTAATTGTATTGCTTGTATTCAAAGTACATACATCCAGTCTTGTAAACGTCTAAGAGCCGACCTCTTTTTAGAATACGTTTACTCTTATATATACCCTATGGGGGTATCTCTATAATTAGTACATTCTGATATAGAATTAGTTACAAGCAATCAGAATATAATCATGCTTCCATATCCTTTGCATGGCTTCCAACAAACAAAAACTAATAGCATGAATCTAGGAATTGATATATTCTACTGTCTACTTCTAGTTACTGACATAAGCTTTTGAAGGCATCTTATTCATTACTAAATATATCTATGTCGGCAAACCTTTATCATGTCAGAAATATTATCATGTCATGAAATCGTGACACTTTTCCCTTTCTGGCCCTTTTAGACTACTTGTTTTATGGGCGAAAACTTGCCATGTCATGAAATCGTGACACCTTCTCCTTTTGGGCTCCTTCGGGCTGCATTGCGGGCGAAAATTCGCCATGTCACGAAATCACGACATCTTCTTGGACTTTATCCTTTGTGAGCAGTATGGGGCGAAAACTTGCCATGTCATGAAATCGTGACACTCTTTCTCTCTTTGCTTCTTCAGTCGGTTTTATGAGCGAAAACCCATCATGTCACGAAATCGTGATGCTCTCCTGCTTTCTGACCTCTTCGAGCCACATCCTGATGAAAAACCGACATGTCACGAAATCGCGACCTTCTTCATGCCTTAGCCAATTCTTTGCCTCATGTCTCAAAAATGAAATACTGGTCTTTCTATGCAAAAATCTTCTATCTACTGGAGGTAGTCTCTTTTAGACTAACAAGAACCATCGGTCACTCGGAATTCATACTATCATCGTTAGTTTGGTATGCACTTAAAGGATTTAGATTAGACTACTACCTTTGCAAACAAGCTACCCTCGAGGTTTGAACCTGGGTGTCTTCTTGTAAGTACCTATCTAGACAAGCACTTACCAATCTAGCTAGCCCTCAGGGGCAAAATATTTTATGGTAAACCAATGTGATTTGAACCAGAGTTGTGTGGATCTACACCATATGGATCAAATTCCTCAATTGGTCGTCTCACACCAACTTGGCTATGCACTCACCCTTAGATCAACCAAGTTATCCTTGCAAATCCTATGATGTGATTACTATAAAATATGAATAATGATCAAGCAATATAATTAAAAAATGTAGATCAATCCAGAAAAATAAACAAAGATCAAGAATAATGTCTAAGAAAATCATTAGGAGAAAATAATATATTTTCCTATTTAAAAAGTAAGAAATATAGTATTCACAAATTCATTTGGCTTGATATTTTGCAATATAAAAGAATAGTCGATCCAATAATACATATTACTTAGATAATTTTGAATATTAATAAATTATTGGACACAAATTATTATTTTTTCCATCGAACTTAAATTTGGAGGAAAGGACAAAATCCTCAAGATTTGGATAATTTTGTTCTTATCCCTCTCTCCCTTCCCTCCCACCCCAAAGTAGACAAATAGATTAAAAAAATCAATTATTGGTTCAATCTCTATTTGTATTATACCATTGTAGGTTACATATTATTATCCATGATATAATTTAGGATTCCAAAAATATCATACCAATAATGGAATCTAGTCACAAGATATAGTTAAAAAAATCATGTAATAAAAATAATCAATGTTAATTGAAACCATGCAATTAAATAATTTATTTATTAATATCATATATACATCGAGTTGTAATTAGAAGCCATTCTATAAATTTATTTATTTATTTTAAAAATAGAGATGATAAAATAATCACATTTTAAAAATAAAACTAATTAAAATAGTGTTCATGCATTAGATCTAGGTCTCGTGCATTCATAGGAGCTAAAATCTGCAAAGTTTTTTGTTCTCCATAGTTATTTAGTTTATTATTTTAGGGTTTAAATTTGATCATTTTGTTTTAATTTTGTGATTATCTATGTAAGATCCAGATCCTATTTTCGATTCTGGGTGGATTCTTAGGTTGACATCTTAGGGTGTGCTTCCATACCACCTACCTTTTTTTGGTGATCAGTGTAACTAATATTATTTTTAGTAATACAAGGAAATTTTCAACAAAAAAATATTTTTCATGCATAACATATAATATAAATCATGATTGCCATCACATGCTAATTTTAGGCACCAAAATTTGATTGCAACATCAAGATCTCCAAACTCGCCAACATCTTCATCAATAAACCAATCCAGCATCTAAACCAAATCAACTCTCTCTAAGCTCAAATCAAGAGTATTTATTGCTCCAAAACCAAAAGTGTTAGGATTAAAGGATAGCACTAGCAATTCTTTTGTGCAACTTGAATTTTTATCATTTCTCATCTAAATTGATAGGCAATGGTCATCTTGGCAAATGTGTTACACAATTAGCACTACCAATGTCATTGCCTCTTGTGCTACTAATTTTCAAACACCAAAAAGGAAAATATTTATATCTAGTACCTTCCAAGACATCCACCAAAAATAGATCTAATCACATTAGTCTAATATGTAGCTCTTATAGAAATCCAAAGCCCAAAATTTTCTATTTTCTATCTTCCATCAATTAATTGCATCTTGAGCCCATTTCATAATATTGCCTTAACCAATCTTATCGACTTCAATTCAATCATCCCCTAAGGAGCCATGGATTTCTATAAACCAATACTTGAGGAGGTCAATCATTGGCGTTTTAAAAGTAATAAAACTATATCAAAATTCATGGCAATCAATCTTCAAGCATGGCAAAATTTTATCAAACTTATGTCATGATATTTTGAAGGTAACTATCTCACAAGCTCTCAATTTCACAAGTTTAGAAGCTCTCAAGCATAACAAGTACTTAAGATCTCAAGCATCTCAAGATCACAATCTATCAATCCCTCAAGCTCTCAAGCATCTCAAGCTCTTAAGCAACAAGCAAGCTCATCAACTTGATCAACATCCAAGTGGACATAAACTGAGGCAACTGAAGCTAAAAGCTTACCTAGGTTGTGCTATCTCCCCTTACCTTTTATCACTCATTATAATTTTGTAGCTTTGTGTTTATTAATCATTACATATATCAATATTTTTTATTCAAATAATTTATCTATTTGTCATTTAGATTTTTGTATACCCTTAGGTTACATTTTTATAAGCAAGCATATTATTTTATTACACCTATTCAAGCCCGTACACCCCTTGGTCAGGGATCCTTGTTGCACCCTTTTTCAAAATCATAAAATCTCACATCTAAGCATCATTTTTTATATCTTAGGTGAAAGCATTGTCAAATTATAAGTTTTATGGTGTTATCAATTTTTATTTATGACATAGCAAAAATAGAGATATAGTCATAGCAAGTAAAAGCACCAGTGGTTATATCACTCACATAGTGGTACTTTTGCCACCAAGCACACAATGCTTATTTTTTTCAATCTATAGTTTATCATCCAATCTCTAAATAGGTATCTAATTCTAGTAAATGAATCCATATACTCTCCTCTAGCTTAGAAAGACCCCTTTGCTACTAATCCATCATTTTTTCTCTATTTTACAGCTGAATAAAATTACCATTAAGAAATAGTAGCATCGATAACACTTCTATAGGACTAGCAACTCTTTTTCCAGCAACACTTTTGTAGGTTGTAGCACTTTTGTAGACTTGTAGCACTTTTTCCTCTGAGGCAAAAGATCAAATTTTTTAATCCAAATATTTTGTTATTTGTGTTTAGGTCATATAATTACTTGTTTTCTATATTAGGTCTATTTCTATTTATCCATTAAAGGTACAAGGAAAAGAAATAAACTAGTTACCATTAATGGTTAAGGGATCATCTTTAATATTTTATATCATTTCAACTAAAATTGTATGTAGTTGCATTAGGCTTGCTTTCTACATAATCATCTTGAACCCTTTCTCTTAAAAAGAAAACTCATATTTCCTTGATCATCAAAATCAAAAGTATTTTATTTCATTAGAGCTTGCTTGTTTTATTTATTGATGTATTCATAGCTAACATAGGACTATATTAATATTAAATGTATGTGTTCTCTAACTAATCCATTTAAACCTAGACTTAAGCTCATAAACTAGCCCTATCCTTTAGGTGAGTAAAGAGTGGAAAGCATCATGACAGATCTCCTAAGAGGCCCTTTGCAATTTTTAATTCTCAATTTTTAAAAATAATACTACTTTCTTACTTTGTTTATTGGTAGTTAAGTTTCCTAATTTAAGAAAGGTTATAAATCAAACTCATATATCTAGCTTTTTTTTATAAATACATTTATATAAACATGAATATATTTGAACATTCATATACATTTGTAGTATCATTTTAAATTTTATCTATATTAGTTTCTAATATCTAGGGTTACAGTTCAAATTTGGAAGTTCTACAATAAATATTAAATATATGCATGTTTGGTCTATTCCTTTACCATGTTGCAACCAACTAGGGGAAGGGGCTTGGTCCACCTTCAAAAAAACAAGCTCCACTCTCTCACACACCCATGGCATTGACATTCCAATTGAAGAAAGACATAATTATTCCTACTTACACAAAAGACACATTTTGCATATCTATTCATGCAAGTTATAAACTAAGTTATACAAAGCAATGGTTAAAAAATGTATTCATGCACATGTTACAAATAACAACACTAGCAACAAGATTATTCATTGAGATCACTAATGCACTGTAATAACTAATATACTCATTATTAAAATCTTATCAATTTTAAATTAAAAATTAAGATCATAAATTTTCAAGTATATGAGATAAAAACGTATCTCATTCTACTCCTTTCCTCCAATTGCTCTTAATGTTGCCACCTTAAACAATAAATATTTCCCCTTTGTGTTGTACCAAAATCTACGAAATCTCTCAAATGCATAAACTATTGAGTAATACCCCTCCTCATAAAAAACTACTCTTCCTCATTATTCAACCATTGATCATGGTGAGATTTGCACCTCTTCACCTTCCATATAATATCCTTGTGAGGGAGAGTTTCCCACCTCCTCTCATTTGTGCAACTCATTTCTATGGAGAGTTTCACACATCCTCTTCTTCATGCTACTCTAATTCTCATATTTTCATCAACCTATTTTATTCTTACTCTAATTAACTCCTCTTTTTACTTCCTACCATCTTAGGATCGTTTCTTTTCTTAAAAGGTAAATTTGTATTCTTATGTATTAATTTATTACTCTTTCATGTTCAATATTGTTAATTTCTTTTACCCCTTAGGATTCACATCAAAAGGTATTAACAATTAAATCATAAGACTCATCATCCTATACATTTCCATATTTACAAGGCACATCACACAAGGCAGTTGATTAATATCAACTCATTGCATATAATAATTCATAGTCTTGTTCAATAAGGATAGGACCACATGACACAAGTAGGCTAGTAAATTATAGGTCAAGCATGGGTATAGGTATGTCCCCTAAGGTTGGTCTTTGACCTTGGGATTATGTTTGACATATTATACATACATACACACATACATATATATATATATATATATATATATATAAGTCAATTGTTAAACCAAATGCTAAATCATATGATTTTGTTGACCATTTAAAAGCAATTAAATTTCTACCTTATCCCATAAACAAAAAATTTAACATGCTATGAAACTTTATATATTAAAACTAAATAACATTCCTATAATAACTAAATAGTAATTGTTCATTATATATTTGCATAAACAACATCCACATTAATACATCATTAATTAATTATCAATAACAATACATATTCATACTGTAAGTTCAACCACTATCTAACTACAATGTTAAAATGGGTTTAACCAATAAATTATGGATTAAAGTCTAATCAAGTGGGGGAGAGAGTGGACATTACATCCTCTTCACCTTTGTTTGAACTTCCTCCTAGAAGTTGTGGGTATTTTTTGCACCTACCCATGCTTGATTGCTAGCAATGATATATATATATATATATATATATATATATATATATATATATTTATTTATTTATTTATTTATTTATTTTTTAATTTACATGGTGTAATTGGTAGCCACCATGAATCCAGGTAGGTTGTCCAGACTTTAATGGTCACCACAATATTCTATGTTGTTCACCCCGAAAGCCACCACATAGATCTTCATGTAGTCCACCCCTATAACCACCATACCATAATCATTTTAAACCTTTTACACCATTGAAATCACAAGGAAAGGGACAAGTGTTTAGTATAGTGAGGCCCAATATTTGAACCTTGGATATCCACCCCCCTTATGGGTTTGTTCAAACCAATTGGTCTACACCTAGAACCTATTAGCAACTATATATTAGGTTTATATTTTTGTAAATAAAACTAGAGATCATCAACAAATTTTGTTTACAAACCCAAAAGCATTGCCAAAAATGGAGCTGAGCCAAAAAGTGATAAGAAGAAAATCCCTTGAACTTGTATTATCTATACCCGATCAAAGCCTGGAACAAAGATGAAGGATCAATTTACTGTAACTATGAGTTCCTGGACATCCCTCCTGGTGCCAAAAGAGCATAAAAGTATTGAAATGGCCATGCCTGGTATTACTGAAACAATTGCACCCGATAGGAGCCCGACAGGTCCCATAAGCCCAACCTTCACCAATATAGGAAAGTGATCCAGTATAATAGAGCCTAAAATAATTAGGCTCAACCAAATCTCAAAAACATCATAAGAACCTGACTAGGGAAATTGTAAAGTTCCAAGAGCACCAGAATATTTGTGATCGATCGGACTCGACGGGGTCCCAATGTTTCGATCTAAAGCCCAAAAGCTGACGAAGGGATAATAATGCAAAAGAAACAAAGGTTTGAGGATACTAAAAAATCCATATTCAACTGAAAATTAGACAATTCTTAAAGACTCGATGTATGTTAGGGAAGAGAGAAGGCACTAAAAGAATTATACCTAGAAATACTCGGTTAGATTCTAATAACCCGGCTAGGTTCTAAGGACCCGACATGATAGAAGAGATATCTTGTCCAAGAGTAAAGTCACCAAGAGATTGGTACATGGTCAGAATCCATTTGAGCAATCAAGAGGTATTCCATAGGTGCACACATGATCTGATAACTGCTTCCCAATAATATAAGGTCTCTTTTGCCCATGATGTCTACTGGGCATGATTTCATATCAGGAGATCTCAACGGCAAAAGCAATCACATAAAATATAGGGTGGCTAAGCAGAGATGATAATCAAAATTCAAGGGATTAGATGCATCCAATAAGTTAGGCATGACTCAAGGAAATGTATAAACTAGCCACATCTAAAGCCACGTTCTAGTGGTTGGAGCAGCCCTACTTTCGAGCAACCCTACAAGCTGGTAGAATCTCTTACTTAGCAATAATCCACCTAGAAATCAATCATGACTTGATATTTTAATATTCCTATAAATAAAAGGATGTAAAATGAAAATTGGTTGGCTCTTAGGAATTTACAATTCATATGTAAAATAGAATATTTCATCTTAATACAAAGTGATTGTTGTTTGGTCTCCAGTTCAATTTATTTGTGGAACATGTGCATATTGATGACCGCTTCTTTCTAATTTAAGCATGTTGAATGCTTATGGTGTTTTATTATGAATCTTGGATTTACGTTGTATTATTTTACCTGTCTAGAATTTATGGTTTGATAAGATGCAATAGATTAAAATTAAATGCTATGTAATTGGTTGGAAAACTGGTTGGTCTATTAGCTAGTTGATTTTTTAGTTGCATAATCCTTAGTTTTACATTTACCTTGATGTTTCTTAATATGCACCATTGTAAGTCTTGGCTTTAGCTTCCTTTATTTCTTTTAGGACCCTTTTTTCCCACATTACGCATAGTTATCCGGGACTTCAAGGAACCAGTCTCCTCCGAAGATTGACCATTGTAGTTGTCACAAGCTCCCCAATCATTTAATGTTGGTCAAGGTATGTCGGCACACAAACCTTTCCATTATATAGATTCTCTGACCAATAGTTTTTAGCACACTCGGTAGGACCCGAAGGTACCTTATTTGGATAATATAAGGATTGGTGATATCCTTTATTATCATATCTCATCAAAATCACCTAGTGACTCCACTCAAATACAAAAATTTATATCATATGACTAGTTGCCTTTTAGATTTAAACAAAACTTGGTGATGCTTTTTTTTTATCAATAATATCAATCACCTGGTGACTCCCCTACATATTGGACCTAACTATTATGATAAATTATCTTTTAAGTACACATAATAATGTGACTCTACTAAAAATCAATCAAGATTATGGTTGGTTGTTATTTTGCATCGTTCTTAAAGATCTATCTCCTAGAGGACTCAAGGTTTGATGAGTAACCTCAACCTCACTAGCATAGAATTTATGCTCATTGGATTATTTCAAGGACCCAATGTGAGTGTTCCTATTGGAATTACACTACCCCTTTGATTGTTTAAAATCTTCATAATATTCCCAAAATTATCTTAAATTTCTTTCCAAGCTTTGATGGGACAGATAATACTGCACTGGAATATTGCCCAGATGTTGCTTCCATGGCAATGATTTATAATGTCATGCATGAAGACATAGTGCTTAGACTCCTTTTTCTATCTCTTAAGGTAAAATATTTGCTATGGTACAAATATTTGCTATGGTACAAATATTTGGTAGATAGGAGTATTTGTACATGGGTGGATCTAGCAGATACACTTATCAACATGTTTAATGATTCAAGGGATCGTTGTTTGATAATCAATTTTCATTCATAAGATGTGATCCTCAAGAAAATATCATTGAATTCAACATTTTTTTCAAGAGAACTTGGAGTAGGATCCCTTACAATTTTTGACCTTCTCTTGCTCAGGCCTACTTATACTACATCTCAACTTTTCATCATGATATAAGTCTTTTGATTCAGAAATCTGGAGAAAAAATGTTTTCAAAATTTTACAAGGAGGTTGTTCGAGCTAAAAACATGTTAATCCAGGTGGGAAAATTACCCCTCAAGAATATCCCTTTTTCGTGGTAAGCCTAGTCAAAACCACCCCCTGAAGAATCTACGTCAAGATTTACCTAAACAATATAGAATGATTTCCCCATCGATTCTTATAAAAAAATATCTAGCAGAATGGGATATGGTAGGAACTTGGACACATGTAGAGCAAGATAAAGGTTAGATAGGCTTTACTCATGATAAAAATACCAACACATCAGTTTCTCCTCAGTCATCATAGAAAATTAATTCTTGAGGACTAGCAACTTCTTGGTTCTCCTTGCTGTTAGATTTCCATGAAAGCCAACAAAGGCTGATTTAGAGTAAGAGGCCATTATTCTTAGTTGGAAGTCCTAGGTAAGAAGAAGGAGGGCCTATGCTATTTAATGACATACTTAGGAGACCTCATCTTTGGTTGATTGAGTTTCAATATCATTTCAAATTTGATGAAGAATAATCAACAAGGACATTCCAGCCTGTGCCATGTGACACGTTCTCTACCACAACACATTTTGGAGAGCCAATGTCACTTTTTAAATCCCCTAGCAATTAATGTATGATAGTCATAATGGTTGGATAGCAAGTCATATCATGATGGTAATAAATCAAGACATGAAGTGGACCTAAAACTTGATGAACTCAATTGGGAGGTAGCTCTGGAACTCTTCCTCAATCGATTCAAACATCGAAGATATTCGGATCGATGCATGTCCTTTCTTGATTGAATATGACCTAGGTCTACTAATCCCAAGAGATATCACTATACCCATATTGTGTTCCATGAGATTCGATAATGGCAGTAGGTAGTACTAGGATTAGCATGAAGAACAACTTAGGTTCGGTGTCATATGGTCCAAACATTATAGATTCATAGATTAAAATGCAGTAGTTATCACCCAAGAATGCTAGGTACATTTAAATTTTGGGTAAATAGTCAATAAGTAAATAAAATATGCAGCAAAGATATGTCATTTCATATATTACAAGAAAAATGTTGGGTAGTGGATTGCTAGTTGGATAAAGCACTAAAAAACATAAATTAAAAATCATGAGGAGATTTCCTAGGTTGCTTCTTGGAATCATAACACTTTATTTTTTCCCTCCTATTTATCTTTTGTTTTGTTTTTCTCTATTATTTTTTTTTTTTTGTGTTTCTCTAACCCCATAGTCCAATGAATAATTCCCAACAAGTACAACAAGCTTTAAATACTATCCTTTGATATCTAAAATCACATGGAGAAGAATTTGAGACTTGTGTAAGCAAGACATGACATCAATGGTAGATAAAAGTGCCTAGAGAGGAGGATTCAGACTCACATGCTAATTGGACTTTGGTGTGATTCAATGTATGCCAATTATATCCAAAGTAGGGTAGACATTCTATAAATAGTTATCCATGTACAACTATGAAAATATCCAAGAAATATGAGTCTCAAAGTGCAGTTGTAGCTAAGTGATCCTATGGTGAATGACGATGAGAAAAAGGAGTCCTTTTTGGATTGCATCAAGAAAAATTCCATTATATGATGGGCAAATATCATTGGTATTTTTTCCATTCTTGAAATCATGATGGATCTTCGAAGAGTGTGTACATTAGGATGCAATTTGTATGGGTGTACCATGGAGTGGGCAACTTCTCTTTGATATCTCCTGAGTTAATCATACAATTACCTTCCTTTTTGTGTTTTACTTTTTTGCGTCCTTCTCCTTCTTCTATTTTCCTTGGTTTTTCATTATCATTTACCTTTTTGGTCAATGGTTTATGTTCCATTCCATCCACTATTTGTCGTTGCCTCCTATTTCCTCTCATATTATTTTGTCCTTGTCTTTTATTTTTACTTTTTGTTTTCTCTTGTTATCCCCATTATTTTCTTCATATTTATGCTTTCCCATCAAGTTATTTTCTCCCCATCATACCCTCCTTTCCCTCTTCCTACAGCCTCGATCGACTACATTCTCATCAGCTTTTTTTCTAGCTCCTTCTTCTCTTCCCTTTCCCTTAAAAAGTGAAGTCCAAGATTTTTGTTGACCGTATGGATTACTTATTTTTGCAAAGTGAAAATCCCCTTTGAATCACCATGAATGTGGGTATTTTTGCACCTACCCACACCTGACTACTAGCAGCTATATATTAGGTTTACTTTTTTGCAAACAAAACCAAATATTTTCAATAAATTATTTCTACAAGTCTAAAAGCATTTCCAAAAATGAAGTTGAGAAAAAAAGTGATAAGAAGGAAGCCCCTTGAACTTGTATTATTTATACCTGATAAAATATTGAAATAAATATGAAGGATCAAGTTGTTACAACTATTAATTTTTTAGCATTGAACCCGATGTCGAAAGAGTAGAAGAGGATTTAAATGGTAATGTTTGGGGATTATCGAAATAATTGCACCCAATAGGAGCCCAGTAGGGTCCCAAAAGCCTGACCTCCACCAAGATAGGAAATTGGACCAGTCTAATAGATTCTAGAACAATTAGACCCTACTAGAGCCCAACAACATCATAAAGGCCTAACCAGGAAAATGGTAAAGTTCTAAGAGCATTGAAATATTCGTGCTTGATCAGAATCTGATTGGGTCACAATGTTTCGATCCATGGCCTCGAAGCTAACAAAGGGAGCATAATGCAAAAGAAATAAAGATAAAAAAAATACCAGAAGACCCATACCTATTTGGAACCTAGAAATCACTCAAATACCTGATGCAAACAAGGGTAGAGAGAAGGCACTGAAAGAATTATATCCTAAAATACCTGGCTAGGTTCTAAGGACCTAGTATGATAGAAGAGATATCCAGTACAAGAGTAAAGTCACCAGGATATTAATACATGGTTGAAATTCATTTGAGAAATCAAGAGGTATTCCATAGGTGCATGCACAATCTACTAGCTGCTTCCCAACAAGATAATGTCTCTTTTACCCATGATATATGTTGGACATGATTTTGTGTTAGGAGATCTCAATAGCAAAATATATCACACAGAATACAGGGGGGCTGAGCAGATATGGTCAAAAAAACTCAAGGGACTAGATGCATCTAGAAAGCTATGAATGACTCAAGGAAACACAGATCCTAACCACATCAACAAGCTAAATTCTAGTAGTTGGAGCAGCTGTACTTCTGAGCAACCCTACAAGCTAGCAGAATATCTGATATAGTAGCAATCCTCTCATAAAGAAATCATGACTTGATATTTTAATATACCTATAAATACAAGGATGTAAAATAAAAATTGGTCGACTCTTAGGAGTTTACAATTCATATGTAAAATGGAATATTACATCTTAATACAAAGTGATTATTTTCTAGCCTTTGGTTCGATTTATTTATAGAATATATATGTATTAATGATCACATATTTCTAATTTAAGCATGTTGAATGTTTATGGTGTTTTATTATGAATCTTGGATTTACATTGTACTCATTCACCTGTCTAGAATTTATGGTCTAATAAGATATAGTAGATTAAAATTAAATGTGTTGTAATTGGTTGCAAAACTTACTAGTATATTAGGTAGTTGGTTTAGTTGCATAATCCTTGGTTTTACATTTTTATTGATGTTGCTTAGTATACACCACTATTAGTTCTGGATTTAGGTTCCTTTATTTCTTTTAGCACCCTTTTCCTCCACATTTAGGCATAGTTAGTTGGGACTTCAAGGAATCAAACTCCTCTGGAGATTGACCATTGTAGTTGTTACAAGCTCCCTGATAATTCAATGTTGTTCAAGGTCTGTGACGAGGGACCGAAAAACACACACGTACTCAAACCCTACTTTTTAATTAAGAAATCTAAAAAATACATGCATACAGCCCGCAAGCTTTACAATGACTAGCGCTCGGCTTGGTCTTCTCACTTCTATGCTCTCAGTGCATTTTTCGATCCACCACCTCGCATCTAATACATTAACTGGGTTTTTTTATAGAGGCCCCGACCCTCTGAAGCATCAATTCACGCATTAATCGGGACACCAACCCGATTTAAGACCCCTCTCCGCATGGTCCTTGTCACCACTGAATCCGTCAGATTCTCTATGTGACCCATCCTCTTCGTTCCCTGTGCTCCTGGGTTCTTGTCTGCCTTTACTGCACTTTGTGCCACGTGTCATCCGTAACAATTTTTGAAAATATCGCCTACCACGGTTTCCCGCCATCACCTTCTCCTTCTTCGCCTTCTTCTCTCTCCATCGTGATATCGTGACATGTCACGATATCATGACCATTTAGCCCTCTTGCCCTTTGTTCTTATATACGTCATGATATCGTGATGTCGCAATATCGTGGCGTCGCGATATCATGACCACTCTACCATCGGCCCATTTGCTTCGTTATTCGTCGTGATGTCGCGATGTCGTGATATCACGACCACTCTGCCTTTGTCCCTTTCGCTTTGACATTCATCACGATATCGCGACATCGTGATATCACGATCCACCTCCTGCCTCGCCCTGATTTCTTCCCAATAGTGGCGATATCACGACTAGTCCGCTTTCCTGCCTCCTCTTCCACTTTTCATCGTGATTTCATGATGTCATGAAATCATGATGTCACGATTTCGCTACTACTTTCTTCCCTTGCCTTTGCCTTGCCTTGACGTCATAATTTTGTGACGTCATGAAATCGCGACATCACGATTTCGCTACTCTTTTCAACTTTTGCCTTAGCAAAATTTTCCTTGCCTTCTTCTTCTTCTTCGCATCGTGAAATCACGACGTCCTCCTCCCTCAGTGCCTTCTTGCTCTATCGGGTCATGATTTCATGACATGTCACGAAATCATGACAATTTCCCTCCTTGGCTTCTTTCTGTGCTTTTGGTCACGATTTCACATGTCACGAAATCGCAACATCTTCCGCCTGCTGCCTCCATTCTCTACTTCTGGTCGTGATTTCACATGTCATGAAATCACAATATTTTTTGCCTACACCTTCTCTCTCCTCGTCGTGTCACGATATCGCGACACTTTTTCTGTCGTGATATCGCAACAGGTTTTGCTCCTTGCTCTCCTTGTCATTTTTTGTCGTGATTTCATGACACGTCGTGAAATCATGATGTTTTTCTTCCTTAGCTGATTCTTCAGCACTGGATTTCTCACAACTGGATGCCTCTGCATCAGATGTCCTTGGATGCTCCTACATCAGACACCCAGGGTTAGTGGAGAAGTGATCTTCACTTTTGCATGGTCTGGTTGCTGCCTCCTGCAACACCTCTAGAAATTTCTCTACCTCTGCAGTCTGTTCCAAACCCTTCTCCTGGTCCACATAACTTTTGTCTTCCTCCAGAAATATTTTACTATTGCATACTTCTTCTACAGCCTACTTCAACTCCTCTTTCCTAGAAAAATTTATGCCTTCTCCTAGGCAGATCTTGGCACTGCTGCACTCTTTTGCAGCCTTCTTCAGCTTCAGCTTCTGATGCACTCCCGCATCTTTCTTTTTCTATATTTCTTTCCGCATTTTATGCCACTCTTCTTGCTCTCACAATTTTATGCTAAGCCACTCCTCTTGTAGGGCCTACACTTGCCTCTGCAATGCCTTGAACTCTCTCATTGTCATCATATTTCCCACTGATCCTGGTGTAACTGCCTCATGTTCGATGATCTGTTACACACTCGGGGATCCTAAACTCTCTCTCTTCTCTTAGAACCCTCCCATAGATCCTGGCACAAACTGCCTCACAGTCGACGATCTATTTACACACTTAGAAACATTAGCTCTGATATCACTGACGGGGGACCGAAAAACACACACGTACTCAAACCCTACTTTTTCATTAAGAAATCTGAAAAATATATGCATACAGCCTGCAGGCTTTACAATGACCAGATCTCGGCTTGGTCTTCTCACTTCTACGCTCTTAGTGCATTTTTCGATCCACCACCTCACTTCTAATACATTAACTAGGTTTTTTTTATAGAGGCCCCGACCCTCTGAAGCATCAACTCATGCATTAATCGAGACACCAACCTGATTTAAGACCCCTCTCTACATGGTCCCTGTCACCACTGAATCCGTCAGATTCTCTACGTGACCCATCCTCTTCGTTCCCCGTGCTCCTAGGTTCTTGTCTACCTTTACTGCACTTTGTGCCACATGTCGTCTGTAACAATTTTTAAAAATACTGCCTACCGCGGTTTCCTGCCATCGCCTTCTCCTTCTTTGCCTTCTTCTCTCTCTGTCATGATATCATGACCATTTAGCCCTCGAGCCCTTTGTTCTTATATACATCATAATATCGTGACCACTCTGCCATCGGCCCCTCCGCTTTGTTATTCGTCACGATGTCGCGATATCGCAACATCGTGATATCGCAACCACTCTGCCTTTGTCCCTTTCGCTTTGACATTCGTCGTGATATCGTGACGTCACGATATCACGACCACCTCCTGCCTTGCCCTGCTTTCTTCCCAACTGTCGTGATATCGTGACCAGTCTACTTTCTTGCCTCCTCTTTCGCTTTTTGTCGTGATTTCATGACGTCACAAAATCGCGACGTCGCAATTTTGCTACTGCTTTATTCCCCTACCTCCGCCTCGCCTTGACGTTGCGATTTCGCTACTCTTTTCAACTTTTGCCTTAGAAAAATTTTCCTTGCCTTCTTCTTCTTCGCATCGTGAAATCGTGACGTCCTCCTCCATCAGTGCCTTCTTGCTCTTTTGGGTCGCGATTTCACAACATGTCACGAAATCACGACAATTTCCCTCCTTGGCTTCTCTCTGCGCTTTTGGTCACGATTTCGTGACATGTGAAATTGCGACATCTTCTGCCTGCTGCCTCCATTCTCTGCTTCTGGTAGCGATTTCGCGACATGTCTCAAAATTGTGACATTTTCGGCCCGCACCTTCTCTCTCCTCATCGTGTCGCGATATCGCGACACTTTTTCTATCGCGATATCGCGACAGGTTTTCCTCCTTGCTCTCCTTGCCATTTTTTGTCGCGATTTCACGACATGTCGCGAAATCGCGACGTTTTTCTTCCTTAGCCGATTCTTCAGCACTGGCTTTCTCGCAATTGGATGCCTCTGCATCAGATGTCCCTGGATGCTCCTGCATCAGTCTTTGGGTGCACAAATATTTCCATTAGACTTATTCTTCAACCAACAAAATTTTATTCTAAGATAAGGATCTAGCTTATCATGGGTTAGTTAGGAGGTTTTAAGCTCATTTTTTCAAGTAATAATATCAAGTCTTTCTAACACATTATGATGACCATGATATGATTATCAAGATACAAATATTATGTCTAGAATCCTCATCCAAGTCAAGATCCTTAAACCTCAATGCTAAAAATACATCAAGCCCAGTGGGCATCCCAAAACCAAACCCTAATGCTGAAGAACTTAGGAAGAAAGTTGAGGCATTGGAAAATAAAAAATCTCATCTCCCTAACATCATCACTAGGTTCCAGGTGAATCCTACTAAGGGATCGTCCCATAGACTAGGGGAATACAAGAAAAAATGAGAATATTTGGATGTAGGGGTGGAGATATATGTAACTCTTCAGACTGAGGAATATGGCAGTCTAGTTATGCAATAAATTACCTCCCCCCAGTTTAGTCCTAAAAAAACCAGGAGCATTGTGAAGTCTCCTATAGATTTTGGTAGTGAAAAAAGAAGAGGGAGAATATCAAATGCTGAGCATCAAAAAATTAAAACTGATAATGAAATTGCCAATGGAAAATAGAGAACCTTGTTTCAACAGGTTATTCTAGGTTCTAAAGACAACAAATTAGGAAAACCCCCTTAAGGAAGGGGGAGAGGAAGAAATCCCAAACAATATAAATGAAGTTCCTCTCATGGAACATGAGAGGCCTCAATGGTCTGCCCAAACATAGGGAAGTCAGTGCAATAAGAAATCAAGTGAATCCAACTATTATCATGTTGCAAGAAACAAAAATTGATGAGATTCAGTCAAAAAAAGTAACAAAAATATATGGAATCAAGGGGATATGGTTTGCAAATCATCCAGAGGAGCGTCTGGAGGCCTTATGACTTTGTGGGATCCCCAAATAGTAGAATGCACCATTATTCAAAAAGATAACATGGTTCTTAGTGTTTTATTTAAGGAAATAAACAACAACAAGTCGTGGATCCTTTCAAATATTTATGCCCCGACTTCAATTCAAGGGAGAGCTCTACTATGGGAGTACTTAGACAACCTGAGTGAAATCTTCTATAATGTCCCCTAGATTCTATCTAGGGATTTTAACACTCCTCTTTACCCTTCAGACAAAAAGGGTGGAAATGGACCACCTATCAGGAGCATGGATGAGTTCAATGACTTTGTGAACTCCAACATGCTGATGGATGTAAAACTTAGAGAAACAAATTATACCTAGAGCAATCAGTGGATAGGGTGTCATCTCATTCAAGAAAGGCTTGACATGTTTTTTCTATCAAAGGAGGTTACAACTCTATTCGGTGATTCTACCTTGCAAGCCCTTCCTAAAATTATCTCTGAGCATAATCCCATTTTGTTGGATATCCCTAACTCTCTGTAATTCAAGAAACCTTTTAGATTTCATTCTATGTAGATCAAACATTCCAGTTTCAGAGATAACTTAATTCAGTGGTGTAGCAGCCTATTAGGGGTAGTGCAGCTTTTAAACTTACTGGAAAATTAAAGTTTGTTAAGGAAAAGCTTCAAACTTGGAACAAAGAGGTCTTTGGGAACCTCTTTGAAAATAAAAAAATTGGTTGTTGAAAGTTTGAAGATAATTGATCAAATGATTCAACATGGTGATGCTAATGAAACTACTAGGCAGGAGGAATGGATAAAACTAGCAGAGTTTCATAACATTTTGGCCTGTGAGGAAATATTTTGGAGGTAAAAATCAAGGGCTCTTTGGTTGAAATATGGAGATTCAAATTCCAAGTTTTTTACGTCACCATGCTTAGAAACAGAAGCAATAACAAGATAGAAATTTAAAAAAAAGTAGATGGTTCTATTACTCAGGACTTAACATAAATCAGAAAGGAGACAGTAACTTATTTCAATTCTATCCTTGGTCAGGAATCGTAGTGCAATGAGGAGGCCAAATATATTCTCTTATAATCCATTCCTAGTATAATAAATGAGGATATAAACCTTAATCTTCTAGCTCCCTTTTTTGATGAGGAAATTAAGGAAGCCTTGTTTAGCATGGAGCCAGACAAAGCCCCGGGACTCAATGGCTTTCCCCCTCGTTTCTATCAAGATTTTTGGGACATCGTAAGTGAGGATGTAATTTTTGCTATCAGAGAATTCCAAGCAAGCAATCATATCCCAAAATATCTCAACTCTATTTTATTTCTCTAATTTCTAAGAAGCAAACCCCTAAATCTATGGCTGACTTCAGGCCAATCAATCTATGCAATGTTTCTTACAAGATCCTAACTAAATCCATTGCAAATAGAATGAGAGATGTTCTGCCCCACATGATAGATCTATGCTAGGGAAGCTTTGTCTAGGGAAGGTCAATATTGGATGGAGTTATCACTATTCATGAAGCTCTGCACTCTGCTCATAAGACTAATAGGTTTTTTTTTTCCCTCAAGCTTGATATGAACAAAGCATTTGACAAGCTAAATTGAGACTTTTTTATTGTTGTCCTCCTTAAGTTTGGTTTTCACCACCAATGGGTTAATTTTATCAAATAATGCATTTCCAAAGCATGGTTCTCGAATTTATTTAATGGAACAACTGATGGTTACTTTCAAAGTCGTAGAGGAATTCGGCAAGCGGACCTTATTAGCCCCATGTTATTCATCATTATGGCAAAATCTTTAGGCAGAACCATCAAAAATGCTTGCAGTTCAAGGCTAATATCAGGAATCAAAGAAACATCTCTCACTAGGGTTGTTTCTCACCAATAATTCATCGATGATACCCTTCTATTGACTAAGGCATCGATGGTTGAGGTCAAAATAATTAAATACATCCTACAACTCTATGAGGACACTGTTGGTCATAAAGTTAATTTCAATAAAAGCAAGTTATATTTCTTGAACACCCCCATTCAAAGGTAAGGAAGGATTGCAAAAATTTTAGGGTGTGATATAGAAAACCTCCCCACTTCATATCTTGGTCTCCCTCTTTTCATTGGTTCTCCGAGAGAGTCAATGTGGGATATGGTTATTGAAAGAATTTAAAAAAAACTTTCTAGATGGAAAGGTCATATTCTATCTCAAGTAGTAAAGCTGAACCTCACTAAGGCCTCTCTTCAGAGCATTCTAATTTATTTCCTCTCTGTTTTCAAAGCCCCTGTGAAGGTTTTCCAAAAATTTTAGAAACTCCAAAAAGAATTTTTATGGACTGGATTAGAGGAGAAAAAAAGGATACACCATGTAAGATGGACCAAAGTGTGCAGACACAAGGAAAATGGGGGCTTAGGTCTGAGGAGAATTGCTCATATGAATTTAGGTTTACTAGCTAAGCAGACATGGCACCTCATTTCTGGTGAAGAAAATGAATGGATAGCTACCATCAAACAAAAGTATCTTCAAAATATGGAATTTCTAAGTGACTCAGTTCCAATCAGAGGTTCTAATTTTTGGAAAGCAATTATCAATTGTAAGGAAATCATCAAAAAAGTTTTAATATAGGTTTTAGGCAATGGTGAGAGGATAAATTGCTGGAATGATAATGGGCTAAGGATGAACCATTGACACAATATCCTAACTTAGCCTGAATCAGAAATATCACGAAAGAACTCATTGGTAGAAAAGTCTTTGATTATATGGTTGAGGACAGAGGCAGAATGAAGTGGAAACAAATAAGGATTTAGGGATTTCAAGCGAAATCAAATGATATTTGTAACATTCTCGGGCAACATTTTATCCCCATGAGACCCAAGGAAGATCAAGTGACCTAGGCTCCTACGAAAAATGGGCAGATCACTGTTAAATCGGATTACAAGCTTCTGCTTGATGATGAGGATTTTTTCCTCGAAAAGGACTTAGTTTGGATAAAAAAATTAATTCCAAAAATTGTAGTCTTTTCATGACTGGTTATCCAAGGAAGAATTCTAACCATTGATAATATGATGCATAAAGGTATTTGTATCACTAATTTTTGTTATCTGTCCAGGGCTAATTGGGATACCATTTATCACATTTTTCTTGAGTGCCCTTTTTCCTTGACTGTCCTAAGTGGGGTTTTCAGGCCTTCAATATTTCCTCGGTTAAACTAGCCATCGTACTTGATTTGTTTGTCCAGTGGCCTTACCTCTTTTCCAGTCAAAGACTTAGATACATGTGGAAAATTTGTCTCAATTACTATCTTTGGCAGGTGTGGTTAGAAAGGAACCATAGAGTCTTTAATGAGTATATCCATTATCATCAAACTATAATTGCTAGGATCCTATCCTTTGCCAATGAGAATGTGAACCTTATCCCTTTTTATAGTCATAAACCTCATCTGCAAGAGACCACGATTGCTCAATATTTAAGCTTAACCTTGTTAGATGAGTCTGTGCCTAGGGTAGTCAACCCCAGAGCCAATGTTAAGTTGTCCCCACCTCCTACGAGTTGGTTTAAGCTTAATTTTGATGGAGTGGATAAGAAAAATCCTATCAGAGTAGGTGTTGGTAGCATTATGCGAGATCATAATGGGAATATGATGCTTGCATTTTCCAAATATTTGGGAACAAGGACGAACAATGAAGCTGAAGCTAGAGCTATGTGGAGAGGTCTTCAAATGACTTAAGACTTAGAAGACAATTTGATCATAGAAGGAGACTCTATGCATGTTATAAATATCTTCAATAATTGGAAAACACCTCCTTGGAGGATTAAAACAATTGTTGAAGAGGCTAGGATCCTTTTCCAAGGAAGACAAAACATAAAAGCCCAACATGTCTTTCAAGAAGCTAACAAAGTTATTGATAAGCTGGCCAATTTGGGTGTCGATGGTGATAGACTTTTCAAATGGGAACACGGTGTCTCGAGCGAATTAGAGGAGCTTATTCAAAAAGAATGCCAAGAATGATAGTCAAATTTACCAATAGGGAAGGCACTGTAAATTCAAAGGCTATGAGTATTCCCATCTCTTTTTTGAAATGGACTCACAATAAAAATTATTCGAGTTGTTAGTCTTGGTGGACGTTGCTTGGAAATGCCACAAATACTAATGGGGGTAGTCACATGTCAGATAACATGGCTCCTAGTCATCTTAGTAATTTGAATTTAGTTGATAATCACAGGGCAGGAAAGAAATGACAATATAAGAATTTTAACCAGAGCCATGTGGACCACCAGATATCCAATGCCATAAATATAGCCAACAGGTTCACTTCTCCAAGGCTGATTGGCCAAGACGGGATGCGGTCCCAAAACATGTCATATATGAAAGAAAGCAATTATCAAAGAAGTATTAAGAGTAATTGTCAATACAGAGCTTGTGAGATTTTTTTTAGTACTCTGCTATGTGTGTTTGCAACTTTTTGTTTCTCCACTATTTCAAGGAATGGATCTATGTCTATTTCTTTTTTTGTAATTATGATGCAGGTGTGTTTTCTAGGGGTATACCCAAAATGTTGTATGGGAAGTTTCTTTTTGATAACAGGCTATGTGCCTTACCGAATGTAATGGCTTTGGCGGCATATAGATTTTACATATATAGGATCCTTAGTAAGGACATGTTTATCAACAACCCTAGGCTGATTTTTGTAAAAGGTTTTTGGGTCAACCTGTAAAACCCGGTATTAATGCTATAGTATCTTATCTACCATAAAAAAAAATTGATCTTTATTTGAAATAAAATATTAGGATAATAGACACCTCTCAAATGTGATGAAATCCCTGAGTTGCATGACCTTAAATTAAAACCCTCTATCTTGAAAGATTTATGCCAACTCAACTATCCCTATACATTCAAGTTTGGTCTTATATTAATGCTCTTTGATATTAAAAAATACGATTTCTCTTTGGTACAATATATAAAAGAGTGCTTTTACAACATAGTATATTGTATTCATACAAAATAAAATTATTAACTATTCATGGCTATTTAGTATCACATTGGCTACACTTCTATTTTCTCTTTTTATAAGAACATGCATTCATTATTGTCTACCAATTTATAGGTTAAACTTGTCTGAATTGTAAAATTTAGAAGGACCATAAGGACAAGATTCGTACACTTTTTGCAATATGTCATAAAAACTCATCATAGTGGATGGATGCAAATTCATGGATCTATCTCTATCCAATCCTTAAATATTCCTTAGAATCAATTATGGATGTGTATTTTCAAAACCAATCCACCATGACTTGCTAGAAATATAATATTTGAGCAAAAGCCTTTTTTTGGATGATTTCAAATCCATGCATCAACTGTATCATATCATAGCACAAATTAAATATATTAAGTATAACTTTATAAATGTTAGGATCAATATATTATCTTATATATCAATTACTAGACTCTAATAAACTAATGGATCCTCTCCCTTACATCCTCTATAACCACTCCTCTAAACAGGTCCAATAATATATTCTTAAATCTATAGGTGGAGATACTTTAAACCCCAACCATCATTACCATTTGTCCTTCAACTAAAAATTGTAAGACTACATTTACTCAATATATAGTTATAGTAAACAAGTACAAAGTTAATATCTTAACTTGTATCTCTACTCAACTAGTGGCTCCTCTCCTTACATCCTCCATAACCACTCCTCTAAACAAGTCCAAAAAAATATTCATAATTTTATAGGTGGAGACACTTTAAACCCTAGCCATAATTACCTTTTGTCTTTCAAATAAAATTTGTAATACTGCATTCGCTCAATATACAGTCACAATAAAAAAGTAAAAATAGGGTAAACAGAGGGTCTCTCTACTCATTTGTATCAAGTGCCTCCTTCATAGCCATCTAAGTAAATTACAATAGAATGAGGCTATGGACTATCCTCTCTTGATTACTAAATACATAACTAATTAAGTGAATAAATGAATTAGGAGGGACACCAAAAAATGAGGTACATCACCTATATAAATTATTGTTTCAACTACTTTAGCTTCTACTTATTTGTTTGTATTTTCCTACTACTCACCCCATCATTCTTATGATCAACTTGGGCTTGGACATTAATTAGGGAGAATGTTTAAATTTTTACAAAAGACATAACGACATTAGAAAGTTTAGCTATAAAATTGTGAACATGATTCAAATTGATGCCTTTGAACTCATCTCTTAAAACTTGGATCAAACCCACATTCACAACGATAATAGCCTTTAAATTTACTTTTAATATGTTACAAATTTGATTAAATCTATGCATTATGTGACTGAGTATAAGGATATGAAGATGAGATATAATAGAAAAGATAAAACCAAAGGAAGTGAATACCATTGGTGATAAGCACTTTCCAACATGGTAGGAAATGGAATTCTAGTTATTTGGCATTCCTACCATGGTTGTCGACTGATGCAAGAGCATCCATGTGGAAACTAGATAAGTGATGCCAACTAGAAATTCCTTGCAGAAGATTGGATAAGAATGATTAACATGAAACTTACAGTTCAATTGTTTGGAGTAGATAGACAATCATTATTTTCAAGGAAAATTAGGAGTTCAACTAACATGCATAGCTAGAGAGTCATTGTTCTTATGCTTATAAATAAAGAGGAGAAATGAAGAGCATGAGGGGGGAAGATAAGGATAACATCAAAATAAAAGATAGAAGTTGCTTCCTTGTGTAAGATCTACGTGCCTCGTAGACATTATATATAGTGACACCATCGCATATGCAATGATTAATAAAAATCCTTGTTTTTCTTAGTGTGTTGGGATCTTGTTGTGCAAATTTGGTATGCATTCAAGATTATTGTTTTGCAGGTGTTGCTAATGATTATTGTAGGTGGATGCAGTTAGTAAATGTTGGCTTAAAATATACCTAAGGTAAATTATGCGCCCAAGACTTGGATAAAATTTAATGATCGATCGATCTTCAAGGCTCAACTAGGTCAAAATCCAAAGAAGGTTGTATCTTATAAGGTTATAACTAGCTAAAACTATGGTGGGGAAAAGGGTACAAAAATAAATAAATGAAACTTAAGCTAGAACATAAGATGATATATATTAAGCATCATCATGAAGATCATGAAAAAGAACAAACATTCAAACCTCCTAACAAACCTGCCAGTTTTATAAGATGTGTAATAATATATTTTAATCTGTTTTCAGTCCAACAAATTATTTTGTCCTGGACTAGATAACAAGCATACACAAAAATCCAGGAAAAAAAATTAATGCCATACACATCATCTATCTAAAACAAAAATATTTATCCACTCATACATACATATTTTACAAAATGGTGAACCAAAGGCCAAACAAAAGTTTGAGTTGTATTGCTATCTTCAAAAAATCTTCATACATCCAACTTATAAATGCCTAAGAGTCGACCCTTTCACAAGAGGTCATTACTCTTATCTATAAATTTTCCTATGGTTCAATATTTCCAATTTACAAAAGTGCTTTATTTTAAAATTTGTTACAACAAAATGTCATATGACCAGGTTGGCAAGAACACCATGTAGAATTTTTTATCTAAGCTAGGAAAACATGTTTGATTTATGGTTGTTGATCAACTATAATTTTACAAGTGGGAAAGTAGTGGAGGTGAGATTAAATCTGGTCCATTCTTCATTCTTGAAACCATCTATCATCGTTGATCTATAACAGATGTTGGCAGGCTAAAACTCTTTGAAGATTCAAATCTTTACAAGAGGTCATGGTTGCATCATAGCGACATGAAGTGATGCCACATCCCTTTTCATGTCTTTGGGCTTCCCAAGATTTTGTGACCATGATGTGAAAACATGTTGTGATGTCACACTCTTTATTTCTTTAAATCCCTTTCTATTCTTTGCGATCATGATATGGAGAAATGTCATGGCTTCGCACCATTTTTCCCTTAGTGCTTTTGGAGTTTCTATGGTCGTGACATGGAAACATGTAATGATGTCGTGATACTTTTCACGCATTGAGCTTCCTAGGCCTTAGCGATCACTATGGGGAGACATGTCACAATGTCATACCCTAATTTTTCCATAGATATTTTTAAGACTTCATAACTGCAATATGGAAACAAACCGTGACATCATGTTACTTTTTGTATTAAGCTTTTCCAAGCCTCTATGACCATGATGAAGTGACAAATCACAATTTCACGATGTTTTTTTCCTTCAAGTATCTCGAGCCTTGTTAACCATGACATTGAGACATGTCATGACATCACACCTTGTTTTGTATTTAGAACTTCCCAGGATTTTCTAATTGTGACATTGAAACATGTCGTGATGTCGTGCCTAATTTTATCCTTATGTAAAAAATTAATTTTTTTTAGAGTTTATCACCTTATTTCTCCTAATGTAGTCATTTTTACCTACAGGAAGAACTTACAATCAGTTACAAAATTTTCAATGAAGATGATATTGTCATGGCAAAGTATGTCATCCAGAAGAGTTATTGTCATATGAGGTTGTCATCCTGGAGAAGTGTCATTTGTATATTTTGATTGCTTTTTAATTTTTGAGTTTCTACCTAGTGAAGTGGTAGATCGTGGGTTTCCCATCCTTAGATAGAAACTATAATCTAAGATATTACCCCTTACCCCTTATCATCTTACCAACTAAAAATATTTATTGTCTATATACCATCAAGTAAAAGTGCCACTAGGAAAGTGTGTGTCGATATGGGAAGTGTCATCGAAGAAGTGCATGCCACCAAGGATACTGCTACCAAACTATTGCCATCATCATTGGATATTATCATCATAAATTTTCTTGTTGATTTACCATTGTCATCATGAACCTATTGACCAAGGATATTTTCCAAGAGAGTGTCATATAGGCAATTGTGTCATATAGCTATTTATGCAAGTTGTTCCATATGAGAGGGGAAAGGAGATTGTCATCTAAGCTTGGTTCTTATGATAGTTTTTGTATGAAAATATTGTTATCCACTATTTTTAATGAAAAAAATTTGCACCACCTTTCCATTGCATCATTTTGGTATCAGATCCAGAAGATATTTGAGGATTGAACAATGGCACAATGGGGAAGAAGAAGATCATGAGGCCCCTCAGCCATAGATATAGCTGAGGTGCTAAGAGGAATTACTTTTTTATTTTATGCAATCAAAATTACCCAAAGCAGGGGCATTAAAATAGAAGATATGATGAAAGTGAAGAGGAGACTCATCATGTAGAAGCTCAAGATGAAGAGTGAGAGAAAGATCTAGAAGAATTATTTATCTAAGCAATTTAAAATATGGGTTGAAATTCGAAGATATAAACTTCATCATACAATGGAATTTTGAATCTAGAGAAGATCATAGATTGGATTACTAAACTGAAGATGTATTTTGATTATGACTCAATAGAATACCCCAAAAGGGTGAAATTTTCCTATAAAAATATAAAAGGATATGAATCCTTATGATGATATCATATTCAAATTGAAAGATGAAGAAAATGAAAGGAGAGTATTAAGACATGGGAGAAAATGGTCACCAAGCTGAAAGCCAAATTCCTGTCGTTAGACTACCAATTGGGACTTTTAAGGAAATTGTACAACTTAACACAAAAGGATATGAGTGTGAAGGATTACATAGAGGAATTTTATAGGCTTACAATTCAGGTTAGTCATGTGGAATATGATGAGGATAAGGTTTCAAAGTATGTAAATGGGTTACAATTATTCATAAAAGATGAAGTTTTCATGATGAGAATGAGGATGGTTGAAGAGACATACCATTATGCACTCAAGGTAGAGGAATAATTGTTGTGTAGGCAACTAATATGAGAGGAAGAGGGAGATCCTCAAGGGATATAACAATCAAGCAATGGTAGCGGGCAACATTTACAAGAAGGAGAAGTCGGTACTTCTCAAAGTGATTTCAACCAAAGTACCAAAGAAAAGGGTGAATTGTCAAGAGGACAAGGTGGATTAGGTAGAGGTAGAGGTCATGGTTTTGTTGGCAAGTGTTATAGATGTTTTAAAAAGGACATAGTCAAATTAGCAAAAGTGGAAGGGAATCCCATAGTCAAATTGTTCAAGCAAATGAAGAGAATATTGCTTTACAAAAGCACATTGAAGAACCAAAACAAGGATGATCCCTTATGATATAAAGGGTATTGTTGAAACCAACAAAGTAGATGCATGAACCTGAGCAAATAAGGAGCTTGTTTATAATAATTTACAATTATGGAGGAAAATGTTACAAGGTGATTGTGGACAATGGTATTATGGATAATATAGTGTCTATAGATATGGTAGAAAAGCTTGGGTTGAATATGATAGAGCACCCCAATCTGTATAAGGTCTTTTGGTTGCAAAAGGGACACCATATTTTAGTAAGTGGATAATTTCAAGTGAAATTTTAAATAGGATCTTATTAGGATGAGGTCCTATGTGATATTATGCCTATGGATGCTTGCCATGTCTTGTTGGGAAGACCATGACAATTTGACATAAGAATAGTACATGATGGTAGGGAGAACATCTACACTTTTGAGAAAGAAGACAAGAGGTACATATTAAGTCCATTTAAGTACAAAGGAAAAGATGTGGATAATAGTCCTACAGTGTGCCTAAATACAAATAAACAATTCTTGAAGACTTATAAGACCAAGTTGAAGGAAGAAGAACCAACGAAGGAAGGGATGGACACATGCAAGAGGATAAGCATAGAGTAGTTAATCCAAGAAATCAGTAGTAATGACAATGAAGACAATGGTGCAATGAATCCTACAACAAATAAAGGAAAAGAGGTAAAAATAAAGGGTAAAGAGATAGTGGTGGAAGATGAACCTCATAAAGTCATTATTGTCCATGATAAAGGCCATATTACCATAGTTGATAGTTATAATGGTACTGCAAGGTATGGTAAAGGACATTATGATAGAAATTAAAATAAATCAAAGTGGTGATGAAGAGTTTGTGTACTTTGAAAAGCACACAAAAGGCATTGGATCCAAGTTGTAGATGAGAATAAGGGGTAAAATGGCAAGGGATTGGTAAAATATGGGAAAGTATGAAAATATCTATAATACCATAATTAAGGCCAAGGAATGAAGGTCTTGGGTATGCAGGTCCAATAGGAAGCAATGGGACTAAATTTTTGAGAGGTAAGAGCACTATGAGGAATGAAGGTTTAAGAATGAATTTTTGCACTCAATGTGGAATATTTGGACATGTTGCAACTAGGTGTTGGAACCTACATCCTTGTGAGAGTTGTGGAGAACATGATCACTCCAAACAAAGGCATTGGTAGCAAGATGACATCACCAAAAAAGTGCATGTTGATTGTAGTTGGATGGATGTGACACAATAAAATAAGGTGAAGAGAATAATAGGTTCATTCTATACAAGGAGATTTGATCCTCATAGAAATGCCAAGACAAGACAATGAAATTGATCTTATGTAGACAACCAAGCTAGAGTGGTAGAATCTTGGAAGAACACTTCATGAGTTAGTGCTAATGAAATATTTTTGGTACCTAGTGAGTATGATGTAGGAGCATCCATGTGACAACTAGATAAGTGATGCCAACTAGAAATTCCATGCAAAATATTGGATAATAATCATTAACGTCGAACTAGTAGTTCAACCATTTAGAGTAGTTGGATAGTCACTATTTTTAGGGAAAACTGGAAGTTCAACCATCATGCATAGCTGGAGAGTCATTGTCCCCATTATTATAAATAAAGAGGAAAATGAAGAGCATGAGAGTGGTAAGATAAGGAGAGCATCAAAATAAAATATAAAATAGGCATCCCTTTGTGAAATGTCTATGTTTTAAAAATATTGTATGTAATAACATCATTGCATATGAAATGATCAATACAACTAATTATTTTCCTTAGTGTGTTGTAATATTATTGTGCAAATCTTGTATGGATTAAATATAGGTGTGTTATAGGTTACATTAAAGATTTTTGTAGGTTAACAGAGTTAGAAAGTGTGTACAATCACTACAAATTTATTGATAAAGACAAAGCAATTATGGCAAAGGATGTTGTTCAGAAGAGTTATTGTTGTATGAGCTTGTCATCTTGGAGAAGTGTCATTTGTATGTTTTGATTGATTTTTTATTTTGGAGTTAATACCTGGTGAAGTGGTAGATAGTGGCTTTTCCATCCTTAGAGAGAAACTATCATCTAAGAAATTACCCCTTACCCCTTCTCGTTTTGCCAAATATTTATCATCTACATATCGTTAAGGGAAAGTGTTGTTAAGAAAGTGCATGTCAACAGGGGAAGTGTTATTGTAGAAGTGCATGTTGTTAAGGGTACTATCGTTGAAGTATTATTATCATAGTCAAATTTTTTTGTCATAAAGTTTTCTACTAACTTGCCATTGTCTTTGCCATCAACAAGATGCTATCATGAACCTGTTGACTAAGGATGTCATCCAAGAGAGTGTCATCCAATAGGGGAAAGGAGGTTGTTCTCTAATTTAGGTCCTTATGATAGTTTCCATCTAAAAATATTGTTATCCATGTCATGATCCTCCCTTGGTAAACTTATTTAAATGATAGACATAAGAACTGATATGTTACCTTATTGATTGGTATTTGAATATTTCATGTTTAGTTTCTTTGTATATATCTATTTTATGAAATAATATGATGTTTCTAATGGATTTGCATGTTTGTAGGAATGGGTTTTCTCATGGGTGGAAGAAATAATTAACCACCAAGAACCGAATGCCATAATAAAGGGAAATGATGTGATGATTTATTCATTGAAATGACTTAGATCAACATGGATGAATGATATTTTCATGTAGTTGTATATCATGATTTGCATGAGGAAAATATATCAAGTTCTGGGTGAAACTTATTTGTTGCTTGATAATATTCCTTTAGATGAGATTGTGTTTGATATAAAGTGATTCATTGAAAATAAGAGTCAATGCTTTCTTTTATTATTTCTGTTCTAAAACAATATAGAAAAGAATAGAATTTATAAGAGAGTTATATTTTATTTGACATTATTGGTTTAGCATTTAAAAGGAATGTTTAATTAGGCTTGCTTGAATTCAATTCAAAGTAAGAATTCATATTATTATTTTTATTAATGATTCTTGTTTCTTCCATTTACCTTAGAAAAGAAAAGTACATCCTTGAAGGAAAGGCTTGTTGTATGGAAATCTAATGATCCCATATTTGATTATTTGAAATACAACTTAGCTTTATCCCCACCCCCACACCCCCCCACCCCGCCCACCCCCCCACCGAACCCCCCGCCCCCGCCGCCCCCCCCGCGCCCCCCCCCCCCCCCCCCCCCCCGCCCCCCCCCCCCGCCCCCGCCCCCCCGCCCCCCCCCCGCCCCCCCCCCCCCGGCCGCCCCGGCCCCCCCCCCCCCCCCCCCCCCCCCCCCGCGGCCCCCCCCCCCCCCCCCCCCCCCCCCCCCCCCCCCCCCCCCCCCCCCCCCCCCCCCCCCCCCCCCCCCCCCCGCCCCCCCCCCCCCCCCCCGCCACCCGCCCCCCCCGCGCGCGCCCCCCCGCCCCGCCCCCCCCCCCCCCCGCCGCCCCCCCCAGGCGCCGGCCCGCCCCCGCGCCACCCCCCCCCCCGGCCCGCCCCACACCCCCCCCCCCCCCCCCCCCCCCCCCCCCCCCCCCCCCCCCCCGCCCGGCCCCGCGCCGCCCCCGCGGCCGCCGCCCCGGCGCCCCCGCGCGGCGGCCCCGCGCCCCCCGCGCCGGCCCCCCCCGGGCCCCCCCCCGGCGCCCGCCCGCGGCGGCCGGGCGCCGCGCCGCCGGCCGCCGGGCGGCGCGGGGGCGCCCGCCGGGGCCCGGCGCGCGGGGGCGCGGGGGGCGGCGGCGGCGGGGCGCGGGGGGGGGCGGGGGCGGGGGGGGGCGGGGGGGGGGGGGGGGGGGGGGGGGGGGGGGGGGGGGGGGGGGGGGGGGGGCGGGGGGGGGAGGGGGGGGGGGCGGGGGGGGGGGGGGGGGGGGGGCGGGGGCCCGCGCCCCCGCGCCCCCCCCGGGGCGCCCCCCCCCCCGCCCCGCCGCGGGGCCCCCCGCGCCGCGCCGGCCGCGGGGGGCGCGCGGGCGGCGCGCCGGCGCGGGGGCGGCGGCGGGGGGAGGGGGGGGGGGCGGGGGGGCGGCGCGGGGGCCGGGGGCGGGGCCGGGCAGGGCCGGCCGCCCCCCCCACACCATAAAAAAACAAAAAAAAAAAAATAAAAAAAAAAAAAAAAAAAAATAAAAAAAAAAAAAAAAAAAAAAGAAAGAGAAAGAAGAAGAAAGGGGAGAGGGAGGGGGGAGAAGGGGGGGGAGGGGGGGGGGAGGGGCGGGGGGGGGGGGGGGGGGGGGGGGGGGGGGGGGGCGGGGGGCGGCGGGGGGGGGGGGGGCGGGGGCCGGCGGGGGGGGGGGCGGGGGGCCGCGCGCCGCGGCCCGCCGCCGCGCCCCGGCGGCCGCCGCCGCGCCCGGCGGCCGGGCGGCCCGCGCGGCCCGGCGCGCGGCGCGGCGCGCGGCGGCGGGGCCGCCGCCCGCGCCCCCGGGCGCCGAGGGGACCCGAGGCGGCCCCCAGACCCAGGCCCCCCCCCCCCCCCCCCGCGGGCGCCGCCCGCGGCGCCCGCGCCGGCCGCCCGCGCGCGGCCCCGCGGCCGCCGCCGCGCGGGCCGCCGGCGCGGGGCCGGCGGGGGGGCGCGGGGCCGGCGCCCGGCGGCCGCGCGCGCGCGCGCGCGGGGGGGGGGGGGGGCGGGCGCGGCGGCGGGGGGGGCGGCGGGGGCGGGCGCGCGGCGCGCGCGGCGGCCGCCGGCCGGCCCCCCCGCGGCCGCCGCCCCCGCGCGCCCCCCCGCCCCCCCCCCCGCGGCGCCGGGCGGGGGCGGCGGCCGCCCGCGCCCCGCCGCCCCCGCGCGGCCGCCGCCCCCCGGCGCCCGCGGCCCCCCCCCCCCCGCGGCGCCGCCGGCGCGGGGCGGCGGGGCGGCGGGGCGGGGGGGGGGGGGGCGGGCGCCGGCGCGGGCGCCGGCGGCCCCGCCGCGGGGGGCCCCCGCCCGCGCCGCGCCCCCCCCCCCCCCGCCGCCCCCCCCCCCGGGCGGCCCCCCCCCGGCCACGCCGCCCCCGCCCGGCCCCGGGCGGCGCCGGCGCGCGCGCGCCGACCGCCGCGCCGAGGCCGGCGCGGCGGGGCCGGGGCCGCGGCCGCCGCCAACCCCGAAACCGACACCAGAGCCCCCAACGACAGCTGGAGACGGCCGACACGCCGCCCCCGCCCCCCCGCCGCCCCCGCCGCCGCCCCGCGCCGCCCCGCCCCGCGGCCCACGCCGCGGCCCGCGCCCCCGGCCGCGGGCGCCCGCCCCCCCCCGGCCCGGCGGGGCGGCCCCACGCGAGGAGGCGGGGGCAGGCGGGAGACGGAGGAGACGCGGAAAGAGGAAAGCGCATGGAGAAGAGAGAGGAAGGATGAGACAACCCCGAAAACAAAAAAAAAAGAGACGCCCCCAGCGAGCGAAGAGAGGCGACAAGAGAGAAGCGCCCGAGCCACCCCCCAACGCCCCGACACACCGACAACGCAAAAACAAAAAGACGGAGAGGAGAAGAGAGGGAGGGGAGCGGGGCGAGGCGGCCGGGAGGCGGCCGGCTCCGCCCCGCCCGGCGCCCCCCGCCCCGCCCCCCGGGGCGGCGGCGGCGCGGGCGCCGCGGGGGGGGCGGGGGCGGCGGGCGCGCGGGCGCGGGCGGCGGCGGCCCCCGCGCCCCCGCGGCCGCCGCCCCGCCCGCCGGGCGCGCCGCCGCCCCCCCCCCGGCCGCGCCGCGGCCCCCCCGCCCGCCCGCCCGGCGGCGGCGGGGGCGCGGGGGGGCGGCGCGGGCGGGGGGGGGGGGGGGGGGGGGGGGGGGGGGGGGGGGGGGCGGGGGGGGGCGGGGCGGCGCCGCGCGGCCGCGCCCCCCGGCGGCCCCCGCCCCTACCCCCTCCTCCCCCCAACCGCGCCGACAAAACAAAGAAAAAAAAAAAAAAAAAAACCAAAAAAACCCAAAGCGCCCCAGCGCCGCCGCGGCCCCGCGCCCCCCCGGGCGCCCCCGCGCCCCCGGCCCGCCGGGCGCCCCGCGGCGCCCGCCGCCCCGGCCGGGCGGCGCGCCGCCGGCCCCCCGCCCCGGCCGCGCCCCCGCGCGGCGGCGCCCCCGGCCCCCCCCCCCCCCCCCCCCCCCCCCCCCCCCCCCCCCCCCCCCCCCCCCCCCCCCCCCCCCCCCCCCCCCCCCCCACACACACAAAGGCGGCAGCGAGGCGGGCGCGCGGCGGGCCCGCCCCCGGCGCGCCCCCCCCCGCCCACCGACGGACAAAGAAAGAAAAGAACAGACCCGCCGCCCACCCCGACAACACACAAAAACATAACACCTCCCCCCCTCCCCCTCTCCCCCGGGGCGGCGGCGGGGCGCGGGGGGCGGCGGGGCGGGCGCGCCGCGGCCGGGGCGGCGGCGGGCGCGGCGGCCCCGCCGCCCGCGCCCGCCGCGGGGGGCGGGGGGCGGGGCGCCGGCGCCCCCGGCGCCGGGCGGCGCGCCCCCGGGCGGGGGCCGCGGGGGCGGGGGGGGGGGGCGGGGGGGGGGGGGGGGGGGGGGGGGGGGGGCGGGGGCGGGGGGGGGGGGGGGGGGGGGGGGGGGGGGGGGGGGGGGGGGGCGGGGGGGGGGGGGGGGGGGGGGGGGGGGGGGGGAGGAGGGGAGGGAGAGAGGGGGGGGGGGGGGGGGGGGGGGGGGGCGACGCCCCACCCACCCCCACACCCCCCCGGGCCGGGCCTGACCGCCCCCCCGGGCGGGGGGGGGGGCGGAGGAGGGGGGGGGGGCGGGGGGGGGAACGAGGGGGGGGAGGGGGAGGGGGGGGGGGGGGGGGGGGGGAGGAGGAGAGGAGGGGGAGGCCGCGTCGACCACCAAAACAAAATCTTTATAAAAAAAAAAAAAAAAAAAAAAAAAAAAAAAAAAAAAAAAAAAAAATAAAAAAAAAAAAAAAAAAAAAAAAAAAAGAAGGAGAAGAGAGGCGGAGCAAAGAAAGGGGGGGGGAGGGGGGAGGGGGGAAAAAAAAGGGGGGGGGGGGGGGGGCCAAAAAAGGGGGGGGGGGGGGGGGCGCGGCGGGGGCCAACGGGGGGGGAAGAGGGGCTAAAGGGGGTTTTGGGCTAACTAAAGGATTTTGATGCTATGCTCGCACTAAAAAATATATATTTAAGTATATTATTAAGACTAAGGCGAGGAATTTTGAATATGCAATAACATTACCTTATCGTTGGAGATGCTCCATCGTGCTTCGAATGGGGAAGACATACATTGTGGAAGTTATGGATACCACACAAATAATAATCATGCCCTAGCTAAATCGGATCATGAGAAAAACAAAAAATATGATACCTTTTCTTGGGAGAAGGGTGCAATGAATAGCACAAGATAGAGAGAGATGTGAATGAAGGGGAGGAAAAATGAAGCTAGCTAATCAGAAGCTAACTGGTTACCTAAAAATTCTATTGTATTCTCATTGTGATTTTCAGGTAGACTCTAAGAACTTTTTTCATGCGTTTGGTTTGAATTATTGCTCTTTTCTTTAAATCCTAGTTTGTCTTGATGTATATCATTGGTTGTATGTTTTGGTATGGTTTGTAAATTGTTCATTTGATAAAAAAGAAGAAGGTGTAATGACAGGTTCCCACATTGTTTAGTTTATTGTGCATTCAATATGTTGAATGGTTTAGATACATGCTCTTTCATCAGGAATATTTCCTAGAGTAATTTCTCCATATCTCTCTTGATTTTTTATATTTGGGAATCCATGATTTAATGTACTTATGTACTAAAAGTGAATTTAAAATGGTAGAATATTACAAATTTTATGGCTTTTGTGTGTAACTGGATGATAATATTGAAACTTTTGGAACAATATTACCTGATTTTATTGTCGTTATATTTATTGTAAAATACTTCTTGCTATGTATTACCGAGGGGATGGTTGTAGCTATTTTATACTAAAGCTTGTCATTGATGCATTGAGAACAAAATACAATGAGCTTAATTTTCTTTACATTGAATTTTTTAAGTGTTGTTGTCCATTTTATATTATTTGCCTTAGAAGTGAATACAATAAACACAATATGTTTTCTATTGTATGGATAATATAGGCGTAGGTGGTCTTGTGTTACTAGTTTAACTTAAAATGTACTTCCATTCAGAATTACATTGGGTTATTGATTGACATCATAGAAAAAGCATGAAGCTCAAGAAAGATCTTGTGAACATTTGAATGGGGTAATAGCAACCTGTATGTTCACTGTAACAATTAACAAGTCTTTCTTATTGCTTGCTTTCTTCATTTTAATATTTCACTCTAGTGAAAAAGGATTGGAACATTTTCTATGTTTCAGTCAAAGTTTGAATAGATAAATTGTACAGGGTGTAACACAGAAGGTCCTTTAAAAATTAAGAAACTTCCATAATAGTTAAGATGGATCCTCTTTTGCACGATTTAATTAATATTTCATATAAGCATCATGAATTGTCGTAGTTGTTTTACCATCATAAAATATCCTTGAATATTTAAGATGTGCTTTCCTTATAGATGAAGAGAAGAGCCTTACAAAAATTGTAATAGAGCATCATGAATACTTTCCTTATGAAAATAATTGTTATTATATTGTGTTCTTCCAAAGTTTTTCTTGTGTGATTTAATTTAAATAAACATAAGTGGATGTCATTTTCTAGATATTTTGTGAAGGGATTGTGGGATCCTATAAAGATTAAAATATGCTTATGTTTCTTTTAAATATTTTATGAGGTGTGAAGCCCACTATTTACGAAGGGAAATATGTGGTTTCCTTTATAATTATAACCATTTTATTAAGTATAGAGAATGCTTATAATTATGTTTTATTAAAGAAATGAATTTAGGAATGCACACTCATGCTAGAATTCATTTTCAAACCCTTATCTTCTTCTCGGTTGGTTAAAAGAACCCAAAGATGGTCGGGTCTACGAGGCACATGAGCTAGAAATAGAAGAAAGAGTTTTATGTTGTCAAACTTGTAATCCATATCTAAAATGAACTTTGTAAGCATTGAACAATCATTCGTATATAGGATACTTGGGATGTATCCTTTGTATTAAACATTTTTATTTAGTTCTCTTGTAAATAGAGATATTCTAAAAAAATTGCATATATCTAGTTGTTTATTTCCATGTTGAAAATATAAAAATGTTGATCATTTAAATATGAGCCAACAAGGTGTTTTTATTATGATTAAAATGGAATTAATGCTATGGTTTTATATTTTTATTATAGGCAATAAAATTGGAGAAAGTGGTCTTTTACATTGGTTATGTATGAAAAATATTGTAACACTAATGAGATATAATATTAATGATGATTTGTTAGTACAAATGGATTATGATGAATAATTGTTGTAGTTATTCTATTAAAGCTTTGTATGAGAGTAGATCTTAAATATGCTAAATGGGTTTATGATGGTTTTTTTACTATGAAACCTAAATTTGAAAAAGATAGATAAGGTTCATAATCCAGGAGGGATTTCAATACTTATAGTTTTTTTTGGATTGGAATAAAATTATAGGTAAGGATTGAACCCAAAATTCCTTATAGAATAAACTTATGTATACATTATCCTAAAGTAGAATTTAGTTACATAATTCTTTAAAGGATATACAATGAGCACTTCTCAATGATCGATCACTTAAAGGGATTTTTATTATAGGTTACTACTTAAAGGAAATTAGGTAAGATCTAATAGATGAATGTCTTTTTTGGAATAATTAATTTCATAAAAAATCCTAGTAGATAGGGAAAGAGTTTTAATGAACTCTTATCCATGAAAAACATTTAGTGTTATACCTAGTGATAAAAAGGCTAGTTCATCATGGAGATCTATGCTTTGAGAATTATGTAATGTTGATTGGAAATATATATTTTTATAGGCTCCTTCTTGATGGAGTTTCATTGGCTAACTTTTAAGCTCATCCTCCTTTTATTCAACTCTCTATTTGCCAATTCATGAGAAAAGTCATTTCCAACATGACTAGGTGAGCAAACATACTAATTAATTGCTTTAGTCCTCCCATATTAACCATGTGATATGTTCAATGTATTTTTCAAGACTTTATTACATTACGTACTTGGTCTATGGCCTTATTATTTTTTGTTGTAATCAAATTTATTTACATACCACCTATGTGCACAAAATTATGGCATGTTTTCCCATGCCAATGGTGTTAAGCTTCACTTCTTCATCGAGCAATGTCCCAACCATATAGTGCCATATTTTTTATTTTCTCACTGATTAGTGCTTTAGAACATGTAGCTTGTTTTGGTAAAGAGTTATCATCAGGTCAGCTTTGAACAAAAGTGAGTCTTAAAACTTATCCGATACATGGCATTAGGACTTAGTGCAAATAATTTTTCTTTAGCATATGAGTCGACAACCTTTCCTATATTTTTTTGTTTGTGTGCCAAATATACATCCTGTATCGTAGAGTTCTTAGATATATGAGCATCATTGCCCTAGGATCCAACATAGAATATTTCTTAGTTGTGTGCACTTTTTTTGCTAGTTGCCCTAGATTATTTAGTTGTATTTTTTGGAACATGTGACTCACCATGCTCAAGATTGATTATAGCCAACCTCTAGATTTTGCAGATTTTCCAAGTTTGAAAAAATCATCATTTTGAAATTAGCCATGGAAAACTTGTTCCACATCAGCTTTGTCTTGTCCCCTAGCCAATATTTTATCTCCATGTGTAGATATTCCAAAATAATTTACTCCTCATACCTCTCCATGTGATAAGGGTTGAGCTTTTCACTATGAATATAGACTATCTCTTGTACATAAGGTATAATCATATGAGTATGACCTAGTGCCAAGTGTCCCTCAAACTGATCCAGGTTTTCCTTTGATAAATATATCCTAAATAATGGTAGAAAATCAACCACTATTACATCTTGAATTATTTCTAGGTCCAACAATTTTTGTAGCAATATTGGAACACTTTTTACTACACCCACTACCAGGACCAATTTTTTGTTGAAATATAGCATACCAAAATCAACCTCAACATATTTCAAATTCATTGCATCATAGACCACATAAGGCATCACTACAAAATAAACTCTCATATCTAATATGCAATTGTGTAATACCCAATCTTCCACACATAAGGATAAATAAAAGGATCAATTTAGTCTTACCCATGTTGAGGTATGTCTGAATATGTACCATTTTGAAACTTGGGAAGGTTATTTGGCTAGTTGTCGAGCTCTTCAAAGCTGCTTCAACCAAATCCACATGTCTAGGAACGAGCAAGGTCTCTTTTAATTTCTTCACTTCTTTCACAATGTTGTTTTTAGGCTCATCCAATAGTCCAATATCCCTTTGAGAAGATTGTTTGAATTGTTTTTTATATCATTCAACTACCTCTTCCCATTGTTTCCTTGTTATAGTCGGGTAGTATATCTTTTGGTAGGCCTGCATCCTTTATTGATATATTGGGGATGTTTTTGGGTTGAATTACTTTGCAAATAATTTTTTTGTCTACCTCTTATGTCACTCCCTTTGTAGGTACATTTATGCTTCCCACCCTTCCTGTAGAGCAAAAAAACGGTGCACCTAGCAGAGGTAAATGAAATGCATCTATTGTTATGTTGATCTAAGAACTACAAAAGTGACATTAAAGTAAGCATAAAATGACAAATAGATGAAATAAATGGGTGGTTCTCTTTATATTAGTGCAATTGCAAAATATGTGATTACAAAATGTCCCCTCGAGGGCTCTCAATTGATACAACTCATTACAATACTCAAAGGATCAAATTCTTGCAGTGTCTTCCTCGCACTCAAGATTGAAGAGTGGGATTTTGATGTTGTTGCAATGTTCTATTGATGTTCTAACTTGATGCTCCTTCCTCATGCTCTGTGATACCTATATCTACACACAAATAAATTATATTTATTAATAACATGTGTATATTGAAATGTAATAAAAGAGATATATGTGATAATGAGATTGAAAGATAAAATATATATGATTCAAAACTATTCCAAATGCTACCAAAACTTGGATAATGCATATAATATGTTTTTGAAATGATCTAATAAAGAATGGAAAGGAAATTACACAGAGATTTATGGTTGTTCCTGGGTGTGCCATTGAGGACTACAAAATAAGAAATGCATGATAACAGGTGCAAAACAACTCAAAATTGCACCAAAACTTAACAGAAGGCTTAAAATATACTCTAGAATTGATCTATATAAAAATAGAAAGAAAATGGTGCTCCAATTTGTAGCTAACCATGGGTAATTCATTTAGGATTGTCATAATTTTGGGATCGTCCTAGGGTGAGACGACCACCAAATATGGTGGTTTTTACCACCAATTCCTTTGGGATTTGGTCTAAATTACTCTTAGGGATGTTGGCATAAAATTTTGGGATCTTATTCATTCGAATGGGTTACTTTTCTAAACAGATTGCACATTTTGGAATCACTTGAAAATTTCCTTCACTCAATGGAGATCTCAAGGGAAAACACACAGTGAGTTGGGGATAAATATCAACAACACTTTGTAGTAAAATATTGCAAAAGACTCCTCTCCGAAATTGGGTGTAATGACTCCACTTTATATCTCAAGTGAGCATATGGTCAAATGGGCATGTGAGGCCATGTGAGGCAAGAACCGCCATTTTTCAAACCTTGCCATGCATTAGAGGGGGAAGGAATCTCCATTTTGGGCCTCCAATATGCAACTTGGCATGAGATTTATGTTCCCTCATACTGGCATGCTTTAATGGGTAAGATAAATGGCAGAATATGGGTGCCATGGTTGTTGGTGGTCATCCTTGGGTGGGACAACCATGAACTGTGGTCATTCCTAGGTGGGATGGCCATGCCTACATGGCCCAAAACTTCCCAAAAGTAGGGTAGAACATCCTAAAGTGGCTAGGACCACTATTTAACCTTTGAGGGTTTCCCAAGGGGGCCATAGGGTGTTGATTAGAACATTTCTTGGCAGTCTAATTAGATTGATGTGATTTTAGTGTCTACACTTCCATCTCAATTTGTACCCTAATTTGCTCTATTTTTTTTTCGTAATTCCTAGGTTTCCAGTCTTTAGGGTATATGATGGCATGGAAGCATGCTTGGATCCTAATATTAGATTGAACAAAGCAAGTGTGAAGGGTTCATTAACTATAAAATATTATTTTGGATTCATCACTTAGGCCACTAATTGTTATGCTTTGTAGACTATAATTTGTTGAAAATGAGATTGATATTCTCAGTAGGAATTACCATTGTAATGACTATAAAATGGCAAATATTTGTGTCTGTCTAGAGTGATGAATGCTTTCTATTCTGATATTTCAGCTACAGAAAAATATTTTCCATCAACCTCACTAATCAATATAATTTGATCTTCTAAGGCAAAATATTCCCCTTGAAGGTATTCTTCAAATCCTACCTCAGTTTTCTATTGCTTCACAATTTTGAGCTCATTTGTCAAGTGTTGAATTACAACTTTTATTTCTTGTATCTTATGAGATTCTAGGGTGTGCATGGTGGGTACAATTCTTTTCAATAAATGAGATGAAGAATATAATCTAGACCATGTGTATGGTGAAGGGAAATGTAGTACTATAAAGGAATCTTGTGGGTTTTCTTGATAAATCTAAGGCACATCAAGCATGGTTATTCTAAGAGGGAGATTTTTGATTGATATTGACACATTGTCCACTATGGTTGCAACCTAAAATATATGTGGTAACATTTTCTCATTATATTTTCTAATTTGAAGGCTTAAGTTTGGGGTGAATGCACAAAGATAATAATTATAGGCTTGGGAATGTGAGCCTTATTTCTTAAGGGATTATTCTCTAGGTTCTCTTAAACCAAATATTGAAATAAGTGATACTCTCTTGAGGATTCCTATGAATAAATAAAAACTAAATGAACAGTAAGAAATCATAAAAATCTAATCTAAGGGATTCATCTAGGCTATCCCAAGTTCTAATGTTGTTGTCTTCTAGTGATCGAAACCATGTCAACACTTTTTCCTTAAAATATAGTGCAAGAAGCCTCACCATTGCATCCTCATGGGTAATATTACAAATGGAGTCCAGAGCATTTATGTCTTTGCAATGCTTATAAATAATATTTTTTCTACCATCATAAGAGGACAAAATATTCAATGCAACCTAAGGAATCTCATGGTGATATGTGAGATTTAAGGGTTTGATAATATTCTAGGTTAGATACCCCAACCATGGCTTCAATAATGATATATTATGATGCCCTTGGAACCAGTGATTTGCTTAATATCTAGTGAGATACCTTGGCATTTGATCTTCTTATTTTTCAATTTTGGATTTCTTTTACAAACAGAGTTGCCAACCTCAGATCCTTCAATCAATGGAGTCACCAAGTGAATATGTATTCTTTGCTTGTGAGGTCAAGACTATTCACTAGAATCTTGAGTTCTTTGGGAAAATAAGACAAATATGAAACAATTTGTCCCATCAGGCATGCTTGAAATTCTTGGACCAAAATATACGTAGTCTATAAAATGTGCCCTAAACTCTGGTTAAGATTGGATGACTATGATTTCTCATAATATCAACCTCTAGAGAAGGTTTATTCCTTATGGTTATAGAAAAATTAAAACAAAATTTAATATTAAATAAATAAATAAAAGGGTTAGAAAGGAGATAGGGTTTAAAAAATGCTTAAAATATGGATGGAGTATAGCTTAACAACAATGAAATATACTATAACAGTATCTTTAAAAATAAATTAAAGCAAATCTTATTAGAACAACTAGTAATAAAAGCATTATAGAGTTCATTAAGCTTAGTTTTTTTTTACATGGTGGAATCGATAGCCACCACGATGATCTAAGCACGATGTCCTTCTTTATGGCTCCCATAGTATTTTGTGCTATTCACCTCGAAATCCACCACACATTACTCCACGTAATCTAACCCTATAAACACCATGCCAAATTCATTAAGCTTAGGTTATATACTTTATTCATTCCAAATACTTCATGAAAGACAATCTAACTAACAATTGATTATGCAAAAGTTGCTTTGACAGAATTCACCATTCATAAAGCATAAAATAAAAATCCATTAAAGTATACAATTCATACATAAAAACTTGAAAATGCTAACACCAGTGGAGACCAAAAAACTTTTACTTTTATTGATTGCAAAGCAAAGTATACAATTGTTGGTCACGAATCTGCCTAAGTATAAAATTATCGCCTTAGACCCAGCCAACATTGAAAGACCGAAGGAAAGAGATGTCCTTCGGGCTAATATACATAAAGGGTTGGTTCCCTTACTAATATAAATATTGGTATAAATCTTAGGGAGGGAAATTAATGGAAAGATATGGGAAATATGGATGTAAGCTAGAAAAAAGGGGGGGGGGGGGGGGGGGGGGGGGGAGTGGGGGATGAACTAACAGCTAAATAACCTAGTCAAGTTCTAACCAACATTCATCCAAAAGAAGAGCATAGGAACTAATAATAGATCAAAAATATGATTTCAATTTAACATTTCAACATTCATTTCTTCGTCGAAAATTAAATTCAAATGCAGAATTTTAATTTATCTAACAAAGGTAATGAATATAACAAAAATAATAGACAAAAAATAATGACATGCATGACTAATCCAGGAGCCAGAGTCCAAAGTATTTCAATTGAGGTAGAAGTTAAAACTTAAAGAGTTTTTTTAGCAAAATGTTCCTCCCCTACTCTATTTTTTTGGCTTCAACCATATTTCCCATCTCTTTTCGTTAATTTCTCTCCCTAAGCTTTATACCAATATTTAGATTAGATTAGTAAGGGAACCAACCCTCTCTAGATATTGGCTCGAAGGACATCTCTTTCCTTCAACCTTTCAATGTTGGTCGGGTATAGGGTGTATAATTTTATACTTAGGCAGATTCATGACCAATAGTTTTTTGCACGCTCGATGGGACATGAAAATTTCACCTTAAACAATATTAAGATTCGATGTTCATATTTTTTTTTGTTGGACTAGAACATCTAGAAACTTAGTTTTACCCAGAATATTTTGAACATGAGGTTGGCAAAAGTATTACTTCATGATCACAAGATTGAAGGCCAAAAATTCAGAAAATCTTGAGTTCTTTGAGCTTGACACTCATGTCTTAGGAGAAAATCCTAGATTAATCCCTCTGATTATCCCATAAATTATAATATATTCACAGGTAGTTGGTGTGTTTTTCGTTCCTTCAAGTTCCTCTAGAACTACCACCATATTTCCTCCTTAAGCAAGTTCTCTGGTCCAAATGGCTCAAAATACACCATAGTAGTTTCCATCATGGAACCATTTTGGAGATTTGAATATGCAAGCTCAAAACTTGAACTCACTAGTAGTGTTGAAGACTTTGCCTACTTACGATGGTACAATAAAAATAACTTATGATTATGTTCAAGATGTGGCTTCGTTGATGACTATTCATAGCATCACAGACAAAGATGTCATGGTCATATTTCTCGTGATCTCTCTTAGAAGGAAGTTGCTTTATTGGCACCAGTCCTTACCACCTACCACTATTGCCACATGGGACCAGTTGGCTGAGTTAATGATAAAATATTTAAATGAAAAAGTGGATCCTTTTTCTCTATTCCATAAATTTACTAATATTTAGAGGCATCTGCAGGAGGAAATTGTTGAATTCAACATCAGGTTCACTCAAACTTGGTAGAGAGTCCCTGATAGTCTTTGATCAACTCTTGAACAAGTTGCATTTTATTATCTTTGATCCTTCAACTCTGACATTAGCATGGCCATCCATCAGTCCAATGTTGATATATTTTTGGCCTTGTTGATATATTTTTGGCATTTTATTATCTTTGAGCCTTCAAAAAGTTGAATCTAATTTAATTGCTATTGGTAAGCTCCCATCGAAAATTATGATGTTGATAATTGTTGATCTCCCACATCATTCATATTCCAATAAATCTTCATAGTATTTACAAATGTCTCCCATGTATCCAGTACCTTCATGGAATATGAGTTCATCTCAAACCCTAATAGTTTTTGTCCTACAACTGCTTGCTCCTTCCATTCCACACTTGCCCACTCTAGTTCTATTCCTAGCATTGCTATCTCCACTAGTCTCGCTACCATTACCAGCTCCTCTAGCAACATTAAATCCTGAAACTAAAATGAAGCTACTTCAAAAGATGCAATCAATGAACTCAATAATGAGAGTGGTGACGAATGAGATCACAACCATTAAGAAAATGTAAGTTGAGATATATTTATAGCCTAGAATATTCCAACCTCCATCAATAACCAAAAAGGAAATGACTTCGACCAGCAAAGTACTTGAAAGGAATGTGACCGTGTTAGCAAATTAAGAAGCTGGTTCATCAAAAAAATGTATTGGTGTTCTACTTTCAATGATCCACATGGTGAGGAAACTTGCATGGTTCACCTAAACTATGTGTAAACATTTCTAGATAGCTCTTTCGGTGGTCATATCAATATGATTAGATAAGTCAATCATAATTTTATGGTCCCTTTCTTAGAACAAGTAAAACGCTGATCACAATGGATCCAAATGAGATGGAGCCATTGAAGATACCTACCGAGTCAAATATCTAGAAAAAAAATAGACAAGCACAGGTGAAAGCACCTGGTGCAATGTCTAATTCATAAGAAACTATTATTTTAAAATATCTCTTGCCTCCACAAGAAAAATAAATATTACAAGTAAAGGCTTCAACTTCACAACCTCTAGCTGAAACAAAGAAACAAGCAAAAGAACGCCTCAAATACCCATCCTTGATCAAGCATCAAAGGGTGGAAGCCATAAAATAATATTAGAGCAAGTATGAGGCTGCCAATGAAGGAAGAGAATCTAGCGCATCTACATACAATATTATTAAAGAATTGAAGAAATTCCTGCTAAGTAGTCTCTATGATGTGTTGCAATTGCTTGGATAGGTTGATTTTTTGCAAGAATATTTGAATTTTGTTAAAGATAAAAAGAAAAATCCCACTCAGACTATGTTAACTTAGATGTTTACAACTTCTACTTTTGGAAAGAATAGACCACCACCATTTTATTTATCTCTTAGAATGGAGGGTTGGATTGTGCATAATTGCATAATCAACTCTGGTGCCATGATAACTGTTATGCTGAAGGTAATTTGTGAAGTTATGGGTATAGAATATACAAGAAGCAGCCCAGGTGTCTTGCATTTGGATGGTACTCCTATAAAAATAGTAGATGTCATAAAAGATATCCCCATTATCCTGCATAATATACCCCATATCACAATGATCTAAGAGGTGGTTGTAGTTGATATGGAACCATATTTTAGTATGTATCTCTCTGTAGCACCCTAAAATTGGTGCAGTTAAACCATTAGTAAAAGATTAAAAAAATTGAATTTTAACCCCAAAACTGCTCGTTAATCGCTCACCTCATTTTTTGTGCCATTTTTAGAAGTTGTTTTGAATGTTGGACGATATCATCACCGATCTGATGATATCGTCCCAAATCATATGAATTCATCTGGAACAGAACGTCTAGACGATTTCATCCCAAAACCAAATTTTCATAATTAGCTTCTGTTTCAACAACCTCTCCAACTCGAGCAGAAGCATGTCTGCGCGGTTGGAGATTCCTATGTTGGAGATCTCCTAGATTGGGATGATCCCCAACCTCCTAACCTCCCCCTAATCCTATATAAACTTGGGATTTTCCTATTTTATCCCCTTGGCTGATCATTTCCCTACAACTTTAGTTTTTGCTATTTTAGAACATCCTATCCCCCATCATTTGCACTTGTGTTTTCAAGTTTTATTGCAGTATCTCACTGTGTTTCAGCCGGAGGAATCTCGGATAGTCGCAGGTGATTCAACCACAATTTTGGATGATCCTGTTGAGATCAACGATGATCTCGTACGATTGCAGATGAGTTTGATGGCAGTTCATATTGGGGGCAATCAGAGCCCTGAGTTTGCATTCTCTATCTCTTTTTATTATTTAATTGTGCATTAGATTAATTTACTTATGTTTTGCATCTTGGAGTTCATCTCATTTAGCATATTTGCATGATAAAATTCAAAATAAATTATTAAAACATTGCATCCCATTTGATTTGATATCTGGATTTATCATTTAAGCATTTATATTCTTATTTCTATCATTTTGTATCCTTCTTGCAATTGTATTTTTGGTTTTTGGTGTCTGTTTTCATGATTGTAGGTTTCTGACGAATTCGTCAGGTCGCTAATGATCTTGGCTGATATCAGATGATCTCCTATGATATGGATGATTATGTACAATTATAGATGATCATGTCATATCTAGGACGATCTGGACTCCTACAAGCTTCAAAATCTTCATCAGACATCATAAATCAGGTGCACTCTTCTCCATTTTAGATATTTTATGTATTTAGGATTCATTTATGTTTGTCGTCTTCATATAAACCAAAAATTTCATATAGAATAGCTTAGATTCATTTTGGCCAACCTAGGAATCTGAATGATTGAACATAAAATGAACACATCAAATGCATTCTCAACCTAGGCATAGAAACTGCCACTCAAAGTTTCCTGGTGAACCCCACCATCCATCAAAAATTCACCCTTATACCCCTCCCCCGAGAGGCGCGACCTTCAAAGGGCCTCTTCATTTGAGGTATTATCCCATACTTCTCGCATCCCCCTTCCAGGCACGGATCCTTTAGCCTGAAGGTAAGGGTGCGAAAAATTTGGGCGATACATTTTGGTGAACCCGACGTGAAACTAAAACACCTTTTGAAAACAATCCGAAAAAAAAAACACATTATTAAGAACATCTAGAATCATTAGACAACCATTAAATTTACATATCATACTTAGATGGTATATTATAATAGAAGACAAGTTGTCACCATAAATGTTGAAAATTAATTAACGGCCATAGAGATTACTTCTATGCTTAGAGTACCTCAAACAAATAGAGCCCAACCTTTGTGGGACGAACTTGATAGGAGATAGGGTATTATTGAATCCAGATCTGTAGAACTTAGGCAAATTAAGAGGTTAGTCCTAGATAGAATCTTGGATCCTGATCATGTGACTTTGTATCATGAACTTCAGAGAGCTTGCCATAGGTGGTTAGCAGATAAAAGAGCACTTGTGTCTTCTGAATTATACACCTTTGAGGAATACCTTGAGAACGCAGTTGTAGTGCATAAATTTCTATCTCGTATAGAGGATCAATAAGTCATTCTTACGGATATAAAGAGATGGAATAGAGTTCCTAGAGTTGTGTTGTATCGAGAGTATTGCCATGAACTTTATTTTTACATGTCAGAGTTTGAAGTAGATCATATTACCATAGCACACTTTGTAAAATTCTTGAAAAACCACTTCCAATTTGAAGAGGAGCATTTCATGACTCCTGATGAACTTGACCCTATCAATGATATCCATAAACTATTCATAGAAAACTAAGTCATTCTTTTTACTATTGTTATTTCTTGCAACTAGCATGTTGTTTGTTATTTTTATTCTCACAAAATAATAATATAATCACACAAAACAAAACAAAAACAAAAACAAAAACAAAACATTTTCCTTTTAAAGTATTATAGTAGGTATATAGTTAAAATATATACCTCTCAACCCTATTGCATATATATATATATATATATATATATATATATATATATATATATTTTTTTATTATATATATATATATATATATATATATATATAGTATATATATTTGCTAAAAATATAAGTTTACCATAATGCCTAGACTTAGGAATGGTAAACAAACCGAAGAAGATGAAGATTGGTTAGGAAGACCATTAACTGACCAAAATGTCCCTCCTGAGGACAAAGTTCAGGAAGAAGAAACCCTAGACCAGCAAGAAGAAGAGCTTGTTGTAGCAAATGAGCAAGAAGAAACTATTAGAGAGGAAGGATCCTCATCCCCTAAAATTTCTCCGGGAGGAGCTATCACTTTTGATAACATGGAACAATTCTGGAAGTTCATTAACACTAATATTGGTGTTTTTAATAGAGCAGCCCATATGGACAAGGATTGAATTAGTGACACTCAAGCAACTCTAGAAGAAGTATTTCAAACACACACTAATCCCTTGTCCTTTATTGACCAAGAGAGTGATCAAGTTGGACCATCCAATTTGGATATGGCAGTTGTGATCCAGAACATGCAACAACAGCAAGTTACACAATGATCTAAAGTGCCTATTAACAAGCCTAGGGTCATTCCCACACAAAAGAAACCATCATTTACTGCTCTATTTCACAAAGCTCTTGATCAATATAACTCAAATCAACAAAAACCCAAAACAAAACCAAACACCAATTACCAACAACCTAAGGTACAACGTAATACTATTACAAATCCCCTTCATAATCCTCTTCCTACCAACACTTTGCATAATAGCAATATAACATCTAATCCTTGTGTCACACCATCATACGCTCATAGATCCCATACCTATGTGCCACCAAACCAATATGGTGGACAAACTAGCAATATGGAAGTCGTGGTGAAACAATTAGTTTCCCGCATGGACCAGATAGATCTCTATCGTCCCTCGTACAGTTATCGAGAGATGTGTAGTCAGCCTTTGGATCCTATAGTCGTAGCACAGCCGTATCCTAAACATTTTCCTATGCCTGTTCTTCCCATATATAAAGGAACCGGATATCCCATAGAACATCTCCGTATGTTTAGGATAGCATGTCATGATATATCACATTATGACTTGTTATTACTAAAAATATTCTCGAAAAGCTTGGGAGTAATGGCATTAGAGTGGTATTATCAATTACCCACTAATTATTTGAGTAATTTCGAAGAAACTGCCGAGTCTTTTGTTCATCGATTTAGCACCTACATCGAAAGATATGTGACCATTAAAGATTTGTATAACTTAAAACAGGGCAAAGATGAATGCTTTGTTGATTTCCTAGCTAGGTGGAGACAGTTGATAGGAAAAATGCACTTTGTGTTACCTTATAGGGAGATGTTGGACATCTTTATTAATAATTTGCAAGAGCAACTATCTTACGAATTATCAACTGCTACCTTGACCACCTTCGATCAGGCTATAGACTTAGCCCGAAGAGTGGAAGATGCTCTCATTAGGAGAGGCCAGCTTAAAAAGAAAGACAATGAGAAAACATCCAAAAATCAATATAATAATAAACAAGTTGTGGGTGATGGAGTCACCGATAGCAAAAATATTGCTAATGTTAATGCTGCAAAGATAGCGGAGAAGTTTGTACTGAAACCTCCTAATAGACCTCCTCGAGAATTTACTAGGTTAAATCAACATTTATCAACTATTCTATCACAATTATTAGAATGAGGTTTGATTCAATTACCAAATATCCTGGAACTTGATCCAACTATACCCGAATATAGAGCAGATTTACACTGTGACTTCCATAGAGGACTTGGACACACTACCAACTCTTGTAAAAGATTAAAACATAAAATATAGGACTTTATTGATAACAATGAGATGGAGATGCAATCCTTTCAACCTAATCAAAATCCTCCTAATAATGTTCAAAAGAACACCCCACAAAACCAGAATCAGAATGCCAATCAGTCATTAAACATCTTTCAACATCCCTTGCCAAAACATGGTAAGGAGGTGGCTAATCAAATTGAACATCATAATGTCCCTCCTCCTGCCCGATATGTAGGAACTATTAGTGGGCATTTACCTACTCATGATCTGGAAATATTTGACACAACTTTATCCATGGTTACAACTAGGCCTCTATATAATATTTAGATACCTGATCTTAGTGATACCGAATACGAGACTGAGAGTGATATGGAAATCACATCAAATAGTTCTGAAGATGAATTAGATACTATTCACCCTATCACAAGTTATATGGTTCCAGAAGAACCATTTCCAAGAAGAGTCACTACTAGACCATCATCTCACCAATTACTTTCTAATGAGCTAGCTATAGACGCTAGACCAAGACCCATTCATCATCCGTAGGATAATATTGTGGGTACCATCGAAGCTGTTACTAGACAACAAGCTCAAAATTCTCAACAAGATCAAATTCAGAATGGTGGATCAGCTCCATTTGTAATGAAGGTTCCTAATAAAGGGAATCATTCACCTACTGTGAAACCTAAACCTCCTTATAATATTAATGAACAATTATCAAATATTATAGCTAGAATTTCCCTCTTGGACCTTTTAAGATCTTCTCCTACACAGAGATGAATTAATGCTCACATTAAGCTAGATGATGGTACCACAATACATTCAACCTGAAGCCATGGCCAATACTATAATAACTCGTGAAGTTGATTGTATTGACTTTCGGGATAGAGACATACCTCAACATAGTTTACATAAAGATAACCCCTTGTATATTACTACTTTAATTGGAGATGTAGCAATCAAACAAGTTTTGATTGATAATGGTTCATATTTAAATATATGTACTTTTGACTTCTACCAAATATTTGGGTTTAGAAGTGATGAAATGAAAATAATTGATATGATCATAAAAGCTTTCAATGATGAAACACAAGAAACGTGTGGAGTTATTACCATTCCATTGCAGGTTGGTCCAAGAACCTTGGATACGACTATGTTTATTGTACATTGCCCTGCATCGTACAATATACTCTTGGGTCGTCCTTGGATCAATGCAATGCGAGTTGTTCCCTCAACCTTACATCAATGTGTTAATTTCAAAGTTAAGAATCAGTTGGTTATCATTCATGGTGATCCAAGACACTTTGATATGTGTGCTTTGGTAGAACCTATTGGAGTTCACTTTTGACCTGCTCTGTCATCCACACATTCTAATTCTCATTATCCATCTAAACGTGTGAAACTCACACCCACAACGTCATCTACTTCTTCTCCATCGGTTGCACCTCCACATATGGCTCAACCATCCTCTGAACAAACCGCATTAGGACTTAAGAAATATCCTAATCCCACAACCAATGTCTCTTGTTCTACTCCTATAACTTCCATACCTGTAATAGACCCATCTATCAACACCTCTACACTGTCTACATCCACCAAATTCATATTTTCTGCATCGAAAGACGTAGGGAATGTTCCTTCTACCTCTTATGCTCTTACTGACGAGCTCTTACCCGATCTATCTAAAATCCTTATATCAAAAGAAATGAATGCTTCTATGCAAGATTCCCTTATTTTAAATAATTTTCCGCCATCTCCTCATACCTTGGGCCTCCCACAACCTATGGGAAGTATTTACCAAGTCGGGATATGTGCCTTTATTTATAAGGGATATGACTAGGGTAGAATACCCAGAAACATCAGAACTCATTATGATGAATATGCTCGATGTTATTTTACTAATGAATATATTAAAGCCAAACCTATAATGCTGAAATTGGGATATAAAGGGAAAGGTTTGGTACCTTTCCATAATGGTATGAAAGAACCTTTTGAGGTAGAAGCATGGCCTTCCGATGTGGTGTGGGCCTATTTTCTAGTAAGGATCAACCATCCCCATTTGAGGATGATGACCATATTATATGTTACCAAGATTTTTTAGATGAACGCGATGCCTTGCATTTAATAAATAAGACATTCACATGTAATATGCTATCTATAGCTTATCCTGAGATGATCGTTGAATCCGACGATGAGTTGGAGGGAGATATCTTTCAAGATGTCTCCGTTGAGGAATTATTACATAATGGATTTTATTTTGATGGCTCTATACCTAGTATAGCCCAGCTTGAGGCCATGACTCCTCAAGACGAATTATCCAAGATAACCTTGAAATAATTATAAGAATTGGATGTTTCACCCCCCCCCCACCTAATTTTGAGAGAGATCTACACATGGAAGTAGAAAATGTCATTAAAATTAACACTGGAACCGACGATAACCCTCACATAATCAACATTGGATCAGAATTGAGTCAAGAAAAACATGATAAATACATTGCATTTCTTAAATAATATGAAGATGTCTTTGCTTGGACATATGAAGATATGCTAGTTTTAGACCCTTCTGTAGTTATGCATCACATAGTAGTGCATCCGGATGCTAAACCTATTAAGCAGAAGCTTAGAAAAATGCATCCTAAAGTGGCCTTACTAGTCAAAGGGGAGTTAGAAAAACTCCTAAATGTTATTTTTATACAAGCCATTGATTATGCTGAATGGATCTCGAATGTAGTTCCAGTAACTAAGAAAGAAACTACTAAGGTTAGGGTTTGTACAGACTTTAGAGATATTAATGCTACATGTCCTAAAGATGATTTCCCCCTTCCCAATATGGATCAGATCATTGATTTTACTGCTGAGACTGGAAAGATATCCTTAATGGATGGATTTTTTGGTTATAATCCGATCAAGATAGCTCTTGAAGATCAGGCTAAAACAACCTTTATCACCCCTTGGGGGACTTTATGTTGTAAAGTGATGCCATTTAGGCTAAATAATGCAGGTGCAACCTATCAATGAGTCATGACTTATATCTTTCATGATATGATGCATGATATACTACACGATTATGTAGACGACATTATAGCTCGTTCTACTAAAGAAGATGACCATTTAGATGACTTGAGAAAAGTATTTGATCGGTTAAGGGAATATCTTATCCGATTGAATCCAGCCAAATGTATATTCGGAGTTAAGTTAGGTAAATTATTGGGGGTTATAGTTTCTTTACGTGGCATCAAAATTAACCCTCTCAAGATTACGGATATCACTGATATGCCCGCACCTACAAATATATCTGAATTACGGAGTCTACAAGGTAAGCTTCAAGCTATCCGTCTCTTCATCGATAAGCTGTCGGATAAAATTGGACCCTTTCCTAAGCTTATTAAGAAGGATGTCTCTTTCCATTGGGACGATGAATGTAAGGAAGAATTTGAACTCCTCAAACAATATCTTCTTAACCCACCTATACTTTCGCCACCTTGATCACCCATTTATCTTGTATATTTTTGCTTCAGATTTTGCTTTAGGAGCTATGTTAGCTCAACTTGATGATGAGAAAAGAGAGCGTGCTAATTATTACATTAGCAAAACATTAATTAGTTATGAAACCCACTACACAACATTAGAGAAGTTATGTATAGCAGTCGTATTTTCTACACAGAAACTACGCCATTATATGCTTAGTTAGAAAACATACATTGTTGCTAAATTCGATCCCTTGCACTATCTCATGAGTTGACCTTATTTATCGAGTCACATAGAAAAGTGGGTTCTTGCTCTAAGTGATTTTGAACTCATGTTTATAGGACATAAGTCTGTTAAGGGTCAAATCATAGCAGATCAATTAGTTGTGCACCCTTAGAATCCACCCATTCCCTCATCATTGAGTTTCTTGACAAATGCCTTAAACTAGAGGCAGATCATTCAAAGCAATGGTCCTTATACTTTGACGGAGCCCGATGCATGAGTGGGGTTGGTGCAGGTATTATTTTGATATCTCCATAGAAACATCTCATACCTCTATCCTTTAAATTAACGTTTGCCTGTACTAATAACACTGCTGAATATGAGGCTATCATCCTTGGATTACAAGCAGCCCTGACACTGAAAATTAAAAATCTATTAGTTTTCGATGATTCTCAACTTGTTATAAATCAAATTAACGATGTTTATCAGACTAGAGATGATAAATTGCACCCATATAAATCATATGTATTACAATTAATATCTTTATTTGATCAAATTACCTTGGAAGCTATTCCTAGAACTAGCAATCGTGTGGCTGACGCCATGGCCGCAGCTGCATCTCTTTTACCCTTGGAGTTAGATGACAAATATGCTACCGTCATTATTTGTTGACTCTAGGAACCCACTTCAATTAAATCATGCTTGGAACATTTGGACGTGTTTCTAATCAATGAAACTACTCCTGAACTTTGGTACATTGATATCCTCAATTTTTTTCAAAATGGGACCTTCCCTGAAGGTTTTAATAGAAACCAGCACCAGTTATTACGTAGACAAGAAAGTCGCTTCGTCATAATTGGCAATACCTTATATAGGAGATTTTTTGAAGGTATCTTATTGAGATGTTTGAATCTAGAAGAGTCTAGATCAGCTTTGAGTGAAGCCCACGATGGATCTTGTGGGGGACACTTTAGTGGTAGCACCATTACTAAGAAGCTCCTTAGGATAGGATATTTTTGGCCTACCATGGAGAATGATGCACATGATTACGTGCACCATTGTGACAAGTGCTAGAAACACGCTGACCTTGTCCATGCACCTGCACAAGAACTACAGGCTATTTCATCTCCTTGGCCATTTTCAAAATGGGGCTTAGACATCATCAAAAAAATCAATCTTGTGTCATCTGATGGACAAAAATTCATCATAATCGCCACCGAGTATTTTACGAAGTGGGTTGAAGATATGCCCTTAGCTTCTTGCACTGGAACTCAAGTTTCCAAATTTATTTTTAATCAAATTATTTGTAGGTTTGAAATTCCTACAAATCTCATCTCGGATAATGGAACTTGTTTCAAAAATAAATATGTAAAGAAACTATGTCAAAAATATAAAATTCAACATCGTTGGGCCACTCCCTATTATCCTCAGGGTAATGGCCAAGTAGAAGCATCTAATAAAACATTAATTAAAATCCTCAAGAGACTGGTCAATAAATCTGGTCGTGATTGGCACATTCAATTATATCCTGCTTTGTGGGCTTATCAAACTAGCATTCGTACTCCCACGGGCACTTCACCTTTTGTTTTGGTTTATGGTGCTGAAGTTGTTTTTCCCTTTGAATTAGAAGTTCCTTCTTTGGCTCTGCTACTTCAAGATACTGAAGTAGGAGATGAATATCGTGCTGGCAGATTTAGTCAGCTAGAAATCCTATATGAGAAGCACATTAATGCTTTGGAGCATCTTCATGCCTACCAGAACAAGCTCAAACGAGCATATCTCAAGAAATTTCATAATCGATCCTTTGAGATCGGCGACCTCGTCTTAAAAGAAAATTAAAAAAAAATACTAATGCAGCTAAAGACCTTAAAGGTAAATTTGAGCCTAACTAGCTTGGGCCATATATTATCACTGCTAAATTTGTATCGGGAGCATATAGATTAGCTACCTTAGATGGCAAAGATCTTAAAGAACCTATGAACATTATGCATCTTAAGCGCTATTATGCATAAATCTGGTAATTTCATCACTGTATATATTATACATATTGTCTTATTTTAGTAATTCATATAAAAATTTCAAAAACAATAATATTATGTATTATCTTAATTCATAAATTAAAATCAAAATATAAAAAAATCAAAATCATCAAAATCCTCAAAAACATCTTCTATTTTTGCACCTGTCTATTCTTGAAGAATTGCAGTTATATTTTTAGTTATTTTGGATAAATTAGCATTTATTTGGAATCCCTCACTTTCACACTCACAAGAATAAATATCTTGATCTTATTTGGTATGATTATTAATCTCTCTTATATCGAAGACCACAGTTGAATTAAATAAAGTTTTGAGCATAGAGAACTGATCTTGTTATTTACTTGAACCAAGTACACCTTTTCACATTAAAATTATTTCATTGCAAATTCAAAGCGATGCTACACAGTAGAAGTGGTCTCTTGAGAGAAAATTTTCCCCTGCTATCCTATCATGCACATGGTCTAGAATATTTGAGAATTGACAAAAGGACAAGCTCACCCCTGCCCAGAATAAAAATCCCTTGCTCTATAGCCAATCCGAGCAAGTATCCCTAGTATAGAAAAAAAAGGAAAGTCAAGAAAAATCATGAGAAAAAGAAGCATTATTTCAGTATCATTTTGTACCACCTCAGCAATATTTCAGCATTATCTCAATGTCAAGCAAAAATACAAAAAAAAAAAAAGAGAAAAAGAAAAGAAAAAGCAAAACACAATAAATCTCTTCCCCTACCCTTTGAAAGAAAAGAAGGGTGAATGAGCTTGAATCCCTGGAATTCTCAATTATTTGAAAATTGTGAGGTAAGCCCCATAACAGGTGGTTTGTGCCCAACCTGCTTGGCCTTGGGTAACTCCTAGCGTGGTGATATGTCTATCACATTAGCGACCTTCTTTTGTACAGACCTATGTCCGCTCATGGATCAGCTAGCTCTTGATGACCCGACTTACATAGTAGTCTGGGACCGTTATATGCATATAAATCATGGTCAATGAACACTCATTTGGTTAATTCAAATTACTTGTATAAAATTATCTTGCTCAAAATTGGTAAATGAACAATACAATTGCACACACATTTGTGTTTGAGAGATTTTGTATCATTATGATAGATCAAGATCGGAAATGAACTCACATATGCACATGGGGTTCCTTATAAATCTAAATTTTGTCTTTGAGATAATTTAAAATATTTATGCAAATCTTCTAGAATAATTTGATTTTCTTACTTGAGAATATTGGCTTAGCGTAAAAACAATTAAATACATTTTTTCAAAAATCCAAAATTTCTTTCAAAGCATGTTCAAAAATCTAGCAATAAAGTCACATTTATATATTTTTGACTTTCGCAATGATGGTATAGTTCCTAAACCTAAATTGGAATTTATGCCTAGTGCAAGTCCTCATTTTTATATTTTTTATCTCAAAATCAAAAATCAACTATGCAATAAAACTATTACATCAATTTCTTCTTTGGATTTCGCGATGATGGTATAAGTCTATACCTAAAATTCTATGCCTAGCGCAAGCCATCGTTCTAATTTTATCTCCCATTTATTTAATCCATAAAAGCATATGGCTTAAATCATTATGTTACACAATTGTGCTTTAAAATGAACAAAAAAATTTCTATTTCATTTCATTATGTCAACATTCAGTTTTGCGACAATGGTATAATTCCTAGGCAATTGTTCAAATTTCTATCACACTTAGGAATTTTATGCCTAGAAAAAATCATATTTTTAATATTTCATGCATAATATTTTCATGGAAATCTAAAAACAAATCATCATCATCATCATTTTTCATCATCACAACACAAAGTCTTAAGAAAGTCTCTTAAGAACCCTTTTACTTTTAGCAATATTTCTCTCATACCAGGATTAGCTTGATGACCTAGTGAGCGGCGACTCCATGAAATGGTCATGTAACAATGACAATGTCCTTTGAAATTATTGTTAGAAGTCACTTTATTTTTCATCAAATATTACCACAACAACCAATTTGTTTACATCAGATTATTTCATTTAATTTTATAGCATGACATAAAATTATAATATTTTCAATGATATAATTACATGAATAGTCAAACAACAAATATTAAAGCATCATAAAACATATGCACAAGTCATATCACAAAAAGAATATATATATATATATATATATATATATATATATATATATATATATATATATATATCAAGAAGTCTATACATCATATCAAAATGGATTGGTATGCCACAATCTATACCCTGACATACTCAATCCTCTCAAAAATATATGGTCTATGTACAATGTGCTCTAGCCTCGAGAAGATCTCGAGATCTCAGCCTCATCTCCTCTCCCGCCCTGAGGTAGAGGAGGTGTTCCCATCACAGTCCGTCCTATGTTGTGGGCCCTTGACGTCAATCGTGATTATGTCCTCGATGACCCCATCCTGATCAGCTTAGTAATGCTGGTTGGCAACGGTATCCTCTGCTCCTCTAGAACCACATGATAGTACAACCCCTAGTAGAATGTGATCTACACAACAACCCACACCAGCTCCAAAATGCTTACCCCTCCACTCCAAGCCCTGAGCCATGTCGCCTCATCCTAAAGAGTTTGCACCTGAGCTCGTAGGTGGGCATTCTCCGCTTGGAGAGCCACCATCTCGCTGTTCTCCCCCACATCGACACCCTTGCCCTTATTGGGCGATGGTGGCCTATATATATGCTGAGAAGGGAGTCTCTCCATCCTCTCTGGCTGTTGTTGTCTCTTCGAAGTCTATGGTACTCTCCGACATCTCTCCTAAGGAGTCCATCACTGATACCTCCCTCCGTGACCCCTCGCTGCATCGATGGTAGCTTGGCGCCACCTCTCCATCTATTGCACTATAGCGTGCATCGAAACCTATGCCCTTGTCATCTAAGGAGGGTGGATGCCTGCATACCAGGCATCATACCCGTCTGCTACCTTCATGTCATCCCCATCCACTGGCTAAATGGGGGCATCATCAGCATCCTAACTCCAAAACTACTACATGTCTGGAGCCCCACTCAATGTGGTATTATCCCACACAATCTGGGAGTACTCATAATCCCTAAGAGAAGGGATCCCCTGTTGTAGACAGAATTGCCTCAAAACTTGGTCATAGCATTGGAGCTCTACCTCTCCCCACTCTGTCTTGAACCAGATGACTCACCTGATGCGAGCCAACTCCTATCCATCCTTTACCCACCCTTGATGATCTATCCATGGTCTCCAGGTGATCTGATCTTGGGTGAGGTCATCTAGCAACCTCTAGGGCATCGATAGATCTATCTGCCACTATGACCCTCTTTGGATCCACCAATAGAAAACCCAGGGTCTTTCTCGGTAAACTCCTATCAGTGGAAGCCCTAATGGCCTCCGCACTGCAATGTGCTCCCAACACCAAACTTGTAGCAGCGATGTCAGCACCAGACATCGACCTCCCTTGTATACGACCCCGTAAATAATCCTATACCAATGGAATAATACAAAGCTACCCCAAGCAAACCTATATTTGTGGTCTCTCATGTCGCAGACCACATCTGAGAGGAGCCACGATAACCTACATCCACTCTAGTGGCATAGAAGAAGGCCACCCACCACCCCTACCAAAACCTTGGTTAATTGAGCCACCCTAGGCATCTTCCTCAAAGCCTCGATGTTCACTTTGCCCTTCTCCAGGGCGAAGCTTGGGTCACTGCACAATCTCATCATGGTGTGGCCCTGATTGGTCGAAGGAGTCATGAACCGCCCATGTATGGGGATCCTCAAGATCCTCCATACATCCTCTAGAGTGGGAGTCATCTCCCCTATCGGTAGTTGAAAGCAGGATGACTTCGGATACCATCTCTCTGCTAAGGCTATCAGTAGCCCCATGTTTGTAGGAATTTGTGGCATCTCTGCCACATGCTATAGTTCGACCTCTACTAGTCTGTCTCGCTCGGCCTAATCGAGCATGGCTAAGTCATCCCTGAGACCCCCGTATTTCCACTCTTGACTCTTTAGCAATCCCCTCTACAAAATAAATAATAAAACAACAAAAATCATTAATACATAATCATTAAAATCAATTTCATCTCATAAAAAAATGATATCGCCCATTATTGGACGATATCGTACCAAATTTAGTTAAATCGTCCTTAATAGGATGAAATCATCTCCGATTCTTCAATTTGGGGATCACCCCTTATTGGACGGGATCGCCCATATTTCTTTGATTTCATCCTCAAATGAAATCGGCGATATAGGGATGATTTCAATGAAATTGGGACGATTTCGTCCCGACATTGTTGACGGCCTAAAAACTATTGCGATGCCCAAAAAAAATTAAAATTCAAGTAAAAAAATTAAACAAATCAAGCTAAAAACATAGTACACTAGGTTTAGATCCTTACCCACAACCCACATCGGACCTCTGTCGATCTGTGTGTTGTTTCCACCATTTCGCCTGCAGAGCTCTGAAACAGCGAAAGTGAACAGTAAAAATGAATTAGGGTTTTACCCTATTTTTCTTATTTTTATTTAAAAACAATATTTTTTTAATTTTTGCTTTTTCGTGCTTTTACCTCAAACGTTCTATTTTGGTAAAAACTCGTAAGGGGCACCATAGCAAACAGTTGTAATATTTGACCTAGAATCATCGTCTAAAAAATGAAATAAATTTTTGCTTTCTCATAAAGCATGAAGAACTCGTCTTTAATGCATTTTCTTCATAAAATACGCTAAATAGGGGGAAAAATGTAGCACCCTAAAATTGGCGTAGTTAAACCATCAGTAAAAGATAAAAAAATTGGAATTTTAACCTTGAAACCGCTTGTTAACTACTCACCTCATTTTTTGTGCCATGTTTAGAAGTTGTTTTGACTGTTGGACGATATCATCATCAATTTGACGATATCGTCCCAAATCGGATGAATTCATCTAGAATAGAATGTCCAAACGATTTCATCCCAAAATTGAATTTTCATAATTAGCTTCTATTTCAACAACCTCTCCAACTTGGGCAGAAGCGTGTCTGTGCGGTTGGATATTCATACATTGGAGATCTCCCAGATTGGGATGATCCCCAACCTCCTAACCTCCCCCTAATCCAATATAAACTTGGGATTTTCTCAGTTTATCCCCCTGGCTAATCATTTCCCTAGAACTTTAGTTTTTGCTGTGTTAGAACTTCCTATCCCCCATCATTTGCACTTGTGTTTTCAAGTTTTATTGCAGGATCTCACTGTGTTTCAGCAAGAGGAATCTCGGATCTTCATAGGCGATTCAACCACAATTTTAGACAATCTTGTCGAGATCGACAACGATCTCGTACGATTGCAGTTGATTTTGACTGCAGTTCATATTAGGGGTAATCAGAACCTTGAGTTTACATTCTCTATCTCTTTTTCTTATTTAATTATGCATTAGATTAATTCACTTATGTTCTACATCTTGGAGTTCACCTCATTTAGCATATTTGCATGATAAAATTCAAAATAAATTATTAAAACATTGCATCCCATTTGATTTGATATCAGGATTTATCATTTAAGCATTTATATTCTTATTTCTATCATTTTGTATCATTATTGCAATTGTATTTTTGGTTTTTGGTGTCTATTTTCATGATTACATGTTTCTGAAAAATTCGTCTAACGAATTCATCAGGTCGCTAATGATCTTGGATGATCTTAGACAATCTCCTATGATCTGGATGATTCTATACAATTACAGACGATCATGTCATATCCGGGATGATCTGGACTCCTACAAGCTTCAGAATCTTCATCAGACATCAGAAATCAGTTGTACTCCTCTCCATTTTAGATATTTTTTGTATTTAGGATTCATTTATATTTGTTGTCTTCATATAAATCAGAAATTTTATATAGAATAGCTTAGATTCATTTTGGCCAACCTAGGAATCTGAATGATTGAACATAAAATGAACACATCAAACTCATTCTCAACCTAGGCATGGAAACTGCCACTCAAAGTTTCTTGGTGAACCCCACCATCCATCGAAAATTCACCCTTATACCCCTCCCCCAAGAGGCGCGACCTTCAAAGGGCCTCTCCATTCGAGGTATTGTCCCATCCTTCTCGCATCCCCATTTTGGGCATGGATCCTTTAGCCTGAAGGTAAGGGTGCGAAAAATTTGGGCGATACACTGTCAAGAGTGTTTACTACCAAATTGGGAGGTTATATCTCCCTAGATTACTCTCACTTGGATATTCCTTTCAAAGGGAAAAGAATGTGAATATACAATGAGAAGCCTTCCACATTCCACATAGAAAGGATTGAAGAAGAAGAAAAATCCATGGATTCTATCAATATGATGATTGAAGAACTAGGAGAATTGGATTTAATGAAAGAAGCTTTGGATGAGATTCATATAGAATATGAATTTTCAATGAATGATTTTAATGCAATGATTGAAATTGATATTGGTTGTTACTCCATTACTAAGCCTAAAAAGGCTGAAGTAAAAATTTATGATGATCATAATCCTGTTCTAGACTAGTTGTGGAAGCTCTACTTTGATGGTGCAAGATGCAAAAATGGTCCAGGAGCTAGAATTATTCTCATTTACCCTTTCAAAAGGTATAAGAAATATTTGTATATGTTGACCTAGAGCTTTACAAACAACGCTACCAAATATGAATCATTGTTCTTAGGATTGAAGAAAGCAGAGAAGCTTGAGATCAAACAACTGTAGATTTTTGGAGATTCTGAGTTGATTGTAAATCAAGTAACCAGTAAGTGTGTCTTCAAGTAGCACTATCTGAAGGTATATCAGTGAGATTGGCTGTTACTCCATTACTAAGCCTAAAAAGGCTGAAGTAAAAGTATTTGATGATCATAATCCTGTTCTAGACTAGTTGTGGAAGCTCTACTTTGATGGTGCAAAATGCAAAAATGGTGCAAGAGCTAGAATTATTCTCATTTCCCCTTTCAAAATGTATAAGACATATTTGTATATGTTGACCTAGAGTTGTACAAACAATGCTACTGAATATGAAGCATTATGCTTAGGATTGAAGAAAGCAGAGAAGCTTGAGATCAAACAACTATAGATTTTTGGAGATTTTGAGCTGATTGTGAATCAAGTAACTAGTAAGTGTGTCTCCAAGTAGCACTATCTGAAGGTATATCACAACAAGGTTTGGGATATGTTTGAGTCCTTCATGATATTAAATGTTCAAGTGATTTCATGGGAACAAAATAAACACGCAAATATTTTGGCATCTCTTGGCATCAACTTTTCTCCAGTTGAGCACGTGTGAAAAACCAAAGATTGTGAGGATGGTTTATAGGCCTTTAGTTCCTGTTAAGAATATTTATTAGCAAGTGTTTGAAAGTGATGAGCAGATCGTGAACTTTATGATAAAATAAGTTAGTAGTGTGGAAGGAAGAACACTCGATGAAGAAGAATCTAAGGGACTAATCTAGTTAAGAAATAATCATATCCTGAAAGGATTGATTTTGCTTGAAAGTCTCTTTGATGATAATGATAGAGATGAAAAATATAAGATCAAAGTAGATGAGAAGTAATACACTGAGCTGCAGTTAGAACCTGAAAATTCAATCAATATTGAAACTTATTGCACTCTAGAAGAACTTGAGCAAATCAAGGAGCTATGTCATGAATTTCCAGATATTGTTGCCTAGAGTTACCGCAATTTAAAAGGTTACAACAAGAATGTGATCTAGCATACTATTGAACTGCAAGGAGTGAAACCTTTCGAGTAGAAACAAAGGCCAATAAATCTCAAAATTGAAGTTTTGATGAAAGCTAAACTGTTGAAAATTCTAGAAGCTAAAATTATTTACCCAATCAAGCATTCTACCTAGGTAGCTAATTTGATCCTTATGTAAAAAAAGAATGGATATACTCACCTATGTATTGAATTCCAAAATTTAAACTATGCTTATATGAAGGATCATTATCCTTTGCTATAGATTGATCAGATTATTCACATAGTTGTAGGAGCTCAAATATTTTCTTTGTTAGATGGATTCTTTGGCTACAATCAGATATAGATCAAGGATGAAAACCAATACAAAATGGTATTCACCATAAAATTGGGTACATTCACTTATCAACAAATACCTTTTGGTCTCTCGAATGTTGGAGCAACCTTTCATAGAGCGATGGATGTGGCTTTCGGTGAGTTATTAAATTGAGTTATTGTTATTTATTTAGATGATATGACTGTCTTCTCTCATAACAGGGAGGAGCACAACTTGAATTTAAGACAAGTGTTTGAAAAATACTAATATTTTGGGATATCCATTAACTCAAAGAAGTCTATATTTGCGATGAAGAAGGGAAAAATCCTAGGCCATGTAGTCTCAAAAAAATATTTAGTTGTTGATCCAACTAGAGCTTAGGCTCTTTTGAAGCTTCCACTACCAGCCAACAAGAAGGGTTTATAGTCACTTTTTGGTCATATTAACTTCATTCGGAAGTTTATTGCATATTTTACCCAAGTTGTGAAACCAATGATTGAACTCTTGAAGAAATATATTGAGTTGAAATGGACTGAGCGAAGGAAGCAAGAATTCAGGGAAATCAAGAAAAGAATTACTCAAGCCCCTATTTTGATAAACCCTGACTATTAGAAGGATTTTATCCTTTATGTTATTGGTGAAAAAGAGAGTTACACAACTGTACTCACATAGAAGGGAGAATATAGTGATGAGCAACCAATCACATTCTTAAGCCAAGTCATCCAACCACACGAAGAAAAGTATAATTTCATAGAGAAGCAAGTGTATGTTGTAATGAAGTCCCTGAAGAAGTTTTGATATTTTGTTTTGCAAAGTAAAACAATTGTTTATGCTCATCCATATGTTCGAAGTTTTATTATCCAATGTGAGCTTGGATATAAGAGAGTTTTTGGGTTTCTAAAATTTAAGAATATGATATCGAAATTTGACTAACCAATCTAGTTCAAGGTTGAGCACTATGTTAGTAGCTTGCGAAGAGTGCTACTTTCAAATCAATGGTTTTCCACTATGAGGAATCAATAAGTGAAAGTAATATTGCTAATCATTCCTCAATTGATTGTGCTTGGATAAAGGACCTTGTCGAATACTTCAATTCAGGAAGGTGTCCTTCACATCTCAATGCTTCACAAAGGAGAAGATTTAGACTACAGACCCTCAAGTATGTTATGTTACCAAGTGGATTGTTTCATAAGAACATCGATGGAGTGTTGCTTAGGTGTGTCAAAGAATCAATAAAGCAAAAATCCTAGAAGAGTCTCACTCTAGATTATTAGGTGGCCACTATGTATGAAGACCCATGGAATTAAAAATTATCAAAGCAGGTTATTTTTGGCCCACCCTTTTTTTGATGCATTTAAGGTTAGTCAAAGTTGTGACAAACACCAAAGGTATGTTGGCAGGAGCAAAAATGCACCTTTGCCTCTTCACTCGCCAAGTAGAAGCACTATTTCAACAATGGGGTGTAGATTTTATTAGGTTCATTGATCCTAATTCATCTTTCGAACATAAATATATTCTAATTGCAACTAATTATTTTTCTCGATGGGCCGAAGTAGTCCAAACTAAGAAGGCAAACTAGGAGGTAGTCATCATTTTCCTAGAAGGATTGATCATTCGCTTTGGCATACTATATGTGATTATAATAGACAATGAAACACCATTCATCGGGGTCAAAATTAGTGAGTTTGTGGGTAAGTATGGTATTTATTTAAAAATTTCATCAAATTACTATCTGTAGGGAAATGATTTGGCCGAATCTATGAACAAAAATCTACTTAGAATTATGAACAAGAATCTTGGTGACAACAAATAAAGTTGGCATTTTCTCTTGAACTAAGCTTAATGGGCTGATCGCATCTCCATTAAAAATTCTATCAAGATGTCCCCCTATTATTTGGTGTATGGTAAGGAAGCAGTTTTTCCCATTCACATTGAGTTGTCGGCTCTTCATTATTTACAATTTCTTGATGATGCAGATGATGAATTTGATCCCATGAGTGTAAGTTTGGTTTAGCTATTACGGTTGGAAGAAGAAAGGGAGAAAGCATATAATGCTTTCATGGAGCATGCTCAAATGACAATAAAATTGGTTTAGCAAGAATACTTCAAAGAAGGCATTTAAGGTTGGTGATTTTGTGCTAAAATGGAATGAGAACAAGGCGAATCCAATCAAACATCACAAGTTTGAGGTAATTAGGGAGGGCCCATTCCAAATTTCTAGTATGAATCAATTTAACTCATATTATTTGTAGGATATGGACAACCATATGTTGCCTATTTCGGTAAATGGTCTTCACTTGAAGACCTACTACCAATAAAAAATTTAGGATCAAGAATGTAAATATGTACATAGTTTTGTAATGTAATTTCTATTTGAAAATGGCCAAGTGGATAAAAAAAATTGTGAGCGAAAGATGTTTTTGCTCGGCAAGGGTATTTTCGCTGGCGAAAATCATTTTTCATCCAGAAAAAATCCTCTTTGGAGTCGAAGACATTAATTTCATCTAGAAACATTATTTTTGGTGTCCAAATTAGAAATTTTGCCCTCATGCCCTGCTCTTTTGGTAGAAAATCCGTCAAGAGTTATTTTGGATAGCATGAATTAATTTTTTTTCTTTTTTGGTGCATGGAGCGAAAAGACGATGAAAAGCAAACAAATGAGGAAAGAAAGAAAAGAAAAAAGAAGAAAAGGTGATTTCACCTGAAATAAATTTTTTCTCATGTAGATCTTCCATTTTTAGAGTGAAACACAAGTTAGTAACAAGAAACTTCCACTCACATGATTTTTCGAGCGAACGAAGTGGTGAAAGCGATTTTCGAGGTGAAAGTGGGTGAAATTGCTTTTCAAATTTCTTTTCCAACAAACTTCCTAAAGATAGATATTTTTAAAGAACACAAGCTTATAGTGATAGGGGGAGGGTGAATAGTATAAGACCACTTTTTACTTTTATTTACTCAAACAATATTTTTCAATATATCAATGCAATGTCAACGAAGAAGACACTATCCAAAGAAGACACTAATCCCCTAATCAAGTTCATGGATATCTATCCACTAGAGAGACCAATCCCCTCAGCTAGTTTGTGGATATCTATCCATAGGATAACTCCTCCTCTAATATGGTTGATGATCCTCTAGAATACTACTACCTCCACTACTATGGCTTTTGTATCTATCTCTACTAAAGACTCCTATACTCACTTAGAAGACCTCTATCCTCACTACCCTGGCTAATGGATCTCTATCCACTGTAGACTATTGTCCTCTGCTCTCTCACCTCCAAAGCTTACTCTCAACTCTATCTTAAATTTGTACTAAACACAGTACTTTGGTCTAGTACAAATATTCTTAATATCTATCTCAAATATACACTAAACATAGTCCTTCGATCTAACACAAATCTTCTCAATATTTATCTCAAATCTGCACTAAACACAATATTTCGGTCTAGAACAAATCTACCCAATATCTGCCTTTGTTCTGACACAAACCTGTCCTAAAATATACACCAAACTTTGTCCTCAAATCTGTCCTTAAGCCTTAACACAAAGCTTGACTCAATCACAAATCAACTCTACTAGATCTACCCCAAACCTTAACTCAAGGTTTGAACAAATCAATCAATCAACTCTGCTCATAAGTCTACTTAAAGACTTACCTCAAATCTATCAACAAGTCCTCTCAAGAACTTGTTCAATCTACACTATAATTCTTCACCAAGACTTACCTCTAATCTTCTCAACAAGTTCTCACTAAAACTTGTCCAATCTGCTCAACAAGTCTTCACCAAGACTTATCTCAAATTTACTCAACAAGTTCTCACTAGAACTTGTCCAATATTCTCAACAAGTCTTCACCAAGACTTACCTTAAATCTTCTCAACAAGTTCTCACTAGAACTTATCCAATCTGTTTAACAAGTCTTCACCATGACTTACATCAAATATGTCCACTAGCTTTCACAAAAGCTTATTCAACTCAACTCAATCTATCACAGAAAAACCTCTTCAATTACAAAAACAAGTTTCACATAGAATCTTGTTTTAATATCACAAAAACATATAGATAATGGTTAGAGACTCAATATATTTTCACACTCACAATAATACTTAATCACTTTCAAACTTTTTTTTAACCACAAAAACATATGGAGAATGGTTAGAGACTCAATATGTTTCACTCTCACACAACACTCAATCACTTCCAAACTTTCTTCAAATAAATTAAGAATAAAGAACAATTTGTTTCACAGAACTTGAACTATCCCTCCAACAATCTCAATCAACTATGTTCAACCAACTCCACTCAACCATCTACTCAATGAAACATAACTTGATTACAAATCCTAACCAAGTGTTTCACCAAAATTCCAATAACTCACACCATGGAACTCAAACCTTGACTCAATATGATTCCAAAATCACATAACAATTATACTCATGATCTTTTCACAAACTCTTATCATGCACACGAAAGCTTACTCAAATATTTCCAACAATGCTTATCAAACAACCTCACATAACAATGATACTCATGATCTTTCCTCTAGGCTAATTGATAAGAATGTAGGCCTAAAATTTTCACACTCCTTTCCTCTAGGCTAATGGATCCGCTCCTCATAGGGGAATAGAAAATAGTAGAGCTACACCTCAAAAGAGAGGCACTTAGTTATACTTTCTTATGGTGATTTTTTGACAAATGAGTTTGGGTTCACTAGGAAAATTTTTGTGGTAGTTTTCGAGCCTAGGTGAGGTAGTGTTTTGATTTGATTTGTTTCACATACAACCTAGGTTATGCTAGAATGCAATTTCTACTTAAATAAATGCAATTTTACATTCGATGAAGACAAGGGCAAACAAATGTAATCTAATAAATCTTTTAAACATGATAATGCAAAATGCAAGAATGAGTGTTTTTGGATTTTTATAGTTTTTCTATGCAAGTTTGTCTAATGCAACTAAAGCATATGTTTTATGTTTTTTTTTGTTCTTTTCAATGCACAAAATATGAAAGATAGAAGAAAATGTAGGTTTTGGTAATATGAAAATAGAGAATAGGATTTCAAACTTATATGATTTTAGATTGCTAATGTTTGAACTAATTTGGATTAGCTTTTACAAATTCGGATCTTATTTAGATCTGTAAGAACCTGCAATTTTCATAAATACAAGCTAGATTTTTTTATTAGTGATGGGGTATCTGCAGATATCACAGTGAATTGTGATTAGTCAGATCCCCTAGGATTTTAAAAAACTTGAAAAACACATGGATCTAATAAAATAATTGCAAATTATTGAATTAAAAAATCAAAATTATTTAATCAAAGTAATTATGTATGCGATTATATGATTTTAACAAATTCTTGACCCATAGAAAGCATACATAGAATAGATCTAATATATATATTTGCCCCCATTTTTATTATTATTAATGCATCGATTGATATAGAAAAAAATAATTAATGGTTTAACCATATTAGGCTTGATCAATAATAAAGAAAATATTTAAATTCAAATATTTACCCATATTTAATTTTTTTTAATTCTTGGAAAAATTTGTAATAATTAAACATACATATATTTTTTCAGCATTTTAAAGGTCTAATGGTATTAAAATCAATCAAATCATATACCATTGGAAAGCTCTTTAAGATCCATATCCAATGGTATAATATTTAGAGAAAACGGATATGATTTACTTAGAAAAATATCAACCCGAAGGTGATATTACGTTTTTCTTTTTATTTTATTTTATTTTATTAATGAAAATATGGATTGAAATATAAAATTTACGTATAAATTAGAAGAAAGCGATAATAACTATAATTGTAAAATAAAATATATTTTCACAATAGAGTTACCTTAAGGATTCCAAGCAACACAAATGCTCTTCAATCACTCTCGAATTTTGCCCCAATTCTTCAACCTGCAAATAAAATTATAATTTCAAAAGTCTCCCTCTTTGTGAAGTATTATTGCTCTCTAGTATCTCTAATTTTTTCATTTATCTGTATCATGCCTTCATCACTCCAGCATTCCATGCTCTCATTTTCCTCTTTGCTCCTTTTTTTATTTTCTTTGCTCTCTCTGCTTCTTTTGTTCCTTCTATCTCTCTCTACTTCTTTTCTTCCCTTTTATCTCTCTCTGCTTCTTTTATTCCTTCTATCTCTCTCTGCTTCTTTTCTTCCATTTTCTTTATTTTTCCTCTTTTTTTTCTTCTTTTCTTTTTGTTTTCTTTTTCTCTCAGGATACTTGCCCATATTGGACGTGGGGTAAGGGATTTATTTGAGTAGGAAGGAACTTGTCCTTTTGCCAATTTCTCAATATTCTAGACCATGCACATGATAGGATAGCAGGGGAAACCTTTTGCTTAAGGTTTTAAGATTCACTATGTAGTATCATTTTTCTAAATTCACAAAAAATCATTTTAATGTGTAAAAGTGTGTTCTTGTTTCCAAAAAGTAGCAAAATAATTTACAAACTCATAATTTATTTAGTGAAGTAATAGTGTCCTTCGATACAAGAGAGATTTATAATCATAGTGATAAAATCAAAATAATTACTTTGTGAAATTAAGTGTATGGTTCAAGATAACTTATGAATTAATCCGAAATAAAGGAAAATATAGCTTCAAAATTTTGAAATACAACAATTAATAACAATGCAGAATAATTTGAAATAGTTTTAAGATTTTTTATACTTTTTGTTTTTTTAGTTGTTTTATTTGATTTTGTTTTTTGATAATGATATTGGTGGTATATACAAGATGATCTATATACACTATATGAGATGATTTGTTTATAGCATTATTAAGGTGACTTCAAAATCAAAAGAGGTTTTGAAGGATAATTTGGTTGTGGTGTATGTGAAGCTATTTGGTTGATAGTTAAGATTTTTGTGATGAAGAATGAGATGTAGATGAAGAAAAGTGATAGATAGAAGATGACAATGATAAAGAGGAAAATAATAGAGAACGTGATGTGATAATAATAATGAAATGGAGAATGAAGAACAAAAGGTGATGAATAAAAGGTAGTGGTAACAAAAGCTTTGTTATAATGTAGAACAATGTAGCAAAAGATTTGACTTTTGTGTGTAAAATCGATCATGTTACAAAATAAAATATCAGAAGGATAAGAAGGTTCTTCATTCTTATCACTATATTCCAAGTCTTGATAATATGGAGAGAGCATATGTGAAAGATATGCATGGGTGTTATTTTGTAAACAAGGATGATCATATATGGATAAAGAAAAGTGATTTATAGGAGGTAATTGTGATAATGGAGAATGTATAGAACTTGATGTTCCAACCATTAAAGATTCTTCAAATGGTGTTGGGTCACCATGTATGGTGACAATTTTATGTGCAAGCTTAAACTTTAAACATTGATGAAGAATGGAAGGGACAACCCTCATCGTATGAATCCAAGGACTTTTGAGAAGTAGGTTGTAAGGTGAAGGTCAAGATGCTACATAAAACAAAGTATCTAGGATCTTGGGTCCACTCTTAAGGGGAAGAATTATAGTACCTCTAGCTTCTTGAATTTTATTGTTAAAATATTTTATAATAACATTTGATTCATTGAGTTCTTCTTCCTTTAATATGAGTTTTTGGGATAATTGATAAGTGTAAAAATTAAGAGAGGAGCCATTATCTACCATGATAGTTTTAAAAGTTGTTTCTTTACTAAATTCTGTAATGTAAATAGAGGAGTCTTCTTGTGGAGTAGAGGAAGGAATATCCTCATCATAGAATGCAATATGGTTAACCTCAAGAGGGCTTACACCATTAATTGTGTTCTTAGGGAAAATATCATGAGGAACAAATTGTTGGCTAAGTATATTGAACAAAGTTTCCCTATGAACATGAGAACTTTGTAATACTTCTAAAAGAGATATATTTTCTTGAGGATTAATCACTTGTTGTTGACTATCAAAGTGGATTTTATATTGAGATTTTGATGCTAAATATGGGCTTTCTATGCTTACATTCCATTTTGGATCATTCTCTAGAGCCAAAGATAGTTTTGAAGGTTGGTCAAATGAGGAATTCATCTCTTGAATATCAAATTGATTTGATTGAACTTGTGGTTGCTCATTTGTAGTTTTTATTATAGTATTAGTGATATAATCGTGATGGGACACATTAAGATGCAATATTTTATCGGTTTAATGTTGTTGATAATTGAATAGGGGTTCTTGGGAGATCCCCATGTCTTGATTGATTATGGGTATTTTTTGTGTAGGAGTTTGATTATTTATTGGATATTTACAATCAGTTGTAGGTTGTAATTCCTTTATAGTGAAAAGACCCTCATCAATAAAATATTGAATTGCACATCTTAAACTTTTATATTTTTGTGTCATATGTCCATCCACTCTATGATATTCACAATATAGCTCAGGTTTATACCAATCTTCTGTGGTATTAGGTTGTCTTATGGGAGGGAATTCAATCCTATTTGTATCAAGTAAATGATTGAGAATTATATCCATTGGTTGATTGAGCTTAGTAAATTTACGTGGTGAAGGTTTTCGAGAGGCTTTTGATAATAGTCTTAGGAATTCAGCCATAAAAGGACTTAATGGTTTATTACCTCTTTTTTCTTTATTATGGATAGAATGATGATAGGAATATTGTGAAGTATGAAGTGAGTGCATGGTAGGATTGGAAGGAGAAGTATTTTCTTGTTGAAATGAATTTGTTGTGTTGAAAGAAGAATGTTGAAATAGTGGAGAAGGATTGTATGTGGATCGATAGGCATAATATGGATATGTGGTAGAAAATATAATATCATTATGAAGAGGATTGGAAAAGGGATTGTCTTTTTGGGGTAAGGATGAAAAATGAGAAAAGTGTGATAAAGGTGATGTTGAATATGGATGAGGTTGGTCATAATCAACAAATGCATTTGGCTGAATTTTCCCAACATTACTAATGGGCTCATATTGATTTGAGTTAAGACTCATGGTTTCTTTAGTACTTCTAAAAGTGATATTTGGTATCTAAAATTTAGAATTGAATCTATAACATACAAATTTGAAATGATGATTTTTTTGTTGTTTTTCTTGTGTGTATATATATATATATATATATTGTTTGTTTTTTGAAATCATAAGAAATGCCTATGTATTCACGTCGGGTTCACCACACACAATAGAGCCACCAATTTAACTTGGTTCACCCAATGTGGGCTACCCCACGGAGAAAATATTTCACTAAAATTTTCTCAAAAAATCTCTTGGGAATCCTTTCTCTATTACAATATTTATGGAATTTTTTCTAAAGGAGACACCAATCCCCTAATCAAGTTCATGGATATCTATCCACATGAGACACCAATCCCCTTAGATGGTTTATGGATCTCTATTCATAGGAGAATTCCTTATCCTCTGCTCTGGTTGATGATCCTCTAGAAGACTACTACCTCCACTACTCTAGCTTGTGGATCTCTCTCCACTGAAGAATCCTAACCTCACTCAGAATACCTCTATCCTCACTACCCTATCTAATGTATCTCTATCCACTAGAGACTATTGTCCTCTGATCTATCACCTACAAATATTACTCTCAACTCTATCTCAAATTTGCACTAAACATAATACTTCGATCTAGTACAAATATTCTTAATATCTATCTCAAATATGCACTAAACACAATCCTTCGGTCTAGCACAAATTTTCTCAATATTTATCTCAAATATGCACTAAACACAATCCTTTGATCTAGCATAAATCTGCTCAATATTTGTCTTTGGTCTAGCACAAACCTATCCTCAAATCTGCACCAAACTCTATCCTCAAGCCTTAACACAAAGCTTGACTCAATAGCACATCAACTCTGCTATATCTACCCCAAACCTTAACTCAACGTTTGAACAAATCAATTAATCAAATCTGCTCACAAGTCTACTCAAATACTTACCTCAAATCTGTCAACAAGTCCTTTCAAGACCTTTTCCAATCTACTCAATAAGTCTTCACCAATACTTACCTCAAATTTGATCAACAAGTTCTCACTAGAACTTGTCCAATTTGATCAACAAGTCTTCACCAAGACTTACCTCAAATATTCTCAACAAGTTCTCACTAGAACTTGTCCAATTTGCTCAAAAAATCTTCACCAAGACTTACCTCAAATTTGATCAATATGTTCTCACTAGAACTTATCCAATCTGCTCAAAAAGTCTTCACCAAGACTTACCTCAAATCTGTCCACTAGCTTTCACAAAAGCTTATTCAAATCAACTCAATCTATCACATAAAAACCTCTTCAATTATGCAAATAAGTTTCACATAAAATATTGTTTTAGTCTCATAAAAAATATAGAGAATGGTTAGAGACTCAATATGTTTTCACACTCACAACAATACGTAATCACTTTCAAACTCTCTTTTTTAACCACATAAACATATGGAGAATGGTTAGAGACTCAATATGTTTCACTCTCACACAACACTCAATCACTTCTAAACTTTCTTCAAATCAATTAAGTATAAAGAAAAAGTTATTTCATAGAACTTGAACTATCACTCCAACAATTTCAATCAACTATGCTCAACCAACTCCACTCAACCATCTACTTAATGAAACACAACTTGCTTATAAATACTAACCAAGTGTTTCACCAAAATTCCAAAAACTCACACTATGGAACTCAAACCTTGACTCAAGATGATTCCAAACTCACATAACAATGATATTCATGATCTTTTCACAAACCCTTATCATGCACATGAAAGCTTACTCAAATATTTCCAACAATGCTTATCAAACAACCTCACATAACAATGATACTCATGATCTTTCACAAACCCTAGTTCAAGATAGTTCTCAATTTCACCTTTAATTGACCTCACACCATTCACCAATCATACACATGAAAGTTTACTCAACAATGCTTATCACACAAACCTTTTCATTCCAACTTAGAATTCATAACATTCAACCCAACAATATTTCACCCACAAGGAAGATATGCCCATACCTTTTTATTGATGGAGAAATGACCTCAAAACCTATCTCAACACAATCAACTTCTTTGTCAATATTAATGGTTAGATATCAAAACTCTTCACCCAAATATTCTCTCAATATTAATTCAACATTACAAAATTAACAAAACTAAAGTACACCTTATTATCTCCAAACTTTATCAAATAAATATTTTAACCATTTAGATTCACAATAACCCCTTCCAGAAATTTAATGCATGAAGTAATCCAAACACTACTTATATCTCCCTACTCAATATTGCATTTTTCAAGTAATTAACCTTATAAAATAATGCAATATATTTTTAACCCTCAATAAAAATATTTCTCACTTTATCTAAGGTAAAAATTAATTACTTTACCCTTTTAACTCCCTAAACACTTTAACAAAACCAAATAAACCACATGCTAATAATTTTCCCTCTTCACACTATAACCCAAGTGCAAAATTAAACTATGCACTTTGAGCGCCACCAATGACCTTAGTCAATGCACAATTTAATTAAAAATTAAAATACCTCCTTGCTCGTTCCCTGTGGGATTCGATCCCTGGACTAAGTGCCTCCAGCGACTTAGTCGTAGCTCCACTACCATGTGAGCTAAGTGCTCATGTGGGAGGCAAATGCGCCTAGGGTGCTTTGAATCCTCCTTGCATGCCAAAATCCAAAAATGCTTTGTCCAGTGTCATCGTCAAAAATCAAACACAACATCTCTGCGTTCCAAATACTTTGCACAACTCAGATTCGTCGCTAGCCCAACCGTTGGTTGGTGTTTTTCCTTTTCACATTTATCACTTTGTCTTCCACGAATTTTGGGGGTAAATAAAAATTATAATCTTTTGTCCTTTGCTTGCTCACAAAATATTTTGCCTTCACTTCAAACTCACATGCATTAAAATAATTTTGAAGACTTACCTTTTAGGGGTAAGTGCTATGGTATTTATACCATATGCCTTCCCATTTTCAACGTCGACGGAGAATATAAAATTCAAATTCATTTCGCTACTCTAGTTTATGGAGAGTCAATTGATAAATACTCCATAGTTTGGGTAGTTTCCAACTTTTCCAAAGCCTTAGACAAATTTTAAGAGCCTAGACCTGTATTCAATGTTGGTATGTATTGTTGGGCTTCCCTCAGATTCCATGGTGTATAAATAGCAAGCGTTTCTTACACAGTGTATTTCACAGGTGGAGTTTTACGCTCCAACGACTATGAAGGTAAGCACTAATCTAGTTTCCTTTGATTGGGCAGATTACATGGCTTAAAAAATGCACACACAATTAGAGAAGGTGTAAAGTGGAGAAGAGGTGGCATTCAGACACTTTTTGTTCTTGATGTGGTATTTATTTTTTCACATGCACCAACATTTTTCATTTATAGTCATGAAAAAACCAATGAAGCATACATAAAACTACCTATTTATTTATGGACTAAAAGGTTTTCGAGAAGGGAGTTCTATTACAATTTCAACCACATATTCTTGGGACCTACCATCGAGCTTATTTTTGATGCATGTGAGAGAGTTCTAACGGTGATGGAGGAGATCATCACGAATGAGAAAGGTGATATCTTCTTGTTGACGTAGGGCATCATTGTACGGATTTTTTTTTTACCGAAAAGTCATTCCTCCTTCCATATTTTGCTATAGAGCGCATTTTTGCATTGGAAGTAGCCTGACATAGTGACTTTACTAATGACACATGGTTTAGGTCAAAGAAAGCAAGCTACGTGTGCCATAACTTTTTTTTGGTGGTGTTAAAGTGAACCAAGTGGAGTAGAATGAGCTAATTACTGAAACCCTCTACGACCTTGGTTTGGTAGAATTACCCTAGTAGTGGAAGTATGACCTTTTGGGCCTTTTGGTGAAGTTTATTAAAGCAACGAATTTTATTGCTATATTAAGGAAGATATTATGCACAAAAGGAATAATCCAGAAGGGCACAATCTCGAGTGGCATATTGAGAATATGATATCACTTCCTCCATGGCATAACTTCTATGAAATGGAAGTCGAATATAATCCTAAAGTCCACAAGGACCATATCCCTCATTCAAAATTGTTTAGCAAAATGAAGAGTCATTTTCTCGATTGGTCTGAGGAGAAATTCAAAAACTGGTGGATTATGAGGGCCCACCGAGGAAAAACTAGGTTAGCCTGAAACTTGGTGATGGATGAGGTATTTATATATATATATATATATATATATATATATATATATATATATATATATATATGATGAACATTGTGATAAGTACCAACCGATTTCTTTTGCTGAATTTGTGCCTCAAATATTTCAAGGATCTAACAGTGAAGAGATCATGGCTGGAAAAGAGCGATCGACAGTTGAAGAAGCACCACTTGTAGAAGAAGAAAAATAGTCATCATGAAAATAGTAGCTTCAACATAAGAAAAGGAGTGCAAGTGAGGCAATTTCTTTTACAAACATCTTCAAGAAGTTGAGAACTGGTGAAGTCTCTTCATCTGGAATAAATTATCTTCCTACAGTTTCAAACACATAGGTTGGAATTTCAAAGACTGTTACTTTAGTCCATGGAGAGCAGCTTAGCTAGAAGATTGAGATCATTAATATTGAGGAGGAGGTGGAGGAAGATCAAGCCGAGAAAGAATTAGTATCACAGTCACCTTCATTATCGGCTCAAATGGTGTTGGAACCCGTAGGTACATTTTCTCTAACTTCTTCTCTTGATCATGAGCATTTAGTGACAGTCACACCTCCATTTAGCATACCTTCCACTTCAGTTCCACTCCCCATTTCTTCATCACCAATCACCAATGCTCCTTCTATTCTCTTTCCTTCTATTTCCCTTTCTTTTAGTTCTTTCACATCCGCACCCAACCCATTTTTGCATCCATTTTCACTTCCTTCATCTTCTGTTCCGGTTAGTTCTCCCATGGCTATAAGTACACCAAATCCTTCTCAAGTAAGTGTAACTATAGTCAAACCCCCTATTTCTATTCTGTAAACCACTCCTATTTTTGTTTCCCTTTGTGAGCTAGATCCTCAGTAGGCTCTTTGTCTCTTTTCCCCATTTCTTGAGTCATAGGTGTTGCCAGAGTCAGATATGGAAGTTGTGTTAGAGCATCCTATTGTAGAAAAGATCAATTGAGCCTAACAAATTTCATGACTGTGGCTAAAAAATTGTAAGTGGAAGGAGGATCAAGATCTAGCAAAAACATTGAATAAGGTCTCTTTTGACCCTGAAGCTATGGAGTCCCACATTGTGAAAATGATTACCCAGGTGCAAAATCCCCAAGGAGATATGGCTCCAAGAAACTATTCTTATGAATTCACTATAGAGGACCTTACACAGTTTGACACTACAAAAAATATGGAGAATATTCAGGTGGATATGAGCTCAATCTATTTGCATGATGAGCATTTTAGGAAGAAATTTTTTGAGGTTGAAGCAAAGATCATTGAGTTGGAAAATTTTTTGGCCGAACATAAGGCACAACTAGAAACAAAGAAATCAGAGATAGAGCATTGGTAGTAGAAGGCATATGGCTTGGAGAAATAAATTTTAAAATATAGGCAAGTGGCTAAGGAACACTAGAAATATCAGGAAGGAGCAAAACAACAAGTGCAAGCATTGACTACCCAACTTGAAACTTTATAGAATTAGCTGGCTAAAAAATATATACAATTAGTGGGTTTCTCTAAGGAGAAAATCGAGGCTCACCGTCGTTTGAATGAATACTGCACAAAATAGGCAGTGAAATAACTATTGGTTCTGTTGTATATTCAAGAGGCTCAAACAATAATTATACTTAGCAAGGAAACATTATAATATGTCGAGGAGAAGCTAGAACCAAAATTGGACATGGCATTGAAGATTCAATTTTTAGCTAATTCTACCCTTCGATTTAAACCAATGAGTGGGATGGCCCGAGCTTGGTCTAATGCTAGGATAATGCTACGCAGTTATTTTTCTAGATTGAATATAGCTAGAGAGGGTCGTAAGTTGCTTGATATGTATGAGAAGGAGCATTGTATTTCATTCGTTTATTTTGAGACTAAAGCTAATGCCATATTTATGAGCTTCACTCATGATCAGGGAGAGATTTTTTGAAGTAAGAGTTGGAGGTAATCTGATGATATTTCACAGATGACACCTTAGATATTGATAGCTGAATAGAGCCAATTACATAATAGCAGGTATTATCATTCATGAAAAATCTCACCCGCATTGAGTCATCCTTGCTAGATTTGATCCTAAGATCCAATGACATCAACTTGGACCAGATATAGACATTACACTTTGTTATTGATTTGCTTCATAATCCTTTGATGATCGATGAGGATTATTGGGCTGAGGTGGTTGCAGTGTATGAGACCATCAATGCACATCTCAAGGAGAAGGAAGAATGGGCATATGCGTAAAGAGAGCATAAGGAAGCTATTGAACGATGTAAATCATCTGATGCAGCAAGTGGAGTTGATATTGAATCTAATGGATAAAGACTTGGGGTCGATTGCATCTAGACAAGCTGAATACCCTGTGATTTACCAAAAGTGTTGTCAGTTTTACCACACTATAATTTTTTTGTAAAAACTTCTAAGTATAAAATATAAGTGGTGCATTGTCACTGGTCTCCTTAACTTTTTAATATTTTTGTTGATTTGTTTTGGCATTTTCACTGGTATACATCTCTCTTTCAAATGCTTTCACCAACGAAAATAAGTAAATATTTTTTTGCCCAAATTCATGCATTTTTAATGGTTAAAGTCAATTTCACCATGGTCAGGTGTTCGATTTTGCCACATTCAAATTTTGCCAAAATTTTACCTAAGTAAGAAATCAGTTTTACCAACAAAATCATCTTCTAGCAGTTTCACCAGCGAAACCCCCAAGCATAGTAAAAATCATCTTCAGACAAAGTCGTAATGAAAAATATTTTCAGGCAATTTTGCCAGCCCCAAGGCACAACAAAAACATCTTTCGAGTAGTTTCATCCATGTTTGGAGCGAAATTCCATTTTCACCCTAGGTTGGAGCGAAATTCCATTTTCACCCCTATTTCTAGTGAAATCCCATTTTTGCTTTGTTTCTTGGTGAAATCCCTTCTTAGCAAAAGGACAAAGATCCCAACGAAAATATCTTTTCAGGCAACAGTTGTAGCAAGATCATTTTTTTGGGTGAACTCCATTTTTCAACAGCAAAAGCTCATTCTAGGTGAATTCTTGGTGAAGATGTATTTCTAAATGAAAACTTGAATAAAATTCCTTTCTGGGCAAAGTCATAGCAAAAGTCAGTTTTGCCCAACGAAATCCCTCTAGGGCAAAAATCTCAATGAAATTCCTTTTCAGTACACAACATGGCAAAATTTCTTTTTGCCCCAACACCTTAGTGAAATTCATATTTGCCATTTCCCCTTTGGATGAAATCATTTTCGATGGCACTTTCAGTGTAGATCATTTTTGGAAAAGTGCAAGGACTGGTAAATTTAATTCTTGGGGTAAAATTTTGATATTTCTAAAATTATTGTTGAAGAATTACCGATATTAAATATTGACTCGCTTCGCCTTTGACTCTGGTATGATTCTATTCATTTCCAAGGCACCATCCACTATAGTGGGTGCTCATTTTCAAGACACTGATATTAAGGTGAAAATTTTGCCATCAATTCTTGCTAGGTTCCAAGGCACTCTCCGCTAAATAAAGATCACTGCTTTCCAAGACGCTCGTTGATTTGTAAGTTGTTGTTGCTGAGTAGAAAATTACTGCTAATCAATAGTTGACTTATCGAAATTTATTTAATTCTTATAAATTTTGGATGTAAAATCCTCTATAAAAACTAAGAAGTTTGATGTAAAAGGAGGAGGAACATTTTTCTAAAGAACTCTTTAAATTTTAACTTCTGCCTCAATTGAAAGACTTTGGACAATGGTTTCTGGATCAGTCGTGTATGTGATTTTTTTCTACCTATTATTTCTACTATATTCATTGCCTTTGTTAGATAAGTTAAAATTTTGTATTTGTATTTAATTTTTTATGAAGAAATGAATATTGAAATGTTAACTAGAAATCATATTTGTGATCTGTGGTTGGTTCCTATATTCCTCTTTTTGATGAATTTTGGTTAGAAATTGACTTGGTTATTTAGTTGTTAGTTCATATCCCCACTCTATTTTTCTGGATTACAGCCATATTTCCCATCTCTTTTTTTTAATTTCTCTCCCTAAAATTTATACCAATTTTTATATTAGTAAGGGAACTAGCCCTCTTTGGAGATTTACCCGAAGGACATCTCTTTCCTTCGGCATTTCAATGTTAGTCGGATCTAGGGTGTATATTTTTATGCTTAGCCAGATTCGTGAACAAGAACAGTATGTGAAAAACAAATGCTAAAGATTCAAACCTTGTGTTAAATAGCTCTTAGCTATTTATAAAATTATAATGTTGTTTTATGTTATTCTCCATCATCACAATGGGGGTCCTATTATAGACTAATAAGGATAGGTATGATCTGACTTGCATGGTGGAAGAGTGTGTCTATTATGTTCTTGCTCAGGCTAGCTAAACTATCTTGATTCTGATGAACATGTCGCCAGTACTAATATTTTCTTGGAATGGCATTCATGCATCCTTCAAAACCTAAGTGTTTTTGGTGGTTGCAACGTTTTGCCACAACTAGTCAAAGGTTCCAACTCAACTTGACCATTTTTATTTGGATGACTATGTAAGACATGTGAATCTTGCTAGAAGAGATATGTTTAGGAGCCTGACTACTCATCGTCAGGCTTGGAGATGTTACCAAGATCTTGGAGTCCAGGTTAGGGTTTCTTGGAGTGTTACTAACATCATCTTTAGAGAATCCTGACCTTATATTATTCAAGTTTTGTGTTATCTTTCGGGTTTGGTTGAGGTTTGGTGTGTCGTCGATGTTTGTAGATATTGGATCTAAGTTGTCGAGATTGTTATAATAGTAAATATAATAAAATTAAAAAATAATAATAATAATTTTAAAATATATATTAATAAAAATATAATAAAATATTTATTTTATACTTTATTGAATTATACAATTGATAAAAACAATCCTCTTCCTTTGTTCAAGGTTTGGCTCTTCTTACAAAGGTCCAAGGTTCAAATTGTAATGTGTATAGTTGTGTGTTAATCCCCTATTGATAAGTGTAGCTTTCAGCCTTACAAGGGTCATGTCTAGAAGGGGACTACTCAACCCTATACTATGGTTGTAAGAGTTTATAACACCACAAATTCAAAAAATAAATAAAAATGTATCTTTAATCTATAATACTGATATAAAATTTAGGTGAGATTCCAATAAAAGGGATACTAACATAAAAGTTAAGTGAGAGGACAAATAAAAATATAAATTATTAATTATTTAACATAACTTTTTTGTTAGTGCAATTTATAAAAATAATTTAAAAAGTATAATTAACTATGAGGTCTTGTAGAATATTGGGAAGAATTTTGTTTGGCTAGAATCATGGAGTACACACAATAAAGCTAGGATTTGTAAAGTGAAGCACAAAGAAGAAAAAAACACAAGTGACAGTAATTTATTTTTTTGGAAAAATATTTCATTTGCTGGAGAAGGAACAAATTTGGGGGAAGACAAAAAACCCTAGCATTGATCAATTTTTCCAAAAGAGATCATGGGTATCAGTTTAGGATGGTACTTATTTGGCTTTAGATTTGAAAATATTTCATTGGCTAGGTATTTAAAAATAGGGACCTATTCTTTGGGAAGTGATTTATGGTAGTCTATTGGTTGCAATGACGACTGTAGCCTCACATTTCAAACAATCTAGCAATGAGGCCTTATCCATGTTTTCACAATAGTTTTCCTTTGATGAGGAGAAACTAGATCATATGCCTCAAGTGCCTAAATCAAGGAGAGCACCCCATACAAAACCACCTACTCACTCTAACAATGGCACCTTTCTATAAAATTTAGATGAGTCTCCTATGATTGAGGTTCCTCCAGCCCTCATCCAACAACCTTTTCTCATAATTTCCACCCAAGCCCTTGCATGTAAATTTATGGGAATATATCCTAGTCTAGTCACAATCTAGAAATGAAATAACACACATTGGGGGGGCAAAGTCTCCTCTTATGAATTCATGATGATATGTAGGGGATACTTTGTCATTACATTTACCTCTATGGAGGAGAAGAGCACTATATTTCATAGAGTTCCCCAATTTTTGGGATCTAGACCACTCTACATGACCATGTGGAGCATGGCATTTGATCCTCAAGAGGAGGATCTTGAAGAACTTTATGTCTGGGTGAGGTTACCATTTTTGCCACTACACCTATGGAACAAACCTTCGATGGAATTAATAGGGAATGTTATTGGAACATTCATTGTTTGGGCTCCTCCAAAGGTCAATAACGCTATCTGCGCACACATCTATATGCAAGCCAATCTAAAAAAGGGTTTTCCTGAGCATATTAGAATAAAGATGTTTGATTGGGTACATAACCAACCCCTGGACTAAGATCATATACTATTCAAGTGTATAACTTTCCATGAGCATGGGATTTTCTCATGAAACTACCCAATCAAACAAGCACAAAAAAATAAAAAAAGGAAGAAATAGGATTCTAGGAAGTCGAAAGTAGACCACGTAGATCAAGAAGCAAGAATCGACAACCTCAACCACATGATCAAAAAAAGTTTCGACACAAAAATAAATTTATAAGTCTTAATGAAGGAGAAAAGGAAATCACCTCTCTAGATGTGATGGCTCCTAAAGATAAAGAGAAGATACCTACAACTGAAGATGACAACCCACCATAGATATTAGGAGATACACCAATGAACACAATAGTTGGAGAAGAAACTGATGGGAACTCAGAGAAAAAGGTAGAAGAAATGGAAGTGGAGGAAATAGTGATTCCTGAGGGCTTGCCAACCACATGATATGTAGATAAGGGAAGAAAATCGAACCAACAACTCAAAAATGAGCAAGCACAAAAATATTTGCAATCCAAAACCCAGGTCAAAATTGAGGAGAGCTTCATAAAAAATAAGAAGCAATCTAAAAAATGAATATTATGTCATGGAAATGTAGGAAACTGGGAAAACCTCTGAAAAAAAACTATCTCAAAATTATAATACAGTAGCAAAAGCGAAAAATATTTTGTATTCAGGAAATAAAAATAGTAAAGGCAACACTAACTATAGAATGGAAGAATATATGGGCACGATTAGAATTGATAATTGTTGATTATGTGGGAGCTTCAGGAGGACTGGATTTGGCTTGGGACCCACAAAAATTAGTTTTTAGCTTACAACATAAGCACAATAACTAGATAGGTACAAAATTCGTCTTACCAGATGAAACTAGTGTAGCAGTATTAATTTTTTATGGTCTAAATCATCCTATCTAGCAAATATAAGCATGGAAAAACTTAGCACAATGGCTAGACAATGAGAATTTTGACAACATAATACTAGGAGGAGATCTCAACATGATTCTCTACCACTAGGAGAAGGTTGGGGAAATTTTAGCAAGGGATCCAAATAGAGATCTACTCAATAAAATTATGGCAAATAAAAGATTACAAGACATTCGATCGACCAAAATAAATTACACTTGGAGAAATAGAAGAGTAGGGGAAAACTATATTGTATAAATATTGGATAGATTTTTTATTAGTGAAAATCTCCTAACAAATTTCCCCTTACTTCTTGTCACATCATTAAGAACTCTATCTCAAATCATAATCCAATTCTCTTGGATAGCGACCGAAGACTACAACCTCAAAAAAATCCTTTTAAATACAACTCTAAATGGTTAGTAGAAGAATATTTCAATGAACTTGTGGAAATCATTTGGAACCAAAAGGTCCAATCCACCAACCCCCAAGAAAAATGGAAAAGCAAAATTCAAAAATTGAAGCATGTGATAAAAAAATGGTTGGTAGAAAAAGCGAGAGTCAAATAAGACAAGAAGCAGTTGATGCAACAACTAGAGTATCTAGAAACAAAAATTGGGGATCATCCTCCTCAACCATTTCAAGAAGATACAATAAATGACCTAATTCAAAAGCTCAATAAATTAAGCACTAAAAAAGAAACACGTTGGAGACTTCGATCTCGAATGGTTTGGCTAAGCAAGGGGGATAGAAACACCAAATATTTTCATCTAAAAACCATGTAACACTGCCAAAGGAACATAATCAAGGAGATAGAGAATTAATGAACCACTTATATAGATAGGGATAAAATTAAGGAACTTGCCAATCAAAATTACTCAGCTCTGCTCTCTAGAGAAAATGGTAACCCTAATTCCCAAGGAATACTGCTGCAACATATATCGACAATATTAAGTTTGGAAGACAAACATAATCTCAGTTAGCCAATCACTATGGAGGAGCTTAAGGAGGTTATAACAACTCTACCAAAGGACAAAGCTTCTAGACCTGATGGATTCACAAACAATTTTTATCAATAATACCTATACATCATCGGAGAAGATTTGCTACACATGATTGAGGATGTTAGGGTGAAAGGTAAGCTTATTGGAGCCATAAACTCCACCTTTCTAGCATTTATTCCTAAAGAAAAAATTACCACTACTTTCTCTAGATTCAGACTAATTTCTCTATGTAACTCTTCCTATTAAATTATTACCAAATTGTTGGCCAATAGAATAAAGAAGAAACTTGATAAAATAATATTAGAAGAGCAAGGGGGATTCATACCTAGAAAAAAAATATATCATAATATCATAACAATGCATGAAGCCCTCCATAGTAGTAGAAAATAAAAAAGAAACACATTGTTATATGACTTGATATGGCAAACACCTTTTATTGAGTTAATATACAGTTTGTATAATAGGTCCTACAAAAGTTTGGATTCCCACATCAGGTCATCAAGTGGATTAGATCATGCATAAAAAATTTATGGATATCCCACTTAATAAATGGAGAACCAACAAATTTATTTTAGGATACAAGGAAAATTAGACAAGGGTATCCACTATCACCATATATTTACATCATTTTAGCTGAGACTCTTGGAATATTAATTAACCATATTCAAAGAGAGAAAAATAATAGGGATAGAGGCTACAACAGGATGTAAAGTTGTAACACATACCCAATCTGGAGATGATATCATTCTTCTAGGTGAAGCCACTAAGCAAAATGTTAGAAAATTCAAACAATGCCTGGATTGGTTCACACAAGCTATCGAGGATCATATAAAAACTCAAAAGAGTAAGTTCTATACACAAAATATTGCAACAATAATATTCAAACTCTTTTGCACTATTCTAGAATTTTGGTCTGACATAGAAAAATATTTCAGATATCTAGGAGTACCCATGAGCTTCCACCTCAAAGCCTTAGATTTTTGGACTCCATCATTGCACAAGATGGTTAGAAGGATACAAAGTTACAGTAATAGTTGGCTCAGTCTTGCAAGAAGGGCAATATTGATCAAATCAATGTTAGCTTCTCTTCCAGTCTACCAACTATTAGTATATCATGCTCCCAATTTTATTTTACAAAAGGTAGATGGAATAATACACAATTTTATATGGCAAGGAGGTAGGCAATCAAAAATAAAAAAGTTCCACTTGATCAATTGGGAGATGGTCACCAAAAGTAAAATTCAAGGAGGATTGGGAATCATAAAATTGGAGATATTTTTCAAATCACAGGGGGAAAAACTTCTTAAGAACATGCGCAAACATAATCGAGCATGGCAACGCATAGTAGTCAACAAGTATGTAAATAATCAAACAAGTTCTCAAACATATAGACAAACTTCCGAGAGCCTCGTTGGTTTGGAAACATATAGTGGCTACAAAGAGCATAATAGAGGATAGAATTTTTTGGCTACCAAGAGATGGTAAGTCAATTAATCTATGGGAGGACCGAATCCTAGGAAATCCACCATTAAGAGAGAGAATTTCAATCAAATTGCATAATCACTTGGAAAGCCAAAGAATACTCAAATTAGGTAACTTGTTTTATTAGACCTCAAAAACTCTAAATTGGATCTCCCCTCCCATTCCATATCAACTTCAAGGAGATTGGGATTATTTTTAGTCCCATGTGGCGAACATTAGACCTCTTCATCCCACAATGGCAGACAAACTTATTTGGGGTAGCATCAACAGTAATGGGGAATACTCAGTGCATCTAGGAGTCCAACATCAATAGATTGGGTCTACCAATGTATAACTATTGGTAGTGTGGAAAAATAGATCACCACATAAACTGCAAGTATTCAATCGGCTAGTCTCAAAATAAAATATTAACATGTGATAATTAGCAAAATAGAAGTATTCAAGACCTCATGTTTATTACAATTTCAGCAGAACAATGAAATATTTTTTCATCTTTTGTTTAAATAGCCAAAGGCAATATCAATTTTGTTAGGAATAACCAAAATTCTTGGCAATGTCTACTCTAGAAGGTTAACCATATACACATATTTTACCAAGTGGAACAAATAATATAAAGGTAAACTGACAGATAAGTCCCTCTTGAAATATATGTGGAATTCTATACCATATTTTATCATTTGGCACATATGTTTGGATAGAAATCAAAGGATTTTTTAAGGCAAAGGTAAGGACAACAAAACTCTAATACGAAGGATAAAATAAGAATTAGTTTTAAATGTCAAATCTAGTTTCTATCAACAATAGTATGAAGAATATATGTCACCCATAGAAAGAAGAATGATCTACCAAATTAGTCTCTAAGCTTTCCTGACACACGGAGGCTACAGAGCAAACAATTCTTTTCCTGACATATATTTTTTGATGCTCTTCTTTTATGGTGCCTCCAATTCAAACCCCGACCAAGAAGTGGTAGGGGGATTGGTTCTTACAAGACCCCGTGAGACCCTACTCAAATACATGATCAACTTGGAAATATCTAATAACATGGCAGAGGCTATTGGATGTAAAATCATCTTAAAATTGGTGGCAAAGAAATGAATCATCGAGGTCATAGTTTATGGTGATTCTAAACTGATAATAACACCTCTTGCCAAAAATAAATATTTTATATCTTTACAATTGAAGATTATTCAAGATAGGATTAGATAGCTAGATAGGATAATTGGTAAAATATCCTATCAACATGTAAGGTGGGAATTCAATAAAGAGGTTGACACACTAGCGAATAAGGCAATAAATATAGCCCTTGGTTATTACCGCCAAATAATCAAGAAGTAGAAGGGCAAAGATGGTATGTGAGGATGATGAAGACTCCAATAATGAAATACTTTTTTATCTTCATGTTATATTTTTTAAAATGCTATGTTCACTTTTATTTCTCTTATTAAAGAGTTTTGCACCTTTTTTTAAGTAAATAATTATTTTCCTAAAAAAATGTTGAATGGAATTCAATTAAAAATGTCAAAAGTTATATATACTTAACATCTCAAAATTTTATAAAATTTAGAAAAAGACCTTTCTCTACCATTCAAATCGAAGAATTATCTTGATATCAAATTGTGAAAATGATTCAACTTGATGCCTTTGAATTCATCTCTTAAAACCTAGATCGAAGTCCTTTCTCTATTATTCAAATCAAAGATTTATCTTGATATCAAATTGTAAAAATGTTTCAACTTGATGTCTTTGAATTCATCTCTTAAAACCTAGATCGAACCCAAACTTAGCAACAATAAATGCCTTTGAATTCATTTTCAATATGTTACAAATATTGATTAATATGTGCGTTGTGTGCCTGACCATAAGGAGATCAAGGTGAGATAGAATAGAAAGGAGAAAACCAAAGGAAGTGAATAGCATTGGCGATAAGCACTTTTCAACATTGCAGCAAATAGAATTCCAGTTGTTTTACATTCCTGCCATGGGCACCCACAAAAGGCGATGGTTTCATTACCAGGCCTATATGTTTGTTACAAAAAATACTAAATCATACAATCTTGTCCATTTAAAACCAATATAATTTCTCTCAATGTAATACTGCATTCGCTTAATGTATAGTCACAATAAATAAAATAGGGCACAAAGGGTATCTCCCTTCATCTGTATTGGGTGCCTCCTTCATAGAAAAATAAGTAATTTAGGATTGTCCACCATTGATTTTTTTTAATTTAACAAAAAATTCTTTGTGGGGCTGCCTTGGTCTGAGAAACCACGACCAGGGGGTTCTACACTGTCAAAATCACTCGGGAGTCGCGCCTGATCCTGACTGCACCAACATTATCAATTGGATTTTATTTTGTAGGGTGGAGATTCGAACCAGGGACCTCCCTTGGAAGATAGATAAATAGTGGATTGGCATTTAGAACACCAATAAATCAATTGGATGTCACATATAATACCAATTCTATGGTGGACAATTGCTCATCCAAGCTACTAGCATTATCAACATCTAAAAATCCTATCAAAATTTAAGGGGAGCTAATAGAGTAGTGAATACCCATTTCATAGGTCCCTCGGATGCATCTAAGAATCCTCTTTGTTGTTATCTAGTGATTCTCCTAGGGTTACTGCATATATCTAGAACAATAATTTATAGCTAAGGCTATATCAATTTTAGTATGAGTAATGTAGATAAGTCATCCAACAAGAGACTAATACAATGTAGCATCCATTGAAGGAGTGGTACAATCATCCTAAAGCTTCAGGCCTGAGGCAAAAGGACTCTGAGAAGACTTGCAATCCACCATCCTAAAATTCGAAAGAAGATCCAAAGCATACATAAGTTGGGAAATGACAATGTTAAAATTTATCTAATCAATCTGAATCCCCAAAAACTATTGTAGAAGCCCCAAATTTGTTATTTCAAAAGTGGAATAAATCTATGACTTCAAATCTTGCATTAGAGTAGAAGATTTTCCAGTGATGAGAATATCATTAATATACAATAAAATCACCAAAGTTTTCCCATCCTGATTTTTTATGTAAATGTCATGTTTAGCCTCACATATCTCAACTTATTCACTTCTCTATGACTGAATTCATACATAATTTTAAAAGGGCTCTTGGTTGTACTTCTATTAATTGAGATCTCATGTACAAATTTAGCTTGTGCTAAGGTAGTATCCCATATATTCGATTTCTTTCCAACCAAGCATCTCAACGAATTCCCAAGGCTTCAATTGATAACCTTTGTTTACCCATTGGTTTATGGATGATAGGTTGAACTAAAACCTGACTTAGTATCCAATTTCTTCCACAAATTTCACCAAAAATAGCCCATAAATCTAGTGTCTCTATTTGAGACAATACTCTTTTTCAACCCATGCAATTACACCACTTCTTTGAAGAATAATGTAGTAATATGAGTAGCATTATTTGTCTTACAGTAAGGTATGAAATGTGCCATATTTGAAAATCTATCAAAAAAAAAACAAAAATAGAGTAATTACCTCTTTGTGTCCTTTATCAACCCAATAATGAATCCCATGCACATTTTCCCAAGGTCTTTCTAATATAGGCAATGACTGATACAAACCATTGTTCCGACTCTTTCCTTTGGCACGTTGATAACTCTAAAAATTTACACAAATTTCTTCACATCCACACCCATTCTTGGCCAATAGTAACTCACACAAAGCTATCCCAATATCTTATCCACCCAAAATTTTCTAGCTAGACCTCCATTATGTTTTTCTCTTATCAAAATTTCCCTCATAGAACCATGCAATATACACAATTGTTACCCCTTAAACAATAATCCTTCTTGCATGAAATAGTCCAACCATGGAGTCTTATCTTTCTTAGTTGGGTCATTACAAGAAGCCCAAGCCTCCTTAAATTCCACATAATCTATGTATAGCTCTCTCATGGGATCAAACTAGGAACCTCTATTCTCATATAATGTAATAATAAATATCTTCTACTCAATGCATCGATTACCCAATTTGTGCTACCACTTCTATACTTCAAAACAAATGAATAACCTTGAAGAAATTTTACCCACTTCATATACCCTTGATTTAATTTACTTTGGCTATTAATGAATTAAAAAACATGATGATACGTGAATAAAACAAACTCCTTCAATAGAAAATAATGTCTCCACTTCTTAAGGGATTGAAAAATGGCATACAAATCTTGATCATAGATCAAATATTTCCTCTTTGCTTCACTTAACTTCTCACTAAAATAAGCAATTGGATTACCCTCTTGGCTCAAAAAACCACCTATAGTTGTCTCACTTATATCACAATCCACTTGTAAAATCTTGTTTAAATATGACAAATCTAGAACCAACTACTATGTTACCTTTTCCTTCGGGATTTTAAAACTATTTTATGCTAAAAACATTCATTTCAACTCACACCTACCACCCTTCATTATTTTTATGATTTATGCACAAATCCAACTATATTTTCTGATAAAATTCTTGTAAAAACTTTTCAAATCATGAAAAATTCTTGCCTCAAACATACTTCTTAATGATGGCCAATCCACAATATCTTTAACCTTTTTGGAATCCATTTGCAAGACTTCTTGTAAAATAACAAAGCCCTAATATACTAACTCTTTCTTCATAAAGCTACATTTCTTCAAGTTGATCAACAACTATTTTTATTTCAACCTTTGCAAAACTAATCTCAAATGCACCAAATGATATTCTTTACATTTTCTAAATATCAAAATATCATACAAATAAACAACAACAAACTTACCAAAAAAATGTTTCAACACTTTATTTATCAACTACACGAAAATACTCAGTGCATTGGTCAATCCTAATAGCATGACCACCACTTATAATGGATCCTTTGTCTTTAATGTGGTCTTCCACTCATCCCCTTATTTAATACAGGTTTGATGATAGTGTTTTATCAAATCTATCTTTGTTAAGTACTTATCCCCGCTCAAGAAATCCATCAAAGCATCCATGCATAGTAATGGAAACTTGTACTTCATGGTTAACTTATTAATGTCTTGATAATCCATGCACATATGCCATGATCCACCCTTCTTAGGTGCTAGTACAACTAGCATTGTACATGGGCTTAAGATCTCTAATTATCCCCTTGTCCAATAACTCCTAGACTTGTCTCTTCATTTTCTCATTCTCCATATGTCATTCTATAAGCTGCCTTATTTGGTAAGATCAATTTTAGAATTCCTTCACTTCATATAGAATATTATCCATCTTGTTTGTTGTCCCATATTTCATGGGTTTAGAAATGAAATCCAAACATACTTTCTTCTTCATCATCCCCTTTAAGATTTTTTTCCCACAATAAAACACATTCTTGGAATTTTATCCACTTCTTCTCCTTTATACCTCAATGGACTTAATGTGTTGCTCTTGCCATCCTTCACAATAGTGTAGTTGTTCACCCCACCATCATGCACTATTTTTCTATCTTATTGTCATGGCCTTCCCAACAAACATGATAAGAATCCATACACATAATATCACATAGTATCTCATTTTTATAAGAACCAAATTGAATGTTCACCATATATTGTTCACTTACCAAAATTTGATGTCTCTTTTGCAACCATGAGGCCTTGTATGGATTTGGGTGTTCAATCCTCTTCAACCTAAGCTTTCTACCATCTCTGTAAACACTAAGTTATCCATACTTCCATTGTCCACAATGACTTTGCAAGACTGCCTCTTGATTTGCATATTGTTCTAAAATACTTCTTCTTTACACTGGTTCATGCTCCTCTTTGGATGGTTTCAACAACACTCTCTTCATCATGAGAGATTATCCTTGTTTTGGTTTCTCCATGCATTTGGATGAGACAATACTTTCTTCATTTTCTTATGCAATATGATTCATGGTTTCCTTTCCTTTACTATTACCTTGTTGTACTATTGAATATTCAAATGCCTAATGACTGGCTTCTCCACATCTAAAGTAATTTTTTGGGAACCCTCCACTCCTTCCTCTACCATAACCACCTATTCCTCTTGAGAAAACTCCACTTTCTCTTGTTTTTTAGGTGAAATTACTTTGAGAAGTACTAGCTTCTCCCTCTTACCTTTGCCACCCTCTTCCACTTTTGGCTTGTCCTCTTCCTTTAGAGAACCATCATATTCCTTTGGAATTATTTTTTTTCTTCAAGACAACTTCTCCTCCACTTTCAAGGTACATTTATATTCCCCTTCCATGGACCTCAACTTGATTATACATAATTCATGATGAATATACATGCAAAGTCCATTGACACACCTCAAAATATTCTCTTCATAATATTCTATATCGCTAGTTTGAATGATGAGATTGTAAAACTCCTCCATGTAGTCCTTCACATTTATCTTTGTTTGCTTTAGATTTTGTAATTTTTTTAAGAGACCCATTTGATAATCTAATGTAAGAAACTTGGTTTATTTTTAGCAACCATTTTATCCCAAGTCTTGTGTTTTTCTCTTTTCTTTGCCTCTCCATTTAGATATGATCCCACTACAAATATGAATGCCATTTAAACTTGGTATAGGCAAACTTCACCTTCTTAAGGACTTCCATTGATTCAAATTCAAAGTATTTCTCCATGTTATAATCATGTCTATCAGCTTATCCAGATTCAAACTTCCATTGTAGCACGAGATCTCTTACTTTGGCTTACTACCCATATTTATGATTGATCTCAAGAATCTACTCTCTAGTTTGTCCACTTGGCCTTCTTCTTTAGGCTCTTGAAATAATTATTCTTCCTCATCATCATTAACATTCTCAACATGCACTTCCCTTCTTTATGTTATCTCTATGGCATCCAACCTGGTTGTAATTCCTCTTATCATCTCAACAATATCAATATTATTGGTATTCTGTGGTTATTGTGGCCTTCCTCATTGTACCATATATTCTTCAACCTTACCAATTGATGTACTCTATATGTATCAGAATAAATTCACACAACCAAAAAATGAACTACAAGAATTTACTTGCATTCAACAAATATATTTTTAATTGATTGACATTTGTTCAACATCTAAAATTAAAACCAACAATAAAAAACTTATAGCAACAAAAAGTGTAGTCACGAAAAAACTTCCCTTGCCGGTAAACTAGAATTTGTAGCAAAACTCAAAAGTTCATTAAATTGCTTCTCGTGTTGGTAAACTAGATATTGCAACAAAACTCAAAAATTTCATTAGCTAGCTTCTCTTGCTGATAATCAGGAAATTGCAGTAAAACACAAAAATTTTATTAGATAGCTCCGATTGTGATAATTTGGAAATTGCAGCATACCTCAAAAATTTCATTAGATAGTTTTTCTTGTCAGCAATCTAGAAATTGTAGCAAAACTCCCAGTTTATGTTTTTCTCCAACAACGAAAATGAAGGTGGGACATGGAAGGTTAAAAACCATGTCCCTTCTTCTCTTGGCACCTAGCAAGATCTTCAAACTATTATTATTATTAGCATTTTACCCAGATGCTCCTACATTAATGGAGAAAGCCTGACATGACAACAAGATAACTAATAAAAGGAAAGACAAGACATTTTGTACAAAGGATCATGGGTTCAATCATCATCTCATCATTTTTACCTTTTAAGACAAATGTCATTCGAAGAAGATTTAAGATTTCATGTTTTCATCCTCGCATGGTGGTTTTGTCAATTGAATAGCTAAGTGGAGGGATAGGCATGTATTGTAGGTGGTTTAGGGCTTGAACCATACTTTTGCTTAGGGAAAGGAATTTTAGTTGGCATGAAGGGTGTTCTTCATAGAGGCGCTAGATTGGTTGGATCAATAGAGAGCTTAGCTCAACTAGCTACTTTGCCTTGGTTAAGCCATTCATGGATTCTACAACCCGAGGTCATATCATAAGAAGGTTATATTTTCTATTGTGTCATTTTATCTTTGATGGAATGGAGGTTTTCCTCACAATTGAAAGGAGGGTGCCTTATTTAGTGCAAGGTGCCCAACACATGGGAGACCATGTTTGAGGCCCTTTTTGGCATTTCCAAACAACTAACAAGGACAATATGAAGATATGGCTGATGTGGTGGCTAATGTGGCACCCTTGTGTACCACATAACCATATTTTTATCTTATATATACCGTATTAACCAATCAAACTGAGACAAGTGTCTTAATTGTAGGAGTTTAGAAGCATTGAGGTGGCAAAAAATCAATGGACACTAGGAAATCATAGAATACCAAGAGGTAGTAAGTGATTGATTTATACTTTTGTAAATTTTGGGACTTTAATTTTTATATTTTTGAAGTCCATTAGAATAAAACTTTCATATGTTATAACTTTTGCAAATGGAAGTGTTTTGAGCCTATTTTTTTAAATCACAAGAGTTTTTAAGCTCCACACACCCTTGTGTACCACATAACCATATTTTTATCTTATATATACCGTATTAACCAATCAAATTGAGACAAGTGTCGTAATTGTAGGAGTTTAGAAGCATTGAGGTGGCAAAAATCAATGGACACTAGGAAATCATAGAATACCAAGTGGTAGTAAGTGATTGATTTATACTTTTGTAAATTTTGGGACTTTAATTTTTGTATTTTTGAAGTCCATTAGAATAAACCTTTCATATGTTATAACTTTTGCAAATGGAAGTGTTTTGAGCCTATTTTTTTAAATCACAAGATTTTTTAGGCTCCACACACCCTTGTGTACCACATAACCATATTTTTATCTTATATATACCGTATTAATCAATCCAACTGAGACAAGTGTCGTAATTGTAGGAGTTTAGAAGCATTGAGGTGGCAAAAAATCAATGGACACTAGGAAATCATAGAATACCAAGTGGTAGTAAGTGATTGATTTATACTTTTGTAAATTTTGGGACTTTAATTTTTGTATTTTTGAAGTCCATTAGAATAAAACTTTCATATGTTATAACTTTTGCAAATGGAAGTGTTTTGAGCCTATTTTTTTAAATCACAAGAGTTTTTAAGCTCCACACACCCTTGTGTACCACATAACCATATTTTTATCTTATATATACCGTATTAACCAATCAAACTGAGACAAGTGTCGTAATTGTAGAAGTTTAGAAGCATTGAGGTGGCAAAAATCAATGGACACTAGGAAATCATAGAGTACCAAGTGGTAGTAAGTGATTGATTTATACTTTTGTAAATTTTGGGACTTTAATTTTTATATTTTTGAAGTCCATTAGAATAAAACTTTCATATGTTATAACTTTTGCAAGTGGAAGTGTTTTGAGCCTATTTTTTTAAATCACAAGAGTTTTTAAGCTCCACACACCCTTGTGTACCACATAACCATATTTTTATCTTATATATACCGTATTAACCAATCAAACTGAGACAAGTGTCATAATTGTAGGAGTTTAGAAGCATTGAGGTGGCAAAAAATCAATGGACACTAGGAAATCATAGAATACCAAGTGGTAGTAAGTGATTGATTTATACTTTTGTAAATTTTGGGACTTTAATTTTTGTATTTTTGAAGTCCATTAGAATAAACCTTTCATATGTTATAACTTTTGCAAATGGAAGTGTTTTGAGCCTATTTTTTTAAATCACAAGAGTTTTTAAGCTCCACACACCCTTGTGTACCACATAACCATATTTTATCTTATATATCCGTATTAACCAATCAAAGAGACAAGTGTCGTAATTGTAGGAGTTTAGAAGCATTGAGGTGGCTAAAATCAATGGACACTAGGAAATCATAGAATACCAAGTTGTATTTCTTTTTTTTTTTTTTTATTTTTTATATGTAGTGGTAGTAAGTGATTGATTTATACTTTTGTAAATTTTGGGACTTTAATTTTTGTATTTTTGAAGTCCATTAGAATAAAACTTTCATATGTTATAACTTTTGCAAATGGAAGTGTTTTGAGCCTATTTTTTTAAATCACAATAGTTTTTAAGCTCCACAGATTGGTAGCATTAGTTGAAGGACCTATTGTAGTGTTAAGGGATAAATAATATAAGATGGATCACCAGGCCCTTGTTACTTGCCTCAATGGAGAAAATTATAGTATTTGGTCAACTCAAATGGAATTATTACAAAGACAAACCTATCAAGGTATGACAAAAATTGCATGAGTTATTTGGTAATACAAAAACAACTAATGTAAGTCGTTTGGGTTTTTTTGCTTTTATCCTCTTATCTATCTCTTGCTTCTCTATTCCAATGTGATGTAAAAGGTTCGAGGAGCCATTCAAAACCCCTTCTTCAATCTTATTAAAAAAATATAAATCGCTTGGAATTAAAGCTTTCTTCTCTTAAATTGGTTGAGTTTAATAACATTGAGGACTATATTATGAGAATTAAGACATTAAGAATAGATATTGCATCTTCTAGAAATAAAAAAAGATGATGTAGAATGCGTGAATATTCTCCTTATCAATCCATCTTCTTTCAAATGTTCAAACCTCATAACAAAATAACAAAATACTCTTACTCTTGATCAGCTTTACTTTTCCCTAGTTTAGTTTTAGGTAGGAATGAGGAATTATGGTGGTACTTCACAAGTATAGGCTTTAAACTTAAGAAGGCTAAGACTTATAGGCCCAAGGATAAGGCTAAGTCTTTAAAGAAGTCGAAGATCATTTGTGGATATTGCAATAAGGAAATACATTCAACCAAGAATTGCTTGTTGAAATTGCAAAGAAGTGAAAATGAGTTTCTAAAGATGGGTGAGCTTCTTCCAAATGATGAAAGGGATCCAAAAGTATCTTCCCGAATGATAGAGCCTCACTAGAGCATTTGTTATGGATGGAGGAGATATTATTGTTACTAATATCTTCTCTCCTTGAACCCTTAGTACAAATTATGATGGAGTGTTGAAAGTATCATCTAGCATATGACTAAAGACAACATTGTATGATGTAATATTACATAAACACAAGGGTAATCATTGTATAATTGTATTTATAATTTATTGTGATATTTTATTACTTAAGTCCTATGAATTGTAGTTAGCTTGGTCAAACCATCTTATAACTTATAATTAATCTTAAATTCATCTTGTTATGTTGGCATAGATTAAATTCATTTATATAATTTAAAGATTTGTTATCATTGTAAACATCTTCACCACTCTTTCTATTATATCATAGTGTTATAATTCTTATCTATAAATAATATAATGATTTTATGTCTCTTTTCTTAAATAAATGAATTACCTCTGAATTACTTCTGTTTATTTCTAAAAATAAATGTAAATTTTAAAAGATAAATGTAAATTTCAATACAACCATGGGAAAGGGTCTTAATCCCCTTCCCCCAACCAAGATCCACACTTGTCAACATTCCAATGCAAGCAAGACACTTAATTATTCCTACATGGACAAACAAAGCACTTGATGTTCGCATGTCTCTTCATGCAAGTTACAAACTGTCAAGTCATACAAAGCAATTACTAAACAATGGATTCATGCATATATTATATAATAGCAACACTGGCAACAAGGTTATTCAATCTTATCATTTTAAAATTTAACCCCACCCATTGTTACCATTTATGCTTCAACTGAAAATTTGTAAGACTGCATTCGCTCAATATACAGTCACATTACACAAGTACTAAGTAGGGCAGACAGAGGGTTTCTCCCCTCATCCGTATTGGGTGTCTCCTTCGTAGCAAAATAAGTAATTAACAGAGGGTTTCTCCCCTCATCCGTATTGGGTGTCTCCTTCGTAGCAAAATAAGTAATTAACAACTGAATGGGGCTATGGATTACCACCATTGAATGAATACATGCATCAGGAAAGGCCCCAACAACTGAGGTACATCACCTGCCTTAATGACTCTTCCGATTGCTTCTGCTTCTGCTTCTTTTTTATCTCTGCCTTTCTGTTGATCATCGCATTATCATCAACCTGGCCTTGAACTTGAACTTGGGGCAAAGAGGATCTTTGAAGGGCCACAAAAGAGGCAGCTGCAGCAAATGACAACTTAGCCATAAAATTGTGAAGATAATCCAACTTGATATTCTGATCTCTCAGACCTTGTATAGAACCCACGCTCGCTGCTGCTGCAACAACCCTCTTTGAACTCATATTTTCCTTCCGTTTCAAATGAAATATGATCTATGCCACTGATCTGTGAGTTCTTGGGTTATTACTTCGGTAGCCGTAGCAGCAGTAGCAGGCAGCCCTGGTGCGTCGGCCGATCGATACCCTGTCAGTTCTGATTACACGCCTGTGGGTTCCGGAGGACGAGAACTTGTCCAGGGACCAGTATAAGACCACCTTATGGTGGAACAGATATTTAGATATGAATTTAAATGATTTTACATTTTCTTTCCATTTTCTGGTTAATGTGTGTAATTGGATGAACGGAGGAAGTGGTTTTAAATCCCGGAAGTCATACGAGACGGGATACTTTAGCGTCTCGATGAAGCTGCAGGCTGCCTACACTGCTCGACACTTCGTTTATATACGTATGTTTTTTAATTTTTAATTTTTATTTAAATTGATTTTTTTATTTTTATTAATGTTTTAGATTTATTTATAATCGAAATCAATTAAAATATGTATAAATGTGAATTTAGTGTATTCTTTATTTTTATTTTTTTAGAGTTGATAGAGTGATTAACAAGGAAATCATGTAGTATTGGAATTAAGTTTGATTTTTTCTAATAACTTGGAATTAAGTTTGATTTTTTTTAATAACTTGAATATATGGGGTTTTAAGGTTTTAATTTAATAAAATTGAAATGTATATCAAATTTTAATAATCAAAATTTATTGAAATAAATAATATTTTTTAAATATGATATAGGGTTTAATTGACATAAAAATTATTTTATTTTTATCTTTATTCAAAGAAATATATATATATCATGATAGCCGAATGACATTTGGTGTAATGACAGTTGCTATTCTCATCCATATGGTTGTGAGGTCGATTCCTCTTGTGTTTGCTCGAATGAGCACTAATTTTGTACATATATGTAAACGATGGTCAATATAAAAAAAAAATACATCATGATAAGACGAATAAATGATTCTTTATAATATAAAGAAGAACCAAAACTCATTTTCAAAAATGTAGTTCCTAACACTTAGATTATCATTTTGCTTTGAAAGACATGGAACTTCATGAGAGCGCGTAGAACTTTGAAACAGATCTATGATCTATGCCAAGGTTTAAACCAGAGTCTGAGTGGGTGTATGTCCTATTATACATAACAAAAAAGTTTAAGTGGGTGTATGTCCTATTATACATAACAAAAAAGTTTATTATTATTATTTATTAATCGAAATTTATAAACAACTAAATTAAAGATTAATTTTTAGGTTATAATTAAATTTTATATTTAAATACATGAATGTAACTATTTTCAATTGGTTAAAATGTTTTTATTAAGTTTAATCAAATTATTTATATTTATTAGGTAAGATCAAATATGAATACTATGTCTAGTGTCTAATTATTTATCTCTAAAAATTACTAAGTTTTGCACTTAACCAAATTATTTATACTTTAATATATTATAATTAAAAAATTAAAGATTAATTTTTAAGTTATGGTTAAATTAGATATTTTAAATATAATATCTTTCAAAATAATGCACTTATCTTAAAATGATCAATATATTTAATTAAATTATTTATATTTATTAGGAAGTATAAAATATAAGATTATATAATTTTAAATGGAGGCATCCAATTAATTATCTATATAGGTAAGTATTGTTTTCATTAATTATATAAAATTGATATCTTGAACTTGTATTATATATAATTAACCAATATTAAAACCTAAATCTTTTAAAAACATGCTCATCTAAATTAAAATATTTATTAGGTCCTAATAAAAACAGCAATTGTTAAAAACTTTAGCCTCCATCTGCGGGAGGTGGGGTTTCCCACCGCTAATTCTGCACCTGGCGTTGTTGAGAGAGGAGAACCTACTGCACAGCGAACCACCCTATATTAATGAGGAAAGGAACGATGATTTATTAATTTGGGATGTATGAATGGAAACCCTAGGCCCTATCACAACTAGCATCCATAGCGAGAAAGAGATAGACGCTATTCAAAACGCTCTCGTGGCATCTTCGACACCGTATCTCTCGTCTCATGACATCTCTGTTTCAGAGCTCTATATTTTTTAAAATATGTTTTGGTTCTTCTATATATTATAGAAATCGTTTATTCACCTTATCCTTATGTATTTTGAATTTATACATATATTTATATTTCTTTTAATAAAAATAAAAATAAAATAAATATTTTTTATATTAATTAAATTATAAATCATATATAAAAAAAAATTAATTATATGTTTTCTAATAGTTGTTAGAAAGCTTACTGAAAGTGTATTTATCTAGATCTTAATGTAATCTACTTTAATGATGAAATGACCAATATTTTAACATTTTTAAAAATATATAATGTACATTTCTATTCTATTTTATTAAAAAAAATCAAACTTAATTGTAATATATTTTAAAAATTTCCTTGTTAATCACTTTATCAACCCTAAGAAAATTTCACATTTATACATTTATTTAATTAATTTTGATCTAAAACATTAATAAAAATATCAAAAATCAATTTAAATAAAAATAAAAAATAAAAAAACATACCTACTTAAAATGAAATGTCCATGCCGTCAGTGTAGCCAGCCTGCAACTTCATTAAAGTATCCCGCCTCGTATGACTTCCGGATTTGAAACCACTTTATGCGTTCATCCAATTACACATTAACCACAAAATGAAAAGAAAGTTTAAAATCATTTAAATTCATACCTGAATATCTGTTCAGCTATTCGGTGGTCTCATACTTGTCCCTGACAAGTTCTCCTGCTCGGGACCCCACCCCCACAGCTTGTTGAACGCCTGGTTGAATTTTACAGGCGTGTAATCAGAACTGACAGGGTATCGATCGACCGGCGACCGACGTACCGGGCTTGCTACTGCTACTGCTACGGCTACCGAAGTAATAATATAGAGGCGTGTTTGTAGGCAAAACCAGAGGAGGTGAATACAGCCGGCGGTAGGCAAAACCAGAGGAGGTGAATACAGCCGGCGGTAACACCAACAGCAAATTAATAATGGAAACGGATTCCTCCTGTGGGCGCAACGGCAACTCTACAGTTTGTAGGCAAAACCAGAGGAAGTGAATACAACCGGCGGTAACAGACAGCAAGAGCAAATTAATAATGGAAACGAATTCCTCCTGTGGGCGCAACGGCAACTCTACTGTTCGTAGGCAAAACCAGAGGAAGTGAATACAACCGGCGGTAACACCAAGAGCAAATTAATAATTTCTCCTGTGGCGCAACGGCAACTCTACTGTTCGTAGGCAAAACCAGAGGAAGTGAATACAACCGGCGGTAACACCAAGAGCAAATTAATAATGGAAACGAATTCCTCCTGTGGGCGCAACGGCAACTCTACTGTTCGTAGGCAAAACCAGAGGAAGTGAATACAACCGGCGGTAACACCAAGAGCAAATTAATAATGGAAACGAATTCCTCCTATGGGCGCAGCGCCCACCAAGAGTGATAGTCTTGCTTTCAATGCGCCAGGCAGATCGTTATGAATTCCCAGCAACCAATGATATTTTTCAAAGTCAAGTCAACTATAACAAAGCGGAATAGATTTGGTGGGAGCACCATGTGGTTTGAACCTTAAGGAACCTAGTGGTTCCCTTCACCACGAATAAACCATAACCACAAATAAATCATAACGAGGCAAAATAGGTTTGGTGGGAGCACCTTTGTGGTTTGAACTCTTTGGTGGTATCACCATTGTGGTTTGAACTCTTTGGTGGTATTACCATTGTGGTTTGAATTCTACATTTATCAATTACTCAAAATAGTGTGACCAACTCTCTTATTTAACCAAAAAATAATATTTTCATGGTCTTCTATCTCATAGGTAATTTAATGTAACATTTTTGTCCTATGACTAGTCATGGTATTTGTAGCTCATAAAATTAAATATTTTTTTTTATATTGAACATCATTTACAAATATAAACTCTCGGTTCGAGCAAACAAAAGAGGAATCGACCTCACAACCACATGGATGATAATAACTAGGCAACTACCATTGCACCAAATGCCATTCGGCTAAAATTAAATAATTTGATGGTGGACATGTCTATTATTGTCGGTTATTTCATTTTGAAAAATATCATTGAATTTAGTTTCTTTTTTACTATAATTGATTATATATATAATTGAAACAATTCTAATTATAATGATATAATATTATTATATATTTTTTAATTTTTTTAAAGTTTAATATATATGTGCATATACCATGCTTTATTGTGGTTTGAATTTGGGTCTCCTCGAAAAAAGCCTAAAGACCTGACCATTAGGGTTTTTAGTAATTACGCATGTATCTTGTTTGCAAAGATTTAAATTGAAATGGTTTTTATAGTATTAAATCATGATCATATAGTAGTATTACAACAATTTAGTAATTATACATGTATCTCTCGACAAGATTTGGACTTGGGTTTCTTCCATGATCATATAGTAGTATTACAACAATTTAGTAATTATACATGTATCTCTCAACAAGATTTGAACTTGGGTTTCTTCCTTGAAAGTTGAAAAATTGAGGAATATAGTGATGTCATTTGATTTTTTAAATTGATTATATAGAATTGAAATGACCCAATCGTATTACATCATGACCACGTTGTTTAATTGTTTAATTACAACATCTTATAATCATGCAAGTATCATTTGTCAATATTTTCCTCCAAAATTAAATGATTTAACCAGGTGAGCTCATGCTATTTGGTAACATCTTTGTCTTTATAGTATATTTGTCTTTTATGATCATCTTGTCCTCTTGATTACATTAATACTACATATATAAAATGAATGATATGCTCTTAACCAAGAGGGACCATGTTTATGTTTACTAACTAGCAAATATTTATGTTTAAGGCTCAAAGATAGTATAATTAATATCTATATATATAAAATATGAATGATATGTTTTTTTTTATCTTGGTTAGTGTGAGAAACCCGTATGATCGACGATCAGGGCGGGGCAGGGCATACCCATCCCTACCATGACCTTTCATAAGGACGAGAGTTGAACTTATCAATAGGGGCCAAACACATGGTCATCACACACCCACCCCCTCACACACTCACCCACACTGCGGTTTGAACCTTGGACCTCTTGAAGAAGAGTCAAAACCAAAACCGTTGCGCTATCCCTCAGGGACATATGAATGATATGTTGTTAACCAAGAGGGACCATGATTATGTTCAATAACTAGCAAATATTTATGTTTAAGGTTCAAAGATAGTATAAAAAATATGCTTTTCCTTGTTAACTCTTAGATTAAAATATTTTTTTATGTGAATTTTATGATAATTTTGCATTATAACTTTCTTTTTTATGGATATTGACTCAACTATGTGCTAAGTTTTGAATAAATATTATTTTAATCTTTTAGTATATACAAAATAATATATTATATTTATAATAATATTTTATTGTTAAAGCAAATAGGGATTCCATAGAGGCCCCCTCTCAAAATGGTAAAAATCATTACACAAGCATCAAAATCAAAGGTCATAAAGCAAACATCATGCACTACTAGCTTATGCAGAAGCATCTGGGAAACTAAAATAATAAAAAAATTAAAGGTCTTCCTAGTTTCTAAGGGAAAAGGAAGTGACACAACTTTCCATCTTCTTCCAACATTGTTTCTCATGGTTGGAAAGACATAAGTGGAGATGTTAATTGTAGAGACTAGAAAAGGATCGAACAGGCTGCAAAGAGTTGGCAAGGATCTTGGATGATCGACAAAATATTGGATAAGGTCAGTAAGGAGTTGATAAAGTATGGACAAGAGATCGACAGAGGAGTTGGCAAATATCCGAGATGACCGACTAGGGTTGGCAAGGACCAACAATGGAAGTTTGAGATGTATATTTTTAAACAAAGAAATACAAGTAATGTTTTGTTTTATTTACTAGATTTTGCATGTGTTTGTGTGGAGATGTTTGGTTTGCAGTCTTTAATTGGACCCTCTCTTCTATTCTACATCATAATGGTATTAGAGAGGGTGAAGATTTTGTGTGAGCATTGAGATTTTTTGTGCCACAACTTTCCATGCTAAAATTTTTGTTAATGTTGTTCCAAAACAAGTTGGTGTTTGAGATCATTTTTACCAGAGAAGTTTTCAAATTTGAAGAGTAGAGATTTTTTTGGAAAATTTTGAAACTACATTATATTTTGATAAAATTTATTTTGGAAGCGAATTGTTTTATTCTCTATGCCTCTTTTCAAGAGGAAACCATTTTCTCTTGTGGAGTCATTGATAGATATTAAGCCCAATGATTTGGTGTTTCAAATTTGATCTATGAAGGAAATCTTCAAGGATTATCAAGAATATTTGAAGCATATAAATCACTACCACTAGAAAATAAGGATCTACAAAGTTATGGGGAAGATGAATTTGACTCATGAGGAGGCTCACACGTCAAAACGTTGTGCAATAGAGAAGGTTCAAAATTTTTCAAAGGAGTTTATTGGATAGGTTGAGGCATCTTGGTCAGCAATTTTTTAAATTTTATGGACATAGTATCAATAGTAACAAGAAAGCTTAAATTGTACAATTTGTGTGATATTTTAAGATACAAAGCTTGTACAAGACGAGAAAAATGAAATATTGTTGTTTCGTTCTAAGATGTTAAAATTTAATAAAGGTTGTTGTGTTTGTTGTTTGTTGTCTAAGATGTTATGTTGAGTTCTTTTTTATAATTATATTTTCCCATTAGAAATTCTAATTTGAGGAAGATAAATGGGGCAAGAGGGGATCACAGAGAAAATATTTTGACAAGGGCTTGGAGGAATTTTTTGAAGAGGATGACTCCAATGAAGAGGAGAGGAGGCACATGAATAAGAGGTGTAAGAATAAAGAGAAATAGGAAGAGTGAGCACACAACTAGAGAAGCAAAGACAAGGAAGAGAAGAGGAGCCAAAATAAATGATAAGGGCATGAGTTGCAGGGAAGAGGTGGTCACAATGTAATATTTGCACAAGCACCTTCAAGGATACAATTATAAGAAAATGACTCCCAAGGCCATAAAGGAGAACTAAAATTTTAGCCAGAAGGCAATGGGTCTCACTGACGTGAGGAATAATGTGAAGTTGAACATGGTTGTGTGGAGCAAGGGCATCCTAAGAGTACCTAGAAGGATCAAGTTTCAAATCTCCAAAAAGAAAAAATATTTAAGAGGATGCCAAGGAGAAATTCTATTTGCTCGTTATTATTGCCAATGTACCCTCGAGGAACTCAATAGTTTGGGTAATAAGGTTATTGAGGAGAAATATTGATAATTGAGTTTATATTTTATTAGAAACTTATATTTTCTCTATTTTTTAGGGATTTGAGGCTATTGCTTTAGAATATCAAAAAATAAAGAAGGTTTATTTGTTCAAAACCAAAAAATAAAGAAGTAATTCATGCTCATGAGCAAGGGATCGTGAAGTATTTGTATTACCCAATGTGTATGATGTAGAATCATTTGGGAGAATAAAGTTATAAAAAAATGGAAGGTCTTCCCAATTGCCAAGGTAAGAGGAAGTGATATAACTTTTTATCTTCCAACATTATTTCTCATGGTTAGAAAGGTATAAGTGGAGGTGTTGTTGCTAATTGCAAAGACCATAAAAGTACCAACCATGGCCACAAGAAGTTAGGAAGGATCCAATATGACCGATAAAGGATTAGATAGGGCTAGCAAAGAGCTGGTAGGAGACCGACAAGGACTGGTAAGGGGTTAACACAAGATCGACAAGAGACTGGTAGGGAGTCAAAAAGGATCCAGGATGACCAACCAAGGTTGGCAAGGACCAACAATGGAAGTTTGAGGTTTTGTATATTTTTAAACAAAGAAATACAAATAGTGTTTTTTTTTATTTACTAGTTTTACATGTGTTTGTGTCAAGATGTTTGGGTTGCTCAAATATAGTAAAAAAATATGTTTATATATATAAGATGAATGATATGTTTTTTCTTGGTTAGTGTGAGAAAACCTTATGATCGACGATCAGGGCAGGGCATCCCCATCCCTACCATGACCTCTCATAAGGGCGAGAGCTAAAATTATCAATAGGGGTCAAACACATGGCCATCACACACCCACCCCCTCACACACTCACCCACGTTGCATTTTGAACCTTGGACCTCCCAAAGAAGAGCCAAAACCAGAACCGTTGCGTGGTCCTCAAGGGACATATGAATGATATGTTGTTAACCAAGAGGGACCATGATTATGTTCAATAACTAGCAAATATTTATGTTTAAGGTTCAATGGTAGTATAAAAAATATGATTTTCCTTTCTAACTCTTAGATTATAATATTTTTTATGTGAATTTTATGGCAATTTTGTATTATAACTTTCTTTTTTATGGATATTGACTCAACTATGTGCTAAGTTTTGAATCAATATTATTTTAAACTTTTAGTATATACAAAATAATATATTTTATTTATAATAATATTTTATTGTTAAAGCAAACAGGGATTCCATAGAGAGCCCCTCTCAAAATGATAAAAATCATTACACAAGAATAAAAATCAAAGGTCATAAAGCAAGCATCATGCATTACTAGCTTATGCATAAGCATCTCCAAAACTAAAATAATAAAAAAATTAAAGGTCTTCCTAGTTACCAAGGGAAAAGGAAGTGGCACAACTTTCCATATTCTTCCAACATTGTTTCTCATGGCTGGAAATACATAAGTGGAGGTGTTGTTGCTAATTATAGAGACTAGAAAAGGATCATATAGGGCCACAAAGAGTTGACAATGATCTTGGATGATCGGTAAAGGATTGGATAAGGTCAGCAAGGAGTTGATAAAGTATCTACAAGAGATCAAAATGGGAGTCGGTAAGGATCCGAGATGACCAACCAGGGTTGGCAAGGACCAACAATGGAATTTTGAGGTGTATATTTTTAAACAAAGAAATATAAGTTGTATTTTGTTTTATTTACTAGCTTTTGCATGTATTTGTGTGGAGATGTTTGGTTTGCAGTCTTTCATTGGACCCTCTCTTCTATTCTACATCATAATGGTATCAGAGAGGGTGAAGATTTTGTGTGAGTATTGATATTTTTTGTGCCACAACTTTCCATGCTAAAATATTTATTAGTGTTGTTCCAAAACAAGTTGGTGTTTGAGATAATTTTTACCAGAGAAGTTTTCAAATTTGAAGAGTAGAGATATTTTTGGAAATTTTCGAAACTACATTATATTTTGATAAAATTTATTTTGGAAGTGAATTGTTTTATTCTCTATGCCTCTCTTCAAGAGGAAATCATTTTCTCTTGTGGAGTCATTGACAAATATTAAGCCCAATGATTTGGTGTTTCAAATTTGATCTATGAAGGAAATCTTCAAGGATTATCAAGAATATTTGAAGCATATAAATCACTACCACTAGAAAATAAGGATTGACAAAGTTATGGGGAAGATGAATTTGACTTACAAGGAGGATTTCATGTCAGAACATTGTGTAACAAAAGGTTCAAAAATTTCGAAATGAGTTGATTGGATAAGTTGAGGCGTATTGGTTGGCATTTTTATTTTATTTTATGGATATAGTATCAATAGTAACAGGAAAGCTTAAATTATACAATTTGTGGAATATTTTTAAGAAACATTGTACAAGATGAGAAAAATGGAATATAGTTGTTTCGTTCTAATATGTTAAAATGTAATAATGGTTGTCATGTTTGTTGTTTGTTGTCTAAGATGTTACGTTGAGTTTTTATATACTACCCATTTTTTTAGCATTATCTTTTCCTTTTAGAAAGTCTAATTTGAGGAAGATAAGTGGGGTAAGAGGGGATCTAATATGTTAAAATGTAATAATGGTTGTCGTGTTTGTTGTTTGTTGTTTGTTGATGTTATGTTGAGTTTTTATATACTACCCATTTTTTTAGCATTATCTTTTCCTATTAGAAAGTCTAATTTGAGGAAGATGAGTGGGGTAAGAGGGGATCACAGAGAAAATATTTTGACAAGGGCTTGGAGGAATTTTTGAAGAGGATGACTCCAACTAAGAGGAGAGGAGGCACATGAAGAAGAGGTGGAAGAAGAAAGAGAGCATCAAGAAAGAGAAAGAGGAAGAGTGAGCACACAGATAGAGAAGCAAAGACAAGGAAGAGAAGATGAGCCAACAAAAATGACAAGGGCATGAGTTGTAGGGAAGAGGTGGTCACAATATAATATGCCATTAATTTGCACAAGCACTTTCATGGATACAATTTTAAGAAAATAAATCCCAAGGTTGTAAAGGAGATCTAAAATTTTACCCATAAGGTAATGGGTCTCACTTACGTGAGGATTTATGTGAGGTTGAACAAGGTTGTGTGGAGCAAGAGTATCCTGAGCATGCCTAGAAGGATTAGGGTTTGAATTGCCATAAAGCAAAAATCTTGAAGAGGATGCCAAGGAGGAACTCTATTTGCTCATTACTATTGCCAATGTACCCCCGAGGGACTCAATAGTTTGGGTAATAAGGTTATTGAGGAGAAAGATTGATAATTGAGTTTATATTTTATTATAAACTTATAATTTCTCTATTTTTAGGGATTTGAGGCTATTGTTTTAGAATATCCAAAAATGAAGAGGGTTTATTTGTTTAAAACAAAAAATAAAATAACTCATTCTCATAAGCAAGGGCTTATGAAGTATTTCTATTACCCGACGTGTCTGATGCAAAAGCATTTGAGAGAATAAAATAATAAAAAAATGGAAGGTCTTCCCAACTACCAAGGGAAGAGGAAGTGACATAACTTTTCATCTTCCAACATTATTTCTCATGGCTAGAAAGGCATAAGTGGAGGTATTCTTGTTAATTGTAGAGACCATAAAAGGACAAAAAATAATCACAAAGAGTCAACAAGGATCCAAGATGATCAAAAAAGGACTGGATAGGGTCGAAAAGGACTGGTAAGTGGTCAATACAAGATCAAAAAAATATCGGTATGGGAGTCGACAAGGATCGGGGATGACCAGCCAGGGTTGGCAAGGGCCAAAAATGGAAGTTTGAGGCGTATATTTTTAAACAAATAAATACAAATAGTGTTTTGTTTTATTTACTAGTTTTTGTGTGTGTTTTTGTGGATATGTTTGGGTTTCTAGAATATGTGGTCTTTCATTAGACCCCCTCCTCTAGTATGCATCACTAGCACACCACATAAAGAAACCTTGCCATTAGAAAATAAAAACATTAAGACACAAGGGTACCGAAACCATGAGCTTTCTATAACATCATTAGATACCAAAATCTATATACGAGGGATGCCAAATCTATAAGATCAAGTATGAGCTTCCAGTTAATTAGAAATGGGTAGGAAAATCTACTCTAAAGTTGGTTATTTTGTTAGCAAAAAAATTACCTTTACAATGAATAAGGACTAATTCACCAATTTTAACCATCTAAAATTATTCCATTGGGAAACAAGCCTCAAACGATTCATTGATTTCTTGAATGCATTCACTATGACCTAAGAGTCACCTTCCATAATAAGACCATCAAAGCCTCCTTCTTTAACTATTTGGATCCCTGTAATAAGACTAAGTGCCTTAGCATAATTCCATTTAAAAAAGGAGTCTTTATATCCCATTATGGGGGACTTCATATAAAATTAATAAATTGTCTAAACAATTTGCTAGGACTCTATTACTATAGAAGAACTGATTTTGACAAAGAGGAAAAATATTTATCATATTTGCCAAGAAGAAAAATAAAATATATATTCATAATAGACTGACAAAGTGATAATTACTTCAATATTTTGTATGACTAGAAGAGCCAAAGGATAAATGGGTGAGGTCTAATTATAATTATTATTATTTTTCAATTGGGTATGGTTGTTACCATTCATAGATCTAGACAATTATATTTTCATAGATATATCTTGATCAATGTTTGTATATTAGATCAACCAAGTCTTTTTTGGTTACATAGGAGAGTTGGTCACAACCACACTATTTTAGTAATTGACAAGCGTAGGGTTCAAACCGTAGGGGCTGCTCCCACCAAACCTATTTCACTTCGTTATTGTTGACCTTGTGTGAAGGGGACCACCGATCGCTCAAAATTTGTACTATCATCGTAGGTTTGGTGCTCACTCAAAGGATTTAGATCAGAATACTACCTTTGCAAACAAGCTACCCTCGAGGTTTGAACTTGGGTGTCTTCTTATAAGTACCTAGCCAAACAAGCACTTACCACCTAGCCCTTAGGGGCAAAAGAGTTTATGGTAAACCAGTGTGATTTGAATCATATTTTCGTGGATCCGCACCATACAGATCACGTACCTCAACTGGCCACCTCACACCAAATCGACTACGCACCCACCCTTAGATCAACCAAATTATCCTTGCAAATCCTATGATGTGATTACTATAAAAGATGAATAATGATCAAGCAACATCATTAAAAAAATGTAGATCAATCCAAAAACATAAACAAAGATCAAGAATTAGAGGTAATGAAAAATAAGATATGTTTAGCCATAGAGGAGTCTTAACCAACCCTATCAACTCACCCAATCCCTAATTTGGAGGTAGAGAGTCTTGATAGATGGAGTCAAGTCATTAAATGGAATTATGATGTTGGGTACAAGAGAAGCAAAAATAAGGTAAAGAATATAAAGTGGAAACCACCAGATGTGGAGTGGATTAAGTTGAATTTTTATGGAGCATCTAAAGGAAACCCAAGACTAGGAGGAGGAGGAATAATTAGAAATAATAGAGGAGATATTTTGTCTCATTATGCTTTCAATTGTGGATTTAAGATAAATAATGAAGTTGAAGCTTGGGCAGCTTTAGAAGAGTTAAAAATATGTAACCAAATGAAATGGAATAGAGTTTGGATGGAAAGTAATTCTCTCATAGTGATAAATGCAATTTTGAGGAAAGCAAAGGCTCCATGGAACATACCAGAGATAATTGTGGAAATTCAATATCTTGCTAAAGAGTTTGAAGAAATCAGGTTTACACATATATTAATGGAAGGAAACAAATGTGTAGATAAGCTAGCCAATAGAGGGGTTTTGGTTGAGGATCATGAAGTTTACATCTCCTATCTATGGTTAGAGGAAGTAGAAAGTTTAGTTGAAGTTGATAAAAATTGTTGATTGCCTAAATCAATTAATGATTAAGATTTACTTTAATATTTTCCATTGGTAATATCTATTTTATTTTGTAACAATAATATGTGTACATTTAGACTATTTATTATAATTTTTGTGGTTGCACTTGTGTTTCAGGAAGGAAACTAGCAATACATATTTTGTAAAGCGGACTATGTTAGTGCGATGATTTGGAAATATTACTCTACTAAGATGCAAGGCATAGATAGTAGAGGTGAAGGTTTGACATTGTGAAGGCTGCTCTAGGAAAATGTCAAGAAAGATGCTAAATTTTGGAGTAATTGTATTCATACAGAGATTTGAAAAGATCTAGAAAATGAAAATCAAGAATTCAGATATTTTATGTAAATTGATGTAGGTTTCTAACTATAGCATCTCAATTGAGATGAGAAGTGTATCTATTTGTAAACTCTCAAGCTCTAAATAAGAGAGATGTAATTTGTTAAGGGTGGGGGACCCGAGTACAACCCCTTTTTATCAAGAAAAAATAAAATAAAAATAAATAAACAAAGATCAAGAATAATCTCTAAGAAAATCATTAGGAGAAAATAATATCTTTTTCCTATTTAAAAAGTAAGAAATGTAGTATTCACAAATTCATTTGACTTGATATTTTGCAATATAAAAGAATAGTCAATCCAATAATACATATTACATAGTCTGAGGGCTAGGTGGATTGGTAAGAAGTTGGGCACTTACCAGGAGGACACCTAGGTTCAAACCTTGCGGCATTCCCAATTTAGGGCAAAGATAGTAGTCTGACTTGAGTTCACTGAGTGTGCACCATATTTATGAGGATGGTACCAACCCCGAGCAACTAGGGGTCTCCCTCACTTTGGGCCATGTTTATCGATGTGAGGTAGGGGTTATAGTGGTATCACCATGATTTGATGCTACGATCGAAGGCAATGCGATTTGACCCTGTGACTAATTGTTCAAAAAGGAAAGGTAGTTGTTGATTCCTCTATGTATAAAAAAAATAATACATATTACATAGATAATTTTGAATATTAATAAATTGTCAGACACAAATTATTTTTTCAATCGAGCTTAAATTTGGAGGAAAGGACAATATCCTCAAGATTTGGATAATTTTGTTCTTATCCCCTCTCTCCCTTCCCTCCCACCCCAAAGTAACAAATAGATTAAAAAAATCAATTATTGGGTTCAATCTCTTTTTGTATTATACCATTTTAGGTTACATATTATTTTCCATGATATAATTTAGGATTCCAAAAATATCATACCAATAATGGAGTCTAGTCATAAGATATAGTTAAAAAATTCATGTAATAAAAATAATCCATATTAATTGAAACCATGCAATTAAATTAATTTATTTATTAATATCATATACATATCGAGTTGTAATTAGAAGCCATTTTATCAATTTATTTATTTATTTTAAAAAATATAGATGATAAAATAATCACATTCTAAAAATAGAATTGATTAAAATATTGTTCATGCATCAGATCTAGGTCTTGGGTCTCGTGCATTCATAGGAGCTAAAATATGCAAAGTTTTTTGTTCTCCATAGTTATTTAGTTTAATAGTTTAGGGTTTAAATTTGATCATTTATTTTTAGTTTCACAATTATCTATGTAAATCTCATATCCTGTTTTAGATTCTGGGTGGATTCTCGGGTTGACATCTTAGGGTGTGCTTCCATACCACCTGCATTTTTTTGTGATCAATGTATATTCTTTTTAGTAATACAAGGAACATTTCAACAAAAAAATATTGTTCATGCATAACATATAATATAAATCATGATGGCCATCACATGCTAATTGTAGACACCCAAATTTTATTGCAACATCAGGATCTCCAAACTTGCCAACATCTTCATCAATCAACCAATAAAGCATCGAAACCAAATTAGATGTTTCTAAGCTCAAATCAAGAGCATTTATTGCTCCAAAACCAAAAGTGTTAGGACTAAAGCGATAGCACTAGCAATGCTTATGCTCCCTATTAATGCTTTTTTGCAACTTGAATTTTTATCATTTCTCGTCTAAATTGATAGGCAATGGTCATATTGGAAAATGTGTTATGGCATTAGCACTACCAATGCTATCGCCTCCACCACTACTGATTGTAAAACACCAAAAATGGAAATATTGATAGCTAGTACCTTCCAAGACATCCACAAAAAATGGATCTAATCACATTAGTCTAATTTGTAGCTCTAATAGAAATCCAAAGCCCAAAATTTTCTATTTTCTATCTTCCATCAATTAATTGCATCTTGAGCCCATTTCAAAATAATGTCTTAACCAATACTATCAACTTCAATTCAATCATCCCCTAAGGAGCCATGTATTTCTATAAACCAACACTTGGGGAGATCAATATTTGGCCTTTTAAAAGTAACAAAACTCTATCAAAATTCATGGCAATAAATCTTAAAGCATGACAAAATTTTATCAAATTTATGTCATGATATTTTGAAGGCAACTAGCTCACAATATCTGAGGTCCTCAAGCTCTCAATTTCACAAGTTTATAAGCTCTCAAGCATCTCAAGTCCTCAAGCTCTCAAGCATCTCAAGCTCACAAGTTGTCAATCCCTCAAGCTCTTAAGCATCTCAAGCATCTCAAGATCTTAAGCAACAAGCAATCTCATCAACTTCATCAACATACAAGTGGACATAAACTATGGCAAATGAAGCTACAAGCTTACCTAGATCATGCTCTCCCCTTACCTTCTATCACTTATTATCATTTTGTAGCTTTGTGTTCTTTAATCATTACATATATATCAATCTTGTTCATTTAGATAATTTATCTATTTGTCATTTAGATTTTCTTATACCCTTATATTACATTTTTATAAGCAAGCATATTATTTTACACTTATTCAAGCCCATACACCCCCTTGGTCAGGTACCCTCATTGCACCCTTTGTCAAACTCATAAAATCTCACACCTAAGCATCATTTTTTATATCTTAGGTGAAAGCATTACCAAATTATAAGTTTGATGGTGTTATCACTTTCTATTTTTGACATAGCAAAAATAGAGACATAGTCATAACAAGCAAAAGCACTAGTTGTGATATCACTCACATAGTGGTACTTTTACCACCAAGCACACAATACTTATTTTTATCAATCTATAGTTTATCATCCAATCTCTAAATAGGGATCTAATGCTGGTCAACGAATCCATATACTCTCCTCTATCTTAGCAAGACCCCTTTGCTACTAATCCATAATTTTTTTTATCTATTTTATAGCTGAATAAAATTACCATTAAGAAATAGTAGCATCAACAACACTTCTATAAGACTAGCAACTCTTTTTCCAGCAACACTTTTGTAGGTTGTAGCACTTTTGTAGAGTTGTAGCAGTTTTTCCTCTGAGGAAAAAAATCAAAATTTTCAATCCAAATATTTTGTTTCTTGCATTTAGGTCATATAACTACTTTTTGACTATATTAGGTCTATTTCTATTTATCCATTAAAGGTAAAAGGGAAAGAAATAAACTAGTTACCATTAATCGTTAAGGGACCATCCTTAATCTTGTATATAATTTCAAGTAAAATTGTATGTAGTTGCATTAGGCTTGCTTTCTACATAATCATCTTGAACCCTTGCTATTGAAAAGAAAAATCATATTTCCTTGATCATATTTTAGTTCATTAGGTCTTGCTTGTTTTATTGATTGATGTATTCATAGCTAGCATATGACTAGATTAAGATTAAATGTATGTGTTCTCTAACTAATACATTTAACCCTAGACTTAAGCTCATAAACTAGCCCTATCCTTTAGGTGAGGAAAGAGTGGAAAGCATCACAACATATCCCCTAAGAGGCCCTTTGCAATTTTCCATTCTCATTTTTCAAAATAATATTACTTTCTTGCTTTGTTTACTGGTAGTTAAGTTTCCTAATTTAAGAATGGTTATAAATCAAACTCACATATCTAGATTTTTTTTTATAAATACATTTATATAAACATGAATAAATTTGAGTGTTCATATACATTCCTATAATCAATTTAAATTTTATCTATATTAGTATCTAATGTCTAGGGTTACGGTGCAAATTTAGAAGTTCTACAATAAATATGAAATATATGCATGTTTGGTCTATTCCTTTACCATGTTGCAACAACCAACTAGGGGAAGGGGCTTGGTCCACCTTCTAACCAACAAGCTCCACACTCTCACACACCCATGACATTGACATTCCAATTGAAGAAAGACATAATTATTCCTACTCACACAAAAGACACATGCTTTCATATCTATTCATGCAAGTTACAAACTATCAAGTCATACAAAGCAATGGTTAAACAATAGATTCATGCACGTGTTACAAAATAACAACACTAGCAACAAGGTTATTCAATGAGATCACTAATGCATTGTAATAACTAATATACTAATTATTAAAATATTCTCATTTTTAAATTAAAAATTAAGATCATAAATTTTCAAGTATTTGAGACAAAAACGTATCTCATTCTACTCCTTTCCTCCAAATTTTCTTCATGTTGCCACCTTAAACAATCAAGATTTCCCCTTTGTGTTGGTACCAAAATCTACAAAATCTCCCAAATGCATAAACTATTGAGTAATCCCCCTCCTCATAAACAACTACCATTCCTCATTATTCAACCATTGATCATGGTGATATTTGCACCTCTTCACCTTCCATATAATCTCCTTGTGAGGGAGAGTTTCCCACCTCCTCTCATTCGTGCAACTTATTTCTAGGGAGATTTTCACACATCCTCTTCTTCATGCCACTCTAATTCTCATATTTTCATCAACCTATTTAATTCTTACTTTAATTAACTCCTCTTTCTACTTCCTACCATATTAGGACCACTTCTTTTCTTAAAAGGTAAATTTGTATTCTTATGTATTAATTTATTACTCTTTCATGTTCAACATTGTTAATTTCTTTTACTCCTTAGGATTCACATCAAAAGGTATTAACAATTAAATCATAAGACTCATCATCCTATACATTTCCATATTTACAAGGCACATCACACAAGGCACCTGATTAATATCAATTCATTGCATATAATAATTCATAGTCTTGTTCAATAAGGATAGGACCACATGACACAAGTAGGCTAGTAAATTCTAGGTCAAGCATGGGTATAGGTACCTCCCTTAAGTTTGGTCTTTGACCTTGGGGTTATGTTTGACATATTATATATATATATATATATATATATATATATATATATATATATATATATATATATATATATTATATATATATTTATTTTATTGTTCAACCAAATGCTAAATCATATGATCTTGTTGACCATTTAAAAGCAATAAAATTTCTACTTTATCCCATAACCAAAAAATATAGCATGCTATGAAATTTTATATATTAAAACTAAATAACATTCCTATAATAACTAAATAATTGTTAATTATATAATTTCATAAACAACATCCACATTGATACATCATCAATTAATTATCAATAATAATGCATACTCATACTATAAGTTCAACTACTATCTAATTACACTATTAAAATAGGTTTAACCAATAAATTATGGATTAAAATCTAATCAAGTGAGGGGGAGAGTGGACATTACATCCTCTTCACCTTTTTTTGAACTTCCTCCTAGAAGTTGTGGGTATTTTTTGCACCTACTCATGCTTGACTACTAGCAGCTACATAATAGATTTACCTTTTTGCAAATAAAACCAGAGATCATCAACAAATTTTGTTTACAAGCCCAGAAGCATTGCCAAAAATGGAGCTGAGCCAAAATTTGTAAGAAGGAAGCCCCTTGAACTTGTTGTATTATATATACTCGATCAAATCCTGAAACAAATATGAAGGATCAGGTTGATGCAACTATGAGTTCCTAAACATTCATCCCAGTTCTGAAAGAGCTTAAAATAATTGAAATGGCCAAATTTGGGGATTATCAAAATAATTGTACCTGGCAAGAGCCCGATAGGGTTCCCAAAGCTCGACCTTCACCAAGATAGGAAAGCATCCCAATATAATAGAGACTAGAACAATCAAGCTCAACTAGATACCACTTGAATCATAAGAACATGACCAAGTAAATGGTAAAGTTCCAAGAGCACTGGAACAATCGTGACTGATCGGAGCTCAATAGGGTCCCAATGTTCCAATTCGAAGCCCAAAAGATGATAAAGGGAGAATAATGCAAAATAAATAAATATTGGAGGATACCAGAAGAACCATACCCATCCTAATTCCAAAAAACACTCAAAGACCCAATGCATGTAGGGGTAGAGAGAAGGCACTAGAAGAATTATACCTGGAAAGACCTAGCTAGGTTTTGAGGACCCGACTAGTTTCTGAGGACCCGACTAGGTTTTGAGGATTCGACATGATAGAAGATATATTTGATCCAAGAGTAAAATCACCAGGAGATCGATACATGGTCGAAATTCATTTGATAAATCAAGAGGTATTTCATAGGTGCACACATGATCCAATAATCACTTCCCAACAAGATAAGGTCTCTTTTGCCCAAGACATTTGTTGGGCATGATCTTGTATTAGGAGATTTCAATGACAAAAGCCATCACATGGACTACAGGGCGACTGAGCAGAGATGATCAACAAATATCAAAGGACCAGATGCAACCAACAATCTAGGCATGACTCAAGGAAATACAAATGTTGGCCATGTCAACAAGCCACGTTCTAGTAGTTGGAGCAACCATACTTCCAAGCAACCCTACAAGTTGGCAGAATCTCTGACATAGCAGTAATCCACTCATAAAGCAATCATGACTTGATATTGTAAGATGGCTATAAATACAAGGATGTAAAATAAAAATTGGTTAGCTCTTAGGCATTTACAATTCATATGTAAAATTAAATATTGCATATTAATACAAAGTGATTGTTGTCTGACCTTTGGTTCAATTTATTTACATAACATGTATGTATTGATGACCGCTTCTTTCTAATTTAAGCATGTTGAAAGTTTATGATGTTTTATTTTGAATCTTGGATTTGCGTTGTACTATTTCACTTATCTGGAATTTGTGTTCTGATAAGATACAATAGATTAAAACTAAATATTTTGTAATTAGTTGCAAAACTGGTTGGTCTGCTAGGTAGTTGGTTATTTAGTTACATAATCCTTAGTTTTTATATTTGTCTTGATGTTGCTTAATATGCACCATTTTAATTTCTAGATTTAGCTTTCTTTATTTCTTTTAGTACCCTTTCCCTCCACATTTAGGTATAGTTATCCAGTAATTCAAGGAACTGACCTCCTCCGAAGATTTACCATTGTAGTTGTCACAAGCTCCCCAATCATTCAATGTTGGTCAAGGTTTATGGGCACACAAACCTTTCCATTAGATAGATTCTTTGACCAATAATTTTTGGCACACCCGATGGGACCCAAAGGTCCCTTAGTTGGATAATATAAGGATTTTTGATATCCTTTATTATCAGATCTCATCAAAATCACCTAGTGACTCCGCTCAAATCCAAAAAATTGTATCATATGACTAGTTACCTCTTAGATCTAAATAGAACTTGGTTATGCTCTATTTTTATCGATAATATCAATCACCTGATGACTCCCCTATATATTAAACCTGACTATTATGATCAGTTATATTTGAAGTATGTAGAATAATGTGACTCTATCGAAAATCAATCTAGGTTCATGGTTGGATTCCCTTCTGCATCGTTCTTAAAGATCTATCCCCTAGAGGACTCAAGATTTGATGAGCAGCCTCGACCTCACTAGTAAAGAAGTTATTCTCATTGGATGATTTCAAGGACCCAAGTGCTACAATGGCCTAGTGTGAGTGTACCTATTGGCATTATATTGGCCCTTTAAATGTTCAAAATCTTCATGATATTTCTTGAATTATCTTTAAGTTCTTGCCAAGCTTTGATGGGACAGATAATACTACATTGGAATATTACCAAGACATTGCTTACATTGTAATGATTTATAATATTATGCATGAAGACATAGTGCTTAGACTCCTTATTCTCTCTCTTAAGGAAAAATCCTTGCTATGGTACAAATCCTTGGTGGATGGGAGTATTTGTACATGGGTCGATCTAGTAGAAGCACTTATCAACATATTTTATGATTCAAGGGACCCTTGCTTGATGCTCAATCAATTTTCACTAATCATATGTGATCCTCAAGAAAATATCATTGAATTCAACATCTATTTCAAGAGAACTTGGAATAGGATACCTTAAAAATTTTGGCCTTCTCCCCATCAGACCTACTTATACTACATCTAGGATTTTTATCATGATAGAAGTCTTTTGATTCAACAATCCAGAGAAAAGAGATTTCTAAAAATTTACAAGGAGGTTGTATGAGCTATTAATCCAGGTGGGAAAATTACCCCTCAGGAATATCCCTTATTCATGGCAAGCCCAATCATAAGCATCCCCTAAAGCATCTACGTCAAGATTTGCCCAAACAACATGGAATACTTTTCCCATCGATTCCTATGAAAACAAATATCTGGCAGAATGGGAGATGGTAGGAATTTGGAAACTTGTAGAGCAATATAAGGTCAGATAGGATTTACTCATGAGAAAAATACCAACACATCAGTTCTCCTTAGCTGGCATAGAACATGAATTATTGGGGCTAGCACCTTCCTAGTTCTCCTTCTTGTTAGATTCCCATGAAATCCAATAGAGGTTGATTGGAAGCAAGAGGCCATTATTCTTAGTTGGAAGTCCTAGGCAAGAAGAGGGAGGGCTAGCACTCTTTAATGACATACTCAGAAGACCTCTCTAGTCAATTGATTTCTAGGATCATTTCAGCTCTAATGAAGAACAATCAACATGGACATCCCAACCCATGTCATGTGACACGTTCTCTGCCACAACACACTATGGAGAGCCAACTATCATTTTTCAAACCCATGGAAATTAATGTATGACAATCATAATGGTTGGAAAATAACTAAGATCATGATGGGAATAAATCAAGACACGATGTGGATCTCAAACATGATGAACTCAATTGGGAGGCAACTCTGGCACCCTTATCCAATCGATTCAAACATCAAAGATAATCGTATGGATACCTATCCTTTCATGATTGAAATATGAGTCTCAGAGTACAGTTGAAGCTAAGTGATCCTATGGTGAACGACGATGAGCAAAAATGTCCTTGTTGGATTGCATAAAAAAAAAATCCATGATAGGATGGGCAAATGTCATTGGCATTTTTCCCATTCTTGAAATCATGATGGGGCTTCAAAGAGTGTGTACATTGGAATGCAATTTGTGGGGGTGTCCCATGGATTGGGTGATGTCTCTTTGCTTTCTCCTGAGTTAACCCTACATTTTCCTTCCCTTTTGTGTTTTTACTTTTATGCATCCTTCTCCTTCCTCTATTTTCCCTAGTTGTTCATTGTCACTGACCTTTTTGGTCAATGGTTTTTGTCCTATTATCTATGCTATTTATGTTGCCTCCCATTTCATTTCGTATTGTCCTATCCCCATATTTATTTTTTCTTGTTGTCTCCTCTTGTTATCTCCCTTATTTTCTTTCTCTTTGTGTTGTCCCATCGAGTTATTTTCTCCCCATCGTCCCCCATTCCCTCTTCCTGCAACCTCAATCAACTGCATTCTTGCCAGCTTTTTTTCTAACTCCTTCTTCCCTTCCCTTTACCTAAAAAAGTGTTAAGTCTAAGATTTTTGTTGGTCGTCTGGATTCCTTGTTTCCACAAAGTAAAAATCCCTTGTGAGTCACCAAGAATGTGGGTATTTTTAGCACCTACCTACACCTGACTACTAGCAGCTATATACAAGATTTACCATTTTGCAAATAAAACCAAATATTATCAACAAATTTTGTTTACAAGTCCAAAAGCATTGCCAAAAATGGAGCTGAGCAAATTTGTGATAAGAAAGAAGCCCCTTGAACTTGTTGTATTATTTATACCCGATAAAAGCTTGAAATAAATATGAAGTATCATGTTGCTGCAACTATGAGTTCCCAAACATCAATCTTAGTGTCAGAAGAGCAGAAAAGAATTGAACTGGCAATGTTTTGGGATTATCAGAATAATTGCACTTGATATGAGCCTAACAGGGTCCCAAAAGCCCGACCTTTGTCAAGATAGGAAATTTATCCAGTCTAATAGATACCAGAACAATTAGATCTGACTAGATCCCAACATCATCATAAGGGCCCGACCAGTAAAATGGTAAAGTTCCAAGAGCATCAAAACATTCATGCTCGACCAAAGCTCGACGGGGTCCCAATGTTTTGGTCTGGGCCATGAAAGCTGATAAAGGGAGCATAATACAAAAGAAACAAAGGTCGAAGGATACCAAAATACCCATACCCATTCAGAACCCATACAATTATCAAAGACCCGATGCACACAAGGTCAAAGAGAAGGCAAAAAAATAATTATACCTTGAAAGATCCGACTAGGTCCTAAGGACCCAACATGATAGAAGAGATATCTTATCCAAGAGTAAAGTCACTAGGAGATCAATACATGGTTGAAACCCATTTTAGCAATGAAGAGGTATTCCATAGGTGCATGCATGATTTGATAGCCTCTTCCCAACAATATAAGGTCTCTTTTTCCCACAATGTCTACTAGGCATGATTTCGTGTCAAGAGATCTCAATAGAAAAAGCCATGATCAATAGAATTCAAGGGACTAGATGTAGCTAGCAAGCTAGACATGACTCAAGGAAACATAGATCCTAACCACATCAACAAGCCATATTTTGGTAGTTAGAGCAACCATACTTCTGACCAGCCCTACAAGCTGGTAGAATCTCTGACATAGCAACAATCCACTCAGATAGCAATCATGACTTGATATTGTAAGATGCCTATAAATACAAGGATGTAAAATGAAAACTAGCCAGCTCTTAGGTATTTACAATTCATATGTAAAACGAAATATTACATCTTAATAAAAAGTGACTGTTGTCTAGCCTTTGGTTCGATTTATTTTTAGAACATGTATGTATTGATGACCGCTTCTTTCTAATTTAAGCATGTTGAATGTTTAGGGTGTTTTATTATGAATCCTATATTTATGTTGTACTCATTCACCTATCTAGAATTTGTGGTCTGGTAAGATATAGTAGATTAAAATTAAATGTTTTCTAATTGGTTGTATAACTGGTTGGTCTGTTAGGTAGTTGGTTGTTTAGTTGCATAATCCTTGGTTTTACATGTGTCTTGATGTTGCTTAATATGCACCATTGTAAGTTCTGGCTTTAGCTTTATTAATTTATTTTAGCACCCTTTTCCTCGCATTTAGACATAGTTAGCTGAGACTTCAAGGAACTAACCTCCTCCGGAGATTGACTGTTGCAGTTGTCATAAGCTCTCCAATTATTCAATGTCAGTCAAGATTTGTGGGTGCACAAAGCTTTCCATTAGACAAATTCTCCAACCAACAAAATTTTATTCTAGGAGAAGGATCTAGCTTATCATGGGTTAGTTGGTAGGGTTTAAGCTCATTTTTTAAATTAATAATATCAAGGCTTGCTAACACATTATGATGACCGTTATATGATTATCAAGATACAAATATGATGTTTTGATCTTTATTTGAAATAAAATATTAGGGTAATAGGCACCTCTCAAATGTGATGACATCCCTAAAGTTGCATGACCTATAATTAAAATCCTTTATCTTGAAAGAGTTATGCAAACTCAACTATCCCTATACATTCAATTTTGATCTCATATTAATGCTCTTTGATATTAAAAAATATGATTTCTTTTTGGTACAATATATAAAAGAGTGCTTTTACAACATAATATATTGTATTCATACAAACTAAAATTGTTAACTATTCATGGCTCTTTGGTACCACGTTGGCTACACTTATACTTTCTATTTTTATAATAACATGCATTCCTTATTGTATGCTATTTTATAGGTTAAACTTATCTAAATTGTAAAATTTAGAAGGATCATAAGGACAAGATTCGTACACCTTTTACAATATGTTATAAAAAATCATCATAGTGGATGGATGCAAAATCATGGATCTATCTTTGTCCACTCCTTTAAACTCAATTATGGATGCGTATTTTCAAAACCAACCCACCATGGCTTGCTAGGAATATATTCTTTGAACAAAAGCATTTTTTTGGATGATTTCAAACCCATGCATCAATTTTATCATCTCATAGCATAAATTAAATATATTAAGTATAACTTTATAAATGTTAGAATCAATATCTTATCTTATATATCAATTACTAGACTCTGCTCAACTAGTGGCTCATCTCCCTTACATCCTCTATAACTACTCCTCTAAACAAGTCCAATAAAATATTCTTAAATTTGTAGGTGGATATACTTTAAATCCCAACCATCATTACCATTTGTCCTTCAACTAAAAATTGTAAGACTACATTCACTCAATATATAGTTATAGTAAACAAGTATAAATTCAATATCTTAACTTGTATCTCTACTCAACTAATGGCTCCTCTCCCTTGCATCCTCCATAACCACTTCTCTAAACAAGTCCAAAAAAATATTCTTAAATTTGTAGGTGGAGACACTTTAAACCCTAGCCATCATTACATTTTGTCCTTCAAATAAAATTTGTAAGACTACATTCGCTCAATATATAGTCACAATAAAAAAGTAAAAAATAGGGCAAACAGAGGGTCTCTTTGCTCATTTGCATCAAGTGCCTCCTTCATAGCCAAATAAGTAATTTACAATATAATGAGGCTATGGACTATCCTCTCTTGATTACTAAATACATAACTAATTAAATGAATAAATGAATTAGGAGGGACCCCAACAATTGAGGTACATCACTTGTATCAATGACTGTTTCAACTACTGTAGCTTCTAATTCTTTATCTATATTTTCCTACTACCTGCCCCATCATTATTATGATCAAATTGGGCTTGGACATTAAATAGGGACAATGTTTGAATTGCTACAAAAGAAATAACAAAGACATTAGAAAATTTAGCTATAAAATTGTGAACACAATTCAAATTAATGCCTTTGAATTCCTCTTAAAACTTGGATCAAACCCATATTCACAATGATAATAGCCTTTGAATTCATTTTTAATATGTTACAAATTTGATTAAATATATGCATTATGTGACTGAGTATAAGGAGATGAAGGCGAGAGATAATAGAAAAGATAAAACCAAGGAAGTGAATACCATTGGTGATAAGCACTTTCCAACATGGTAGGAAATGGAATTCTAGTTGTTTGGCATTCCTACCATGGGTGCCAAATGATGCAAGAGCATCCATGTGGAAACCAGATAAGTGATACCAACTAGAGCTTCCATGCAGAATATTGGATAAGAATGATCAACATAAAACTGGTAGTTCAACTATTTGGAGTAGTTGGACAATCATTGTTTTTAGGGAAAATTAGGAGTTCAACCAACATGCATAGCTAGAGAGTCATTGTTCTTATTCTTATAAATAAAGAGGAGAAATGAAGGTCATGATGGGGGAAAGATAAGTAGAGAATAAGAATTAAATATAGAAGTGGCTTCCTTGTGTGAGATCTACGTGTCTCATAGACATTATATATAGTGACATCATCACATATGCAATGATTAATAAAAATCCTTATTATCCTTAGTGTGTTGGGATCTTGTTGTGCAAATCTGGTATGCATTAAATATTATTGTGTTGCAAGTTTTACTAATGATTATTTTAGGTGGATGCAGTTAGGAAGTGTTGGTCCAGAATCTACCTAAGATAAATTGTGCACCCAAGACTTGGTCAAAATTGAATGATCTATCAAGTGAAGAACACATGCTTATACTGAGAGGGGAGGTGAATAGTATAAGATCAAATTTTAATTTTCTTTCTCAAATTATATTATTCAATATTATCAATGGCAATACCAATAGCAGTAATAAAAGTAATGCACAAATTATCACACACAAGAAGAGACACAAATTTAACGTGGTTCACCCAATGTGGGCTACTCCACGAAGAAAATATTTTCTCTAAATTTCTCAACAAATATCTTGGGAATCAATTCCCTATTACAATGTTTATGGACCTATATACAAAGGAGATACCAATCCTCTATGCTATGATTTGTGGATATCTCTCCATAGGAGAACTCTTTTTCCTTTTCTTTGGTTCGTGGAACTTGATCCAGGAGAACTCTATCTCCTCAACTAGTTTGTGGATCTCTCTCCACAAAAGAACTCTATCTCCCCAGATGGTTCATGGATCTCACTCCATAGGAGAAATATTTTCCCTTGCTCTGGTTCGTGGATCTCTCTCCATAGGGTAAATCTTTCCCCTTGCTCTGGTTTATTATATTTTTGAAGACTTCTACCCCCACTACTTTGGCTTGTGGATCTCTCTCCACTGGAGACCTTTGTACCCACTACATAGGCTAATGGATCTATATCCACTGGATACTGTTATTCTCTCTGCTCTATCACCTCCAAATATTACTCTCAACTTTATCTTATATCTACACCAAACTCTGTCTAGCACAAATATACTCTAACTCTGCTCATAAATTTGCACCAAACTCTATCTCAGGTCTAGCACAAATATACTCTAACTATGCTCATAAATTTGCTCTCAAGTCTTCTCAAAGACTTGCTCAAATTTGTCCTCAAGCCTTCTCAAAAGACTTGCTCAAATATACCTTCAAGTCTTCTCAAAATACTTGCTCAAATATGCCTTCAAGTCATCTCAAAAGACTTGCTCAAATCTGCCCTTAATGTTGCTCACAAAACCTATGTTAAATATTTCCAAACCTTGCACACAAACAAAGCTTATATATTTTTCAAAAATGCTTTCTTCAAATAGATATATTCTACTCAAAATTCATTTAACCTCTGGAACATATAGAGAATGATATGCACTTGCAAATAGCTCAATATGTTCTACTCAATCATTAAGTTTTTCACTTTCACATGTCTCATATTTATTGCTCTTTTAAAGGTAGATCTAGTCTAGCACATGACACCTATCTTCCTGATGCACACACTTGCTTTCACAAATATGATTTCTAATATTTTCACATTCAATTTCAATATCATTCAAAACCAATGCCCAAAAGCTTCACACAATCATTCAAACAATGAAGCACAACTTGCTCACAAATCCTAACACAGGTGTTTCCACTTTCTTTCAACAAAGATGCACAATGTAGGTCTCAAAACCTAACTCAAACATTTCCAACAATGCTTATCAAACAATCCTTTTCTCTCCACCTTATTTTCCAAAATATTCACTTCAAAAAAACACTTTAAACAAGGAATTATGTGCCCATACCTCTTATTTTGCTCTTATGGAGATATGTATTCAAAACCTGTCTCACAAACAACCAATTATCCTTGTGCCACTTCAAGGGTTAGATAGCAATATTCTAAAATAATGTTCTAGGACTCTTCTTTTTTCTCAAGGATAATGCATTAAAGCTCAACAAAACCCTATCAAAAATTTCCTTTTCATAAAACAAGAATTACAAACAATAAAATCATCTTTTACACCTTTTATCTCCCACTTTCTTAAAATAATTTCCAATCCACTTTAATGTCCAAGAACAAATATTTACAATTTAAAATAAACTATTTACACCTTATCACTCCAACCTTTGCATATATAAAATAAATGACAACAATACCCTTAAAATATTATGCAAAAATTAATTTCCCCTTATACCTCCTATATGTCAAAACTATACACCAAATCACATCCGCCAAACACCAAGCATAGCCAACATTAATCAATTTGGAGCATACCTTATAAAAATTAAATTCCTTGTTGGTGTGGATGGGAATCGACCCTTCAACCTCAAACTCCTAAGTGCAACACTCGACCACTTGCGCTAGCCAAGCGGTTGAGACCTAACATGCGACCTCCACCCTTTATCTCCTACCATGTCCACTAAAAATTATAAAATGCTTCAAACCGGTGCTAGGAAGAATCGAATCATTACCTGTTCTCTACCACACCTTACACAGGATCCGCCTGCCACTTGGGCTACTAGCCCTCACTAAAACACAATGTGCGCCTCCTTGTCCTTATTCACTGCCACTTGCTTGATGAAAAATGTTTCGAATACTTTGCTTTGCACTTCACGATCGATTAAGAGTTGCACAATAACATTGGTGACCTTGGAAAATGATTTAGCTCCTCCCTTTTATATGCATTCAAAACATTGATATGACATCGGCGAAAACTTTTATTTGCCTCCATTTAAATTTGAAATTTGACACCTTTTGACAATTTCAAATTTAATTTTATATTTAATATAATATTTAACTTTGTGTTAAATATTATATTATTTAACTTTAGTATTAAATAATACTTTTGCATGGAGTCCTTTGTCAGCTTGATTATTTTTAAGACCTTTGTCCAAAGCACTTTTCCATTTTCTATTTAATAAGCCCTTTTGGTCTAATTATTAAAATATTATAATATTTTTTTTTTCTTTTAAAAACATGGACATAAACTTTTGCCTTCAAATTTTTAACCAACCTATTTGGCTTACTATATAAAATATTATAACCATTTCTTTTTACCAATTTTCTTGTATCATAATGAACTTTACCTTGCACCAAAAACTTGACATCAATGACAACATAATTACTCAAAATTTCCAACATCGAGCTGCAAGGCTCAACTAGGTCAATATCCAAAGAAGGTTGGCTCTTGTAAGGTTCTAACTAGCTAAAACTATGGTGGGGAAAAGGGTGTAGAAAGAAATAAATGCAACTGAAACTAGAACTTAAGATGATACATATTAAGCAACATCAAGAAGTGCATGAAGATCATGAAAAAGAATAAACATTCAAACCTCCTAACAAACCAACCAATTTTATAAGATGTATAATAATATCTTTTAATTATTTTTTAATCCAGCAAATTATTTTTTTAAGGACTAGATAACAAGCATACACAAAAATCCAGGAAGCAAAATTAATGCCATACACATCATTAAGCTAAAACAAAAATATTCATCCACTCATACATACATATTCTACAAAATGGTGAACCAAAGGCCAAGCAACAATTTGAGCTATATTGCTATCTTCAAAAAATCTTCATAAATGCAACTTGTAAATGCCTAAGAGTCGACCCTCCCACAAGAGGCCATTGCTATTATTTATAATTTTTCCTATGGTTCAATATTTCCAATTTACAAAATTGCTTTATTTTAAAAATTGTTACAAAAAAATATCAGATGACCAGGTTGGCAAGGACATCATGCATAATCGTTGATCTAAGCTAGGACAACATGCTTGATTTATGGTTGCCAATCAACTATTTTTTACAAGTGGAAAAGTAGTGGAGATGAGCTTAAATTTGGTTCATTATTTGTTCTTGAAATAATCTATCACTGTTGATCTGTAATATATGTTGGTAGGCTGAAACTCTTATGAATATTCAACTCTCTACAAGTGATCGTGATTGCATCATAGTGACATGACGTGATACCACATACTTTTTCATGTCTTTGGGCTTCCCAAGATTTTGTGACCATGATGTTAAAACATGTTGCAATGTCACACTCTTTATTGCTTTGAAGCCCTTTCTAGTCTTTGCGATCATGATATGGAGAAATGTCATGGTGTCGCATCTTTATTTCACCCTTAGTACTTTTGGAGTTTCTGTGGTTACGACATGAAAATATGTCATGATGTCATGATACTTTTCACCCGTTGAGCATCCCAGGCCTTAGTGACCATGATGGGGAGACATATCACTATGTCGTACCCTATTTTTTTCTTAAGAGCATTTTAAGACTTCACGATCACAATATGGAAACAAGCCACGATATCATGTTTCTTTTTTATCTTAAGATTTTCCAAGCCTCTATGACCATGATGAAGCGACAAGCCATGATTTCATGATGTCTTTCTTCCTTCAAGTATCTCAAGCCTTGGAAACCATTACATGGATATATGTCATGACATCACACATTTTTTTGGACTTAGAACTTCCTAGGCTTTTCTAACTACGATATTGAAACATGTCGTGATGTCGTGCCTAATTTCATCCTTATGCAAAACTTTAAAAAATTTCAGAGTTTATCACCTTATTTCTCCTAATGTATTCATTTTGACCTACAATAATAACTTATAATCATCTAAAAAATTATCAATGAATATGATATTGTCATGGTAAAGTATGTCATCCAGAAGATTTATTGTCGTATGAGGTTTTCATCCTGGAGAAGTGTCATCTGTATATTTTGATTGCTTTTTAATTTTGGAGTTGCTACCTGATGAAGTGGTAGATTGTGGGTTTCCCATACTTAGAGAGAAACTATAATATAAGAGATGACCCCTTACCTCCTATCATATTGCCAACTAAAAATATTTATTGTCTGTATGCCATCAAGAAAAAGTGCCACTAGGGAAATGTACATCAATAGGGCAAGTGTCATCAAATAAGTGCATGCCACCAAGGGTACTGCTATCAAACTATTGCCATAATCATTGCATATTATCGTCATAAAATTTCTTTTTGATTTACCATTGTCATCATGAACCTATTGACTAAGGATGTTGTCCAAGAGAGTGTCATATAGGAAATTGTGTTGTCTAGCTAGTTATGCTCATTGTGTCGTATGAGAGGGGAAAGGAGATTGTCATCTAAGTTAGGTTCTTATGATATTTTTTGCATGTAAATATTGTGAGATGTGAATGTTTCAAAAATATTGTATGTAGTGGCATCGTTGCATATGCAATGATAAATAAAACTAATTATTTTTCTTAGTGTGTTAGAATATTGTTGTGTATATCTTGTATGGATTAAATATAGTTGTGTTGTAGGTTACATTAAATACTATTGCAGGTTGACAGAGTTGGGAAGTGCAGACAATTGCTACAAATTTATTGATAAAGATAAAGCCATCATGGAAAAGGGTGTCTTTCAAAAGAGTTATTGTTGTATGAGCTTGTCGTCTTGGAGAAGTGTCATTTGTATATTTTTATTGATTTTTTTATTTTGGAGTTGATTCCTAGTGAAGTGGTAGATAGTGGCATGCCCATTATTATAGAGAACCTATCATCTAAGAAATTACCCCTTACCCCTTGTCGTCTTGCCAAATATTTATCGTCTAAATGTCATTAAATGAAAGTGTTATTAAGAAAGTGCATGTCAATAGGGGAAGTGTTATTATAGAAGTACATGTTTTTAAGGGTACTATCATTGAAGTATTATTGTCATAGTCAAATATTGTTGTCATAAAGTTTTCTACTGACTTGCCATTGCCATTGCCATCAACAGGATGCCATCATGAACCTGTTGACTAAGGATGTCATCTAAGAGGAAAAAGGAGGTTATTCTCTAAGTCAGGTCTTTATGATAGTTGCCATCTAAAAATATTGTTATCCATGTCATGATCCTCCCTTGGAAAACTTATTTATATGATAGACATAAGAATTGATATGTTACCTTATTGATGGATGTTTGAATATTTCATGTTTAGTTCCTTTGCTTATATCTATTTTATAAAATAATATCATGTTGCTAATGGATATTCACATTTGCAGGAATAGGTTTTCTCGTGGGTGCAAGAAACAATTAACCACCAAGAACCAGATGCCATAAGAAAGGGAAATGATGTGATGATTTATTCATCGAAACAACTAAGATCAATATGGATGAATGATATTTTCATGTAGTTGCACATCATGATTTGCATGAGGAAAATATATCAATTTTTATGTAAAACTTGTTTGTTGCTTGATAATATTCCTTTAGATGAGATTGTGTTTGATATAAAGTGATTCATTACAAAGAAGAGCCAATGCTTGCCTTTATTGTTTTTGTTCTAAAAAAATATAGAAAAGAATAGAATTTATAAGAGAGTTATCTTTTATTTGACATTATTGGTTTAGCATTTAAAAGGAAGGTTTTATTAGGCTTGCTTGAATTCAATTCAAAGTAAGAATTCATATTATTAATTCGCATGTTGTGGTCTACCGAAAAGGACACCACTTGCATTATCGATGATGTGACCAAGGTTCAACCCCCATGACGGATATGTATACGTATAAGAAGTATTTACTCGATATTAAAAAAAATGAATTCATATTATTATTATTATTATTATTAATGATTCTTGTTTCTTCCATTTACCTTGGAAAATAAAATTACATCCTTGAAGGATTGTTGTATGGAAATATAATGATCCCTTTTTTGATTATTTGAAATACAACTTAGCTTTATGAGGAGTTTGATGCTATGCTTGCAATAAAACAATGTATTTAAATATCTTACTAAGACTAATGTGAGGACTTTTGAATATGCAATAACATTGCCTTATGGCTGGACATGCTCCATTGTGCTTCATATGGGAAATATGTACATTGTAGAAGTTAGTGATACCGTACAACTCATAATCATACCCTAACCGAATCGAATCATGGGGAAATAAAAAAAATATGGTACATTTTCTTGGGAGAAGGGTGTAGTGAATAGCACAAGACAAAGAAATACATTAATGGAGGGGAGAAAAAATGAAGCTAGCTAATAAGAAGCTAACTAGTTACCTAAAAATCATATTGTAGTCTCACTATGATTTCTAGGTAGACTCCAAGAACTTGTTTCATGGGTTTGGCTTGAACTTTTGCTCTTTTCTTTAAATCTCGATTTATCTTGATGTATATTGTTGGTTGTATGTTTTGGTTTGGTTTGTAAACCATTCATCTGATAAAAAAAGAGAAGGGATTATGACTGGTTCCCACATTATTTAGCTTATTATACGTTCGATATGTTGAATAGTTTGGATACATGCTCTTTCATAAAAAATACGTCTTGGAGTAATTTCTCTGTAACCCTCTTGATTTTTTATATCTGTAAATCCATTATTTAATGTACTCTCCTGAAAGTGAATTGAAAGGGGTAGAATACTACAAAGTTTAAGGTTTTTGTGTGTAATTGGATGATAATATTAAAACTTTAGGAATAATATTACTCGGTTTGATTGTCATTATATTTATTGTAAAATCCTTCTTGCTATATTTATTATTGAGGGGATGGCTATAGTTTTTTTATATACTAAAGCTTGTCATTGATGCGTTAAGAACAAAAAACAGTGAGCTTACTTTTATTTAAAATGAATGTTTAAAGTGTTGTTATCCATTTTATATTATTTGCCTTAGAAGTGAATACAATAAACACAATCTATTTTGTATTGTATGGAGAATATGGGTGTAGGTGGTCTTGTGTTACTAGTTTAACTTAAAATGTACTTCTATTTGGACTGATATTGGGTTCTTGATTGACATCGTAGACAAAGCATGAATCTCTAGAAATATCTTGTGAATGTTTGAATGGGGTAATAGCAACTTGTACATTCATTTTAACCATTAATAAGTATTTCTTATTGCTTGGTTTCTTCATTTTGATATTTCACTCTGGTGAAAAAGAGATTGGAAAATTTCCTATGTTTCAGTCAAAGCTTGAAAAGATAATATGTACAAGGTGTAACACTGAAGGTCCTTTTAGAATGAAGCAACTTCTATAATAGTTAATATGGCTCCTCGTTTGCATGATTCAATAATATTGCATATAAGCATCAGGGATTGCCATAGTTGTCTTACATTCGTAAAACGTTTTTAAGTCTTTAAGATGTGCTTTCCTTATAGATGAAGTAAGAGAAGAGCCTTACAAAAATTGTAATAGAGCATCATGAATACTTTCATTATGAAAATGATTGTTATAAGATTGTGTTATTCTAAAGGTTTGCTTGTGTGATTTAATTTAAATAAACATAAGTGCATGTCATTTTCTAGATCTTTTGTGAAGGGATTATGGGGTTCTATAAAGATTAAAAGATGCTTGTGATTCTTTTAAATAGTGTGAGTTGTGAAGCCCACTATTTATGAAGGTAAATATGTGGTTTCCTTTGTAGTTATAACCATTTTATTAAGTAGAGAACATGCTTATAATTGTGGTTTATTAAAGAACATAATGGAACATATTTTGGTTTACTTTGTTTTATTGCTTGTAATGAAAATAAAAGAAATGTATTTAGGAATACACACTCATGATAGAAGTTATTTTCGATCTCTTATCTTATCTTCTTTTTGGTTGGTTAAAAGAACCCAAATATGGTGGGGTCTACGAGGCACATGAGCTAGAAATAGAAGAAAGAGTTTTCTACTGTCAAACTTGTAGTCCATATCTGAAATGGACTTTGTAAGCATTGAATAATCATTTGTATATAGGATTCTTGGGATGTATCTATTATATTAAACATTGTTTGTTTAGTTCTCTTGTAAGGAGAGAGATATTCTAAAAATATACATATATCTAGTTATTTATTTCCATGTTGAAAATATAACAATGTTGATCATTTAAACATGAGCCAACAAGGTGAATTATTATGATTAAAATGGAATTAATGCTATGGTTTTATACTTTTATTATAGGCAATAAAATTGAAGAAAGTGATCTTTTACATTAGTTATGTATGAATAATGTTGTAACACCAATGGGATATAATATTATTGATGAGTTGTTAGGAAAATTGGATTATGGTGAATAATTATTGCACGTATTCTATTAAATATTTGTATGAGAGTAGATCTTAAATATGTTATATGGATTTATAATGGTTTGTTTACTATGAAACCTAAAGTTGAACAAGATAGATAAGAATCGTAATATAGGAGGGATTTCAATACTTATGGTTTCTTTGGATTGGAATAAATGTCTAGGTAATTATTGAACCTAGAATTCCTTATAGAATAAACTTATGTATACATTGTCCTAAGGTAGAATTTAGTTACATTATTATTTAGATGACATACAATGAGCACTTCTCTGTGATGAATCACTTAAAGGGATTTACATTAGTATAGGTTAATACTTAAAGGAAGTCAAGGAATATCTAACAGATGAATGTCTTGGTTGGAATAATTTATTTTATTGAAAAATCCTAGTAGAGAGGAAAAGAGTTTTAATGAACTCTTATCCACGAAATTTTTTTAGTGTGAGACCTAGTGACAAAAAGGCTTGTTCATTATGGAGATCTATGCTTTGAGAACTATGTAATGTCAAATAGAGATGTATCTTTTTATAGGCTCCTTCTTGATGGAGTGTCATTGGCTGTCAAGATTGTCCTCCTTTTCTTCAACTCTCTCTTTGCTAATTCATGAGAAAAGGTATTTCCAATGTGACTAGGTTAGCAAACATCCTAATTAATTTCTTTAATCCTCCCATATTAACCATGTCAAATATTCAGTGTGTTTTTCAAGACTTTATTACATTACTTGGTCTATGGCCTTATTATTTTTGGTTGTAATAAAATTTATTTACATGCCACCTATGTACACAAAATTATGGTATGTTTTTCCATGCCAATAGTGTTAAGCTTCGCTTCTTCATTGAGCAGTGTCCCAACCATATAGTGCCATATTTTTTATTTTCTCACTGATTAGTGCTTTAGAACATGTGGCTTGTTTTGGTAAATGAAGAGCATGAAAAATGGCTCGCCTAACAAATGAATTTGAAATGAATCTAATATATTATTAAAGCATGCAAAAGAAATGATAAAGTAATCAAATAAGTGACAAATAAGTTAAGAAAAAAGGGGGGTTATCCTTGTATTTTATTAATTTGTCAAATGAGAGGTTACATTACATCCCCTTGAGGTAATGTAGGGATTCGATCCCTCAAACTTTGTCAACATCAAGTTACAAAGTTTGAGGGATAGAATCCCTCCATGAACTTATGACACACTTTCAATGTTCCTCTTACACTCACGAATATAGATATATCTTTGGGCTACGTTTATTAAGCTCCTTAGCTCCTCCCTCATGCATGGAATATTTGTACCTACACACAAGAGATTGAAATATGTTAATAGCATATGTGTATGATGATAAAAACCATGAAAAGTATGCAGTATTGAATATAAAAAGTGTATGCGACCAATATAAACTACTTCAAATAACATGAAAACTTAGTATGAAATTTTGCTATATGATTTGCTAAATATCTTAATAGAAATTAAAGTGAAATTATGAGTGAAACCTGTGGCTATCCCTGGGAGGGCCAACTAGGACTGTAATCACAAAAACATTAATTGAAATATTAAATCAATTCCAAATGCAACTAAAATTGAATATGAGACTAATCTAATGCTATTAAATTTATCTACATAGAAATCAGATCAAAATTGTTGGCCAATTCATAGCCATCCTTGAGAGTTCCAATTGGGATTTTTAACCGTCCTTGGTGGGGATAACCACAAAACAGGGTGGTTTTTACCACCAATTCCACTTGGATCTGGTCAATAATCCTCCTAGGGGTGTTATCATCAAATTTGGTAAACTAACTCAATAAAATTTATGGGTTTTTAAAAGGATGAGTGTATATGGGGATGCCTTGAAAATGCCTTCAATTGACAAGATTTTCAAGGGAAAATACGAAGGTAAAAGTTAAGGGTAAATATTGGTAGCACTTCATGGTTAATAATTACAGAAGTCTCTCCTTTGAAAATGAGTGCAAGAACTCCAAATTATAGCTCAAGAGGGCAAAGGGGGCAAAGAGGTAATTTTTGTCATGCAAGGTAAGTGCCACCACATGGCAATGCCTTTGCCATGCATAGGGTGGAAGGGACTTCCCATTTGGGCCTCTAATTTACAGACCCTAATGGCCATGACAACCTCCAAATCTATCATGATTGATTAGGTGGGATAAATGGAAGAAATTGATTACCATTTGTCCCACCCTTTGAATTTTTATGGGTCTGTAACATGGCCATCCCATCCAAGGATGATTGCTTATGGCCATCCCTGGGTGGGACGGTCATGAACTGTGACCATCCTGGGATGGTATGGTCATGGCTACATGGTCCAAAACCTTCCAAAAGTGGGGTAAACCTTCCCAAAAGTGGTTTGGGCCCCTAATTAACCCTTGAGGGTTGCCCAATAGGGCCATATGATATTGATAAGAGTGGAACCTTGGTAGTATTATCTGATTTACATGATTTTAGTGTCTACAAATGCCCCTTTTTGAGATGCATTGTGTACAACATAGCGTTAAGCAAAAAATAGATGACTAAATTGTTAAATGATTGACATTATTTTGTAACATAACCAAATTTATAGACATCCATTATGGAAAGAGCATACATTCTTGGAATCCTTGCTTTTGACATAATTGAAGGATTGTTTTTGGTATACCTTTCAGCTACCTTACAATAGAATTTTTGGGGCTTAGGGTATACTTGGTTTTGGTTCCTTGTTTCACTTGTAAGCCTTTGTTCGAGTAAATTTCGAAGGCTTAAAGGAGACCAAGAATTTGTTTTGTTGAATTTGTTGATTATTTTCCCCAGTGTAGGCTTGAAAATTTTACTTTGGTAATGATTCTTTTGAATGTATACAAGTTGCACTTTTGAGTGTTTAAGTGTTGCTTTGATTTTGAATTCGTTATTATGACTAGCCCCTCGAGTGACGAGTAAATGAGGGCATGACCAATGATAAAGTGATGTGTCACTTGACCCATATGACTTTATTGGGATAACCGTCAGTCTTAACCATCATAAGATTTATCAATTTTGTGAATATTTTGTTCGTTTTGTTGATATTTTATGGAAGAAAAAGATTGAATACCTCATTCCTGTGGAGTGGTCCAGTCATAATGACCTTATTAGGAATTGAAGTAGACAATTTTAAACTCATCCATGAACACTTTAAATGCAATATTGATATTTTGTGAAATTCATCAATTTTGACTTGTTTTGGGTGGTTTTTATGCCGTTTGGGGTCGTATACCACCTTGGAGCATTTTAGGGTGACCAAAGGGGTAATAGACCACCTTGGAGCATTTAGGTTGACCAAAGGGTTCGTAGACCACATTGGAGCATTTTAGGATGACCAAAAGTGTCGTAGACCACCTTGGAGCATTTTAGGGTGACCAAAGGGATCGTAGACTACCTTGGAGCATTTTAGGTTGACCAAAGAGATTGTAGACTACCTTGGAGCATTTTACGTTGACCAAAGGGGTTGTAGACCACCTTGGAGCATTCTAGGTTGACCAAAGGGGTTTTAGACCTTCTTGGAGCATTTTAGGTTGATCAAACAGGTCTATATTGCCTTGGAGCATTTTAGGGTGACCAAAGGGGTCATAGACTGCCTTGGAGCATTTTAGGGTGACCAAAGGGGTCGTAGACTGCCTTGGAGTATTTTAGGTTGACCAAAGAGGTTGTAGACCACCTTGGAGCATTTTAAGTTGACCAAAGGGGTCGTAGACCTCTTTGGATCTTTTTAGATTGACCAAAGGGATCGTATACCTTATTGGAGCATTTTAGGTTGACCAAAGAGTTCGTAGACCACCTTGGAGCATTTTAGGGTGACCAAAGGGATCGTAGACAATCTTAGAATATTTTAGGTTGACCAGAGGGGTCATAGACTATTGGCAATTTTGGGTACCTTGGGTACATTGCCTTTGCTCAAGTGTAGAAGTTGTCATTGATGTCAAGAAGCTCTTGAAGGAATTTGATTTAATGTCAGATTATTCAGAGCATGGACAGTGAGTTTCCAAGAAGATCATAGTAGCTCATTTGCAAAATATCAAAGAAAAAGACAAGTTAGAAAAAGTATGCAGTAGGCTGGAAAAACTATCGTGATTTCGCGACATGTTAGAGGAGAGAGAAAGTGTTGGAAAAACTGTCACGATTTCGTGACATGTTAGAGGAGAGAGAAAGAGCTGGAAAAACTATCGTGATTTCGTGACATGTTGGAAGAGAGAGAAGAAGCAGGGAAAACTATCGTGATTTCGTGACATGTTGGCAGAGAAGGAGAGCAAGGTGGAAAGTGTCACGATTTCGCGACATGTCGCATTTTCACGACTTGAAAAGAGCAGGAAGGCCGAGAAGGAAAAGTGTCACGATTTCGTGACATATTGCAAGGAAGGTTGTACGGACGAAAAATTGTCATGATTTCGTGACATGTTGCAGGAGAGAGAGTCCGAAAGGAAAAGTGTCACGATTTCATGACATAATGCAGAAGAGAGAGTCCAAAAGAAAAAGTGTCACGATTTCGCGACATAATGCAGAAGAGAGAGTCCGAAAGAAAAAGTGTCACGATTTCGTGACATGCTGCAAAAGACGAAGTGAGGACTGTCACGATTTTGCGACATGCTACAGAACTCAAAGTGAGAACTGTCACGATTTTGTGACATGCAGCAAAGGGAAGAGTCTGAAATGAGAAGCGTCACGATTTCGCGACAGGCTACAAAGAAAGCGTACGAAAGCTGAAAGCGTCGCGATTTCATGACAAGATGAAGGAAAAGCGTACGGATGCAGAAAGTGTCACGATTTCGTGACAGGTAGAAAAGATAGCAGACGGTAGTAGAAGTGTCACGATTTCACGACAAAAACTGAAAGCATGTCTTCCATAGGTGAAGTGTCACGATTTCGCGACAAAAGCAGAGAGGAAGGCTATGAAGACAAAAGCGTCGCGATTTCACATGTTCCAGTTTCATGGGCGTAAGGCAGAGAAGAGCTTAAGGCAGAGAAAGTGTCACGATTTCATGACATGTTCCAGTTTCGCGGGTGTAAGGCAGAGAGAAGCTCAAGGCAGCGAAAGTGTCACGATTTTGCGACATGTTCCGTTTTCGCTAGTGCAAGCCAAGAAGAGGATAAGAAAGTGAGAAGTGTCACGATTTCATGACAAGAGCTTAGTCAAAGTCGTCAAAGGCTAAAGTGTCACGATATCATGACAAAAGCCAAAAGAAAGTGTATGGCTGCAAAGGTGTCGCGATATCGCGACATGTTGTAGTTTCATGGCAGAAGCTACAAAAAAGTTGTAGAAGCAGTGAAGCCGACAAAGTTAAATTTGGGCCGACGACGATTAGGGTTTGCAGCCGACGTAGTTTAGGGTTGTGCAGCCGACTAAGATCAAGGTTTTGATCTTGAAAGTATCAGTATATAAGGAGGGATGTTTGGAGAGTTAAAGTATCAATTTTGGTGTGCGTTCGAAGAGCGGCGTTCATAGACTATGCGAAGAGAAGAAGTTCGATCATCGAGAGCAGAGTGCATTCTGTCGAATCTTCCAAGTGAGAGAGATCGCAAGGAAGTAGAGTGCATGAAGACTATGTGGCTGTGATTACGCAGAGGTGCAAAGGTCAAAGTTTGATCAAGTGCAGCTGTGATTGCACAAAAAGAGCGAAGGACTGTGTTTTTGTGTAGACCAAAAAAAGAGGACAAAGACATTTGTGCCAGATCGAAGGACTGTGTTTGGTGCAGATCAGAGAAAGAGATCAAGGACATTTGTGCTAGACCGAAGGACTGTGTTTAGTGCAATTTTGAGGACCAGCTTTGGAGGTGATAGAGTTGAGGACAGAGGTCTCCAGCCAGAGCAGGGAAGACAGGTGTCTTCTGTGGATAGAGTTCCATTTGCTAAGGGCAGAGGAGGCAGAGGTCTTCTAGAGGATCACCAGCTAGAACAGAGCTAGGGGATTGGTGTCTCCTTTGGGTTGGTGCCCATAAACATTGTAATCGGGAAAGGTATTCCCAGATTTGATTTGATAAAATTTAGTGAAATATTTTATCCGTGGAGTAGCCCGCATTGGGTGAACCACGTAAATTGTTGTGTCTCTATTGTGGATGGTGTTTTGTGCATTGCTTTGATTACTGCTATTGATACTGCTTTCTATACACTACATAATATTGAATTGAAAGTTGATTTGAAGGAAAAAGTAAAAAGTGGTCTTATACTGTTCACCCCCCCTCTCAGTATAAGCTTGTGTTCTTCAATTGGTATCAGAGCGGGTGCCTTCAGAAAGTTTAACAACTTGAAGGAAAAGCTAGCAAAGAACACAATGGATTATTCAAGTGGCAATGCAGCACCTATTCTTGATGGATCAAATTTTGGTCTTTGGAGTGCAAGGATGAAGGTTTATCTAATGGCACTTGGGAATGAGGTTTGGGAAGTGATTGAAGATGGGTACACTATTCCTGAAAATGGTCCTTATACTAAAGAAGATAGGCTCCTACATCACAACAATTCAAAAGCAATGAATGCAATCCTAAAGGGTTTACAGAAGGCAGATCTTACCAAGGTGATTCACTGCAAGACAGCTAGTGAAATGTGGAAACAGCTACAGGTGGTTCACACAGGTGATGTAAATGTCCAAAAGGCCAAGTTGAGACACTTCAAAGGTATGTTTGAACAACTCAAGATGAATGATGATGAAAATATTAGTGACTACATGCTTCGTATGGATGAGGTTGTTAACTCCATGAAAGACTTAGGTCTTGAGCTTGCTGAAAATGATGTTTGTGATAAGATTTTAAGATCTCTTCCTAATAGATTTAGTGAAAATATTTCTGCTATTGAGGAAGCTAAAGATTTGGATAAGTTGAAAAAGGATGAGCTCCATAGTATACTTGTAGCATTTGAGTTGAGAACTCAAGTGAAGGTTGATGTCAAGAAAGAGGCAACTTTCAAGGCTACCAAGAAATCCAAGGGTAAACAACTTCAAGAGAGTGATGAGTCTTCTAGTGATGAAGAGGCATATTACAACAAGAAAGACAAGTTCTCTAGAAAGCACAAAAGCATGAAAAATATAAGATGTTTCAATTGTGGAAAGTTTGGTCATTATGCTACTGACTGTACTATTTCCAAGAATGAAAGTGATGAAGAGAAACAGGTTTCTAAGAGCAAGGATTCTGAAAAGTACAAGCATCACAGGAAGAACAAAGATGAGCACAACAATCACGAAAAGAGGTATTCTCACAAGCACAAGAAGAGTTTCTACCTAGACAAAGCAAGTAAGTGTTCTAGTAGTGATAGTGAAAGTTCTTCAAGTGATAGTGAAAATGAGATGTTCATATCAGAAAAAGAGGAAGAACCGAAACATAGATTCATTATCATGAAATGTTTTAGATGTGGAAATTTTGGTCACCTTGAGGATGATTGCACAAATAATGAATTGGTTACTAGTATGTATGAGGATGCTTCAGAAAACTATAAGGAAGATGCATGTATGGTTTTTGAAAAGGGTAGCACCTCTAGTGATAAGAAATATGGAAAAGACTCTGATGATTCAGAAAGCAAACAAATAAAGGATCTTGAAAGTGAACTTAGTAGTGCTCTTAGTGCTTTGAAAAAGGAAAGAAAGAAGAGTGCCAGACTCCAGGATAAGTTAGATGAATGTTGTATGGAAAGAGATGATCTTATAGAAAATCTTGATTTCTCTATAGCTAAGACTCAAGAACTCAAGGTTGAGTTAGAGTCCAAGGTTCTTAAATATAGTGAGTTGGAACAGAAAATGGCTTCTTTGGAAGTGGAAACTAAAGAGTACAAGGATAAGCTGTACAGGTTTCAAGATAGCTCCAAAAGGGTTAAGTCTCTCATCAAAGGTCAAAGAAAACCAACAGATAAAATAGGCCTTGGTTTTGTTGAGCCGCATAAGGAACAGGTTGGGGAATCTAGCAAGAGATTTCAAAAGGAAGAGAGTTCTGATGAAGAAAGTACTTCAGATCATGAGTCCATGAGTGATAGATGCGCAGAAATAGAAAACGAAATTTAGATTGAGAAGAAGTTTTCGGGACCCAAGAGGTCGAATAAAAGAAAATTTCACGATAGATGTTTTGTGTGTCACAGGTTTGGTCACATGGCTGTACATTGCATGGCTCAAGTGAAGAAAGTAAATGACAAATTCAGAAGTGCTAGTTTCTTTCGAGGGTATTGCTACTCTTGTCAACAGTTCGGGCACAAGGCAGTTTATTGCAAGGCAAATAACAGGAACAGGTTTGGTCAGAACTGGTGGATTCAAAAAGCAGGTATGCCTAAAAGAAATAACTTTGTTACTTGTTATAAGTGCAACAATGAAGGTCACACAACTAGACAGTGTAGAGCTGAACTTCCAAGGTACAGGAACAGAAACAATAGTATGAATAGGTCCAAGGATCAAGGCATGGATAAGAATAGTGACAGGAACAAGAACAAGAATATTGACAAAGAATTCAAAAGAAGGCCCAGCAAGGAAATTGTAGACGCTGATGATGATCAGTGCCTAATGGGAGTTTTACTCCCACCCCTATTTTAATCACCTCATCAGGAGGTGGGGGAGGGACTAAGCTAAGAGGCTCATTCTTAGTCCCAAGCCCCAAAGGTGACCCTTTGCCATTGATGACAAAGGGGGAGAGATATGAGTAAGGGGGAGAGCTTCAAGTGAAGAGAAGAGCTTCAAGTCAGGGGGAGCAAAACCTCAAAGGCAGATTCTCAGTGTTAGCACAACTGGTTTCAATTTTGGCTCTTGAGATGTGTTTTCGGTAAAGGTTTGCCATCAATGACAAAGGGGGGAGATTGTTGGCAATTTTGGGTACCTTGGGTACATTGCCTTTGCTCAAGTGTAGAAGTTGTCATTGATGTCAAGAAGCTCTTGAAGGAATTTGATTTAATGTCAGATTATTCAGAGCATGGACAGTGAGTTTCCAAGAAGATCATAGTAGCTCATTTGCAAAAGATCAAAGAAAAAGACAAGTTAGAAAAAGTATGCAGCAGGCTGGAAAAATTGTCACGATTTTGCGACATGTTAGAGGAGAGAGAAAGTGTTGGAAAAACTGTCATGATTTCGCGACATGTTAGAGGAGAGAGAAAGAGCTGGCAAAACTGTCGCGATTTCGTGACATGTTGGAAGAGAGAGAAGAAGCAGGGAAAACTGTCACGATTTCACATGTTGGCAAAGAAGGAGAGCAAGGTGGAAAGTGTCACGATTTCGCGACATGTCACATTTTTGCGACTTGAATAGAGCAGGAAGGCCGAGAAGGAAAAGTGTCACGATTTCATGACATATTGCAAGGAAGGTTGTACGGACGAAAAATTGTCACGATTTCGCGACATGTTGCAGGAGAGAGAGTCCGAAAGGAAAAGTGTCACGATTTCATGACATAATGCAGAAGAGAGAGTCCGAAAGAAAAAGTGTCATGATTTCACGACATAATGCAGAAGAGAGAGACCAAAAGAAAAAGTGTCACGATTTCACGACATGCTGTAAAAGACGAAGTGAGGACTGTCACGATTTCGCGACATGCTGTAGAACTCGAAGTGAGAACTGTCACGATTTCATGACATGCAACAAAGGGAAGAGTCTGAAATGAGAAGCGTCACGATTTCGTGACAGGCTACAAAGAAAGCATATGGAAGCTAAAAGTGTCACGATTTCATGACAAGATGAAGGAAAAGCGTATGGATGCAGAAAGTGTCATGATTTCACGATAGGCAGAAAAGATAGCAGACGACAGCAGAAGTGTCACGATTTCGCGATAGAAAATGAAAGCATGTCTTCCATAGGTGAAGTGTCACGATTTTGTGACAAAAGCAGAGAGGAAGGCTATGAAGACAAAAGCATCATGATTTCATGACATGTTCCAGGCGTAAGGCAGAGAAGAGCTTAAGGCAGCGAAAGTGTCATGATTTCGTGACATGTTCTAGTTTCGTGGGTGTAAGGCAGAGAGAAGCTCAAGGTAGCGAAAGTGTCGTGATTTCGTGACATGTTCCATTTTCGCTAGTGCAAGCCAAGAAGAGGATAAGAAAGCGAGAAGTGTCGCGATTTCGTGACAAGAGCTTAGTCAAAGTCGTCAAAGGCTAAAGTGTCGCGATATCACGACAAAAGCCAAAAGAAAGTGTACGGCTACAAAGGTGTCGCGATATCACGACATGTTGTAGTTTCGTGACAGAAGCTACAGAAAAGTTGCAGAAGCAGTGAAGCCGACAAAGTTAAATTTGGGCCGACGACAATTAGGGTTTGCAACCGACGTAGTTTAGGGTTGTGCAGCCGACTAAGATCAAGGTTTTGATCTTGAAAGTATCAGTATATAAGGAGGGATGTTTGGAGAGTTAAAGTATCGATTTTGGTGTGCGTTCGAAGAGCGGCGTTCGTAGACTGTGCGAAGAGAAGAAGTTCGATCACCGAGAGCAGAGTGCATTCTGTCGAATCTTCCAAGTGAGAGAGATCACAAGGAAGCAAAGTGCACGAAGACTATGCGGCTGTGATTGTGCAGAGGTGCAAAGGTCAAATTTTGATCAAGTGCAGCTGTGATTGCACAAAAAGAGTGAAGGACTGTGTTTTTGTGCAGACCAAAAAAAGAGGACAAAGACATTTGTGCCAGACCGAAGGACTGTGTTTGGTGCAGATCAAAGAAAGAGATCGAGGACATTTGTGCTAGACCGAAGGACTGTGTTTAGTGCAATTTCGAGGACCAGCTTTGGAGGTGATAGAGTTGAGGACAAAGGTCTCCAGCCAGAGTAGGGAAGATAGGTGTCTTCTGTGGATAGAGTTCCATTTGCTAAGGGCAGAGGAGGCAGAGGTCTTCTAGAGGATCACCAGCCAGAACAGAGCTAGGGGATTGGTGTCTCCTTTGGGTTGGTGCCCATAAACATTGTAATCGGGAAAGGTATTCCCAGATTTGATTTGATAAAATTTAGTGAAAGATTTTATCCGTGGAGTAGCCCGCATTGGGTGAACCACGTAAATTGTTGTGTCTCTATTGTGGATGGTGTTTTGTGCATTGCTTTGATTACTGCTATTGATACTGCTTTCTATACATTGCATAATATTGAATTGAAAGTTGATTTGAAGGAAAAAGTAAAAAGCGGTCTTATACTGTTCACCCCCCCTCTCAGTATAAGCTTGTGTTCTTCATAGACCACCTTGGAGCATTATAGGTTGACCAAAGGGATCATAGATCAACTTAGAGTATTTTAGGTTGGGCATGGGGGTCGTAGACCACCTTGGAGTGTTTTAGGGTGACCAAAGGGGTTGTAGACCACTTTAAAGCATTTTAGGGTGACCAAAGGGTTTGTAGACCGTCTTGGATCATTTTAGGTTGACCAAAGGGATTGTATACCATCTTGGAGTATTTTAGGTTAACCAATGGGGTCATAGATCACCTTGGAGCATTTAAGGTTGAACAAAGGGGTCATAGACCTCCTTGGATCATTTTAGGTTGACCAAAGGGGTCGTAGATCACCTTGGAGCATTTTACGATGACCAAAGGGGTTGTAGACCATCTTGGATTGTTTTAGGGTGACCAAAGAGATTGTAGACCACCTTGGAGCATTTTATGTTGACCAAAGGGGTCGTAGATCGCCTTAGAGTATTTTAGGTTGACCAAAGGGGTCATAGACCTCTTTGGAGCATTTTAGGTTGACCAAAGGGGTCATAGACCTCCTTGGAGCATTTTAGGTTTACCAAAGGGTGGGTAGACCATATTGGAGCATTTTAGGGTGACCAAATGGTTCATAGATTACCTTGGATAATTTTAGGGTGACCAAATGGTTCATAGATTGCCTTGGAGTGTTTTAGGGTGACCTAAGGGGTCGTAGACTGCCTTGGAGCATTTTAGGTTGACCAAAGGGGTTGTAGACCATCTTGGAGCATTTTAGGTTGACCAAAGGGGTCGTAGACCATATTAGAGTGTTTTAGGGTGACCAAGAGATCATAGACCACCTTGGAGCATTTTAGGTTGACAAAAGGGTCATAGACCACCTTGGAGAATTTTAGGTTGACTAAAGGGGTCGTAGACCACCATGGGACATTGTAGTTTGACCAAAGGGGTTTTAGACCACCTTGGAGTATTTTAGGTTGACAAAGGGTGTCATAGACTACCTTGGAACATTTTAGGGTGATCAAAGGGTTCGTAGACCACCTTGGAGAATTTTAGGGTGACCAAAGGGGTCATAGATCACCTTGGAGCATTTTAGGTTGACCAAAGAGGTTGTAGACCACCTTGGATAATTTTAGGTTGACCAAAGGGGTTGTAGACTACCTTGGAGTATTTTAGGGTGACCAAAGGGTTCATAGACCACCTTGGAGCATTTTAGGGTGATGAAAGGGTTCATAGACACCTTTGGAGCATTTTAATGCCTTTGGATGGACCCCCTGTCTATGGACCTCCTATCCACATATTTTGATATTATTGTTTCTTTGTTACAACATTGATCATTCCCACAAACCCATGGATAGGTAGCTTAGTGTGCACCTAATTAGGTTGTTCAACTCGATAAGCATGTGTTGTGTTTACTTCATGTGTAGACAAGCTATCCTGGAAGACTCCTTTTTGAAGTTCTTGCCTCTCAATCATATCCTAAACTATCTCTCTAAAGGGGTAACATGTCTCGATGTCATGAACCTTTTAATGATGGTAAACACAAAATGTGTTTTTCTTGTACGGCTTGGATTGATGCTTATTAGGCTTCAACGAATGAATATCAGGAAGCACAATTGCTTGTACCTCATACAATCAATTGAAGATCGATGCTAGGGGCTCTGACCAAGGAGTGACCGTGTGAGGTTGATGGAGTTGTTGCCTCTACCCCAAGTTCTATTGAGTCAAATTTAACTCAATGCTTGTGAGTCGACTCAAGATTTTTTGTAAATCATTGTGTTGTTGACTTACTTGTAACTCAAAATTGGCTAGCCTATCCAAAATTGTCTATGCAGTAAGATCTATGGAAATCATGTCGATGGATGTATGATTTCTTGTGGATGGACCATTGGATCTAGAGGAAATAGATTATCTCATGACTCATGGGGGTGGCGGAATGACCGACGGTGGTCTATGGGGTAGGTGATGAGCTTGCTCCTCTTTGGGTAGAAACTATCGCTAGATAAGGTGTTGTAATGGGAACATACACAGATAAAACTCTTCTTCATCATCCAATGGGATGACCTGCTCCTATTACTCATCTAAAATTTGGTAATTTATGGGTGCTATACCATAGTATAAATCATCATCTAATGTCCATTCATGAGGAGGACCTTGATCCTCTTCCTAACTATCATATGGAAGGGTATGCGAACATTCACCCACTTCCTAAGATTGGATAAAATCATGAGATAACCATTGATATGTCAAATTTATGGGAAAGTAATCTCCCAATGAGTAGACATGATTTGTATTAGCATAGGGATCGCATTCAAGCTCATCATTATAGTTCAAACCTAGGAATTCTAAACTCTCTATGAGGACATCTAAAGGTACCAACTTATTGTGTCCTAGACCAAATTTATCATATGGTAATTAATATTGTGGATGGCAAGGAACACGAGTACCTTGTTCATATAATCAGACCATAGCCATGCTAATAATATCGATGTAGATATCATAAGGCATAGTCAGGATTTGACATGTAGTTTATATCCTCAAAGAAAGGTTTCTCATATTCTTCTTGCTAAGGAAATGGTAATGTTCCATTCTCAATACCCCATATATGAAATTTGTTTGATTTGGTGGTGATATACCTATAGGCACAATGCTATCTATGGGGAGATGAGGTTATCCCATATCTTGCACCATCTCAACAGATGGAACTGTTGTAATTTTTCTCACTAGGTACTCTCCTAGACTTGTATTGGCCAAATGGATTGTAACCTGGGATGATGAAGGTGAAGGGGATGGAAGTGAGGTTTGATATGACTCAATGTGTACCTCATGAGATGGTTCCTCATTTTTTAGACTAGGAATATCTTCCATAGATATGGTGGAAATGATGGGAGGGATCTCATCAATTGGTCTTTCGACATTTTCCTCTGTAGAGGATTGGACATTGATGAAGGTTTTTATGACATTGCCAATGATGATGATGGTATGGAGGAAGACGATAATGGGGTAATGGAATGTGATGGTGATGGAAGTTGGACCTAAATGGATGTGTTTAGTTGGAAGTCCATATGAGTTGATGATAAGTTCAATTTGGGTATTTTCTACACCAAGTTGTAGTACTTAAAGGGCTCAAGATCTATAGAGACTATGTGTACCTGCCATTCATAAGTATACTTTAGACATTGGTGAGCAATGGATGGGACACACTACATAGCTCGAATGTAAGGTATACCCAATAATATGTTGTAGGCCATTGTACCCTCCAAAACATGATATAATGTCGATATAGTTTTGTATCCTACCTGAATGGGTAGGACTATAGTATCGACTGTGGAGCATATCATATCATTGAATGCTTGAAGGGTGTAGGTGGATGCAACAACATGAGATGATGGAAGTCCTAGGTGTTTGATAGCACTAGTGTTTATTATGTTACTTGACAAACCATTGTCAATTAAAATTCTCTTATATGGTGTCCCACTTACACATGCAATGATGTGTAGAGGAGGATCAAACGAATCACTTGCTATCTATTTGAGTTCATACTCATGGAATATGATCACTAGTTCCTTACACTATTGAATGTGCCCCAAAAAATCAATAAAGGAGTTAGAATCCTGGGGCTGCAGATCAATAGACTTAAGAATATCCATAATAGCTTCTCTATGAGGTGGAGATTATTGAACAAGCTAGTATATGGAAAGTCTAGTCGATATTGTTTGTAAGATTTGAGCCAACTTACTATTTATTGTTATTAATATGTAAGGTAGAAGGCTTTGAAATGGAGGTGGTGGAGGCTATGATGTTGATGGAATATCACTTGAAGCTACATGTGGTGCAACTTTACTTGGGTAGCGTCTATTACCGGTCATAATACTAACCATCCCGATGAACCCCTATAGAGAGGGTGCCATTTTGACCTCATTCATTTACTTTGTAGGAGTTGCCTCTACCTTGTGAGTGGATAATGGGTCTTTGAACATACCCATGTATTGATTGCTTGTGGTGAGAGGATTATCCACTTGAATATTGTTCCTCTCGATCATATCCTACACTAGGTTTTTGAAACCATAGCATGTAGGCAAGTCATGCCCATTCTGTTGATGATATCTATAAAATAGCTCTTCTCAACATTCCATAGGCTTTGGTTTACCTATACTCGGGTCTATAGGCTTAATTTTTGGTAAAGTAATAACTTTGGAAGCCCACAGATGATAGAATAGGGAGTCCATTGACTCAACGAAGGGCATATATTGTTTCCTAGGGTGATGTTGCTAATTTTACCTCTGATTCTCTTGGGTATTATTATTTTAACTCACAAGAGGAGGTTGGGCCTGATAATTTACCTTTTGATGAGGCATTGCTTGCGTAGGTCTAGGGTATTGATGGCTACTTGATTGACCATTATCAGCTTTTATGGCATCAGGTTTCCCTTAGGATTCTTGGTCCACTTCTTATGAGATTTTGAGATCTTCCCCTCTTGAATCTTTAATCTCTTATATGGTTCTAGCCTAGGCTAGAGCATCTTCAAGAGTGGGATACTGTTGGATTTGTAAAAATAATGATATTGATTTTAGAAAACTCTTTTAAACATCTGAGTCAACTCAGGAACTGGTAATAGGTAGGGTAGTTTAGCTATAAGCATTCTCCACCTATTACCATAGTCTATGATAGACTCATCTTCATATTGTTTCGACCTCGTAAGGTCGGTTAAGGTCACCTTTCTCTTGGTATTGAAGGTGAAACGTTCCAATAACGTGTTTGCACATTGTTCGAATGTATAGATGCTATGACTTAGAATTTTATTAAACCACTCAATGGCTAGGCCAGAGAGGGTAATCATAAATGTTCTCAGGAGTAGGGCATCATTCTCCTAGACGCTAAAGCACTGGTTCATGAACCTAGTGATGTGCTCTTGTGCATATTCATCCCCCTTAAATCTATCTAATTTTGGCATTTTAAAATGCTCATGGTATGTAGGGGAAGGTATAGATGGATGCAATGGTTGATTGCACAACTAGTGCAAGTTGGGATTTTGAAGCCTAGTCCCAGCTGTCTTACTCTCTATAGTTTACACGTGCTCAAGAAATGATTGATATGCATCAGAGGATTTAATATCCTCTTATTTATTTTGGACTTGCAAAGGGGGTGAGGAATATTAAGCATATGTTGAGGTGGTTTATTGTCATCAACCATACCTCCAAATGGTGCTTCTAGGTATTCATTGTCTTGTTCCAAATCGTCATAAGCCCAGTAAGGTGATTCTTGAATGGTCCTACAAGGAGTAACTAATGCTTGTTGAAGGCGATCTATGTTAGTCATAATAGGTAAGATTTGATCAGGCCTAGGAGGTCTAGATGGCAACATTTGGTTAGGCCTAGGAGACCTATTTTGATGAAAGTAGGTTGTCTCTTATGAGCCTCCTGTATATGCATGCTTGGGGTAGGAACCCCATTGCGCAATGTTTCTTGAATCTTTTGTTCAAGCCTTTTTATTTCTAACTACTATCGATGCTCTAAGATATCCAAGCATTGTTTATATGATCGAAGTTGATTAAAATTATATTTATGATCAACATACCTTTTGATTAGTTGGTTTATTTGTTCAGATATATTAGGTCTTTGTGCCCTAACACTATTGCCATGATACCTATCCTATTTAGGAGAATTTGTAAGGTCTACTATGACTTTCCCTCAATTGAGAGAAGTCACATTTACTTGAGGCTCACTCCTAAACATATGTTCTTGGTATTCTGTTGGCGTAGAGGCACATCATGCTTGCATGGAATGATGTAATGAAGGATAATCAGGATTATCCTTAGGTCTTCCTTCATAAATTAGGAAAGGTAAGGCGGAATTGGCTCACCCAATGCAATGAGTATCATACTCATCTTGGTAATTTTACTTTGGGAAAGGGTGATTTGAGAGCATAATATGACCATTTAGCCCCATCCTAGGTGTATAGTCTCGATCCTACACACAAGTGTGTGAGGTATTTCTCTATGTATAGGTGCCTCGTTGTGTGGTTGCATTTCTTGAAAGAAGACATTTGCATTGTCTATGCTTCGAAACCAAATTAGGACCACAACTTGTAGGGGTGTCCCTTGTAGGGGTCTCTTGAGGGCTAGGTTCCTTATCTAACCTTCTAGATCTTAGGAGAGTATGTGGCCTCCAAGGAGGTACAACCATGTCCTTGGGGTCAAATTGGAGATGATCCATGTCTCCTTGCCTACTACCCATAGCGCCAGACCTTAAGTGGGATTGACTACGGGTATATACCATCACTACTTTCTCTAAAATCCTACGTGATTATCTCCTTTACAATTTTTAATGATTCAAACACACAAAAATAGAAAACACACAAGAATACAAATGTTTATCTCTTTTAAATATTAATATGTGTTCCTAAACTATTTAGTGTATTTTTTATTTATTATTTTGTAAATAATCTCTTTCATGTGTTTGAATATTGTTGATGTAATTCTCAATTTTTCAAGGGATTTCACTTGTATACTCATAGCTCGAAAACCAACAATGAAATTCTAGTTACGTAAATCGACCAAAGTATGGAGATGAAATCCATACCCGATCAGAAAGCATAGGTCTTTCTAGTCCTCACCCAGTTCACCATGGTCAATGATATACCTCTCCGAAGAGATATATGTGCTTTATTCCATAAGCTATGACGGTTCTTGGAGTTTTTTTTAGCCAAAATAGGGTTCACAAGATTTTATCCAATGGGTGGAGATGAAACCCATCATCATTGAACTATATTAGTGGTTGGGGATGAATTCCAACTCACTAATGTTTAAAAGTGACATGGTGTGTGTGGTTCCTTTTAAAATTAATGAAAGTAAACAAAATAGCATTAAACGACTTTTCACTAAATGCATAAGGAGTGTTTTAATTTTAAAATTATATGCATAAACAAGTATGGAACCTACAAATATTTAACCTATATGAAAACCTAACCCTTAGGTAGGTCACACACAAGCAAACCACTCAAATGCATATCTAAGATTGTTATTTTTCCTATTTTTTGGATTTTCTACTTAGGAATTTAAGAAAAGGAAATCTAGCTTTCAATAACCTAATAAAATACATGAAAAACATCAATTTATCCTTTTCTAAACAACCTATATACAAATTGACTATTTAGGCACTTACCTTGCATGTTCTGGAAGTTGCTATTTCTAGAAATGTTTGTAGAAAATCCATAGTTTGTGGCCATCCCTAGGTTGAATGGCTATAAATTTGGGGACCCTCCCTAGGTGGAATGATTATTGTGGTCATCCCTATGAGTTCCAATTAGGAATTTATGGGCTATTTCAGGCCAAAACGATAAGAAACCGCAACATCTAAAGTGCAAAAACATGGTAAAAATTAGCAAAATTAAAAAGGGACAAGGGTCCCATAGTGATCACCACTGAAGAGCATGAAAAATGACTCATCTAACAAATAAATTTGAAATGCATCTAATGTATTAGTAAAGCATGGAAAAAATATGATAAAGTAACCAAATATGTGATAAATAAGTTAAGAAGAAGGAGGGTTTCTTCTTTTAATTTATTAATTTGTCAAATGAGAGGTTACATTACATACCCTTGAGGGCTTTTCAATTTGATACATTTCAAGTTACAAAGTTTGAGGGATAAAATCCCTCCATGAAATTATGTCGTGCTTCCAATGTTCCTATCGCAATCATGAATATAGAGCTATCTTTGGGCTATGTTTCTTTAGATCCTTAGCTCCTCCCTCATGCATGGCATATCTATTCCTACACACAAGAGATTGAAATATGTTAATAGCATATGTGTATTATGATAAAAACCATGAAAAGTATGTAGTATTGAATATAAAAAGTTTATGTGACCAATATAAACTACTCCAAATGACATGAAAACATAGTATGGTGTCGACTATATAATTTTGTAAAGATATGAGCAGAAATCAAAGTGAAATTATGAGCAAAACTTGTGGCCATCCCTAGGAGGGCCAACTAGGACTATAATCATAAAAACATTAATTGACATATCAAATCAACTCCAAATGCAACCAAAATTGAATATGAGGCTAATATAATGCTATTAAATTGATATAAGTAGAAATAAGATCAAAATTATGGACCAATTCATGACCATACTTGAGAGTTCCAACTAGGCCTACTAACCATCCCAGGGGGAACGACCACAAAACAGGGTGGTTTCTTCCATAAATTCCACTTGGATATGGTCTAGAATCCTCCTAGGGGTATTGTCATAAAATTTGGTAAATTAAATCTTAGGGATTGATAGGTTTTGGAATAGATGAACGTATTGTGGAATGCCTTGAAAATACCTTCGATTTATGAGGTTTTCAAGGTAAATACGTAGGAAAAAGGTGAGGGCAAATACTAGCAACACCTCATGGTCAATAATTGTAGAATTCTCTCCTTGAAAATGAGTGCAAGCACTCAAATTTATAGCCCAAGTGGGTAAAGGGGACAAAGGGGTAATTTTGGGCATGCAAGGCCAGTGCCACCACTTGGTAATGCCTTTGCCATGCATAGGGTAGAAGAGGCTTCCCATTTGGACCTCCAATTTGCAGTACCTAATGGCCATGACAGCCTCCCAATATATCATGAGTGATTGGATGGGATAAATGGTAGAAATTTATTACCATTTATCTCATCCTTTAACTTGTGTGGGGCCTGGACCATGGTCGTCTCACCCAAGTATGGTAGCTTATGGCCATCCCTGGGTGGGATGATCATGAACTGTGATCGTCTTGGTGTGGTATGATCATGGATACATGGCCTAAAACCTTCCAAAAGTGGGGTAAAACTTCCCAAAAGTGGTTGGAACCCCTAATAACCCTTGAGGGTTGGCTAATGGGGCCATATGATGTCAATAAGAGTGGCACCTTGGTAGTCTTATCCGATTTACATGATTTTAGTGTCTATAGTAAAGAGTTGTCATCAGGTCAACTTTGAACAAAAGTGAGTTAAAGCTTATTTGATGCATGACATCAAGACTTAGTGCAGATAATTTTATTTAGCATGTGATTCAGCCACCTATCCTACATGTTTTGGTCTATGTGCCAAATATACATCCTTTATTCATAGAGTTCTTATACATATGAGCATCATTGCCTTGGGATCCAACATAGAATATTTCTTAGTTGTGTAGAATTTTTTGCTAGTTGTCTTGGATTCTTTAGTTGTGTTTGTTGGAACATGTGACTTTTCATGCCTCAATATTGATTATAGTTGACCTCTAGATTTTGTATATTTTCCATGTTTGATAAAACTATCATTTTAAAATTAGCCATGGAAAACTTGTTCTACATCAGCTTTGCCTTGCCCCCTAGCCAATATTTTATCTCCATGTGTAGATATTCCAAAATATTTTGCTCCTCATACCTCTCCATGTGATAAGGGTTGAGATTTTCACTATGAATCTAGACTTTTTTGTACATAAGGGATAATAATATGAGTATGACCTGGTTCCAAGTATCCCTCAAACTGATCCAAGAATTCCTTTGACAAATATATCCCAAATAATGGTAGCAAATCAACCACTATTACATATTAAATTATTGCTAGGTCCAAACATTTATGTAGAAATATTGGAACACTTTTTACTACACTCGTTGTTGGGACTATTTTTTGTTGAAATATAACATACCAAAATCAACCTCAACATATTTCAAATTCATTGCATCATAGACCACATAAGGCATCACTACAAAACCAACTCTCGGGTCTAATATAAAATTTTGTTATACCCAAAATTTCACACCTAAGGATAAATAAAAGGATTGATTTAGTCTTATCCATGTTGAGGGATGGTCAACTATGTACCATCTTGAAACTTGGGAAGGTTATTTTGCTAGTTGTCAAGCTCTTCAAAGTTATTTCAACCAAATACACATGTCTAGGAACTACAAAAGTATCTTTTAATTTCTTTATTTATTTCATAATGTTGTTTTTAGGCTCATCCAATAGTACAATATCCCTTTGAGAATATTGTTTGAATTGTTTTTTATATCATTCAATTGCCTCTTCCCTTTGTTTCATTTTTATAATCAAGTAGTATATCTTTCGGTAGGTATGCATCCTCTATTGATAAATTTAGGATATTTTTGGGTTGACTTACTTTACAAATAATTTTTACTTCTACCTCTTGTGTCACTCCCTTTGTAGGTAAATTTATGATTCCCACCCTTCCATCTCAATCTGTACCCTAATTTGCTTTATTTTTTGCTTCATAATTCTTAGGTTTCCAGTATTTAGGGTATATGATGGCATGGAAGCATGCTTGGATCCTACTATTGGATTGACCAAAGTAGATGTGAAGGGTTCCTTAGCTATAAAATATTAATTTGGATCCATCACTTAGGCCACTAACTGTTAGGCTTTAAAGACTACGATTTGTTGAAAATGAGATTGATATTCTCAGTAGGAATTACCATTGTAATGACTATAAAATGGTGGATATTTGTGTCTGTATAGAGTGGTGAATGCTTTCTATTCTGCTATTTCAGCTATAGAAAAATATTTTCCATCAACCTCACTAATCAACATAATTTTATCTTCTAAGGAAAAAGATTCTCCTTGAAGGTATTATTCAAATCCTACCTTAATTTTCTACTGCTTCACAATTATGAGCTAATTTGTCAAGTGTTGAATCACAAATTTTAGCTCTTGTATCTTATGAGATTCTATGGTGTGCATGGTTGCTTTAGTTCTTGTCAAGAAATGAGATGAAGGATATAATCTAGACCATGTGTCTAGTGAAGGGAAATGTAGTACTGGAAAGAAATATTGTGGGTTTTATTGATAAATATAAGGTATATCTAGCATGATTATTCTAAGAGGGAGCTTTTTGACTGAGATTAACACATTTTTCACTATGGTTGCAACCTAAAATATATGTGGTAACCTTTTATCATTTGATTGTCTAATTTGAAGGCTTAAGTTTGGGGTGAATGCACGAAGATAATAAATATAGTCTTGGGCATTTGAGCCTTATTTCTTAAGGGATTCTTCTCTAGGTTCTCTTAAACCAAATATTGAAATAAGTGATACTCTCTTGAGGCTTCCTATGAATAAAGAAAAACTAAGTGAACAATAATAAAGGATCTCCTAGGTCATCAAATCCTAATATGAGGGGTTCAACTAGGCTAACCCAAGTTCTAATGTTGTTGTCTTTTAGTGACCGAAACTATGTCAACACATTTTACTTAAAAGAGAGTGCAAGAAGCCTCACCATTACATTTTAGCTAAAGGAAGGATTCTTTTCTTCTTTATGGCTTCCATAGTATTTTGTGCTATTTGCCTCGGAAGCCACCACACATTACTCTATGTAATCTAGACCTATAACCACCATGCCACATTCATTAAGCTTAGGTTATATACTTTAAACATTCCAGATACTTCATGAAAGACAATCTAACTAACAATCAAATTATGCAAAATTTTCTTTAACAGAATTCACCATTCATAAAGCATAAAAAAAAATGCATTAAAGTATACAATTCATACATAATAACTTAAAAATGCTAATACCAATGGAGACCAAACAACTTTCACTTTGATTGATTGCAAAGCAGAGTATACAGTATATGACAAGCAAATGCTAAAGATCCAAACCTTGTGTTGAAGAGCTCTCAAATATTTATAAAATTATATTGTTTTTTATGTTATTCTCCATCATGAAAGTGGGGGCCTTATGCTAGACTAATAAGGATAGGCATGATCTGACTTGCACGTTGGAAGAGTGTGTCTATCATGTTATTTCTTAGGCTAGCTAAACTATATTGATTTTTATGAACATGTGGTCATTCCTAATATTTTATTGGAATGGCATTCATGCATCCTTCAAAATATAAGTGTTTTTTGTGGTTGCAATGATTTTCCACAATTAGTTATTAGCTCAACTTGACCATTTTGATTTGGATGACTGTGTAAGACGTGTGGATCTTGCTAGAAGAGACATGTTTAGGAGTCTGATTGTTCATCGTTAGGGTTGGAGATGTTACCAAGATATTGGATTCTAGTTCGAGGTTTCTTAGAGTGTTACTAACATCATCTTTAGAGAATCCCAAGATTATATTATTCAAGTTTTGTGTTATCTTTCGGGCTTGGTTGATGTTTGGTGTGTCATCAATATTTGTAGATATCAGATCTAAGTTGTCGAGATTGTTATAATAGTAAAGATAATAAAATTAAAAAATATAATAATAATAATTAAAAAACATATAAATTAATTAAAATATAATAAAATATTTATTTTATACTTTATTGAATTATACAAATGATAAAAAGAATCCCCTTCCTTTATTCAAGGTTTGGATCTTCTTAGGAAGGTCCAAGGTTCAAACTGTAATGTGTATAGTTGTGTGTTAATCCCATATTGATAAGTGTAGATATCAACCTTACAAGGGTCATGGCTATAAGGGGACTACTCAACCCTATACTATGGTTGTAAGAGTTTATAACACCATGAATCCAAAAAATAAATAAAAAGTTACCTTTAACCTATAATACTGATATAAAAGTTAGATTCCAATAAAAGGGAAACTAATATAAAATTTAAGTGAGAGGAAAAATAAAAATATGAAATATTAATTATTTAATATAACTTTTTCATTAGTACAATTTATACAGACAATTTTAAAAAATGTAATTAACTATGAGGTTTTGTAAGAATGTTGGGAAGAAGTTTGTTTGGCTAGAATCGTGGAGTGCATGCAACAAAGCTAGTATTTGCAAAGTGAAGCACATAGAAGAAAAAAATACAAGTGATAATTTCTATAAAAATATTTTATTTGCTGGAGGAGGAACGAATTTGGGGGAAGATGAAAAACCCTAGCATTGATCAATTTTTCTAGGAGAGATCATGAGTATCAGTTTAGGTACTTGTTTAGCTTTAGATTTGAAAATATTTCATTGGCTAGGGCTTTAAAAATAGGGACCTATTATTTGGAAAGTGATTTATGGTAGTCTATTGATTGCAATGACGACTGCAACCTCACATTTCAAACAATTAGACAATGAGGCCTTCTCCATGTTTTTACAATATTTTTCCTTTGATAAGAAGAAATTGGATCATATGTGTCAAGTGCTTAAAGAGAGGAAAGCACCCCATCCAAAACCATTTGCTCGCTCTAACAATGGTACCTTTTTTCCCAAGTTAGATGATTCTCCTATGATTGAGGTTTCTTCAGCTCTCATCCAATTACCTTTGCTCATGCTTTCCATCCAAGACATGCATGCAATTTTGTGGGAATATGGCCTAGTCCAATCACAATATAGAAATGAATTAACACACATTGTAGGGGTAAAGTCTCATCTTATGAATTCATGATGACAGGTATAAGATACTTTGTCATTACATTTACCTTTATGGAGGATAAAAGCACTATATTTCATAGATTTCCTTGGTTTATGGGATCTAATACACTCTACATACCCTTGTGGAGCATGGAATTTGATACTCAAGAAGAGGATCTTGAAGAATTTTTTATCTGGGTGAGGTTGCCATTTTTTCCATTGCACCTATGGAATAAAACTTCAATGGAATTAATAGGGAATGTTATTGGAACACTCATTGATTGGGCTCCTCCAAAGGTTAGTAATGCTATATGCACACACATCTATGTGCAAGTCAATATAATAAAGGGTGTGCTCAAGCTTATGGGAATAAAGGTATTTGATTGGGTACATAACCAACCCCTGGACTACAAGCATATACCATTCAAGTGTATAACCTACCATGATCATGGGCATTTCTTGTGAAATTTCCCAATTAAAAAAGCACAAGAAACAAAAAAGGAAGAACTAGGATTCTAGGAAGTTAAAAGTAGACCACGCAGATCAAGAAGCAAGAATTGACAACCTCAACCACAGGATCAAAAAATATTCTAGCACAAAAATAAATTTGTAAGTATTAATGAAGGATAAAAGGAAATCATCTCTCTAGATGTAATGGCTCTTAAATGTAAAGAGAATATACCTAAAACTAAAGCTAAAAACTCACCATAGATCTTAGGAGATACACCAGTGAACACAATAGCTAGAGAAGAAACTGATGAGAACTCAGAGGAAGAGGTGTAAGAAACACAAGTGGAGGAAATAGTGATTTTCGAGGGCTTGCCAACCACATGATTTGTAGCTAAGGGAAGAAAATTGAACCAACAACTGAGAAATGAGTGAGCACAAAAATACTTGTAATCCAAAACCCATATCAAAATTGAGGAGAGCTTCATAAAAAATAAGAAGCAATCCAAAAAATTAATATTATATCATGGAACTGTAGGTACCCCATGAGATCCTACTCAAATACATGATCAACTTGGAAACAACATCTACCAACATGGTAGAGGCTATTGCATTTGAAACTAGCTTAAAATTGGTGGCACAACAAAGAATCACTTAGGTCACAATTTATGGTGATTCTAAACTGATAATAACAACTCTTGCCAAAAATAAATATTTTAGATCTTTACAATTGAAGATTATTAAAGAAAGGATTAGACAACTAGGTAGGATAATTGGTAAAATATCATATCAACATGTAAGGAAAAAATTCAACAAAGAGGCTGACACACTAATGAATCAGGCAATCAATATAATCCTTGGTTAAATTTTTCTCAATGTAATACTACATTCACTTAATGTACAGTCACAATAAACAAGTACAAAATATGGTAGACATAGGGGGTCTCCCCTCATCTGTATTGGGTGTCTTCTTCGTAGTAAAATAAGTAATTTACAACTGAATGGGGCTATGGACTATCCATAATTGATTACTGATTGAATGAATAAATGAATTAGGAAGGGCTCCAACAACTAAGGAACATCACCTGCCTCAATGGCTCTTCTGATTGCTTGTGCTTCTTTTTGATCTACGCATTTCTTCTTATCATTGCATTATAATCAACCTCACCTTGAACTTGAGGCAATGAGGATATTTGAAGGACCACAAAAGAGGTAGTTGCAACAAATGAGAACTTTACCATAAAATTGTGAATATGATTCACCTTGATATTCTGATCTCTGAGACCCTCTATCAAACCCACTCTCATTGCTATTGTCGCCACCACAACCCTCTTTGAACTCATATTTTTCTTTTATTTCAAATAAAATATGATCTATGGCATTGATATGTGAGTGACTTGTGGGAGAGAGAGAGAATAATATAGAGGTGTATTTGTAGGTAAAACCAGAGGAAGTGAATACAAATAGCGATAACACCAAGAGTAAATTAATAGTGGGAATGAATTCCTCCTATGCACGCAGTACCCACAAAGAGTGATAGTATTTATTTTAGATTGTGCGGAGATAAAATATTTTCATGTTCTTGTTCCTCATTAGTTACAAAAACTTTAATTTCAACATAAAACTTTAGCATTTGATAGTGGAAATATTTTTTAGTTTTTATATGACTAGTCATAGCATTTGTAGGCTCATTAAATTAAATAATTTGATGGTCGACATGCTTATTATTGTCAGTTGATGTTTAATTTTGAATACCCTTAAGGGCTAGGCGGATTGGTAAATGCAAGTGTGGTTGGGCACTTACCAAGAAGAGACCTAGGTTCAAACCTTGGGGGAAGCCAACCTTTTGCAAAGGTAGTAGTTTGCTCTGAATCATCTGAGTGTATGTTAGATCGACGATGATGGTACATACCTTGAGTAACCAGTGGTCCCCATCTCAATCCGAGTCAAAAATAATGAGACTAATAGATTTTTTGGGAGTAGTCCTTGTGGTTTGAACCTTGCGCTAGCCAATTACTATGGTCAATTACTAAAAATAGTGGTTGTAACCAACTCTCGTATATAATCAAAATAATATATTTCATTTTGAAAAAATCATTATGATTATGAATTTAGTTTATTTTTTGTTTATTTATTTTTTGAATTAGTTTCTTTTTTATTTTAATTGATTATATAAAATTGAAACACTTCTTTTTATCAGGTATTATTATCATTTGGTCATTAATGCATGTATCTTTTTTGCAAATATTTAAATTGAAATAATGTTTATAGTATTAAATCATAACTATATAGTAGTATTATAACAATTTAGTAATTATACATCTATCCTTTGGCAAGATTCGGACTTGAGTTTCCTCCTTGGAAGTTGAGGAATATAATGAGTTGAGCTAATGACATTTGATTTTCTAAATTGATTAATGGAATTGAAATCTTATTACATCATGATCCATTATTGAATTACATCATCTTGGTAATCATGAGTCTCTGTGGTTTGAACCCTACACTTCATAGTCGGTAAAAATAGTGTGGATGTAACCAAATCAGTATAACTTGCCAAGGTTTTCCACCAAAATCAAAAACATTTAACCATTTGAGCTCATGCCATTGTGTAATGTCTTTGTCTTTATGGTATATTTATCTTTGATGATCATCTTGTACTCTTGATTACATTATATATATATATATATATATATATATATATATATATATATATATATAGATATGTACAAATTTAAAATGAATGATATGTTGTAAACTAGGAGGGATCATGATTGTGTTCAATAATTAGAACATATTTATGCTTAAGGTTTAAAGATAGTATATTTTTTTTTTATTGTGGTTAGTGGGAGAAACCCCTACAACCAACGCACAGGGTTGAGTAGTCTCCTCCCAACCATGACCTCTCATAAAGCTGAGAGTTATGCTTATCAATAGGAAATTTAACACACAACCACCACACACCCATCCCCCTCACACACTCGCCCACGCCGTAGTTTGAATATAGTATAAAAAATATGATTCTCCTTGTTAAATCAGATTAAAATATTTTTATGTGAATTTTATGGTAATTTTGTATTATGGATTTTCTTTTTTATTTTGTTAGTGTGAGAAAATCATACGACCAATGCATAGGGTTAGGCAGGCTCCCCCCAACCATGACCCCTCCTAAAGCATAGCTCTATCAATAGGGAATTTAACACTCTTATTTTTATTTTTATTTTTTTAACTCAACTATGTGATAAGTTTTGAATCAATAAAATTTTAATTTTTTTTTTTATAATAATTTTTTTTGTTAAAGCAAACATGGATTCCATATAGATCCCATATCAAAATGATAAAAATCATTACACAGATTTAGGCATAAAAATCAAAGTCCATAAAAAAAGCATCATGCACTACTAGCACACCACATAAAACAAACTTGCCATGAGAAAATAAAATATTAAGCCACAAGGGTACCATAACCATGAGTTTTTTATAACATAATTAATTGCAAAAATTTATATACTAGGGATGTGGCTCAAGTATGAGCTTCTAGTTAAATATAAATGGGTAGGAAAATCTACTTTAAGTTGAAAATTTTGTTAGCAAAGAAATTACGTTTGAAATGAATAAGGACCACTTCACCATTTTAACCATCTAGAATTATCCAAATGGGAAAGAAGCCTCAAATGATTCACTAGTTCCTTGAATACGTTCACTATGACCTATGAGTCACCTTCCATAGTAAGATTATTGAAGCATTCTTCTTTAACTATTTGGATCCTTAAAATAAGACTAAGTGCCTCAACATAATTCTATGTTAATAGAGGAATGCTCAAGGTAAACATAGAGAGCACTCTTACCTCATGGTTTCTAAACACTCCCTCACACCGTATAAGGCCTAGGTTTATAACCATCATATTATGCTCCTCCTCTTTTGGAATTATAATATTTTATAGTAGTTTCCAAAAATGAATAGAATGAAACATTACCCAGTATAACTTGAAAAGAAATACAAAGAACAAAGAATGAAAAACATAAATTTTATTGGGGGTGTCCATGGACACCAAATGTAAATGGAAATGAAATTACACTCCAACTAATAAGCAAAAAGGTTGGTATGAAAGGGTATTTATAACCAAATACATGTCTTTAGTTCAAGGTTGTGAGACTAAACTTTAGGAATAAATCATTACAAAAATTTACAAAAGCACATTTTTCAAGGTTTACATGGGCCCAAAGGTAAAATATGGTCAATACAGGTATAAAGGTTAGTCATGGCCTCAATAAAATATTAACCACCACATATTCCAACATCCCTCCTTAATATGAATAGGGGACATGGAGAGAGACCCTTATTTGTCTTCCCCTCTTAAGGGACACTTTCCAACACCGTGAAACTTCTACATGCACACAAAAGTGACCTTACACATGACCTTGTTTAGAATATTCATTGCCTACTATGATGAAGGCATAAAAATTGGATCAAGCATCCCACATTCTTGAAGCCATCTCATAAATTGCATCCGTATCTCTATGTGCTTTGTATGCTAATGAAACACTAAATTATAGACAAGTGGGATGATGCTCTTATTATCAAATCAAAGAGTGACTAGAAAACTATGAGGAATACTATTCTACTTTCAAATCATGAGCATCCACCTAATATGCTTACCTACCTCATTGGTAGCACAATATTTGATCTCCATAGAAGATTGAGAAATAGTAAATTGGCATTTAGAACACCAAAAAACCGATCGGATTCCATATAGAATACCAATTCTATGGTGGACCATTGCTCATCCAAGATACTAGCCTTATCAACATCTAAAAATCCTATCAAAATTGAAGGGGAGCTAATAGAGTAGTGAATATCCATTTCATAGGTCCCTCAGATGCATCTAAGAATCCTCTATGTTGTTGTTTAGTGACTCTCCTAGGGTGATTGCATATATCTAGAATAATAATTTATAGCTAAGGCTATATCAAGTTTAGTATGAGTAAGGTAGATAAGTCATCCCACAAGAGACTGATACAATGTAGCATCCATTGAAGGAGTGGTACAATCATCTTGAAGCTTCATGTCTAAGGCAAAAGGACTTTGATAAGACTTGCAATCCACCATACTAAAATGCTAAATAAGATCCAAAGCATACATAAATTGGAAAATAATAATGCTAAAATCTATCTAATCAATATGAATCCCCAAAAAATATTGTAGAAGTCCCAAATTTGTTATTTCAAAAGTGGAATAAAACTATGACTTCAAATCTTGGATTAGAGTAAAAGAGATTCCAGTGATGAGAAGATCATTAATATATAATAAAATCACCAAAGTTTCCCCATCCTGATATTTTATGGAAATGTCATGTTTAGCCTCACATATCTCAACTTATTCACTCCTCTATGATTGAATCCATACACAATTTGAAAAGGGCTTTTGGTTGTACTTATATTAATTGAGATCTCATATGCAAATTCAGCTTGTGCTAAGGTAGTATCCCATAGATTCGATTTCTTTCCAACCAAGCATCTCAAAAAATTCCCAAGGCTTCTATTGACAATCTCTGTTTACCCATTGGTTTATGGATGATAAGTTGAACTAAAACCTGACTTAGTATCCACTTTATTCCACAAATTTCACAAAAAATGGCCCACAAATCTAGTGTCTCTAATTGATATAATACTATTTTTCAACCCATGCAGTCTCATCACTTCTTTGAAGAATAATGTAGCAATATGAGTAGCATTATTTGTCTTGCTACAAGATATTAAATGTGCCATCTTTGAAAATATGTCAACAAAAAAAACAAAAATATAGTCTTAACCCTTTGTGTCCTTTATCAATCCAAGAATAAATTCCATGATCACATCTTTCCAAGGCCTTTCTAATACAAGTAATAACTGATACAAACCAATGTTCTGACTCCTTCCTTTGACACGTTGATCACTCTAAAAATTTGTAAAAATTTCTTCACATCCACACCCATTCTTGGCCAATAGTAACTCACAAAAAGCTATTCCAATATCTTATCCACTCCAAAGTGTTAAGATAGACCTCCATTATTATTTTATCTTATCAAAATTTCCCTCATAGAACCATGCAATATACACAATTGTTGCCTCTTAAACAATAATCCTTCTTGCATGAAATAGTCCAACCATGAAGTCTTATATTTCTCGGTTGGGTCATTACAAGAATACAAAGCCTCCTTAAACTCCACATAATTTGTGTATAGCTCTCTCATGGGATCAAAACTAGCAACCTCTATTCTCATATCATGTAACAATAAATATCTTTTACTCAATGCATCGACTACCCGATTTGTGCTACCACTTCTATGATTCAAAACAAATGAATAACCTTGAAGAAATTTTACCCACTTCATGTGACCTTGATTTAATTTACCTTGGCTATTAATTAATTAAATAGCATGATGATACATGAATAAAACAAACTCCTTCAATAGAAAATAATGCCTCCACTTCTTAAGGGATTGAAAAATGGCATAAAACTCTTGATCACAGATCGAATATTTACTCTTTGCTTTACTTAAATTCTCACTAAAATAAGCAATTTGATTTCCCTCTTGGCTCAAAAAACCACCTATAGTTTTCTCACTTAAATCACAATCCACTTGGAAAACCTTGTTGAAATTTTACGAAGCTAGAACTAACTACTATGTTACCTTATAGTTCATGATTTTAAAATCCTTTTCTGCTAAAAAAATCCATTTCAACTCACACCTCCACCCTTCATTATTTTTATGATTTGTGCACAAATCCAACTAGATTTTCTGATGTAAAAAATTTTCAAACCATGGAACCTTCTTGCCTCAAACATACTTCTTAATTATGGCCAATCCATAATAGCTTTAACCTTTTTGGAATCCATAATGGCCAATCCATAAGGCTTCTTGTGAAATAACAAAGCCCAAGTATACAAACTCTTTCTTCATAAAGCTACATTTCTTCAAGTTGATCAATAAATATTTTTCTTTCAACCATTGCAAAACCAATCTCAAATGCACCAAATGATATTCTTTACATTTTCTAAATATCAAAATATCATACAAATAAACAACAAAGAAATTACCAAAAAAATGTTTCAACACTTCATTCATCAACTGCACGAAAATACTTGGTGCATTGGTCAATCCAAATAGCATGACCACCACTCATACAATTGATCATTTATCTTGAATGTGGTCTTCTACCCATCCCCTTATTTAATCTAGGTTTGATGATAGTGTTTCTTCAAATCTATCTTTGTTAAGTACTTAGACCCACTCAAGAAATCCATCAAAGCATCCATGCATAGTTACGTAAACTTGTACTTTATGGTTAACTTATTAATTTCTTGAGAATCCATGCACATATGCTCTTCTTAGGTGCTAGTAAAACCAGTATTTTACATGGGCTTAAGATCTCTAATCAACTTGTCAAATAACTCCTAGATTTGTCTCTTCATTTTATCATTCTCCATATGTCATTTTATAAGTTGCCTTATTTGGTAAGATCAATTTTGGAATGAGATCTATGCGATGGCTAATGCTCCTCATAGTTGGCAACCCATATAACAACCCTTCTTAAATAATATTCACATATTTCCCTAATAATTCCTTCACTTCATATAGAATTTTAACCATCTTGTTTGCTGTCCCATCTTTCATGGATTTAGCAATGAAAGCCAAATATACTTTCTTCTTCATCATCCCCTTTAATATTTTTTTTTTCGCAATAAAACATATTTTAGGACTTCTATCAACTTCTTCTCATTTATCTCTCAATGGACTTAATGTGTAGCTCTTGCCATACTTCACAATAGTGTAGTTGTTCACCCCACCATCATGCACTATATTTCTATCTAATTGTCATGGCCTTCCCAAAAAACATGATAATCATCCATACACATAATATCACATAGTATCTCATTTTTATAAGAACCAATTTAAATGTTCACCATATATTGTTCACTTACCAAAATTTGATGTCCCTTTTGTAACCATGAGGTCTTGTATGAATTTAAGTGTTCAATCCTCTTCAATACAAAATTGTTACCATCTCTGTAAACACTAAGTTATCCATGCTTCCATTGTCCACAATAACTTTGCAACACTACCTCTTGATTTACATATTATTCTAAAATACTTCTTCTTTATACTAGTTCATGCTCCTCTTTGAATGGTTTCAACAACACTCTCTTCATCATGAGATATTATCTTTGTTTTGGTTTCTCCATGCATTTTGGTGAGGCAATAATTTCTTCATTTTCTTATGCAATATGATTCATGGCTTCCTTCCTTTACTATTGCCTTGTTGTACTATTGGATATTCAAATACCTGATGACTGGCTTCTCCACATCTAAAGCAATTTTTAGGTAACCCTCCACTCCTTCCTCTACCATAACCACCTCTTTATCTTGAGAAAACTCCACTTTGTCTTGTTTTTTAGGTGAAATTACTTTGAGAAGTACTAGCTTCTCCCTATTACCTTTGTTGCCCTCTTCCACTTTTGGCTTGTCCTCTTCCTTTAGAGAACCATCCTATTCCTTTGGAGTTATTTTTTGTCTTCAATACAACTTCTCCTTCACTTTCAAGATGAATTGATATGCCCCTTCCATGGACCTTAACTTGATTAAACTCATTTATATAATTTAGAGATATTTTATCGTTATAAACACCCACACCACTCTATCTATTGTATTATAGTGTTGTAATTTTTATATATGAACAATATATTGATTTCGTGTCTCTTTTATTTCATTATATTATGCTTTCTATGTAGAATTTAAATGAACGAATTACCTCTGAATTTTTTTTTTTGAAAAAAATAAGTGTAAATTTTAAAAGATAAGTGTAAATTTCAATACAACAATGGGAAAGGGTCTTAATCCTCTTCCCCAAACCAAGATCCACACTTTCCAATATTCCAATGCAACCAAGACACTTAATTATTCCTACATAGACACAAAGCACTTAGTGTTCGCATGTCTCTTCATGCAAGTTATAAAATGTCGAGTCATACAAAGCAATTACTAAAATATGGATTTATGCATAGGTTATATAATAGCAACATTGGAAATAAGGTTATTTAATCTTATCGTTTTAAATTTTTTTAGCTGGAGATACTTTAAACCCCACCCATTTTTACCATTTGTGCTTCAATTGAAAATTTGTAAGACTGTATTTGCTCAATATACAATCACAGTATACAAGTACTAAGTAGGGCAAACATAGGTTTTCTCCCTTCATCTGTATTAGGTGCCTCCTCTGTATCCAAATAAGTAATTTACATAAAATTCTAAATAATACAATTTTGTCTTTCATTGACCCCCCTCCTCTAGTCTACATCATAATGGTATCAAAGATGGTGACGATTTTGTGTGAGCATTGAGAATTTTTGTGCCATAAATTTCCATGCTAAAAACTTTTTTAATTTTGTTCCAGAACAAGTTGGTGTTTGAGATAATTTTTAGCAAAGAAGTTTTCAAATTTGAAGAGGAGATTTTTTGGGAATTTTTCAAAACTACATTTTTATTTTGAAGAAATTTATTTTGGAAATGAATTGTTTTTTCTCTATGCCTCTCTTCAATAGGAAACCATTTTATCTTATTGAGCCATCGATAGATATTAAGATTAATTATTTGGTATTTCAAATTTGATATATGAAGGAAATATTCAAAGATTATAAAGAATATTTGAAGCATATAAATCACTACCACTAGAAAGTAAGGATCTACAAAGTTACGGGGAAGATGAATCTGACTTACGAGGAGGCTTTTATATCAGAACGTTGTGTACCAGAGAAGATTAAGAAATTTCCAAATGAGTTGATTGGACAAGTTGAGGTGTCTTGGTTGGCATATTTTTTTTAATTTTATGGACATAGTATCAATAGTAATAGGAAAGCTTAAATTATACAATTTGTGTAATATTTTAAGATAAAAAATTGTACAATACGAGAAAAATGGAATATAGTTGTTTCATTCTAAGATGTTAAAATGTAATAATGGTTGTTGTGTTTTTTGTTTTTTTTCTAAGATGTTACATTGAGTTTTTATATACTACCCATTTTTTTAGCATTATATTTTCCTATTAGAAAGTCTAATTTGAGGAAGATAAGTGGGGTAAGAGGGATCTAAGATGTTAAAATGTAATAATGGTTTTCATGTTTATTGTTTGTTGTCTTAGATGTTATGTGGAGTTTTTATATACTACCCATTTTTTTTAGCATTATATTTTCATGTTAAAAAGTCTAATTTGAGAAAGATAAGTGAGGTAAGAGGGAATCACAAAGAAAATGTTTTGACAAGGGCTTGGAGTAATTTTTGAATAGGATGACTCCAACAAAGAGAAGAGGAGGTACATGAAGAAGAGGTGGTCTTTAATTAGACCCCCTCCTCTAGTGTTCATAACTAGCACACCACATAAAGAAACTTTCCATGAGAAAATAAAAACATTGAGACACAAGGGTACCAAAACCATGAGAATTCTATAACATCATTAGTTGCTAAAATTTATATACAAGGGATGTGGCTCAAGTATGAGATTCTATTTAAATATAAATGGGTAGGAAATCCTACTCTAAAGTTGATCATTTTGTTAGAAAATAAATTATATTTAAAATTATTAAGGACTAATTCACCAATTTTAACCATCTAAAATTCTTCCATTGGGGAACAAGCCTAAAACGATTCATAGATTCCTTGAACGCATTCACTATGACCTATGAGTCATATTCCATAATAATATCATAGAATCCTCCTTATTTAGCTATTTGGATCCCTATAATAATACTAAGTGCCTTAGCATAATTCCATGTAAATGGAGGAATGCTCAAGGTAAACATAGAGAGTACTCTTACCTCATGGTTTCTAAACACTCCCTCAAACCCTATTAGTCCTAGGTTCCCCTCAGATGATATATATGTACGTATGGATGTATAATAATAATAATTTCAATATTTGTATAGTTTATACTATTCCTCTTTCCAGCACTATTTGTTCCTTTTGTAAAATAAGGAGTTTTTATGTCCCGTTATGAGATACTTCATAGAAAACTAATAAATTGTATAAACAATTTGCTAGGACTCTCTTACTATAGAAGAATTAATTTTGAAAAAGAGTAAAAATATTTATCATATTTTCCAAGAAGAAAAATAAAATATATATTCATAATAGACTGACAAAGTGATAATTACTTCAATATCTTTGTATCACTAGAAGAGCCAAAGGATTGATGGGTGAGGTCTAATTATAATTACTCTAAATTAATTTGGATGATATTATTTTTTAATTGGATATGGTTGTTACCATTCACAAAGCTAGATAATTAATTTATCATAGATATATCTTGATCAATGTTTGTATATTAGATCAACCAAGTTATCCTTGCAAATCCTATGATATGATTACTTTAAAAGATAAATAAAGGTAAAGCAATATCATTAAAATAAATGTAGATGAATCCAAAAACATAAAAAAATATCAAGAATAATCTCTAAGAAAATCATTAGGAGAAATTAATATATTTTTCCTATTTAAAAAGTAAGAAATGAAGTAGTATTCACAAATTCATTTGAATCGATCTTTTGCAATATAAAAGAATAGTCAATCCAATAATAAATATTACATAGGTAATTTTGAATATTAATAAATTTTTGGACACATTATTTTTTCCATCGAGCTTAAATTTGGAGGAAAGGACAAAATCCTCAAGATTTGGATAATTTTGTTCTTATCCCCTCTCTCCCTTCCCTCCCACTCCAAAGTAGAAAAATAGATTAAAAAATTTCAGTTATTGGGTTCAATCTCTATTTGTATTATACCATTGTAGGTTACATATTATTATCCATGATATAATTTAGTATTCCAAAATATCATACCAATAACAGAGTCTAGTCACAAGATATAATTAACAAATTCATGTAATTAAAATAATCCATGTTAATTAAACCATGTAATTAAATAATTAATTTATTAATATCATATACATTGAGTTGTAATTAGAAGCCATTGTATAAATTTATGTATTTATTAAAAAAACTTAGATGACAAAATAATCACATTGTAAATATAGAACTGATTAAAATATTATTCATGCATCAGATCTAGGTCTCATGCATTTGTAGGAGCTAAAATATGTAAAGATTTTTGTTCTCCATAGTTTTTTAGTTGATCATTTTAGGGTTTACATTTGATCATTTTGTTTTAGTTTCACAATCGTATATGTAAGCCCCAAATCCCTGTTTTAGATTTTAGGTGGATTCTCAGGTTGACATCTCAAGGTATGCTTTCATACCACCCATTTTTTTTTGTGATCAATGTAACTAATATTCTTTTTAGTAATACAAGGCACTTGTCAACAAAAACATATATTTTCGGTTACATAGAAGAGTTGGTCACAACCACACTAGTTTTAGTAACTAACAAGTGTAGGGTTCAAACCACATGGGTTGCTACCAAATAAATTCTTCATGCATAACATATAATATAAATCATTATTGCCATCACATGCTAATTGTAGATATCTAAATTTTATTGCAACATCAAGATATCCAATCTTACCAACATCTTCATCAATTAATCAATCAAGCATCGAAACCAAATCAACTATCTCTAAGCTCAAATTAGGAGCATTTATTGCTCCAAAACCAAAAGTGTTAAGACTAAAGCGATAGCACTGGCAATGCTTATGCTCCCTAGTAATGTTTTTGTGCAACTTAAATTTTTATCACTTATTGTCTAAATTTATAGGCAATGGTCATCTTGAAAATTGTGTTATGACATTAGCATTGTCAATGCTATCGCCTTTAAGACTACTAATTATCAGACACCAAAAAGGGAAATATCGATAGATAGTACCTTCCAAGACATCCACAAAAAATGGAACTAATCACATTAGTCTAATCTGTGGCTCTAATAGAAATCCAAAGCCCAAAATTTTCCATTTTCTATATTCCATCAATTAATTGTATCTTGAGCCTATTTTCAAAATCTTGTCTTAACCAATCCTATCAACTTCAATGCAATCATCCCCTAAAGAGCCATGTATTTATATAAAGCCAACACTTGGAGAGGTCAATCCATGGACTTTTAAAAGTAACAAAACTCTATCAAAACTCATGATAATCAATCTTCAAGCATGGAAATTTTTTGTTAAAATTATGTCATGATCTTTTGAAGGCAACAAAATCACAAGCTCTCAAGCTCTCAATTTCACAAGTTTATAAGATTTCAAGCATCTCAAGTCCTCAAGCTCTCAAGCATCCCAAGATCTCAAGCTCATAAGCTATCAATCCCTCAAGCTCTCAAGCATCTCAAGATCTTAAGAAACAAGCAAGATCATCAAATTCATCAACATACAAGGGAATATCAACTGAGGAAATTGAATTTATAAGCTTACCTAGGTTGTGCTATCTCTCCTTATTAGATTTTATCACTCATTATTATTTTGTAGCTTTGTATTATTTAATAAATACATATATATCAATCTTGTTCATTCAAATATTTTATCTATTTTTCATTTAAATTTTTTTATACCCTTAGGTTACATTTTCATAAGCAAACATATTATTTTACTACACCTATTCATGCCCATGCACCCCCTTGGTCGGGGACCCTTATTGCATCCTTTGTCAAAATCATAAAATCTCACATCTAAGCATCATTTTTCATATCTTAGGTGAAATCATTGCCAAATTATAAGTTTGATGGTGTTATCACTTTCTATTTTTGACATAGTAGAAATAGAGATATAGTCATAGTAGGCAAAAGTGCTAGTGGTGATATCACTCACATAGTGGCACTTTTTCCACAAAGCACACAATCCTTATTTTTTTCAATCTATAGTTTATCATCCAATATCTAAATAGGGATCTAATGTTGGCCAACAAATCTATATACTCTTCTCTAGCTTAGAAAGATACCTTTTCTACTAATCCATCATTTTATGTCTATTTTATAGCTGAATAAAATTACCATTAAGAAATAGTAGCATCCATAACACTTCTATAGGACTAGAAACTCTTTTGCCAACAATGCTTTTTACTACAACAAAAAGGGTCTTTAAGGGTGGTTTTTAACCACCCTTAAATACCTTTAATGATGGTTATTCAGCCATCATCTATGAGGGTATCACAAAAAGTTTGCATCATATGATAGTGGTTAAAAATTACCTCAAAAAACTGCCCTATTAGGGTATAAGAGGGCAGTTTATAATCGTCCTCTTAGGGATTCACATTAAAAAAAATAAAGGTGAACATGTTAAAATATTGATTGTTCTTTATAACATTGTGATGGTAAATAATAAAAAAGACACCATACATTTTTCCAGACCTGCAATCATACAAAAATTTGTGATGGTGAAGAAGTGCATGCAAAAATCTATGATGTATACATACTAGAAAGCTTTACATCAGTAAAGCTAAATCACAACCTAGATAAGCAACACAAAATACAAAATAATATTTTCATCTAGTATTAGGTTTCATATGCAAAATATAATTCAAACTCCCATTCATAATGTTTGAAAGACAATACATAAAAAATAAATAATATAGTGGTATATGTCTTAGATTTTTACAAGAAAAACTTAAATTGTACATAGTTTTTAAATTCCTAATGAGAATACATAAATGTTATCAAGTTTAAATAAGAATGGGAGGCATTGATATCTTAGAAAGTTAATAAAAAGAGGAGGTATTGATATCACAGGAAGTCAATAAAGAGGATGTTAACTAGAGTGGAAGGGATGAAGATATGGACCTACACAAATATGGAAGCAAGGATAATCTAAATATGGAAGAAGCTTATAGATATGGAGACAAGGGTAGCTATGATATTTTAAAATATGACAGTCAGGATGGGGGCAACAAGATGCAACAGGGTTTTAAATTTCATCATAAATCCTTGTTAATGTCTGAATTAGATGACTATGAAGTAATGCAAATGAAATATGGCTTGGCATGATGCGATGTGATCTATTTTATACTATGAGTCATTAAAAGAATTGATTTAAAAGTGAAAGAAATCATCTGACTTCCCTTATGTGAGTTCCCTCCAACAAAAATGGGATTCGACCTGGGAATATCCCATTCACATATCTGCAACGATGGAAGATAGCAGAAATATAATGCTAGAGAGTGGTTTTCTGGTTAATTCTTGAAGTGTTTACACTCCTCCATTGTGGAAACCCTAATAGGGTATGACTGATTTCTCTTTCTACCTGATTCTTACCTAGCGCTAAATCACAACCTGGAGAAGCAATAAAAAAAAATAATGTTTTCATCTAGTATTAGGTTTCATATGCAAAATACAATTCAAACTCCCATTCATAATGTTTGATAGACAATACATAAAAATAACTGGTAGAGTGGCATATGTCTTAGATTTTTTATAAAAATAAATTAAATTGTACATAGTTTTTTAAATTCCGAATGAGAAGACATAAATGTTGTCAAGTTTAAATTTGTTGTCTTGACATGTTGAATTTAAATATCCTATACATGATCTATTCCAAATACATACAAATATGATCTATTCCAAAGAATATGAGCTGAGATATGAGATATTTTATACATGATCTTTATTCCAAAGACACAAAAATTGAGTACTTCAAGCTTGCATGTAAGGCATGACAAAAAACTTGTTGAAGATCATATTTATTCATTAAAGATGAATATGTTAAAATATTGATTGTTCCTTATAACATTGTGATGGCAAATAGTCAAAATGATACCATACCTTTTGCTAGACCTACAATCATACATAAATCTATAATGGTGAGAAGTGAATGCAAAAATCTATGATGTCTACATACTAGAAAGCTCTAGTAAAGCTAAATCACAACCTGGAGAAGCAACACAAAATACAAAATAATGTTTTCATCCAATATTAGGTTTCATATGCAAAATACAATTCAAACTCCCATTCATAATGTTTGACAGAAAATACATAAAAAATAATTGGTATAGTGGTATATGTCTTATATTTTATAAGAAAAACTTAAATTGTATATAGTTTTTTTAAATTCCTAATGAGAAGACAAATGTTATCAAGTTTAAATTTGTTGTCTTGACATGTTTAGTTTAGATCTTTTATACATGATCTATTCCAAAAACTTACAAACATGATCTATACCAAAGAATATGAGCTGAGATCTGAGATATTTTATTCCAAAGACTCACAAAAGCTGAGTACTTCAAGCTTGCATGTAAAGCATGACAAATGACCTGTTGAAGATCATCTTTCTTCATTAAAGGCTAACATGTTAAAATATTGACTATTCCTTATAACATTGTGATGGTAAATAGTCAAAAAGACACTATCCCTTTTTCTAGACCTAAAATCATACAAAAATCTATGATGGTGAGGAAATGCATGCAAAAATCGATGAAGTTTGCATACTAGAAAGTTTTACAATAGTAAAGCTAAATCACAACCTCGAGAAGAAACACAAAATATAAAATAATGTTTTCATCCAGTATTAGGTTTCATATGCAAAATACAATTCAAACTCCCATTCATAATGTTTGATCACAGTATCAAATACAATACCATGAAGATGTTGTCATTGTGCCACCAACTGCATAATGTTTCTCACCACAAAAATTAAAGCCATGTATAAAATAATAATATGAACAATTCTAAAAAAGATAGACAATATACACTACTCGATGTTGACATAAAGCACCTTTTCAAACATTAATGCTCAACATCATAATAACATGCTAGGCTACTACTATAACATGTACATATTTCCATTGACATTATCATCAGTATAGCCTAAAATAATTACCCATAATAAAATGTAATGCCATCAAAGGATACCAAATGGTCACCATAAACAAAGTACATTATACCAAATGTTGCCAAAACAAAATTGCTTCAGGCACAAACACCCATTAGACTATTTATACAATTATAGAAGCAAATAAAATTGTGGGACATTTAAACATTTTGTAAGTCCCCATGAAATACATGAGAATGTAAACTAGCATGACACACTTAACACCATTTGTTGTGTTATTAGGGTAGTTCATTTGAGATACTTGGATAATTCACCAATGACTCATTGCTGAATTTGATAGTTTCTTGAAACCAACCAATGATTTAATCCAGGAGAAGAATATTCAGTAGATTGCTAATACAAATATATAAGAAATTGAGGTTGTAGCCTTAAAATTTCTTGCAATTAATTATGGATAATCCATAACTATGCAAACCAATTGGTGTAATCATTAGAACAACAATTCCCTAACTCAAGGGCCTTGTGATTGGACTTTATCACTTGAAAATTGTAAATTGAGGAATTGCAATGGTGGTTAGGGAAAAATCCCTTCCATATAAAGAGGCGTGGTCCTTTAATTTAAGAATAATATCAGGACCAAAGTTCAAAAATAAAGAACATGCATATTTCTACAAGATGGAAAATTTGATTTTGTGCTACTAAATGACTACTAACAAAAAAACCCATACACTTAGTCTGTGCATGTTAGTCACTTCCCATATATTCATACAATTGAAAGTGCATGTTATATAGTTACCTCAAATGTGAGAAAAAGTGATAATATACACTTGATTACTTGAATTATCATTACACTTGAATCACTAGATAATTTTGGATATCTCTTGCCTCCCTTGAACTTGCATTTCAAAGAAATTATGGTTTTAAAGGGTTGAAAATTCTTATAAAATATATATTGAAAAAATTGAAAGTGTCATTTACAAAAATAAACTATAAGTACCTGATTCTTGTGGAGAAGGTGAATTTTTTATGTCTATTTATGATAAACCTATACCTAGAAACCCTTGTGTTTCACTTTGTAGAACATCTTTGCCCCCATCTTGATTATTTTCATATTTATCTTGGTAATTCATTTCATGTTCCAATTTTTTATCTTTCTTGGTAGCATCCTCACTTTCTAAGAGTGGTCTTGTAGCATCTGAACTGCCTATATCTATTATATTCATATTAGGTTCACATGCATTCATAGGAGAAGATGCCATGTTTGCATTGACATTCACACTACTTGGATAAACAAGATCAGTTTTTATTTTATTGTTGTTGGCCATGAATTCTGGTTTAGGGTAAGGTTGTTTTGTGTCAAAATGTGATATCTTGATTGCTTCCTCCAAATATTTATCCTCCTATTTCATTGCAATAATTTCAAGTTGTGAGGGTTCAGTGTTCCCATCCTCATTAGGCATCTATTAGGCATCTCATTACCCATATTAGAAAACCTAATGCTTGATATCACAACTATACTATTAGGTGGTGTATAGATGTAGAGGATCCTACAAGATCTGGGTCTCCTGTAAATATGAAGAAATCACAAGTAATGAGGAAATTTGATAGCTCGACACCAAGGACCCAATACCTTGAATTTTGTAACCTTTAGACTAGATTCCCCTTGTTTTTTATTTTCTAAACACGTGTAGCGAGAAATCAAAATAAGAAATGAGTAGGACCAATCCAATGTTGTTATAACGTGGGTTCCAATGCACAGAAAAAGAATGGAAAGACATAGGTAAGAAATATAAGTACTTTAGAAACTTTTTAATTGATAAATAAATGCATTATGTTATCAACAATAGTCCTTGAAGGAGTTCATATGCAAATATTTTGTATTCATCAATTCCTTTTCAACTTTTAACATCTCTTTATAAACAAGCATGATTGAATATCCCTAAGATTACACTAGTAACATATATTGAACATTCCCAACGAAAATATGATGGTATTAAATATTAGGGCTTAAATTCTATAATTTATGTTATGATCACCCCAGTGTACAATTGTGATTCCTCTGTGTTTGATTACTTTGTTATATGTTATGTCATTTATTTAGCACCAATTTTTATAGGGGGTACTAAGAAGTAACATTCTCAATGCACATACAATCTCAAAATTGAATTTAGAATTACAGATATAGGTGAATGGACAACCTGAGCCCTCCATATAACGGGTAGATGTCTAAACATCCCTACCCGCCCCATCCATCATAGATGAGGTGAGAGGGTATCCTAAGACTTTTTTTAGATACATAAATATCCATCTATACAAATCAAATAATGTTTCTAAAGACTAGGACTAAGAGTCAAATATGAAATATCAATTTCATAACTAACACTTACTCAACAAAATAAACCTTCATTTCAACACATTACAACATGCATGTGTGGTTAGAATCTTAATCATAGTAGCACTTGCATTCTCTATCTATTTTTTTTATACAAAATTACCTTCTTGTGTTTGATTAGCCAACCTCATGCTTAGGATACCTACTCATCTCACTCCTAGATTGGCTACCCATTAATTATCTACTAGCATTTCTAAAAATAGAACAAAAAATTTCTAACAATAGTTAATTATTTCCATTAATTATAACTACTTTTGAAGTAAAGTAATTAGGCTTCCAACCATGCACCCTCACATTCTTCACCAATGTATTGAATGTTGTCGTCATTTGTATTTTCATCTTGTGCAGTTTTAGGTCCAATAAAATTTGTTGCTCCAAAGACATTGACATATTCTACCTCATATGCTTCAGTGTATTTGATTCCTCTTGGAGGTGATGTGAGAACCACATACCAATTGACATCAATTGGATCATTTACATAAAATACTTGTTTGGCTTGCGACACTACAATAAATGGATCATATTTTAGTCTATCTTTACCAAGTGGGACATCAACCACAAAAATAAGAAAACAAAAGAATGAAATATCTGAGACAACATCAAATAATATCCAGGACAACATCAAAACTAAATTGTATATAGTATTTCCAATATTGCTACAACATGGCAATACAATATTGCTACAATATGGCATTATTTATTTGTTAAAAATATCTAATATAGTCTAGGAAATGAAGGAGCCCACAACATCCTTCATTGTGGCCATATCATAATTCCTTTTAAACAAGATTGTTTAATCTTTATGGGTGACATGCACATTGAATTTCTAATAACCTTCACCCAAATTTTCACCATGTACAAGATCTTCAGGATCAATACTAATCAATATGCCTTCAACCACTATGTTATCCTTATGGATTTGAGTCAAGTAGCATTCCCTTCTCTCAGTTTGAGTGATCAATATCATTTTCAGTTGCTACATGGAAAATCAACAACCCATATAAATTCACTGTATAGCATACAATACAAACTAAGTCAACCATATTATATTTTAAATAATATATGTACCATTGATGACTATGACCTAGAAGGTATTGAGCATTTGCTTGTGCCTTGATCACCACCACCAATGGTGTGTCCAATTATAGGGGAAGTATGTAATGATACTGCCTTTGGAATTATATGCAAGGGATCATTACAACTTTAAGGGTGCAACATGTAAATATTTTAAATATAAAATCATGAAAAAATTGACACACCTCTATTTGTGAAAGCCGTGTCAAAATCTCTTTAGTCTGTATATCTTTCTCTGTAAGCTTCTCTTTCAAATTTTTTTCATTCTCTTCTTCTCTTCTAACTTTTTATCTTTCTCTACCATATACTCTTGCATCTAGCTCAACTTCTATATGTAACCCTTACCAAAAAACAAAGCAGTTGGTGATATTCCTTTTTCGACACCCTAAACCTGATCCGATATTTTAGGTCCTAAAACCTTAGCGAGGGCATCATCCTTAATATATTGATTTACAAAGCTCGCAGATGACATCGCATCATCCAATTTTTTTGGCAACATCACATGCATAGTTAACTGGTAACATGTTAAAAAAGCAATCGATATACCAATGGTTTGAAGTTCAACGTATTGCTATTTCCAAGGGAATTTCACTTACGATTGTATCCACAAATTTTGGTGAAACAGGAGCCCCATCCTTCTTTTTATGAGTTGTCATCCACATAGTTGCTGGTAGTGGATTTTTTGCATTTGGTTGGCTCTTCCTTTGCAAGATATATAGTTGGAGATATAGGCGGATTAGTCATATGATAAAACTATATAGCTATATTTATCACATATAATGGATGAGTATGATAATACCATTTCATGCTCCAGATGAGCATATCCTCTTTGACTACAAGTGTGCATGATGGATGGATCATTGAATCTCAAAGGTTTTTCTTGAAAAATATATAAAATAATAGATTTTTTTTTCCTTAACAAAGGTAGAATGTTGGATGGATCATTGGGTAATTAAGGATATAGACATGGGATTTGAAACTATTACTTCTATTCATTATGGTGAGTCACACAAAATGTATAAATTGGGAGAAAGGATTACTTATTTTGTTTCTTCTCCTAAGAAGAAATATTTTGTTGCTATGGTTGCACAAATAGATAAAGAAAGAGGAATAAAAAGATGCCCAAGAGAGTAGGCATATTAAAGAATAAAAATAGATGTAGGAGAAGAGATAAAGAGAGTCTAGAAATGATTTATTCAAAGTAAAATAGTGGAGGAATTAGAGAACTCCAAAACAATCATTTATAATCTAATTTGATGAGAATTTCAAACCAAATTTTAAGGCTCATTTCATTATGTAAGAGAACAACATTGGAGGTTTGATTTTTCAAGGCTCATTTCATTTTATTAATATATGTGTATGTGTGCATGTACATGGCATGGAGATTTGATTTTTATAAAAAAAAAAACACACTAGAATGAGTTTATAGCCTTATGAACATACATAAAAAGTTCTTGGGCCCATGATATTTCATTTTCCTCCTTTGATGTACCAACTCACAATGTTAATGGTTTTTAACATTTAGAAAAAATTTCAATTGGTTTTAATTCATATTTTAGGATTTAAGGATCATGTTAAAGCTACGAGCATTTTCTGATTCAATTGCATTTTCATCATCTTGATAGTTAAGCAAACAAATGTGTAAGCCTAGATTTTCATATTGAGAGACCTCATTTTAAATCATTTTTTCCCACAACTTTATGATATCTAACCTTATTCTCGACTCTCATTGGTTTAATTCTTTGTATTTCTCGCTACACCCACCATTTTTTGCACACACCACTATCATATAATTTCCTACCATGGTATATTAACCTCACCTCACTTGGGGCATACTAACTAAAGTGACATTATACAAATACGTAGCTTAGGGTTTCTTAATAAAAATTTTAACTTGAATATCTACTAGAGAGTTACTATTACATATAAGACTAAGCATTAGATTTTAATCGGGATCCTACTTAAGCACTCTTCACTATGTTTATTAAAAAAATTGAATTTAAGAGTACTTTTAAGGAATTATTATTATTATTTAAATTTAAAAACTAAATTTAATAATTTCTAAAGTTGTGTAACATTACAAATCCAATTTAAATGGTATCATAACACAAATCCAATTTAAATGGGACCATAAGTTCTCTTGTAAATATAATCTTTACTATTAGATTTTTTTCATTATTGTTATTATATTTTTTATTTTAACATATTTAGAATATTCAAATATTGGAAGAGCCTAGCTCTTAACATTGCTACACCTTCACAAGGAGTTCATGCAAGGCTTAGGCCTAAAATTTGACAATCCACCTAGGTTGTAAACATTTTAAAATTGCATCAACCCTTTATTTACATTTAAATATCGTCTTATAAGTGAAATTTATAGATATAGATAGTATTAATGTATTCATTCAACCATACACACTTGCAAAAATATTTATTTTAAAGTTATATTTTTGAAATAAAAAATATATAAAATATGTATATATAAATGAGTGGTACTCCTCAAAATAGGAGTGCATAAACATAAATGATGTGTATTTTAAAATATGGATGTACATGTGATGGACATATTAAAATGTTGAACTTCACCTGGTGCATATATATTTTATAGGAAAATTACACAAACATGGATATTTACCTATCGAATTTCAAGCTTGGCTAACTCCAATATGGAACTCGACCCAATTATTACATGCTTCCAGATTCAAAATTATATAAGTCGATTATCCAATCCTAGAATAGACCATGGATTTATAAATTAACATCCCGAAGCCAACTAAGTTGTTTGTTTTTCTAAAGAGGAAGAACAAGTACACTTGACTATCACATTGGTTAAATCTGGTAGTTCTAAGTCCTTTGCAAGAGGTCAATATGTTAAAGAGATTAACGTGTTGTGTCACACACACACATGCAAAGTCCTATTGCAAGATATGTTATTGAACTTCTGCAAGTTGACTCTAATTTATCTAAGCTTTTTGAATGATATTACCAAACCACATGTAGTTCCAAGCTTTAAATTCTATTTATAAATTTTTAAAATTTTCTCTATGCAGAACATGCCAATGCCTCAAAATAGGATCTTCATATTTCCACTAATTGACATAAGCTTTATAATGTCAATATTACCAAGCTAATCACCATTGAAAAATAAACCCCTTCCAACACAAAACCGTAAATCCATGTATTTGATAAAAACCCCAAACCTAAATCAAACACCACCATACCCACATCAAATTAACTCTCTAAAACCTACACCTACCACAAAATCCCACTATCCAAAAACTATATCTAACAAATATACCACCAAACCAAAATAAACCTCATTGTATAAAAAATAAAAAAGCCCCACATTTAACTGTAAATAATAGTAAACCAACCCCAACCCAAGTATGCCACTACCAAACCCACATAAAATCAATTATCCATGCCCACATCACCATTAAAAATCCTTCATCCAAAACCCTAACCTGAGCCATCGAATAAACCATCATTACACGAGAGAACTTAAGATATAAAAAAATAAGCAATCCTATCTCTTCTTAGCCAAAAATCGATCCAAAAGATCAAAAAAAAAAAAAACAATCAAAATCAAGATTTACTCACCTCATAAACTACAATTGGAATGGATCAAAAACCCTAAAATATCATGTCAACATGTGATGTATTTTCTAAGATAATTACACAAGCTAATGGATAGTAATCCTTTTCTATTGCAATACAAAACAATCTTGTATATAGTAAAGAAAATAGAACAAATCCTTTGTTAGGCTAAGATAAGAGAGATCCATAACATATAATAGAAAAAAGAGCAAAACATTAAGACTACACAATACATATCACAGAACTGGATTGGTTTAATTCATCCTTGGACAAAGGTATATATAATTTTTCATAGCACATTCTAGAATAGCCTAACCTCCCCACCCCTTCCCCTAAACTAAATTGAAGATTTCTCATAATCACAAATAAGAATATGGAGATAGGGAGATACATTGAAACACCAAGACACATACAGAGAAACACAAAGACCCAAAAGTATAAACACTATTAGAATAATAAAAGTATATCCTAAGTTATTATTAGGATATTATGTGGTTGAGATTAGCTAAATTAGTTATGATCCAATGAATCAGATTGTAAGAACTTCCTATTTAAGCAAGGTAGTTTCAAGTCAATGATAATCAAGTGTATTCTATTTTCTAACATGGTATCAGATCCTTGCTATGGAGGGTGTGATGCGGTCACCCCTTCTGCGTGTTGTCCTAGTCTCCGTCGTGCGATCTGGTTGCCATGGACACTGGGCATGGTTGGAGTTTTGAGTTTGGTTCTTGCCATACGGTCTGGTTGCCATGGGCACCGGGCATGGTTGGGTTTCATTTTAAGGTTCTGACATGTGATCCGACTGCCATGGGCATTGGGCATGGTTGGAACAAAGTCCCACAAATCCAAGGGCGACACTTGCCAAGGGGAGTGCCAAGGAACTATTGACAATGTTTGTTATTCAGATGGAGCGTCCGCTAAGTGGGGCACCACATCGTGGAGTTGCGGCATTTCATGTCACAGTTTGGTTCAGGTATTTGCCAAGTGTGATGATTGTTAGCTGAAGAACGTTGGTGATGAATGGTGGTCAAAAGTTGCCAAGCGGCCTATCCGAATGAGCGACAACAAGCTGCATGGAAAGTGGCCAAGTGTTCTTACCAGACGGACTGGCTGGCAAGGTGGGTGCGGATGGGACGATTCATGTGGAAGCATCGGTCGGATGGACGGAGACACCGCAACATGGTCTTCGATTCGGGCGGGCACTTAGTCATTCCAAGTCCAAGTTGTTGAGCAAGGTGCAGCAACAGTATTGTCATTGTTGTCAACACAGTCAGATAGATCTATTGATGCAGTGGACAGGAAGTTCAAAAGCCTTTCAGATGCAGAAGACAGGAGTTCAAAGGTTACTCAGAGTATGTACAATGATTGTCCAAGAAAACCGAAGTGGCCCATATGCAAAAGATCAAAGAAAAAGACAAGTAAGAAAAGTGTCGCGATATCGCGACATATACAACAGGCAAGAAAAACTGTCACGATTTCGCGACATGTTGGAAGAGAGAGAAAAAGTAAGAAAAACTGTCACGATTTCGTGACATGTTGGAAGAGAGAAAAAGTAGGATAAACTGTCACAATTTCGTGACATGTTGGAAGAGAAGAGTGGAAAACTGTCGATTTTGTGACATGTTGGAAGAGAAAAAGGCAAGTGGAAAAACTGTCACGATTTTGTGACATGTTGGAAGAGAAAAAGGCAAGTGGAAAAACTGTCACGATTTCGTGACATGTTGGAAGAGAAAAAGGCAAGTGGAAAAACTGTCACGATTTCGTGACATGTTGGAAGAGAAAAAGGCAAGTGGAAAAACTGTCACGATTTCATGACATGTTGGAAGAAAAAGAGAAAGTAGGAAGAAGTGTCACGATTTCGTGACAAGTTCGAAGAAAAAAGAACAAGTAAGAAAAGTGTCACGATTTTGCGACTAAAATAGGAGAGAGAAAGTAAGTTGGAAAAGTGTCACGATTTCGTGACATGTCGCATTTTCACGACAAAAGAAAGAGAGGAAGCGTACGAAAGCAGAACTGTCATGATTTCATGACAAAAGCAGAAAGCAAGACTTCGAAGGTAGAAGTGTCATGATTTTGTGACAATAGCAAAGAAGTGAAGTACGAAAGTAGAAGTGTCATGATTTCATGACAAAAGTAGAGAAGAAGACTTCGAAGGCAGAAGTGTCACGATTTCATGACAATAGCAAAGAAGTGAAGTATGAAAGCAGAAGTGTCACGATTTCATGACAAAAGTAGAGAAGAAGACTTCAAAGGTAGAAGTGTCATGATTTCATGACAAAAGTAGAAAGCAAGACTTCAGAAGCGAAAGTGTCACGATTTCGTGACATGTCGCATTTTTGCGACTCGAAAAGGAAAGGAAGGCAGAAAAGCAAAAGTGTCACGATATCGCGACATGTCACATTTTCGTGACTCAAGAAGGGCAGGCAGGCAGGATAACAAAAGTGTCACGATATCGCGACATGTTGTATTTTCGTGGGCCAAAGCTAAGAGAAAGAGCAAGGAGAAAAAGTGTCATGATATCGTGACATGTAGCTTTTTCGGTCCGATGCAAAGAGAAAGAGAGAGAAAGAAAAAGTGTCACGATATCGTGACATGTATTTTTGGGGACCAAAGCAAGGAGAAAGAGAGAGAAAGTGAAAGTGTCATGATATCATGACATGTTGTATTTTTGTGGTTGAGTTGAAGCCGATGAACCTATGACAATCGACTAAAATTAGGGTTTACAGGTGTCATGAAAGTCGACTAAGATTAGGGTTTTCATCACAAGAATTTTGTTATAAAAGGAGGGTTGTTTGGAGAATTGAGGGTGTGTCGAAGTGTGCAAAATACGGTCATTGTGCGCAGAGAGCAAGTCATGTCGAATCATTCTAAGTGTGAAATTTTGCTAAGGAAGCAGAGTGCGCAATAGGGAGAAGATGATTGTGAAGTTCGAGTGTAGCGAAGTAGAGTGTGCGAAGTGATTGCGCAGAGAAAGCAGAGTGCGTAGAGAAAGCAAAGGTGACCAGTCAGGGTCTAGCAAAAGCAAAGGTATCTTACTATAAATCTTCTAGTTTTAGAATTGAAGTCCAAGTTGGTGCTTGGCATCAGGGGTTGGTGCTCCTTTCTATTGGTGCAGATAAATCAGGGGTTGGTGCTCCTTCCAGTGGGTGTTGGTAAATTGTTTGTAAAGTTGTTGCTTTGCAAAGGCTGGATTTGGATGGTAGTCCAAGCAGTCATTTTTGAGGAGTAGCCACTTTGGTGAACCTCGTTAAATCTTGTGTTGTGTGATGTTCTCTTGTGGTACTTGCTTTATCTGATTCTAAGGTTTCATTATTTCTATTTTAAGAGCTATGAATTTAAGTTTAAAGAGCTACACTGATTCACCCCCCTCTCAGTGTCATTGTAAGACTAACAATTGGTATCAGAGCTAAGTTCTTGTACAAGCCTAATCGGCTAGGGTGATCTTGGAAGTAACACAATGGCAGGTGGTGAAGGTTTCTCATCAAACAAAGCACCTTTGTTTGATGGATCTAATTACGCATTCTAGAGAATCAGGATGCAGACATATCTCTATGCTTTGGGATACGACATCTGGGATTCAGTAGTTAGTGGATACACAATACCCATCACTCCTCCAAAAGAGGCTGATGAAAAGAAACTGTTTGAAAGTAACTCAAAAGCAAAGAATGCTATCATGTGCGGATTAGCAGATAGTGAACTAGTAAAGATCATGAACTGTAAAATGGCAAAAGATATATGGGACAAACTGAGGAGTATTCATGAAGGAGACGATAAGATCAAGGAGGCCAAGTTACAGACACATCGAGCTCAGTTCGAAGCATTGAAGATGAATGACGATGAAAACATTGAGGCATATATGCTTGAGAGTTAATGGAATCATTAATGCGATCAGAGGACTCGACGAGGATATCGAAGACTCTACCATCATGAAAAAGGTATTAAGATCTCTTCCTCAAAGGTTTGATTCTAAAGTCTCAGCGATAGAAGAAGCTAAAAATCTAAATTACTTTAGTATAGATGAGATGTATGGTTCCTTGACTGCATATGAGATGAGGATAGGAAGATCTAAACCCACAGACAGAGAAGCGGCTTTTAAAGCTCTTAAAGATAAAAATGCAAAACAAAAGTCCGAGGAAGAAGAGACATCAGATGAAATGGAAGCAAACTTTGTTAGAAAACTAAAAAGGGGAAAAGGAAAATACAGAGGAAAGCTACCGCTTAAATGTTTCAACTGTGGAGGCATTGGGCATTTTGCGACTAAATGTCCTCTTAATGAGAAGAACAAAAATGATGAAGGATCGCACCAAGAAAGAAGTGACTGGAAGAAGAAAATGAATTTCAGAAAAGGCAACTTCAAGAAGAAAAGTTTCATCTCCAAAAATGCCAGTTCATCAGAAGACAGCTCCGGTGAGGATTCTGAAGAGGAAACAGGTGAAGCTCTTTTCATGGCATTTGAAGAAGTAAAATCAGAAAAGGAAGGAGTGAACTCTGAAGTATGCGGTGAAAACCTTGAGGCTGAAGTAGACCTAGAAGGTGAGTTGATCTCTGCACTTGAAGAATGGAAAATAGAGAGGAAAAAGAATAAGAAACTTTCAAAAAGGCTTGAGGATGCAAATGAAATCATATCCAGTTTGAAAGTATAGATAGAAGAATCCAAGAAAATCTTTGAAGATCTTGAAGTGCAAATAACCATGAAAATAGATTATTGCGACAAGCTAGAAGAAGAGATTGTTGGTTTAAGAATGCAGACTAGAAGAGATGAATAAGAAAATCAGTTGTTATCACAAACGTGAAGTAAGTTCTATGAAGTTGGATAAGATCATAAATGACCAAAGGCCTACAGGCATCAAATTTGGTCTAGGTTTCATCGAAGGAGAATCATCAAATGGATCAAAGGCCAAAAATGTAGAATCCATAAAGAATGAAGATAAGAAATAGGTTGATCAAGGAAAAACATCTCATGCAAAAGAAAGCAATAATGCCAGGCACAAAAGGAGAATTGACAATGATGGATTCACCAATGTCACACATCAAAGAAGAAGAAGACCTATGGCTCCTACGACAACATGGCAAAGACCATCACCCAGGTTCAATTATCCCTTTTCTGGTTTCTATTTTAAATGCAATGGCTATGGACATAAAATCTCAGACTGCAAATATAATGTAAGACCAAGGAATTTCACTAGTAGAAATGCTTTCTCTCCTTTGATGAATTATACAGTAGAATGTTATAACTGTCATAATTTTGGGCACATTGCAAGAAATTGTAGAAGTACATTTGCATCAAATCAGTTTCAGGGAAGAAAATTTCAACCAAACAGGATGAGTCAAAATAGAAAACTTCCCGTAAAACATGCACAAGCTATTGATAAGGGAAAGGCAAAACAAGAGCTCAAATCTACTATCAAAATAGAGTGGAAAGAAAAGGAGCGTCTTAAGGAAGAAAAGGAATCCTTAATAGTTCAAACAACATTTAAAGCATAGAATAAATATGTACCATGGATACTTGATAGTGGATGCTCCAGTCATATGACAGGTGACAAACAGAAGTTTGAGAAGTTACGAGAAATATGAAGGTGGATCAGTAAAGTTTGGAAATAATGATGGAGCTAAGATAGTTGGCAAAGGCTCAGTTAAAATTAGTGATGGAAAGATTAAGTCAGAAGAAGTCTTGTTTGTGGATGGGTTGAAACATAACTTATTGAGCGTAAGTCAGATTTGTGATAAAGGTCATGAAGTAGTTTTTATGAAGCAGGGTTGTGAAGTCAGAAAAACAAACAGTGGAAAATTGATAGCAACTGGATCAAGGACATCTGGCAACCTGTACACGCTCTCAGAGACTTCAAAAGGAACTTGTTTTATTGGACAGGAAGAAGAAAATTGGTTGTGGCACAAGAGACTCGGTCATATCAGTTTTGATAATCTAGTAAAAATCACCTCAAAAAGGGCAGTGAGAGATATTCCCACCATCAACAAACCTGCAAACAACATTTGTGCTTCATGCCAAAAGGGGAAGCAAACTAGAGTCACATTCAAAACAAAAGAGTACTACACAAGCAAACCTTTGGAACTAATACACACCGATTTATGTGGACCCATGAGAACACAAAGCATAAATGGTGACAAATATTTTATGTTGTGCATTGATGATTATTCCAGAATGACATGGATATTTTTCTTGAAGCATAAATCAGAAGCTTTTGATATGTTCAAGATTTTCAAAAACCAAGTTGAGAATGAAATAGGAAAGAGGATCAAATGTTTAAGATCAGATAGAGGAGGAGAATTCATTTCAGAGGAGTTTACAGAGTACTATGAAAAATACGGTATTAAGAGACAGTTTTTAGCAGCCAGGACACCTCAGCAGAATGGAGTGGTAGAAAGAAAGAACATGATAGTGCAGGAAATGGCACGGACTATGTTGGCTGAAAGTAGAGTAGCAGACAGATTTTGGAAAGAAGCAGTCCATACTACGGTGTATATCCAAAATAGGTACATGCTAAGAACACATGAAAGCAAAACTCCTTATGAGTTGTGGTTCGAAAAAAGGGCAACAACAAAATACCTCAAAGTTTTTGGCAGCAAGTGCTACATCAAAAGAACTGAAGATAATCTTGGTAAGTTTGAAGATAGAGCGGATGAAGGTATTTTTGTCGGTTATTCATCAAAAAGCAAAGCTTACAAATGCTACAACAAAAGGCTAAAGAAAATTGTGGATAGTGCCAATGTTAAATTTGATGAAGGTAGAGAACGAGTAATTAGCTATGAAACGAACTACCCAATCTATGAAGAGGTTATTGAAGGAGATGAGGAAAACGAAATTGAAAAGATACAAAAAATTGACTCAGATGATTTAAGTTGTGATTCAGAAGTGGAAGAGAATAAGAAATTCAAAACAGGCAGCTGGCAAAAAAATCATCCTAGAGATCAAATAATTGGAGACCCCAAAGTTGGTGTTCAAACAAGAAGAAGAGTAGTAAGTAACTACTCTCTATTATCCAACATTGAGCCCAAAAATGTTGTTGATGCAAGCAAAGATGAAAGTTGGATGAAGGCAATAAATGAAGAATTAGATCAGATCGAGAAAAACAAAACTTGGGAGTTAGTACCTAGACCTCGCAAATAAAAATATAATCGGGACTAAATGGATTTTTCGAAACAAATTGAATGAAGATGGACAAGTAGTCAGAAATAAAGCAAGATTGGTATGCAAGGGTTATGCACAAGTTGAAGGCATTGACTTTGAGGAAACTTTTGCACCAATAGCTAGACTAGAGGCAATTAGAATGTTTCTGGCTTTAGCAGTCTACAAGAATTTCAAAGTTTATCAAATGGATGTGAAATCAGCGTTTTTGAATGGGAAACTTGAAGAAGAAGTTTATATTGAGCAACCAGATGGTTTCCAACTTGGTGATGATCCCAACTTGGTTTGCAAGTTGAAGAAAGCATTATATGGCTTAAAACAGGCACCTCGAGCATGGTATGCAAGGCTAGACAACTATCTCACTCAACAAAGGTTTAAGAAAGGTATGGTGGATAGTAATTTGTATGTCAAAATAGAAAATGGGCATCTTATTGTTCTTGTTGTATACGTAGATGATATCATATTTGGCAGCAACAAGGATGAGTCGTGTAAAGATTTAGCAAATAAGATGCAGAAAGAATTTGAAATGTCAATGATTGGTGAACTTTCGTATTTCCTCGGGTTGCAAGTTAATCAAAATAAGAAGGGCATATTTATTTCTCAAGTTAAATATGTGAAAGAGATGTTAAAAAAGTTCACAATGGAGGATTGTAAGCCAGTTAGCACACCCATGATGACAAGTTGCAAGTTGAGCAAGGATGACAAATCTCCAACTGTTGATCAAACCATGTACAGATCTATGATTGGAAGCTTATCATACTCGACAGCTACTGGACCAGATATTTTGTAGGCAGTATGCATGGTAGCACGATTTCAGGCTAATCCCAAGGAGACTCATGTGACAACAGTGAAAAGGATCCTTCGGTACCTCAAGGGTACTATGGAATATGGGTTATGGTATCCGAAAGGTAAAGACTTCACCCTTATTTCGTATTCAGATGCAGATTGGGCAGGATGTGTAGATGACAGAAAGAGTACCAATGGAGGTGCATTCTATCTTGGAGACAGATTGGTCGCATGGCACAGTAAGAAACAAGAATTAGTTTCTTTATCGACAGTAGAGGCAGAATATATTGCAACGACAACATGTTGTACGCAGGTATTATGGATGAAACAAACTCTGAAAGATCTTGGTATTAGTTTCAGTGAGCCAATATCAGTTAAGTGTGATAACACCAGTGCTATTAACATCTCCAAGAATCCGGTTATGCATTCACGCACAAAACACATTGCTATCAGGTATCACTTTTTGAAGGAGAAAGTTGCGGAAGGTGAGGTTAAGTTGGATTTTGTTCCAACTACAGAGCAAGTAGCAGATATCTTCACAAAACCATTGCCCAAGGAAGTTTTTGAGTACCTTCACAATAAATTGGGAGTGGTCACACTTCCCAAGAATTGACTAGCTACAGGGATCACATTCTCAGGGGGAGCATTTAAGTATTTGATTATCTTTGTGCTCATGTTCATGATTTTTGCTAAGTGTAATAAATTGTGTCTGAGAATGTTGTGCATGGACTCAGGGGGAGTCTGCAGTAGCCCTTTGGTATTATTGTCAAAGGGGGAGAAGAGTTACAAGAAATTGCACATGTGTTGCCAACAATTCCAAAGGGGGAGATTGTTGAGCAAGGTGCAACAACAGTATTGTCATTGTTGTCAACACAGTCAGATAGATCTATTGATGCAGTGGATAGGAAGTTCAAAAGCCTTTCAGATGCAGAAGATAGGAGTTCAAAGGTTACTCAGAGTATGTACAGTGATTGTCCAAGAAAACCGAAGTGGCCCATATGCAAAAGATCAAAGAAAAATACAAGTAAGAAAAGTGTCACGATATCGCGACATATACAGCAGGCAAGAAAAACTATCACGATTTCGCGACATGTTGGAAGAGAGAAAAAGCAAGAAAAACTGTCATGATTTCGTGACATGTTGGAAGAGAGAGAAAAAGTAGGATAAACTATCATGATTTCGTGACATGTTGGAAGAGAAAAAGGCAAGTGGAAAAACTATCATGATTTCGTGACATGTTGGAAGAGAAAAAGGCAAGTGGAAAAACTGTCATGATTTTGTGACATGTTGGAAGAGAAAAAGGCAAGTGGAAAAACTATCACGATTTCGCGACATGTTGGAAGAGAAAAAGGCAAGTGGAAAAACTGTCACGATTTCGTGACATGTTGGAAGAGAAAAAGGCAAGTGGAAAAATTGTCACGATTTCGTGACATGTTGGAAGAAAAAGAGAAAGTAGGAAGAAGTGTCACGATTTCGTGACAAGTTCGAAGAAAAGAGAACAAGTAAGAAAAGTGTCACGATTTCGTGACATGTCGCATTTTCGTGACTAAAATAGGAGAGAGAAGTAAGTTGGAAAAGTGTCACGATTTCGTGACATGTCGCATTTTCATGACAAAAGAAAGAGAGGAAGCGTACGAAAGCAGAACTATCATGATTTCGTGACAAAAGTAGAAAGCAAGACTTCGAAGGTAGAAGTGTCATGATTTCATGACAATAGCAAAGAAGTGAAGTACGAAAGCAGAAGTGTCATGATTTCATGACAAAAGCAGAAGAAGACTTCGAAGGAGAAGTGTCACGATTTCGTGACAATAGCAAAGAAGTGAAGTACGAAAGTAGAAGTGTCATGATTTCATGACAAAAGTAGAGAAGAAGACTTCAAAGGTAGAAGTGTCATGATTTCATGACAAAAGTAGAAAGCAAGACTTTGAAAGTAGAAGTGTCACGATTTCGTGACATGTCACATTTTCGTGACTCGAAAAGGACAGGAAGGCAGAAAAGCAAAAGTGTCATGATATCGCGACATGTCGCATTTTCGCGACTCAAGAAGGGCAGGCAGGTAGGATAACAAAAGTGTCACGATATCGCGACATGTTGTATTTTCATGGGCCAAAGCTAAGAGAAAGAGCAAGGAGAAAAAGTGTCGCGATATCGCGACATGTATCTTTTTGTGGTCCGATGCAAAGAGAAAGAGAGAGAAAGAAAAAGTGTCGTGATATCGCGACATGTTGTATTTTCGGGGACCAAAGCAAGGAGAAAGAGAGAGAAAGCGAAAGTGTCATGATATCGCGACATGTTGTATTTTTGTGGTTGAGTTGAAGTTGATGAACCTATGACAATCGACTAAAATTAGGGTTTACAGGTGTCATGAAAGCCGACTAAGATTAGGGTTTACAGCTGACTAAGATTAGGGTTTTCATCACAAGAATTTTGTTATAAAAGGAGGGTTGTTTGGAGAATTGAGGGTGTGTCGAAGTGTGTGAAATACGGTCACTGTGCATAGAGAGCAAGTCGTGTCGAATCATTCCAAGTGTGAAATTTTGCTAAGGAAGTAGAGTGCGCAACAGGGAGAAGATGATTGTGAAGTTTGAGTGTAGCGAAGCAAGTGTGCGAAGTGATTGCGTAGAGAAAGCAGAGTGCATAGAGAAAGCAAAGGTGACCAGTCAAGGTCTAGCAAAAGCAAAGGTATCTTACTATAAATCTTCTAGTTTTAGAATTGAAGTCCAAGTTGGTGCTTGGCATCAGGGGTTGGTGCTCCTTTCTGTTGGTGCAGATAAATCAGGGGTTGGTGCTCCTTCCAGTGGGTGCTTGGTAAATTGTTTGTAAAGTTGTTGCTTTGCAAAGGCTGGATTTGGATGGTAGTCCAAGCGAGTCATTTTGAGGAGTAGCCACTTTGGTGAACCTCGTTAAATCTTGTGTTGTGTGATGTTCTCTTGTGGTACTTGCTTTATCTGATTCTAAGGTTTCATTATTTCTATTTTAAGAGCTATGAATTTAAGTTTAAAGAGCTACACTGATTCACCCCCCCTCTCAGTGTCATTGTAAGACTAACACAAGTAGTCATTAGGAGTTAAGACACCACTACGTGTGGCCGTTGTAAGCCAAACCTCCACGTTGCCAGGCACGAGTGGGTTGTAAGGTGACCAGCTAGGCTACCATGTTAAAGACCTCAACTGGCACACATTGAGGGGGTTGGAGGTTTGTTGGTGGTTGCTCGTAGGTTTGTCATGGGTTTATCATTGTGTTGATGAGTAAATACTATTGTAACCAATGTTATGAGGAATGCCAAACGACTGTTTTTTGCCATGGTCAAATTGCCTTGTATGTTGTTTGCTTGTATGTTGTTATGCTTGTTTTGATCTTATTGTAGCTAAGTGTAAATGAACCTTTTTGTTATAACTCACATGATGGATATGATTGACGAACAACCCCACGACGTTGTGGTTGTGTAGAGTGAAGGCATAGTCCCTAGGGTGATCGGGTAGATCACGAGTTTGGGGTGCCACATAGGCTAGGCGACCTCTAGCCCTGCGACATATGGTATCAAAGCCTCGTTCGAGGCACTTAGTGCATGGCAGATCCATGAGTTGAAAAGGCATCTAGGTTCAACATTGTTTGCTTGGTCATGGCGGACATTCCTACTGGTGGTTCATCTAAGGCTACCATGAGAGATAAGCAAAAGAAGTCCTCGCATGTGCATGTTGTAGAAGACCTTGAAATATGCATTGGGAAGAGGTGCGATGAGCTACAAGGGAACACTTTGGCTTTGTAGGAGTTGTTCACCAGTTTGAGGTTGAACATGGACAAATCACTGCTCGAGCTTGAAGAATGGTGAAAAGAGGTGGCGGCTTGGCAAGCCTACCAAGAGACTAAGTCTTTAGAGGTGCAGGATCATTTCGATGAGGCGCTGCATAAGATGGTGGACAAACTTGTCTTGCATTGCTTTGTCATCTCTGCTTTGGTGGGACAGCATGCTAGTGGAAGTGTTAATGTTGGAAACGTGAATGAAAATGGTGGACCCCCACTCCCAAAGGTACTGAAGCTGACCGATCCTAAAACTTATGATGGCGCTCGCAATGACTAACTTCTCGACAACTTCTTCTGGGATATGGAGGAATATTTTGGGCTACTGGGCGAGTTGATTGAAGAAGTGAAGGTGAAGACAGTGATAATGTACCTAAAGGGTGTTGCAAAGACCTGGTGGCAGACCCTCGTCACTAAGGTAGAGAAGAAAATTGAGAGCTAGGAAGCCATGAAGGAGGCCCTGCATGGTCAATATCATCCCGAGAATGCAGACTAGTTAGCAAGGCACAAGCTTCGTGCTCTTCGCCACACTAGCTACATATGAGACTACATGAAGGCTTTTTAAGAGCTGATGGTTGACTTATCGAAGATGAACGAAGGTGATTGCATGTTCGATTTTTAAACTGGGCTACAACCGTGGGCTTAGGTGGAGCTTCACCGACACAAGTCGCAGAGACTTGCTGAATCTATCGTAGTGGTCAAAGGTCTGTTAGACTTTCATACTGAAGGCGTGCAAAAGAAGGGCGGTAACCAAGTTGGCAAAGGTAAGCAGTATCAGGTTGGCAAGGAAGCTAGAAGTTTGCCAAGCAAAGGAAAGGGGTCTTCACCACCCAAGTTTCAAAAGTTTAAGTCCCAAGGTGGGCAAGGCAAAATGACAAAGACGTATGTAGGTAACAAGAGAAAGAAGTCAAACGACGACTCTTCGAAAGGTGATGGTGGGCTGCGAACCCGCAGCACGAGTGTCATTAAATAGCGCAAATGAACACTTTCCATGGTGCGCAATAGTATGCTCCTGGCACGGATCTAGACAAAGACGATGGCCAAATGACAAATTTGAGGTAATTTAATACTTTGGTCGCTTTGGAGACCCGTGTTGGCATAAAATTGCAAATGCAAGATATCAACTCGTTGTTCTATGTGGAGGCTGTGGTGGTAGGCACTCTCGTGGTTGCCCTCATGGATTACGGCATGATGCACAACTTCATGAATGTACGTTTCGCAGATCGTGTAGGGATAAAGTATTCGGGTGAAGGTTTTGATCTAAAATTAGCTAATGCATCGATGAAGAAGATGTTTGAGATTGCCAAAGATGTGCCTGTACAATTTAGTGAGTGGCATGGTGCATTGAGGTGTTCGGTGGTGCCTATTGACGACTTCGACCTAGTGCTGGACCAAGAATTCATCAAGTCAACAAAAGTGGTCGTAATCCCACATCTTGATTGCTTGTTCATCTTTGATCAAAAGCACTCATCTATTGTGCATTCTATCAAGCCTTGGCAGACGATGGGTGTTCCAGTGAAGTGGCCCAAACTAAATGAGGTCTTGACGATGTCCTTGCAGAAGACCGCTCGCAAGAAGGAAAAGGAGCCAATGTTTTTGGTCGCATTGCTAGGTGGATGGGAGGACAAAGAAGGCAAGGTCCCCGTCCCACCTAAGATAGAAAAGGTGCTCTGTTAGTTTGAATATCGGATGTCTAAATAGTCACCATCATACTTGCCATTGAAGAGGGCCACTGATCATCGCATTGATTTGGTGCCAGGTGTTGTCTCATCGGCAAGGGTGCCTTACAGGCTGAGTGCATCAGAGTTGCTCGAGCTGAAGAAGCAGTTGGAAGAACTGCTTGACACAGGGTATCTTCGTCCCTCACGGTCACCTTACGGAGCCCTTGTCCTATTTGTGCGCAAGACGAATGAGTCGCTGTGGTTATGTGTTGACTACCGCGCCCTGAACAGGATGACCATAAAGAACAAGTACCTGCTCCTTCAGATTGATGACTGCTTTGATAGGTTGGGAGGCACACCGGTGTTTAGCAAGTTAGATCTCTGTTCAGGCTATTACCAGGTGTGGGTGGCTCCAGGGGATGAATAAAAGACAATGTGCATTACAAGGTATGGCTCATTCGAGTTCTTGGTGATGTCGTTTGGACTTTGCAATGCCCTGACGACATTCTGCACCCTTATGAACGATGTCTTCCACCATTTTTTGGACAAGTGCATGGTCGTTTACCTCGATGACATCTTGCTGTTTCGCAGGATTTGGACAACCACAAGAGGCACTTGGCAGAGGTTTTCAAACTACTATGGGAGCATGACTTGTATGTTTTTTTTTTTTTGAATTTACATGGTGGAATCGGTAGCCGCCATGAATCCGGTAGGCTGTCCAGCTTTTATGGCCACCACAATATTCTGCGTTGTCCACCCCAAAAGCCGCCACACAGATCTTCGCGCAGTCTACCCCTATAACCACCATTCCACAATCATTTTAAACATTTTATTCCGCTGAAAGAACCAGGAAAGGGACAAGCGTTCAGTCCGACGAGGCCCAAGATTTGAACCTTGGACCTCCGCCCCCCTTATGGGGTTTGGATGAACCAATTGGTCTACACCTCGGACCTTCATGACTTGTATGTCAAGAAGGAAAAATGTGCTTTTGCACAGTCCGAGGTGAATTTTCTTGGCCATGTGCTTGGGCAAAACATAGTTCGGCTAGATCCTTCCAAGTTAGAAGTTGATCGTAATTGGGAGGTACCATCAGATGTGCGAGGCGTTAGAAAATTTCTTTGCTTGGCAAATTTCTATCGTCGATTTGTGAGCCGGTATTCAAAGTTGGTTGCTCCATTAACTGACTTGCTGAAGAAATATAGACCTTAGCAGTGGATGAACAAGTGCCAAGCTACCTTTGATCTGCTAAAGGAGAAGCTAACCAGTGCCCCTGTTCTTGCCTTGACGGACTTCTCAAAGCCGTTTGAAGTGCAAGTTGATGCCTTGAATTTTTCCATAGGAGGTGTGCTAGTCCAAGAGGGTTACCCTATTGCTTTTGAGTCCCGCAAGCTAAATGACATTGAGAGGAGGTATCATGTGCATGAAAAGAGATGATCGCCCTCATCCATTGCCTAAGGACTTGGTGGTATTACTTTTTGGGAGCTCATTTCAAATTTAAAATTGACAATGTGGCAAACACTTACTTTCTCACTCAGGCCAAGCTGACCAACAAGCAGGCACGCTGGTAGGACTACCTCACTGAGTTTGATATGGAGATTTTGCACACTATGGGAAAGTCAAATGTGGTGGCCGATGCCTTAAGTCAATAGCTATAGTTGGCTATCATGGAGGAGGCAGCAGGGAGTGTTGTCACAATGCACGGCAAGAGTCGCATTGAGCTGAGTGAAGAAGTGTTAGCCAAGGTACAAGGCCTTAAAAAAGACCCTGTTGCAGCTGCTTTGTCTACCATAGCACATAACCAGTTGGACATGGGTAGATTGTATCGTTATCAATGGAAGAATGACCTATTATGGTACAAGAAGACCCGGTTAGTTGTCCCTCGTTGGGGTGATCTTCATCGTAGCTTTATAAAAGAGTGCCATGACAGTGTTAGCGAGGGTCACCCAGGGCAGCAAAGGACGTTGGCTTTGTTGGAAAGAGGGTTGTTCTAGCCACACATGGAGAAGGACATGGATGAGTATGTTTGAAATTGCCTTGTGTGCCAGCAAGACAAGCCTAAAAACCAAAAGCCAAGCGGACTGTTGCAGTCGTTGCGAGTGTCAGTGCATCCTTGGGGGAGTGTGAGCCTTGACTTCATCATCGGTTTGTCGAAGGTTGATGGGTTTCAATCCATTTTGGTCATAGTTGATCGATTTTCTAAGTATAGTGTGTTCATTGCTTGTCCGTAGCCATGCCCAGCGAAAGTTGCCACAAACTTGTTTTTTAAGCATGTTGTTAAATTTTGGGGTATGCCACTGAGTATTGTGTCGGACAAGGAAACAAGGTTCACTAGCAAGTTTTGGAAGGAGCTATTTTGTTTGATGGGTACTCAACTTATGATGAGTTCATGTTTTCACGATCAGACGGACGACCAGATAGAGCGAGTGAATGCCATCCTTGAGACTTACCTACGCCACTTTATGAATGGCAACCAGTCCAACTGGCCGACCATGTTAGACATGGCATAGTTCTATTATAACAGTTTGAAGTCCCGTTCAAGTGGCTACTCGCCATTTGAGTTGGCAATGGGCCAACAGTCACTGACCCCTCACACTGTTCTGGCTGGATACCTATCTTCTTGTCCACCTGCAAATAGAGTACCTGAAGCAATGGCAGACTCGCGTTGATTTGGAAAGGATGCATTTGTTGAAGGCTGTCGAATGGATGAAGGCAAGGGCTGACCCAAAATGAAGACCAGAAGAGTTCCAAGTTGGTGACCAAGTGCTACTACGGATGGAGCCTGAGGTGTTTAAGCCATCGAAGGAGAGGTCCAAGTTGTTGGTTCACAAATTTGATGGACCCTACAAGGTGATTGGCAAAATTAGTGCTACCGCCTATCGCTTACAGCTGTCACCACATCTTCGGGTGCATCTCGTGTTCCATTTCAGTCAACTGAAGCACCTTTGTGTAGATGAGTCTGTACCTGATCGAATGCTGCTAACACGATCGCCGACAAATGTCCAAGATGCGTCTGGGCAAGAGTTGGACCGAGCGTGGGAAGTAAGGACGGTTGGGTGGGGGAACCGAATGCACAAGGAATACTTAGTTAGCTGGAAGGGTAGTGGGGTAGGTAGTTGGGAGAGGGAGGAAGCATTGTGGAAGTGGAAGACAAAGCTCGAGGCCTTTTGGAAATGAAGGGCAGTGAGGGAGTCTTCAATACTTTGAACAACACAGTTTTCCCTTGTCGAGTTCGGTTGAAGACTTTGTTGCGGCAATGAGGGCGTCGCCGAATTCAGTGGCGGAGGATATGGAGGGTGTGATGTGGTCACCCCTCCCCTTGCTATCTTGGTATCTGCTATGCGGTCTGGCTACCATGGGCGCTAGGCATGGTTGGAGTGTTGAGTTCAGTTCCCACCGTGCGGTCTGGTTGCCATGAGCGTCGGGTATGGTTGGGTTTCGTGTTAAGGTTTCGTTGTGCGGTCCGGCTACCATGGGTGTCGAGCATGGTTGGAACAAAGTCCCGTAGAGCCAAGGGCGACACTTGCCAAGGGGAGTGTCGAGAGACTATTGCCAGCGTTTGCTATTTGGATGGAGCATCCACCAAGTGGGGCACCACGCCATGGAGCTGAGGCAGTTCGTGTCATGGTTCGGTTTGGGCGTTTGCCAAGTGTGACGACTATTAGCTAAAGAACGTTGGTGATGCATGGTGCTTGAATGTTACCAAGCAGGCTGTCCGAACGAGTGGTGACAAGCTATGTGGAAAGCGGCCAAGTGTTCTTGCCAGGTGGGCTGGCTGGCAAGGCGGTTGCGGATGATACGGTTCAAGTGGAAGCGCCGGTCGGATGGATGGAGACACCACAGAATGGTCTTCGGTTCGGGCGGGCACTTAGCCGTTCCAAGTCCAAGTAGTCGTTAGGAGTTAAGACGCCACTACATGTGGCCATTGTAAGCCAAACCTCCACGTTGCTAGGCACGGGCGGGTTGTAAGGTGGCCAGCTAGGCCACCATGTTAAATACCTCGGCTGGCACATGTTGAGGGGGTTGGAGGTTGGTTGGTGGTTGCTCATAGGTTGGTCATGGGTTGATCGTTGTGTTGATGAGTAAACACTATTATAACCGATGTTATGAGGAATGCCAAACGACTATTTTTTGCCATGGTCAAGTTGCCTTGTATGTTGTTTGCTTGTATGCTGTTACGCTTGTTTTGATCTTGTCGTAGCTAAGTGTAAATGAACCTTGTCGTTATAACTCACATGATGGATAAGGTTGACGAACAACCCTGCGACGTTGTGGCTGTGTAGAGTGAAGGCGTAGTCCCCGGGGTGGTCAGGCAGATCGTGGATTTCGGGTGCCGCACAGGCTAGGCGACCTCTAGCCCTGCGACACCTACGCTTTGAGCCTGAGGAGCTTTTCCTCATGGGAGTATTTCCCTCAAGGAAGTCCCTCCCATTTTTGTTTCCACTCATTTTATTTCTCTCCAATTTTTTACCAAGGGAGTATGCTTTCCATCTTTTTGATGGATCAGAAACCAGATGGTTAAAAAATTTGGAGTTTATTGAGGTTATTTTTGTAGGTTTGTGTGTAAATCTAAGATTGGAGCAGCTCATCGTCCTGATTATGGTTTCCAAATCTGTTTGATTGATGGTTTATATGCACCCATTGATCAAGGCTGAGTCGTTTGGAGGAGCCTCAAAATATATGGACAGCTTCATCATGCGTTTACTCTCAACGGTCGGAAATATAACAAGTTTTTTTAAGGGTTTCATTCAGGTCGACGACCCCTTGATTTGCACAAATCATGATATGTCGTCGGTGATTTTTTTTCTCTACAATCAAATTGCGCAAGGGAGATCATGTTTCTTGGCGCATGCAAGCCCTTCACCTATTTGCAGAGTAAAAAATAAAAATAATAAATATATATTGTGCATTGGTGGCACTGCCCATTAAAATTCATGCGTTGGTGAGCACAGCCATAAGTAGTGGAAGATTGACCTGTGAAAACCTTTCCGTGGATGGGTACAGCACTACAGGAATCGCATTTGTTTCGCCATTGGAATGGATATGGTAGTGCCATCTGTTTAACCAGAAACTCCTCCTATCTGTTTAACCAGAAACTCCTCCTATCTGTCCTATGGTAGTGACATGTTTTTTATCTGCAGTCTATTCGCTGCTATGACATGTTGCAGCTCTGGGTGACGTGGACCCAAACGATTGTGGGGACTACACTGGCAGCAAGTCTGGAACCGTATTTAACCTGATATGGAGTTATGGTGAACGTGGTGTTCAACAAGTACGGTGATCGGATCGTGTGCACAGACACCCAAGGCTGGGTGAATGCTTTGTCTTTTTGCCTGTTTTGTAATGGCGGTCGTTGAAAGCTTGGACCTGATTTTTTGGCATGGAGCCAACACAGTCCATCAACGTCGAAGTGGTCCGGTATTTTGTCGTTGCGTGTGTACATGAATACCATTGCAGAGTGGGTGTTGAAGTTAGATTTGAGTTCGTTTCTATGTTTCCCAGCTTTCTCGATTCGTTCGGCACTGAAGAGAGATTCCGTCACCCGAGAAAATTGCCGGACCGAAGGAGATTTTTGGAGGAGATAAGGCCATAACTACGTCCGGATCTGTCTTATATTTTTCGGCATGTTTCTGCGCAAATACATCATCCACGCCATACACGCTAGCCTGTTTGGATTCCTAGGGTTCTCTTGCGGTTGATTGTGTGGCCTGTGGTATGAATGTGTCCAGATGGTACGATTGCCATCTTGATTTTTTCTTAAAACACAAGAAGACTGTGTTGTTTTTCTACAACGATAAATTGTTCTGTTCGCGCTCTTGGCCGCTGAGAATTTGGGTGTCTAGTGATGCCTCGCAGGGAGATATGAATGGCTGATAATTTCACGCTTATTGCAGTGTTGACGTCTATGCAGCATAATCTCCCACTAACTTGCAACGTTGACGTCTACTGTTCGTGAGCTTTCGTGCCCTGCATCGTGGGGCTGCCTCAAAGAACGTGGATGATGACGGTGATGGCGGTGAGACCTTCGAGGAGAGCGAGTGGCAGCGATCTCCGTTCCCCTATCAATTTTTCTAGTGTTGGGAAAGTTCCATCGGACTCACGCGCGTCATGGGGATCCGGTCATGGAGATGCGGCGGTTAAAATTCCTTCATTTTGGGTCCATGAATTCTATTATGCATATGTAAGGGCAAATCTAAAATAAAGTGGAGGGTCCACATTGCTTATGTATCCATTTAATAAAGTTTTTTTTATAACTTTATTAAATAAATTAAAAAAAGACCATGTGTGGGAGGGATTCTTTTAACCATGCATTATTCCAATATTTTAAAATATTCTTTTGTAAGGGGTAAAAGAAGACTAATTTTTTTCTTGTGTATGAAGGATAAGATGTCGGTATTTATAGTCGTCAAAAATATTTTTATGAGATGGACATAATGGAGGTGTTCATTTTCAGTTTTGAAACATATTACCACACTTTTTTGTGGCTCAAAATTTTGTATTATGGAGTGCATTCTCGGTTGAAACCGACACTCCCAGAAATTTTCTTAAGTGATCCTAGTATCTAGTCATCTCCTCTATATCACCTAGCGGTTGCAGTGGCTGGTTACCCATGCATTCCGATAGGATGAGGAGGTCACCATAAAGACACGTTCGAGAGCTACATTGGTGCCTTTTCTTTTTCATATTCCCTTGAAGTAAGTTGTTTGTCCACTCTTTTTGGACCTTGTAATCAACCCATTATGTTCATATAGGTGGACCCACTACTTATGCTTGTGAAGTCGATTTGGACATCCCTTGTGATTATTGTGGTTCTTTCCACACTATCTTCACAATCTTCTTTTTGTGAGACACTTTGGTTTCAAGGGGTTTTTTCTTTAGTGACCTTTTTTCATGGCTCAAAGCCTTGATTTGTGTCACAAGCACTAGTATGGGAGTATGGTTTCATTCTTTTAGTGATGAGTCTCTACTTTTTTGAGACATCTGATGGATCCTTTGCATGCTTCTTGATGGAAGTTGTCTTGGGGTATTGAAGAGGATATCTCCCTTCCTCTCCATCCTCCATGCACATCTTTCTTCTTCTTCTATTCTAGCAGGTGGTTTTCTCCCTTGTGGTTTTCACATCATCTCTTTCAGTAGAAATTTCATAAGCATATATTGTACATGAGTACCTTATCATGCCTTGTTGTCGGGACTCATTATTGTGGGTATACCACTTGTTTAGTTTTGTTGTTTTTTGCTACCTCCTAGTATCACTTAAGGGGGGGTGTTAGTATATCCTAGTACCACTTAAGGGGGGTGTTAGAATAATAAAATTATATCCTAAGTTGTTACTAGGATATTGTGTGGTTGAGATTAGCTCAGTTAGTTATGATCCAATGGATCAGATTGTAAGCACTTGCTATTTAAGCAAGGTACTTTCAAATCAATGATAATCAAGTGTATTCTATTTTTCTAAAAAACACTAGACTAAAGAATATTTTTATATTAATAGAGAGGATATTATAAAATTATGCATGGTTATAGAGAGCTTAAGCAAATATTTATAGACTGTCATGGTTTGTGGTCAATCCACCTCAATCCCTTCTTATAAAGCATCATTTTCATTATGCATAAGCAAGTTCAATTGTGTCCACTCATCAAAACTCAAAAATGAAAAATTGCACATTTTGAATCCTAAGTTCTAATAAAATTCAACAAATAATATGACTACAATATGTACCCACTTTAGCACCAAGCCCTTGGAGACCAGATATAAGAATATTAGCATTGAGTAATCACCTCATTGTTTCTCATCCAAGAATAAACTATCATTTCTCTGCACCCACACCACCATTAATAAAAACCTTCATCCAAAACCCTGGCTCGAGCCATCGAATAAACCACCATTGCATGGGAGAATTTAAGATATAAAAAAAGTAAGCAATCCTATCCTTTCTTAGCCAAATTCGATCCAAAGACCAAAATAAAAATAAAAAACATAAGCAAAACCAAGATTTACTCACCTCATAAACTATGATTGGAATGGATCAAAAACCCTAAAATATCGAGAGCCAAAAAAAGCAACAGAGAATGTCCTACAAAACCCCAACAATGAGTTTATCCACAAAATGGGTGATCAAGAACCTACAAATGCTCTTCTTCTATTTCCTCTCGAAGGCATCATCCCTCTCGCTTGTTTTCAAGGAGAACAATAGATAAGCCAAATGAGGTAAATTAAAGATCCACAATGAAAAGCAAAAAGAAACGATTTACCAAGGTTTTTGCGGTTTAGCGGGGTGCGTTTGGTGCGACGAAAAGTGGAAAGAAATTATTTACCAAGGATTTTTTGGTTTGGTAGGGTGGTTTTGGCATGAGGAAAAGTACTTTTTTTGTGTGTTTTAATCGCTCTTTCAAAACCTCCCTAAGAGGGTGGTTTTAAACCATCCTCTTAGGTCACCCTATGACGACGGTTTTAAATTGCCCTCTTAGGTCACCCTAAGATGATGGTTTTAAAATGCCCTCTTAGGGTGACTCGAAGAGGGTGGTTACCCTAAGAGGGTAGTTTTAAACTGCCCTCTTAGGGTCTATTACGCTGATTTTTTACTATCATAAAAAACCACCTTATTTTAGCCACCATTAAAGCCCTTTTTTGGTGTAGTGTTTGTAGGATGTAGCACTTTTTTGTAGAGTTGTAGCACTTTTTCCTATGAGGCAAAAGATCAAAATTTTCAATCCAAAGATATATTTTTTTGTTTATGTCAAAGGACTACTTGTTTTCTATATTAGGTCTATTTCTATTTATCCATTAAAGGTAAAAGGAAAATAAATAAACTAGTTATCATTAATTGTTAAGGGACCATATTTAATATTGTATATCATTTCAAGTAAAATTGTATGTAGTTGAATTGGGCTTGCTTTCTGCATAATCATCTTGAACCCTTTCTCTTAAAAATAAAAATTATATTTTCTTGATTATCAAAATCAATATTATTTTAGTTTATTAGGGTTTGCTTTTTTTATTGATTGATGTATTCATAGCTAGCATAGGACTAGATTAAGATTAAATGTATGTGTTCTCTAACTAATACGTTTCACCCTAGACTTAATATTATAAACTAGCCCTATCCTTTAGGTGAGGAAAGAGTGGAAAACATCATGATAGATCTCCTAAGAGGCACTTTGCAATTTTCCATTCTTATTTTTCATAATAATATTCCTTTCTTGCTTTGTTTACTGTTAGTTAAGTTTCCTAATTTAAGAAAGGTTATAAATCCAACTCATATATCTAATTTTTTTTATAAATATATTTATATAAAAATGAATAAATATGAATGTTCATATACATTACTAGTATCAATTTAGATTTTATCTCTATTAGTTTCTAATATCTAGGGTTATGGTGCAAATTTAGAAGTTCTACAACAAATATGAAATATATGCATGTTTGGTCTATTCCTTTACCATGTTGTGACAACCAACTAGGGGAAGTGGCTTGGTCCATCTTCCAACCAACAAGCTCCACACTCTCACACACCCATGGCATTTACATTCCAATTGAAGAAATACATAATTATTCCTACTTATAGAAAAGACACATGTTTGCATATCTCTTCATGCAAGTTACAAACTGTCAAGTCATACAAAGAAATGGCTAAACAATGGATTCATGCACATGTTACAAAATAGCAACACTAGCAACAAGGTTATTCAATGAGACCACTAATGCATTGTAATAGCTAATATACTCATTATTAAAATCTTATCATTTTCAAATTAAAAATTAAGATCATAAACTTTCAAGTATATAAGACAAAAACATATCTCATTCTACTCATTTTCTCCAATTTCTCTTAATGTTTCCACCTTGAACAACCAATATTTCCCCTTTGTGCTAGTACCAAAACCTATCAAAATCTACAAAATCTCCCAAATACATAAACTATTGAGTAATATCCCTCCTCATAAACCACTACCCTTCCTCATTATTCATCCATGGATCATGGCAATATTTGCACCTCTTCACCTTCCATATAATCTCCTTGTGAGGGAGAGTTTCACACCTCCTCTCATTCATGCAACTCATTTCTAGATAGAGTTTCACACATCCTCTTATTTCATGCTACTTTATTTCTCATATTTTCATCAACCTATTTTATTCTTACTCTAATTTACTCCTCTTTCTACTCCCTACCATCTTACGATCACTTCTTTTCTTAAAAGGTAAATTTGTATTCTTATGTATTATTTTATTACTCTTTCATGTTCAATATTGATAATTTGTTTTACCCCTTTTGATTCACATCAAAAGGTATTAATAATTAAATCATAAGACTCATCATCTCATACATTTCCATATTTTCAAGGCACATCACACAAGGCACCTAATTAATATCAATCATTGCATTTAATAATTCATTGTCTCATTCAATAAGGATAGGACCACATGACACAAGTAGACTAGTAAATTCTAGGTCAAGCTTGGGTATAGGTACCTCCCCTAAGGTTGGACTTTGACCTTGGGGTTATGTTTGACATATATATATATATATATATATATATATATATATATCAATTGTTAAACCAAATGCTAAATCATATGATGTTGTTGACCATTTACAAGCAATAAAATTACTACATTATTCCATAAACAAAACATATGACATGCTATGAAACTTTCTATATTAAAACTAAATAACATTCCTATAATAACTAAATAATAATTTTTCATCATATATTTACATAAACAACATCCACATTAATACATCATCAATTAATTATCAATAACAATACATACGCATACTATAAGTTCAACTACTATCTAACTACACTATTAAAATAGGTTTAACCAATAAATTATGGATTAAAGTATAATCAAGTAGGGGAGAGAGTGGAAATTACTTCCTCTTCACCTTTGTTTGAACTTCCTCCTAGAAGTTTATTCTAGGAGAAGTATCTAGCTTATCATGGGTTAGTTGGTAGGATTTAAGCTCATTTTTTAAAGTAATATTATCAAGGCTTGCTAACACATTATGATGACCACGATATGATTATCAAGATACAAATATGATGTTTTGATCTTTATTTGAAATAAAATTTTAGGGTAACAGACACCTCTCAAATGTGATGACATCCCCGAGTTGCATGACCTCTAATTAAAACCCCCTGTCTTGAAAGATTTTAGCCAACTCAATTGTCCATATACATTCAATTTTGATCCTGCATTAATGCTCTTTGATATAAAAAATATGATTTACCTCTGATACAATATATAAAAGTGTGCTTTTACAACACAATATATCATATTCATACAAGCTAAAATTAGTAACTATTCATGGCTCTTTGGTACCATGTTGGTGACACTTCTACTTTTTTCATAAGAACATGCATTCCTTATTGTCTTCCACTTTATATGTTAAACTTATCTAAACTGTTAAATTTAGAAGGACTATAAAAAAAATATTCATACACCTTTTGCACTATGTCATAAAAACTCATCATAGTAGATGGATGCAAATTCATGGATCTATCTTTGTACGATTCTTTAAAAATCCTTAAACTCAATTATGTATGCATATTTTCAAAACCAACCCACCATGACTTGCTAAGAATATACTCTTTGAACAAAAGGCTTTTTTTGGATGATTTCAAACCCATGCATCAATTGTATCATATCATAGCATAAATTAAATATATTAAGTATAACTTTATAAATTTTAGGATCAATATATTATCTTATATATCAATTACTAGACTCTGCTCAACTAGTGGCTCCTCTCCCTTACATCCTCCATAAAAAATCCTCTAAACAAGTCCAACAAAATATTCTTAAATTTTTAGGTGAAGATTCTTTAAACCCCAACCATCATTACCATTTGTCCTTCAACTAAAAATTGTAAGACTGTATTTTCTCAATATATAGTTATAGTAAACAAGTACAAAGTCAATATCTTAACTTGTATCTCTACTCAAATAGTGGCTCCTCTCCCTTTCATCCTCCATAACCACTCCTCTGAACAAGTCCAATAAAATATTCTTAAATTTGTAGGTGGAGACACTTTAAACCATAGCCATAATTACCTTTTGTCCTTCAACTAAAATTTGTAAGATTGCATTCACTCAATATACAGTCACAATAAAAAGTAAAAAATAGGGCAGACAAAGGGTTTCTCTACTCAACCTATATCGAGTGCCTCCTTCATAGCCAAATTAGTAATTTACATTTGAATGAGGCTATGGACTATGGACTATCCTCCATTGATTACTAAATACATAACTAATTGATGAATACATAAATTATGAGGGACACCAACAACTAAGGTGCATCACCTATCTCAATGACTATTTAAACTACTTTAGCTTCTGCTTCTTTCTCTGCATTTTCCTACTACTTACCCCATTGTTATTATGATCAACTTGGGCTTGGACATTAATCAAGGAGAATGCTTGAATTGCTGCAAAAGAAATAAAATTGACATTAGAGAACTTAGTAATAAAATTATAAACATGATTCAAATTGATGCCTTTGAATTCATCTCTTAAAACTTGGATCAAACCCATACTCACAATGATAATAGCCTTTGAATTCATTTTCAATATGTTACAAAGTTGATTAAATTTATGCATTTTGTGGAGATGAAGGCGAGAGATAATAGAAAGGAGAAAAACAAAGGAAATGAATACCATTGGTGATAAACACTTTCCAACATGGTAAGAAATAAAATTCTAATTGTTTGGAGTTCTTACCATGGGTATCAATTGATGCAAGAGCATCCATGTGGAAACTAGATAAGTGATGCCAACTAGAAATTCCATGCAAGAGAGTCATTGTTCTTGTGCTTATAAATAAATATGAGAAATGAAGAGCGTGAGGAGGGAAGATAAGGAGAGCATAAAAAGCAAAGATAGAAGTGGTTTCCATGTGTGAGATCTGCATGTCTCATAGATATCATATATAGGGATGTCATTGCTTATACAATGATAATTAAAAATTCTTATTTTCCTTAGTGTGTTGCGATCTTGTTGTGAAAATCTTGTATGCATTTAAGATTATTATGTTGTAGGTTCTGCTGATGATTATTACAAGTTGATGCAATTAGGAAGCACTTACAATAATTTACAAACTTACTAATGAAGACAACATTGTCATGGCAAAGTGTGTTGTCCATAAGAGTTATTGTCGGATGATGTCGTCACCCTGGAGAAGTATTGTTTGTATATTTTTATTGCTTTTTAATTTTGGAGTTGCTACTTTGTGAAGTGGTAGATCATGGCTTACCCATACTTATAGAGAAATTATCATCTAAGATATTACCCCTTACCTCTTGTCATCTTACCAACTAAAAATATTTATTGTCTATATGTCATAAAGGAAAAATACCACTAGGGAAGTGTGAGCCGATAGGGGAAGTATCATCAGAGAAGTGCACGCCACCAAGGGCGATGTTATAAAAGTATTTCCATCATTGTTGGATATTATCATCACATATTTTCTTGTTGATTTACCATTATCATTGCCATCATGAACCTATCGACTACGAATGTTGTCCAAGAAAGTGTCATCTAGCTAGTTATGTCAGTTGTGTTGTATGAGAGGTAAAAGAAGGTTGCCATCTAAGTTAGGTCATTATGATATTTTTCATATGCAAATACTACTATCCACTTTTTACATTGAAAATAAATTACCCCCACCTTGCCACTGCACCATTTTGGTATTAGATCTAGAATATCTTTGAGGATTGAACAATGGCACAATGAGAAAGAAGAAGATCATGAGATTATCAAGCTATAGATATAGTTGAGGTGTTAAGAGGAATTACTTCTTGATTTTATGCAATAAAAACTACCCAAATGAGGGGCATTCAAATAGAATATGTGAGTGATAGTGAAGAGGGGACTGGTCATGTAGAAGCTCAAGATTAATAATGAGAGGAAGATCTATAAGAATTATAGATCTGATAAATTTAAAATATGGGTTGAAAATCAAAGATTCAAACTTTATCATACAATGGAAGCTTGAATCCGGAGAAGCTCATAGACTGGATTACTAAAATGGGGATGTATTTTTATTTTGACTTGATATAATACCCCAAAAGGGTGAAATTTTCCTACACAAATTTGAAAGGACATGCATCCTTATGATGAGACCATATTCAAACTAAATATGTAGAAAAGGAAAGGAGAGGATTAAGACAAGGGATAAAATGGTCACAAAGTTGAAAGTCAAATTTATGTCATTAGACTACCAATTGGGACTTTTTAGGAAATTGTAAAACTTATAATAAAAGGATATGAGTGTGAAAAATTACACCGAGGAATTTCATAGGCTTACTATTCAGACCAGTCATGTGGATGATGTGAAGAACACAAGATTATACTGAGAGAGGGGGTGAACAGTATAAAATCACTTTTTACTTTTCTTTCCCAATCAATATTATGTAATATATAGATAGCAATATTAGCAACAGTAATCAAAGCAATTTAAAAAATACCACACACAATAGATACACCATAATTTACGTGGTTCACCCAATGTGGGCTACTCCACGAAGAAAATATTTCACTAAAATTTTCTTGATCAATCTCTTGGGAATCCTTTCCCTATTACAATATTTATGGACCTCTATCCAAAGGATATGCTGATCCCCTAAATCAAGTTCATGGATATCTATCCATAGGATAACTCCTTATCCTCTGCTCTGGTTGGTGACCCTCTAGAATACTACTGCCTCCACTGCACTGGCTTGTAGATCTCTCCACTGAAGACTCTTGTCCCCACTCAGAAGACCTATCCTCACTGCCCTGGCTGATGGATATTTATCCACTGGAGACAACTGTCCTCTCTGCTCTATCACCTCCAAAGCTCTATCTCAAATATACACTAAACATAATTCTTCGGTCTAGAACAAATCTGATCAACAAGTCCACACAAAACTTGCTCAAATCTGCTCAACAAGTCCACACAGAACTTGTTCAAATATGCTCAACAAGTCCACATAGAACTTGCTCAAATTTTCTCAACAAGTCCACAGAGAACTTGCTCAAATATGCTCAACAAGTCCACACAAAAATTTCTCAAATCTTCTCAACAAGTCCACATAGAACTTGCTTAAATCTGCTCAACAAGTCTACATAGAACTTGCTCAAATTTGCTCAACAAGTCCACACAGAACTTGTCCAATATCATAGAAACATAAAGAGAATTTTTAGAGACCCAATATGTTCTATACTCAATGCTCAATCACTTTCTCAACTCAAATCATAATATAGAATAATTTATTTTATGGAACTTGAACAATCACTTCACACATCCACTTGACTAGGCTCAACCAACTCTACTCAACCAATCACTTAATGAAACACCCCTTTATCACAAATCCCAATGCTCCTTCTTCTATTCCATTTCCTTATATTTCCCTTTCTTTTAGTTCTTTTGCATTCACACCCAACCCATTTTCGCATCTATTTTCACTCCCTTCATCTTCTGTTTTGGTTAGTTCTCCCGTGGCTATAAGTACACCAAATCCTTCTCGAGTAAGTGTAACTATAGTTGAACCCCATGTTTCCATTCTATCAACCACTCTCATTTTTGTTTCCCTTTGTGAGCTAGACCCTCAACAGGCGCTTTGTCCCTTTTCCCTATTTATTGAGTCGCAGGTGTTGCCAAAGTCAGATATGGAAGTTGTGTCAGAGCATCCTATTGCAGAAAAGATCAATTGATCCTGACAAAGTTCATCACAGTGGCTAAAAAATCGTAAGTGGAAGGAGGCTCAAGCTCTAGAAAAAACATTTAATAAGGTCTCTTTTGACCCTGAAGCTATGGAGTCCCACATTGTAAAAATGATTGCCTAGGTCCAAAAGCCCCAAGTAGAGATGACTCCAAGAAACTATGCTTATGAAGTCATTACAAAAGACCTTACACAGATTGACACTATGAAAAATATGGATAATATTCAGGTGGAGATGAGCTCAATCTATTTGCGTGGTGAGTATTTTAGGAAGAAATTTTTTGAGGTTGAAACGAAGATCGCTGAGTTGGAAAATGCTCTGGCCGAACATAAGGTACAACTAGAAACAATGAAATCAAAGGTAGAGTGCTGGTTGTAGAAGGCATATGGCTTGGAGAAAGAAATTGTAAAATATAGGCAAGTGGTCGAGGAACACTAGAAAGTTCAGGAAGGATAAAAACAAAAAGTGCAAGCATTGACTGCCCAACTTGAAACTTTACAGAAGTAGCTGGCTAAAAAGGCTATACAGTTAGTGGGTTTCTCTAAGGATAAAATCAAGGAGGCTCATCGTATTTTGACTGAAGAATGTGCAAAATAGGTAGTGAAAGCACTCTTGGTTATGTTGTATATTCAAGAGGCTCGAGCAATAATTATACTCAGCAAGGAAACATTATAATATGCTGAGGAGAATCTAGAACCAAAATTGGATATGGCATTGAAGATTCAATCATTAGCTAATTTTACCCTTCGATTTAAACCAATGAGTGGGATGGACCGAGCTTGGTCTAATGCTAGGATAATGCTATGCAGTTATTTTTCTAGATTAGATCTAGCTAGAGATGGTCGTAAGCTGCTTGATATGTATGAGAAGGAGCATTGTATTTTTCTCATTTATTTTGAGGTTGTAGCTAATGCCAAATTTTTTAGCTTCACTAATGATTAGGGAGAGATTTTTTTGAAGCAATAGTTGGAGGTAATTTGATGATATATTGTAGAGGACACCTTAGATATTGATAACTGGACAAAGCCAATTACAGAAGAGTAGGTATTATCATTCATGAAAAATCTCACCTACATCGATTTGTCCTTGCTAGAGCTGAGCTAGAGAGCCAATCACATCAACTTGGACCAGATATAGACATTACACTTCATTATTGATTTGCTCCATAATCCTTTGATGAACGATGAGGATTCTTGAGCCGAGGTGGTTGTAGTGTATGAGACCATCAGTGCACATCTCAAGGAGAAGGAAAAATAGGCATAGGTGTAAAGAGAGTAGACGGAGGCTACTGAACGAAGTAAATCATATGATATAGGAAGTGGAGGTGAGAGTTGAGTCCAATGGATAAAGGCATGGGGTCGATTACATCCAGATAAGCTAAATACCTTGTGATTTACCAAAAGTGTTGGAAGTTTTACCACACTACAATTTTTTTGTAAAAACTCTTAAGTATAAAATATAAGTGGTGCATTGTCGCTGGTCTCCTTAAATTTTTAATGTTTTCACTGATTTATTTTGGCAATTTCACTAGTATACATCTCTCTTTCAAATGCTTTCATCAGCAAAAATAAATAAAGATATTTTTTCCCAAATTCATGTATTTTTAATGGTCAAAGTCAATTTCACCATGGTCGGGTGTTCGCTTTTGCCACATTCAACTTTTGCCAAAATTTTGCCTATTTAAGACGAATTTTACCAGTAAAATCATCTTCTAGCAGTTTCACTAGCGAAACCCCAAAGCACAGCAAAAATCATCTTCAAACAAAGTCGTAGCAAAAATCATTTTTAGGCAATTTTTCCAGTGAAACCCCAAGGCACAACAAAAACATCTTTCGAGTAGTTTCACCCCTGTTTGGAGCGAAATTCTATTTTTTCCCTAGGTTGGAGCGAAATTCCATTTTCACCCTTATTTCTAGTGAAATCCCATTTTTGCCCTGTTTCTTGGTGAAATCCCTTCTTAGGCGAAAGGACAAAGATCCCAGTGAAAAATCCTTTTCGGCCAGCAGTTGCAGCAAGATCATGTTTTTTGGGTGAACTCCATTTTTCAACAGCGAAAGCTCATTCTAGGATAAGTCATGGCGAAGAGGTAATTCTAAATAAAATTCGAATAAAGTTCCTTTCTGGGAAAATTCAAAGCAAAAGTTAGTTTTGCCCAGCGAAATCCCTTTGGGGCAAAAATCTCAACAAAATTCCCTTTTTAGTCCACAACCTGACGAAATTCCTTTTTGCCCCAACACCTTAGCGAAATTCATCTTTGTCATTTTCCCTTTGGATGAAAATCATTTTTGATGGTACTTTCAGTGCAGATCATTTTTGAAAAAGTGCAAGGACTAGTAAATTTAATTCTTGGGGTAAAAAATTTGATATTTCCAAAATTATTTTTGAAGAATTACCGAGATTAAATATTGATTTGCTTTGCATTTGACTCTAGTATGATTTTATTCATTTCCAAGGCACCATCCACTACAGTGGGTGCTCATTTTCAAGACACCGAAAAGAAGGTGAAAATTTTGCCATCAATTCTTGCTAGGTTCCAAGGCACTCTCCGCTAAAGAAGGATCACTGCTTCTCAAGACGTTCGTTGATTTGTTTATTATTGTTGCTGAGTAGAAAATTACTACTAATCAATATTTGACTGGCAAACATTTTATTTAATGCTTATTAAATTTTGGATGTGAAATCCTCTATAAAAACTAAGAAGTTATGTAAAAGGAGGAGGAACAATTTGCTAAAAAACTCTTTAAGTTTTAACTTCTGCATCAATTGAAATAATTTGGACTCTGGTTCCTGGATCAGTCATGTATGTGATTTTTTTCTGCCTATTATTTCTACTATATTCATTGCCTTTGTTAGATAAGTTAAAATTTTGTATTTGAATTTAATTTTTGATGAAGAAATGAATATTGAAATGTTAACTAGAAATCATATTTGTGATCTGTGGTCGGTTCCTATATTCTTCTTTTTGATGAATGTTGGTTAGAACTTGACTTGGTTATTTAGCTGTTATTTCATATCCCCACTCTATTTTTCTGGATTACAGCCATATTTCCCATCTCTTTTTGTTAATTTCTCTCCCTAAACTTTATACCGATTTTTATATTAGTAATGGAACCAACCCTCTTTGGAGATTGGCCCGAAGGACATCTCTTTCCTTCGGCCTTTCAATGTTGGTCGGGTCTAGGGTCCATACTTTTATACTTATGCAGATTCGTGAACAACAATAGTATATGATAAGCAAATGCTAAATATTCAAACCTTGTGTTAAATAAATCTCAACTATTTATAAAATTATAATTTTTTTTATGTTATTCTCCATCATCACAATGGGGGTCCTATTCTAGACTAATAAGGATAGGTATGATCTGACTTGCATGGTGGAAGAGTGTGTCTATCGTGTTCTTGCTTAAGCTAGCTAAACTATCTTGATTCTGATGAGCATGTCACCAGTCCTAATATTTTCTTGGGATGGCATTCATGCATCCTTCAAAACCTAAGTGTTTTTGGTGGTTGTAACATTTTTCCACAACTAGTCAAAGGTGCCAACTCAACTTGACCATTTTGATTTGGATGATTGTGTAAGACATGTGAATCTTGCTAGAAGAGATATGTTTAGGATCCCGACTATTCATCGTCAGGCTTGGAGATGTTACCAAGATCTTGGAGTCTAGGTCAGGGTTTCTTGGAGTGTTACTAACATCATCTTTAGAGAATCCCAAGCTTATATTATTCAATTTTTGTGTTATCTTTTGGGTTTGGTTGAGGTTTGGTGTGTCGTCGATGTTTGTAGATGTCAGATCTAAGTTGTCGAGATTTTTATAATAGTAAATATAATAAAATTAAATAATAATAATAATAATTTAAATATATATTAATAAAAATATAATAAAATATTTATTTTATACTTTATTGAATTATACAATTGATAAAAATAATCATCTTCCTTTGTTCAAGGTTTGGCTCTTCTTAGGAAGGTCCAAGGTTCAAACTATAATGTGTATAGTTGCATGTTAATCCCCTATTGATGAGTGTAGCTCTCGACCTTACAAGGGTCATGGCTAGAAGGAGACTACTCAACCCTATACTATGGTTGTAAGAGTTTATAACACCACAAATTCAAAATATAAATAAAAATTTATCTTTAATCTATAATACTAATATAAAAGTTAGGTGAGATTCCAATAAAAGGGATACTAACATAAAAGTTAAGTGAGAGGACAAATAAAAATATAAAATATTAATTATTTAACATAACTTTTTCATTAGTGCAATTTAAACAAAGAATTTTAAAAAAATGTAATTAACTATGAGGTCTTGTAGGAATGTTGGGAAGAAGTTTGTTTTGCTAGAATCATGGAGTGAACACAGTAAAGCTAAGATTTGTAAAGTGAAGCACAGAGAAGAAAAAAAACACAAGTGACGATAATTTATTTTTTTGGAAAAATATTTCATTTGCTGGAGGAGGAAAAAAATTGGGGGAAGACAAAAAACCTTAGCATCAATCAATTTTTCCAAAAGAGATCATGAGTATCAGTTCAGGATGGTACTTCTTTGGCTTTATCTTTGAAAATATTTCATTGGCTAGGGATTTAAAAATAGTAACCTATTATTTGGGAAGTGATTTATGGTAGTCTATTGGTTGCAATGATTACTGTAGCCTCACATTTCAAACAATCTGGCAATGATGCCTTCTCCATGTTTGCACAATAGTTTTCCTTTGATGAGGAGAAACTAGATCATATGTGTTAAGTGCCTAAAGCAAGGAGAGCACCCCATCCAAAACCACCTACTCGCTGAAACAATGGTACCTTTGTATCCAAGTTAGATGAGTCTCCTATGATTGAGGTACCTCCAGCCCTCATCCAACATCCTTTGCTCCACCCAAGCCCTTGCATGTAAATTTATGGAAATATATCCTAGTCTAGTCATAATCCATAAATGAATTAACACACATTGGGGGGGTTAAGTCTCCTCTTATGAATTCATGATGATAGGTAGGGGATACTTTGTCATTACACTTGCCTCTGTGGAGGAGAAGAGCACTATATTTCATAGAGTTCCCTAGTTTTTGGGATCTAGCCCACTCTACATGACCCTATGGAGCATGGCATTTGATCCTCAAGAGGAGGAGCTTGAAGAAATTTATGTCTAGGTGAGGTTACCATTTTTTCTACTGCACCTATGGAACAAACCTTCGATGGAATTAATAGGGAATGCTATTGTAACGTTCATTGACTAGGCTCCTCCAAAGGTCAATAACGCTATATGCGCACACATCTATGTGCAAGTCAATCTAAAAAAGGGTTTGCTTGAGCATATTGGAATAAAGTTATTTTTATTGGGTGCATAACCAAACCCTAGACTATGATCATATACCATTCAAGTGTATAACTTGCCATGATCGTGGGCATTTCTCGTGAAACTACCCAATAAAACAAGCACAGGAAATAAAAAAGAAAGAACTAGGATTCTAGGAAGTCAAAAGTAGACCGTGTAGATCAAGAAGCAAGAATTGACAACCTCAACCATAGGATCAAAAAAATTTCCAGCACAAAAATAAATTTGTAAGTCTTAATGAAGGAGAAAAGGAAATCACCTCTCTATATTTGATGGCTCCTAAATATAAAGAGAAGATACTTACAACTGAAGTTGACAACCCACCATAGATCTTAGGAGATACACCAGTGAACACAATAGTTGGAGAAGAAATGCAAGTGGAGGAAATAGTTATTCCTGAGGGCTTGCCAACCACATGATATGTAGCTAAGGGAAGAAAATTGAACCAACAACTCAGAAATGAGCAAGCACAAAAAGACTTGCAATCCAAAACCTAGGTCAAAATTGAGGAGAGCTTCATAAAAAATAAGAAGCAATCTAAAAAATGAATATTATATCATGGAACTATAGGAAACTGGGAAAACCTCTGAAAAAAACTATCTCAAAATTATAATACAGGAGCAAAAGCCAACAATAGTTTGTATTCAGGAAATAAAAATAGTAAAGGCAACACTAACTACAAAATGGCAGAAGATATGGGCACAATTAGAATTGATAACTGTTGATTTTGTGGGAGCTTCAAGAGGAATGGCTTTGGCTTGGGACCCATAATAATTAGTTTGTAGCTTACAACATAAGCACAATAACTAGATAGGTACAAAATTCATCTTACTAGATGGAACTAGTGTAGCAGTAATAAATTTTTATGGTCTAAATCATCCTATCTAGAAAAGAGAAGCATGGCAAAACTTAGCACAATGGCTAGACAATAAGAATTTTGACAACATAATACTAGGAGGAGATCTCAAAATGATTTTCTACCACTAGGAGAAGGTTGGGAGAAGTTTAGCAAGGGATCCAAATAGAGATCTATTCAATCAAATTATGGCAAATGAAAGCTTACAAGACATTCGATCAACAAAAAGAAATTACACTTGGATAAATAGAAGAGCAAGGGCAAACTATATTGTAGAAATATTGGATAGTTTTTTTATTAGTGAAAATCTCCTAACAATTTTCCCCTTACTTCTTCTCACATCATTAAGAACTCCATCTCATATCATAAGCCAATTCTCTTCGATAGCGACCAAAGCCTACAACCTCAAAAAATCCTTTTAAATACAACTCTGAATGGGTAAAGGAAGAATATTTCAATGAACTTGTAGAAAGCATTTGGAACCAAAAGGTCCAATCCACCAATCCCCAAGAAAAATGGAAAAGCAAAATTCAACAATTGAAGCATGTGATAAAAAAATGGTTGGTAGAAAAGTGAGAGTCAAACTAGACAAGAAGCAGTTGATGCAAAAACTAGAGTATCTAGAAACAAAAATTGGGGATTATCCTCCTCAACCATTGCAAGAAGATGCAAGAAATGACCTGATTCAAAATCTCAATAAATTAAGCACTGAAGAAGAAACACATTGGAGGCTTCAATCTCGAATGGTTTGGCTAAGCAAAGGGGATAAAAACACCAAATATTTTCATCTAAAAACCATGCAACACTTCCAAAGGAACACAATCAAGGAGATAGAACATGAAGGAACCACTTATACAGATAGGGATAAAATTAAGGAACTTGCCAATCAACATTACTTAGCTCTACTCTCTAGAGAAAATGGTAACCCTCTTTTCGAAGGAATACTACTACAACATATATCAACAATATTAAGTTTGGAAGACAAAAAGGATCTCAGTTAGCCGATCACTATGGAGGAACTTAAGGAGGTTATAACAATTCTACCAAAGGACAAAGCTCCTGGACCTGATGGATTCACAAATAAATTTTATCAACAATACTTATACATTATCGAAGAATATTTGCTACACATTTTTGAGTATGTTATGGTGAAAGGTAAGCTTCTTGGAGCCATAAAATCCACCTTTCTAGCATTTATTCCTAAAGAAAAAAATGCCACTACTTTCTCTAGATTCAAACCAATTTCTCTATGTAACTCTTCCTATAAAATTATTACCAAATTGTTGGCCAATAGAATAAACAAGTAACTTGATAAAATAATATTAGAAGAGCAAGGGGGGTTCATGCCTAGAAAAATAATATATGATAATATCATAACAGTGCATGAAGCCCTCCATAGTAGTAGAAAATAAAAAAGAAACACATTGTTATAAAACTTAATATGGCAAACACCTTTGATTGAGTTAATATACAATTTGTAGAATAGGTCCTACAAAAGTTTGGATTCCCACATCAGGTCATCAAGTGGATCAATTTCTTTTAGGATACAAGGGAAATTAGACAAGGGTATCCACTATCACCATATATTTACATCATTTTACCTGAGACTCTTGGAAGATAAATTAACCATCTTCAAAGAGAAAGGAAAATAACAAAGATAGGCTATAGTAGGATGCAAATTTGTAACGCATACCCAATTTGGAGATGATATCATTATTCTAGGTGAAGCCACTAAGAAAAATGCTAGAAAATTCAAGCAATGCCTAGATTGGTTCACACAATCTATCGAGGCTCATATAAACACTCAAAAGAGTAAGTTATATACACAAAATATTGCAACAATAAGATTCAAGCTTTTTTGCACTATTCTAGGATTTCGGTCTGACACAAAAACATATTTTAGATATCTAGGAGTGCCCATGAGCTTCCACCTCAAATCGTTAGACTGTTGGACCCCAACATTGCACAAGATGGTTAGGAGGATACAAAGTTATAGTAATAGTTGGCTCAATCTTGTAAGAAGGGAAATATTAATCAAATCAATGTTAGCTTCTCTTCTAGTCTACCAACTATTAGTATATCATGCACCCAATTTTATTTTACAAAAGGTATATGGAATCATACATAATTTTCTATGGCAAGGAGGTAGACAATTAGAAAGAAAAAAGTTCCACTTGATCAATTGGAAGATGGTCACCAAAAGTAAAATTCAAGGAGGATTGGGAATCATCAAAATGGAGATAGTTTTCAAAGCACGGGGAGAAAAACTTCTCAAGAACATGCTTAAACATAATCGAGCATGACAATGCATACTAGTCAGCAAGTATGTAAATAATCAAATAGGTATTTAAATGCTCAAACATATAGACAAACTTCCCGGAGCCTAGTTGGTTTGGAAACATATAGTGGCTACAAAGAGCATAATAGAGGATATAATTTCTTGGCTATTGAGATATGGTAAGTCAATTAATCTATGGGAGGACCGAATCCTAGGAAATCCACTATTAAGAGATAGAATTTCAATCGAATTGCATAATCACTTGGAAAGTCAAAGAATACTCAAATTAGATAACTTGTTTTATTAGACCTCAAAAACTCTGAACTAGATCTCCCCTCTCATTCCATCTCAACTTCAAGGAGATTGGGATTATTTTTAGTCCCATGTGGTGAGTATTAGACCTCTTCATCCCACAATGGCAAACAAACTAATTTGGAATAGCATCAACAGTAATGTGGAATACTCAGTGCATCTAGGAGTCCAACATCAACAGATTGGGTCTACCAACATATAACTATCGATAGTGTGGAAAAATAGAGCACCACCTAAACTACAAGTATTCAATCGGCTAGTCTCTCAAAATAAAATATTAACAGGTGATAATTAGCAAAAGAGAAGTATTCAGGACCTCATGTTTATTATAGTTGTAGGCAGAACAATGAAATATTTTTTCATATTTTGTTTAAATACCCAAAGGCAATATCAATTTTGTTAGGAATAACCAAAATTCTTGGCACTTTCTATTTTAGAAGGTTAACCATAGACACATGTTTTACCAAGTGGAACAAATAATATAAAGGTAAACTGATAGGGAAGTACCTCTTGAAATATATGTGGAATTCTATACCATATTTTATCATCTAGCACATATGGTTAGACAAAAACCAGAGGATTTTTTAAGGCAAAGGTAAGGACAACAAAACTCTAATACGAAGGATAAAATAAGAATTAGTCTTAAATGTCAAATCTAGTTTCTATCAACAATAGTATGAAGAAGATTTGTCACCCACAGAAAGAAGAATGATCTACCAAATTAGTCTCCAAGCTTTCCTGACACATGGAGGCTACAGATCAAACAATTTTTTTCTTGACATATATTTTTCAATACTCTTCTTTTATGTTGCCTCCAAGTCCAACCTTGGCCAAGCAGTGGCAGGGGGATTGGTTCTTACAAGATCCCGTGAGATCCTACTTAAATACATGATCAACTTGAAAATATCTAACAACATGGCAGAGGCTATTGGATGTAAAATCATCTTATAATTGGTGGCAAAGAAAGTAATCACTCAGGTCATAGTTTATGGTGATTCTAAACTGATAATAACACCTCTTGCCAAAAATAAATAGTTTATATCTTTACAATTGAAGATTATTCAAGATAGGGTTAGATAGCTAGGTAGGATAATTGGCAAAATATCCTATCAACATTTAAGGTGGGAATTCAATAAAGATGTTGACACACTAGCGAATCAGGCAATAAATATAGCCCTTGGTTATTGCCACCAAATCATCAAGAAGTGGAAGGGCAAATATGGTATGTGAAGATGATGAAGACTCCCATAATGAAATCTTTTTTTATCTTCATGCTCTATTTTTTAAAATGCTCTATTCACTTTGATTTCTCTTATTAAATATTTTTGCACCTTTTGTTAAGTAAATAATTATTTTCCTAAAAAAATGTTGAATGAAATTCAATTAAAAATGTCAAAAGTTATATATACTTAACATCTCAAAATTTATAAAATGTAGAAAAAGGCCTTTCTCTACCATTCAAATTGAAGACTTATCTTGATATCAAATTGTGAAAATGATTCAACTTGATGCCTTTGAAGTCATCTCTTAAAACCTAGATCGAAGTCCTTTCTCTATTATTCAAATCAAAGACTTATATTGATATCAAATTGTGAAAATGTTTCAACTTGACGCCTTTGAATTCATCTCTTAAAACCTAGATCAAACCCCACTTAGCAACGATAAATGCCTTTGAATTCATTTTCAATATGTTACAAATATTTATTAAATATGTGCGTTGTGTGACTGACCATAAGGAGATTAAGGCGAGATAGAATAGAAAGGAGAAAACCAAAGGAAGTGAATAGCATTGGCGATAAGCACTTTTTAACATTGCAGCAAATAGAATTCAAGTTGTTTTACATTCCTACCATGGGCGCCCACAAAAGGTGATGGTTTCATTACCAGGCCTATTTTTTTATTACATAAAATTCTAAATCATACAATCTTGTCCATTTAAAATCAATATAATTTATCTCAATGTAAGATTGCATTTGATTAATGTACAATCATAATAAATAAAATAGGGCATAGAGGGTCTCTCCCCTCATTTATATTGGGTGCCTCCTTCGTAGCAAAATAAGTAATTTCGGACTGTCCACCATTGATTTTTTTTTAATTTAGCAAAAAATTCTTTGTGGGGTTGCCTTGGTCTGAGAAACCACGACCAGGGGGTTCTACACCGTCAAAATCACCCAGGAGTTGCATCCGATCCTAACTGCACCAACATTATCAATTGGATTTTGTTTGGTAAGGTGGATATTTGAACCAGGGACCTCCCTTGGAAGATAGAGAAATAGTGGATTGACATTTAGAACACCAATAAATCGATTGGATGCCATATAGAATACCAATTCTATGGTGGACAATTGCTCATCCAAGCTACTAGCATTATTAACATCTAAAAATCCTATCAAAAATTAAGGGGATCTAATAGAGTAGTGAATACCCATTTCATAGGTCCCTCAAATGCATCTAATAATCATCTTTTTTGTTGTCTAGTGATTCTCCTAGGGTTACTGCATATATATAGAACAATAATTTATAGCTAAGACTGTATCAAGTTTAGTATGAGTAAGGTAGATAAGCTATCCCACAAGATACTAATACAATGTAGCATCCATTGAAGGAGTGGTAAAATCATCCTTAAGCTTCAAGCCTGAGGCAAAAGGACTCTAAGAAGACTTGCAATCCACCATCCTAAAATGCTAAAGAAGATCCAAAGCATACATAAGTTGGGAAATGACAATGTTAAAATTTATCTAATCAATACGAATCCCCAAAAAATATTATAGAAGCCCCAAATTTGTTATTTCATAAGTGGAATAAAGCTATGACTTCAAATCTTGGATTAGAGTAGAAGATTTTCTAGTGATGAGATCATTAATATACAATAAAATCACCATCCCATCCTGATGTTTGATGTAAATGTCATGTTTAGACTCACATCTCTCAACTTATTCACTTCTCTATGACTGAACCTATACACAATTTTAAAAGGGCTCTTGGTTGTACTTTTATTAATTGAGATCTCATATACAAATTCAGCTTGTGCTAAGGTAGTATTCCATATATTCGATTTCTTTCCAACCAAGCATCTCAACAAATTCCCAAGGCTTCTATTGATAACCTCTGTTTTCCCATTGGTTTATGGATGATAGATTGAACTAAAACCTGACTTAGTATCCAATTTATTCCACAAAGTTCACCAAAAATAGCCCATAAATCTAGTGTCTCTATTTGAGACAATACTCTTTGTCAACCCATGTAATTACACCACTTATTTGAATAATAATGTAGTAATATGAGTAGCATTATTTGTATTGCAATAAGGTATGAAATGTGCCATATTTGAAAATCTATCAACAAAAACAATAAAAATAGAGTCATTACCTCTTTGTGTCCTTTATCAACCCAAGAATTAATTCCATGATCACATCTTCCCAAGGTATTTCTAATATAGGCAATGACTGATACAAACCAGTGTTCTGAATCCTTCCTTTGGCACGTTGATAACTCTAAAAAATTGCACAAATTTCTTCACATCCACACCCATCATTGGCCAATAGTAACTCAAAAAAAGCTATCTCAATATCTAATACACTCCAAAGTGTCTGGCTAGACCTCCATTATGCTTTTCTCTTATCAAAATTTCCCTCATAGAACCATGCAATATACACAATTGTTGCCTGTTAAACCATAATACTTCTTGCATGAAATAGTCCAACCATGGAGTCTTATCTTTCTTAGTTGGGTCATTACAAGAAGCCCAAGCCTCCTTAAATTGCACATCATCTATGTATAGCCCTCTCATGGGATCAAACTAGCAACCTCTATTCTCATATCATGTAATAATAAACATATTCTACTCAATGCATCAACTACCCAATTTGTGCTACCACTTCTATACTCCAAAACAAATGAATAACCTTGAAGAAATTTTACCCACTTCATATACCCTTGATTTAATTTACCTTAGCTATTAATAAATTAAAAAGCATGATGATACATGAATAAAACAAAATCCTTCAATAGAAAATAATGTCTCCACTTCTTAATGGATTGAACAATGGCATAAAACTCTTGATCATAGATCTAATATTTTCTCTTTGCTTCACTTAACTTCTCACTAAAATAAGCAATCGGATTACCCTCTTGGCTCAAAAAACCACCTATAGTTGTCTCACTTATATCACAATCCACTTGGAAAACCTTGTTTAAATTTGAAAAAGCTAGAACCAACTATGACGTTACCTTCTCCTTCAGGATTTTAAAACTATTTTATTCTAAAAATATTCATTTCAACTCACACCTACCACCCTTCATTATTTTTACGATTTATGCACAAATCCAACTAGATTTTCTGATAAAATTCCTGTCAAAACTTTTCAAATCATGAAAACTTCTTTCCTCAAACATACTTCTTAATGATGGCCAATCCACAATAGCTTTAACCTTTTTGGAATCCATTTGCAAGAATTCTTGTAAAATAACAAAGCCCAAATATACTAACTCTTTCTTCATAAAGCTACATTTCTTCAAGTTGATCAACAACTATTTTTATTTCAACCTTTGCAAAACCAATCTCAAATACACCAAATGATATTCTTTATATTTTCTAAATATCAAAATATCATACAAATAAACAACAACAAACTTACCAAAAAAATGTTTCAACACTTTATTCATCAACTGCACAAAAATACTCAGTGCATTGGTTAATCCAAATAGCATGACCACCACTCATAATTGATCTTTTGTATTGAATTTGGTCTTCCACTCATCCCCTTATTTAATCCAGGTTTGATGATAGTGTTTTATCAAATCTATCTTTGTTAAGTACTTAGCACCACTCAAGAAATCCATCAAAGCATCCATGCATAGTGATGGAAACTTGTACTTTATGGTTAACTTATTAATGTCTTGAGAATCCATGCACATATGCCATGCTCCACCATTCTTAGATGCTAGTACAACTAGCATTGTACATGGGCTTAAGATCTCTAATTAACCCCTCGTCCAATAACTCTTAGACTTGTCTCTTCTTCCTTCACTTCATATCGAATATTAGCCATCTTGTTTGTTGTCCCATATTTCATGGGTTTAGCAATGAAAGCCAAACATACTTTCTTCTTCATCATCTCCTTTAAGATTTTTTTCCCACAATCAAACACATTCTAGGAATTTTATCCACTTATTATCCTTTATCCCTCAATGGACTTAATGTGTAGCTCTTGCCATCCTTCACAATAGTGTAGTCGTTCACCCCACCATCATGCACTATATTTCTATCTAATTGTCATGGCCTTCCCAAAAAATATGATAAGCATACATACATGTAATATCACATAGTATCTCATTTTTATAAGAACCAAATTGAATGTTCACCATATATTATTCACTTACCAAAATTTGATGTCTCTTTTGCAACCATGAGGCCTTGTATGGATTTGAGTGTTCAATCCTCTTCAACCTAAGCTTTCTACCATCTCTGTAAACACTAAGTTATCCATGCTTCCATTTTCCATAATGACTTTTCAAGACTACCTCTTGATTTATATACTGTTCTAAAATACTTCTTCTTTAAACGGGTTCATGCTCCTCTTTGGTTGGTTTCAATAACACTCTCTTCATCATGAGAGATTATCCTTGTTTTGGTTTCTCCATGCATTTGGGTGAGGCAATACTTTCTTCATTTGCTTATGCAATATGATTCATGGCTTCCTTTCCTTTACTATTACCTTGTTATACTATTGGATATTCAAATGCCTAATGACTGGCTTCTCCACATCTAAAGTAATTTTTGGGGAACCCTCCACTCCTTCCTCTACCATAACCACCTCTTCCTCTTGAGAAAACTCCACTTTCTCTTGTTTTTTAGGAGAAATTACTTTGAGAAGTACTAGCTTCTCCCTCTTACCTTTGCCACCCTCTTCCACTTTTGGCTTGTCCTCTTCCTTTAGAGAACCATCCTATTCCTTTGGAATTATTTTTTGTCTTCAAGACAACTTCTCCTCCACTTTCAAGGTACATTGATATGCCCCTTCCATGTACCTCAACTTGATTATACACAATTCATGATGAATAGACTTGAAAAGTCCATTGACACACATCAAAATCTTCTCTTCATAATCTTCTATATGGCTAGTCTGAATGATGAACTTGTAAAACTCCTCCATGTAGTCCTTCACATTTATCTTTGTTTGCTTTAGATTTTGTAATTTTTTGAAGAGATCCATTTGATAATATAATGGAAGAAACTTGGTCTATTTTTAGCAACCATTTTATCCCAAGTCTTGTTTTTTTCCCTTTTCTTCGCCTCTCCATTTAGATATGATCCACTAAAAATATGAATGCCCTTTGAAATTGGTATAGACAAACTTCACCTTCTTAGGGTCTTCCATTGATTCAAATTCAAAGTATTTCTCCATGTTATAATCATGTCTATCAGCTTATCCAAATTCAAACTTCCATTGTAGCACAGGATCTCTTACTTTGGCTTACTACCAATATTTATGATTGATCTCAACAATCTACTCTCTAGTTTGTCCACTTGGCCTTCTTCTGCAGGCTCTTGAAATAATTATTCTTCCTCATAATCATTAACATTCTCAACATACACTTCCCTTCTTTATGTTATCTCTATGGCATCCAACTTGGTTGTAATTCCTCTTATCATCTCAAAAATATCAATATTTTTGGTATTTTGTGGTTATTGTGGCCTTCCTCTTTGTACCATATCTTCTTCAACCTTAGCTCTAATACCAATTGATGTAGTCTAGATGTATCAAAACAAATTCACACAACCAAAAAATAAATTACAAGAATTTACTTGCATTCAACAAATATATTTTTAATTGATTGATAGTTGTTCAACATCTAAAATTAAAACCAACAATAAAATACATATAGCAAAAAAAAGTGTAGTCACGAAAAAACTTCCCTGGTCGGTAAACTAAAATTTGTAGCAAAACTCAAAAGTTCAATAAATTGCTTCTCTTGTTGGTAATCTAGAAATTGCAAAAAAACTCAAAAACTTCATTAGCTAGCTTCTCTTGCTGATAATCAGAAAATAGCAGCAAAACACAAAAAAATTATTAGATAGCTCCTCTTGTGACAATTTGGAAATTGTAGCATACCTCAAAAATTTCATTAGATAGTTTCTCTTGTTAGTAATCTAGAAATTGTAGCACCCAGGTGTTGTAGGTGAGTTGGAGAGGAGAGGGCAATCCTCCAAGGGAGGTCCCAGGTTCGAATCTCCACCCTACCAAAAAGCTGAATTGGGTACCCAAAATCCAATTGATAATGTTGGTGTAGGCAGGGTTGGGTGCGACCCCCGGGTGACTTTGACGGTGTAGAACCCCCTGTTCGTGGTCTCTTAGACCAAGGCGGCCCCGCAAGGGGTTTTTCGCTAAAAAAAAAAATCTAGAAATTGTAGCAAAACTCCCAATTTATGTTTCTCCAACAACAAAAATGAAGGTGGGACATGGAAGGTTAAAATCCATACCCCTTCTTCTCTTAGCACTGGCAAGATCTTCAAACTATTATTATGATTATTATTTTACCCAGATGCTCCTACATTAATGGAGAAATTCTGACATGACAACAAGATAACTAGTAAAAGGAAAGACAAGACATTGTGTACAAAGGATGGTGGGTTCAATCATCATCTCATAATTTTTACCTTTTAAGACAAATGTCATTCGAAGAAGATTTAAGATTTCATGTTTTCATCCTCGCATGGCGGTTTTGTCAATTGAACAACTAAGTGGAGGGATAGACATATATTGCAGGTGGTTTAGGGGTTGAACCATACTTTTGCTTAGGGAAAGGAATTTTAGTTGGCATGAAGGGTGTTCTTCATAGAGGCGCTAGATTGGTTGGATCAATAGAGAGCTTAGCTCAACTAGCTACATTGCCTTGGTTAAGCCATTCATGGATTCTACAACCTGAGGTCATATCATAAGAAGGTTATTTTTTCTTTTGTGTCATTTTGTCGTGATGATGGAATGGAGGTTTTCCTCACAATTGAAAGGTGGGTTCCTTATTTAGTGCAAGGTGCCCAACACATGGGAGACCATGTTTGAGGCCCTTTTTGGCATTTCCAAACAACTAACAGGGACAATATGAAGATATGGCTAATATGGTGGCTAATGTGGCACCCTTGTGTACCACATAACCAGGTTTTTATCCTATATATACCGTATTAACCAATAAAACTGAGACAAGTGTGGTAATTGTAGGATTTTAGAAGCATTGAGGTGGAAAAAAATCAATGGACACTAGGAAATCATAGAGTACCAAGTGGTACTAAGTGATTGATTTATACTTTTGTAAATTTTGGGGCTTTAATTTTTGTATTTTTGAAGTCCATTAGAATAAAAATTTCAGATGTTATAACTTTTGCACATGGAAGTGTTTTGAGCCTATTTTTTTTAAATCACAAGAGTTTTTAAGCTTCACGCATTGGTAGCATTAGTTGAAGGACCTATCATAGTGTTAGGGGACAAATAATATAATATGAATCACAAAGCCCTTGTTACTTGCCTCAATGGAGAAAATTATAGTATTTGGTCAACTAAAATGGACTTATTACAAAGACAAACCTATCAAGGTATGGTGAAAATTGCATGAGTTATTTGGTAATACAAATACAACTAATGTAAGTCGTTTGGGTTTTTTTGCTTTTAACCTCTTATGTATCTCTTGCTTCTCTCTTCCAATGTGATGTAAAAGGTTCTACGAGCCATTCAAAACCCCTTCTTCAATCTTATAACAAAAATATATGTCGCTTGGAATTAAAGCTTTCTTCTCTCAAATTGGTTGAGTTTGATAACATTGAGGACTATATTATGAGAATTAAGGCTTTAAGAATAGATATTGCATCTTCTATAAACAAAAAAAAATGATGTAGAATGTGTGAATATTCTCCTTATCAATCCCTCTTCTTTCAAATGTTGAACCTCATAGCAAAATAACAAAATACTCTTACTCTTAATCAAATTTACTTTCCCCTAGTTTAGTTTTAGGTAAGAATGAGGAATTATGGTGGTACTTCACAAGTATAGGCTTTAAACTTAAGAAGGCTAAGACCTATAGGCCCAAGGGTAAGGCTAATTCTTTAAAGAAGTCGAAGATCATTTGCGGATATTGCAATAAGGAAAGACATTCAACCAAGAATTGCTTGTTGAAATTGCAAAGGAATGAAAATGAGTTTCTAAAGATGGGTAGGCTTCTTCCAAATGATGAAAATGATTCAAAAGTATCTTCTCGAATGATAAAGTCTCACTAGAGCATTTGTTATGGATGGAGGAGATATTATTGTTACTAATATCTTCTCTCCTTGAACCCTTAATACAAATTATGATGGAGTATTGAAAGTATCATCTAGAATATGGCTAAAGACATTATTGTATGATGGAATATTACATAGACACAAGGGTAATAATTGTATAATTGTATTTATAATTTATTATGATATTTTATTACATAAGTCCTATGAATTGCAATTAGCCTGGTCAAACCATCTTATAACTTATAATAAATCTCAAATCCATCTTGTTATATTAGCATAAGTTAAATTCATTTATATAATTTAGTAATTTGTTATCGTTATAAACATCCTTACAACTCTATCTATTGTATCATAGTGTTATAATTCTTATCTATGAATAATATAATAATTTTATATATATTTTTATTATATTATGCTTTCTATGTAGATGAACGAATTACCTCTCAATTACTTTTGTTTATTTCTAAAAATTAAGTGTAAATTTTAAAAGATAGGTGTAAATTTCAATACAACCATGGGAAAGGGTCTTAATCCCCTTCCCCCAACCAAGCTCCAAGATTGCAATGCAAGCAAGACACTTAATTATTCCTACATGGACACAAAGCACTTGGTGTTGGCATGTCTCTTCATGCAAGTTACAAACTGTCAAGTCATGTCTCTTCATGCAAGTTACAAACTGTCAAGTCATACAAAGCAATTACTAAACAATGGATTCATGCATAGGTTATCCACTGGCAACAAGGTTATTCAATCTTATCATTTTAAAAAAATTTAGCTGGAGACACCTTAAACCCCACCCATTGTTACCATTTGTGCTTCAACTGAAAATTTGTAAGACTGCATTCGCTCAATATACAGTCAGAGTACACAAGTACTAAGTAGGGCAGACAGAGGGTTTCTCCCCTCATCCGTATTGGGTGCCTCCTTCGTAGCAAAATAAGTAATTTACAACTGAATGGGGCTATGGACTTCCACCATTGAATGAATAGATGAATCAGGAAGGGCCCCAACAACTGAGGTACATCACCTGCCTTGATGACTCTTCCGATTGCTTCTTCTTCTTTTTTATCTGTGCTTTTCTGCTGATCTATCGCATTATCATCAACCTGGCCTTGAACTTGAATTTGTGGCAAAGAGGATCTTTGAAGGGCCACAAGAGAGGCAGGTGTAGCAAATGAGAACTTAGCCAAAAATTGTGAAGATAATCCAACTTGATATTGTGATCTCTGAGACTCTGTATCGAACCCACGCTCGTTGCTGCTGCAACAACCCTCTTTGAACTCATATTTTCCTTCCGTTTCAAATGAAATATGATCTATGCCACTGATCTGTGTGTGAGTTCTTGGGTTATTACTTCGGTAGCCGTAGCAGTAGCAGTAGCAGGCAGCCCTGGTGCGTCGGCCGATCGATACCCTGTCAGTTCTGATTACACGCCTCTAAAATTCAACCAAGCGTTCAACAAACTGTGGGGTCCCGAGCAGGAGAACTTGTCCAGGGACCAGTATGAAACCACCTTATGGTGGAACATATTTAGGTATGAATTTAAATGATTTTAAATTTTCTTTTCATTTTCTGGTTAATGTGTGTAATTGGATGAACGCAGGAAGTGGTTTCAAATCCCGGTCATACGAGGCGGAATACTTTAGCGTCTCGATAAAGCTGCAGGCTGTCTACACTGCCGGCATCGACACTTCATTTTAAGTTTTTTTAATTTTTAATTTTTATTTAAATTGATTTTTTATTTTTTTAATTAATAATTTAAATTTATTTATAATGAAAATTAATTAAATAAATGTATAAATGTGAATTTAATGTATTCTTTCACTATTTAGGGTTAAGGGTTGATGCAGTGATTAAAAGGAAATCCTTAAAAATATATTACATATGAAATTAAGTTTGATTTTTTTTAATAACTTGAGGACAAGAGGTTGTAAGGTTTTAATTTAATAGAATTGAAATGTATATGATATTTTGATAATCAAAATTAATTAAAATAAATAATATTTTTAAAATATGATTTATGACTTAATTGATATTAAAAATTATTATTTTTTTAATCTTTATCCAAAGAAATATAAATATATATAAACTCAAGATACATTATTCAAGAATAACCAAAATTCATTTTTAAAAATTTAGTTCCTAATACTTAGATTATCACTTTGCTTTAAAAGACATAGAACTTCCTAAAAGTTGAAAGCGTAGAACTTTGAAACAGATCTATGATCTATGCCAAGGTTTAAACCACATTATGGTTTAAAAATCCCTTGTAAAAAGTTTTCGGTAGATAACTGTGATAAGATATAGAATATAAAAAATAAGGTGGAACATGGAGTTGCTTGAGGAAAAACTTGGAGATAAAACCTTGCTTTCTCTTAAAATCTTTTACCAGAAAAGATAAGTTGGTGGTGGCTGATGAGCTACCCTGCAATTCAGAAAACGATAAACAGTTCGATTCGGAATTAAGCCTTAAATCCCGTAAGACGTTACCGGTTCCCAAAGCTGCAGTGCAAATCTGATGGGATGGGGTTGACGTTGGAATGAACCTTCGGGAATCATATGGGTTATACAAATATTAAAACTCAAAAAGTTGAATTATAGGCACACGTAAGTGTTCTTGGCGAGTAGAATGAGGCGACTTGATTAGGATGTGCTTGTCCGTTCCTTCCATAAATCCTGCGTTTAACGTTTCTGGTATTATTATTTTAAAACGTTCCAAATCCATTTCTCCATTTGGGATAATGCACACGCACATGGTGTACCTGGCAGATAATTATGATCTATGCCAAGGTTTAAACCACAATATGGTTGGTGTGTGCCCCATTGTACATAATAAAAAAGTTTATTATTATTATTTATTAATATATAATAAATTTGATAATTTATAAACAAAAAATTAAAGATTAATTTTTATACTATAATTAAATTTTATATTTGAAATGGATGACCTTTTTAAAAGAATGTAATTATTTTAAATTGATCAACATGTTTTATTAAATTTTAATCAAATTATTTATATTTATTAGGTAAGATTAAATATAAATACTATGTTTTAATTATTTATCTCTAAAAAGTTACTAAATCTTAGACTTAACCAAATTATTTATACTTTAATATATTATAAATAAAAAGTTAAAGATTAATTTTTAAGTTATGGTTGAATTAGATATTTTAAATATAATATTTTTGAAAATAATGCACCTATCTTAAAATAATCAATATATTTAATTAAATTACCCCAAGTGTTTTAGGTGAATTGGAGAGGAGAGGGCAATCCTACAAGGGAGGTCCCAGGTTTGAATCTCAACCCTACCAAAAAATTGAATTGGGTAACCAAAATCCAATTGATAATGTTGGTGCGGGCAAAGCCGGATGCGATTCCCAAGGTTCGAATCTCACCCTACCAAAAAGTTGAATTGGGTAACCAAAATCCAATTGATAATGTTGGTGCGGGGTTCGAATCTCACCCTGCCAAAAAGTTGAATTGGATAACCAAAATCCAATTTAATCAAATTATTTATATTTATTAGATGGTATAAAATATAATATTATTTAATTTTAAACGGAGACATCCAATTAATTATCAATATGTAAGTATTTTTTCATTAATTATATAGAATTGATAGCTTGAACTTGTATTATATCATTATATAATTAATCAATATTAAAATCTTAATCTCTTTAAAAATTAAAAAATTAAAACCACGATCATCTAATACATAAGTTAAAATATTTATTATATGTCACAATGAAAATAGCAGATGTTAAATGTTAAATACTTTAGTCTCTGTGTTAAAGACTTTAGCCTCTGCAGATAGAGGCTAAAGTCTTTAACATTTGCTGTTTTCATTGTGAAATATAATAAATATTTTAACTTATGTGTTAGATGATCATGGTTTTAATTTTTTTAATCTCTTTAAAAGTTAAAAATTAAAACCACGATCATCTAATACATAAGTTAAAATATTTATTATATGTCACAATGAAAATAGCAGATGTTAAATGTTAAAGACTTTAGCCTCTCTTAAATGTTAAAGACTTTAGCCTCTATGTTAAAGGCTAAAGTCTTTAACATTTGCTGTTTTCATTATGAAATATAATAAATATTTTAACTTATGTATTAGATGATCATGGTTTTAATTTTTAAGGAGATTAAGGTTTTAATATTGGTTAATTATATAATGATATAATAAAAATTCAAGATATCAATTTTATACAATTAATGAAAAAAATACTTATATAATGATACAAATATATCCGTCCACGTTAAAACTCTCCGAGAGGCCCAAGTTCAAATCTCTCCCCTCACATATACATAAATCCAAGATACATCATGATAATAAAATACACAATAACCAAAACTCATTTTAAAAAATGTAGTTCCTAATACTTAGATTATCACTTTGCTTTGAAAGACATAGTTATGGAACTTCCGAGTTGAGCGCCTAGAGCTCTATCTATGATTTATGCCAAGGTTCAAACCACAACTTCGGTGGATGTGTGTACCATTGTACATAACAAAAAAAAATTATTATTATTATTTATTAATCCATAATAAATTCAATAATTTATAAACAAAAAAATTAAAAATTAATTTATAGATTATAATTAAATTTTATATTTGGAATAGATCAAATATAAATACTATGTCTAGTGTCTAATTATTTATCTCTAAAAAGTTACTAAGTCTTAGACTTAACCAAATTATTTATACTTTAATATATTATAAATAAAAAGTTAAAGATTAATTTTTAAGTTATGGTTGAATTAAATATTTTAAATATAATATCTTTCAAAGTAATGCACCTATATTAAAATGATCAATATATTTAATTAAATTTAATCAAATTATTTATATTTATTAGGAGGTATAAAATATAATATTATATAAGTTTAAATGGAGACATCCAATTAATTATCTATATGTAATTATTTTTTCCATTAATTATATAGAATTGATAGCTTGAACTTGTATTATATCATTATATAATTAACTAATATTAAAATCTTAATCTTTTAAAAATTAAAAAATTAAAACCATGATCATCTAATACATAAATTAAAATATTTATTATATGTCATAATGAAAACAACAATTGTTAAAGACTTAAACCTTTATCTACCGAAGTGGTGGGGTTTCCCGCCGCTAATTCTGCACCGGTGTTCTTGAGAGAGGAGAACCTGCTGAACAGCGAACCACCCTATATTAATGAGGAAAGGAACGATGATTTATTAATTTGAGATGTATCAATGGAAACCCGTAGGCCCTATCACAACTAACATCCATAGTGAATGAATGAATGAAAGAAAGATTTTAATTACGTCTGCGAGATCCAAATATGATCTATGGGACCTCAAATATGGAAGTACAATTACTCAAATCATATCATATGATCTTTAATATCTTTGAGAAGGTTGTTCCTTCTCTTGATGATTTGTGTTAGCAATTCTCCAACTTTTTTTATTTTCCTGTCTTCAAATAAATCCGTAATAAACTCGTTCCCAAGTGTTTCTTTGTATTTGTCACGGATATCCGAAAAACTCGGGCATTTATAGATGAAGTGTTCCTCTGTCTCTCATCGCCCTCGTGTCTGCATAGAGTACATATTCTTTCTTCCCATTGTTCTTTGGGCGTTGTCCATCTCCCCGTTTCACATCTAAGCCTATGAGAGTTAGTCCTTATCTGAGCAATGAGTATTTTTTCCTTCCACTTGATTTCAGCGCCTATATACGCTTTTTCCTTGTGGTCATACGTTGGGTTAAAATTTGCAATATAATATTGTCTTTTCCTCGCTTACATTTTTCCACATTCCACTTCTGAACTTTTCATTCACATAATTTTTAATGTCTTTGTTGACATTTGGGCATTCATTTATGTTGATTTCCCAACGTTTCATCCATTTCTGATTTTGTTTCATCCACGTATTCTTTCGCCTATGTAACTCTTTGTCCCTAACTGCTCTAGGCCATCTATCATTTGTCATGTTTTCTATTTTTTTAAAGTAACATAACAACTTGGTCATAGCAATTGCTTCTAAAGGGAACATTCCATTTTCAGCTAGAATAATTTCATAAGGGATTGTGGCCTTAATTTTGAGAAAGTTTGTGATTAGATATTTTTGAATCCTTTCTATTTGCATCCATTTTGCATTTGTTGTGCCACTAGCCCACACCTCGCAACCATACAACAAAACCGGTGTAACAAGCAGGCCAAATAAGACCTTGGTGGTCTTCCGATCCCACAACTCGGCATTCCTACACCTGTTTTGAAGTGCATATAGTGCTCTCCAACCACTTTGAGTTCTTTTCATCCTACATGTATTCCAATTAAGTTTGTCATGAAAGTCTATGCCCAGGTATTTGTATTCTACTACTACATCAAGCGGTTCTCCTGCAAACTAAAATTTGAGTTGTTGCTTCTTCTTTTTTGCTAAAAAAATCATAATTTTTGTTTTGCTCGTGTTCACCTGCATCCCAACTTCTTTACAAAAAAGTTCTAGAGCTTGAAGGTGATCTTCTAGATCTTTGGTTTTTTTGGCCACAAGAATTACATCATCTGCATACATGAGGAGTTTTACCACATATTTGGCTAAATGCACACCCTCTCCCCCAAATTTGTTTATCCATTCTTCTAACTTGTCAATGTGTCAATGTGTAACCCAAATAAGGTTGGAGATAGAGGGCAACCTTGTTTGACACCTATGTCACTACCAAAACATTCAGATAACCCTTCCCGTGTTCTGATTCTAGCTTTTACATGCTCATATAGTCTGTGAACTGCTGCCCTATAGTGAATTGGAACCTCTAGCTCTTCCATTCTACTCCATAATTTTTTCCTAGGCATTGTGTCAAATGCCTTTTTGAAGTCTACAAAACAGCAAAAAGCCTCCTCTTTTTTGTCCCATATTTTTTCCACTATGTGTCTGAGCGTGATACAATGATCAATAGTTGAGTGTTTGGGCCTAAAACCTGCTTGCCCCTTTGCTCTCTTTCCCTTTTCTTCTGCCCATATGTCGATCCTACGCTCTATCATACTCCCAAACAACTTTGCAAAGAGAGGGTTGATCATGATAGTTCGAGAGTTTGAGGGATTAGTGAGAAAGAGATAGACACTATTCAAAACGCTCTCGTGGCATCTTCGACACCGTATCTCTCGTCTCACTGTTTTAGAGCTCTACATTTTTTAGTTTTTGAATATATTATAAAAAATCGTTTATTTGTCTTATTATAATGTATTTTGAATTTAAATATATATTTGTATTTGTTTGATAAAGATAAAAATAAAATAATTTTTATATTAATTAAATCACAAATTATATTTAAAAAATATTACTCATTTTAATAAATTTTAATTATTAAAACATAATATACATTTCTATTCTATACTATTAAAAAAATCAAACTTAATTCCAATACTACATTGCAGTATATTTTAAGAATTTTTTTTGTTAATCACATTATCAACCCTAAGAAAATGAAAGAATACATTAAATTCACATTTATACATTTATTTAATTAATTTTTATTATAATTAAATCTAAAACATTAATAAAAAAATCAAAAATTAATTTAAATAAAATTAAAAATTAAAAAACATACGTAAAATGTAGTGTCCATGCCGTTAATGTAGCCAGCCTGCAGCTTCATTAAAGTATCCGCCTCGGAAGTTTCATTAAAGTATCCCGCCTCGTATGACTTCCGGGATTGAAACCTCTTCCTGCGTTTCATCCAATTTGCTCGGGACCCCACAGGTTGTTGAACGCCTCGTTGAATTTTACAGGCGTGTAATCAGAAGTGACAGGGTATCGATCGGCCGACCCACCGGGCCTGCCTGCTACTGCTACGGCTACCGAAGTAATAATATAGAGGCGTGTTTGTAGGCAAAACCAGAGGAGGTGAATACAGCCGGCGGTAACACCAACAGCAAATTAATAATGGAAACGGATTCCTCCTGTGGGCGCAACGGCAACTCTACTGTTTGTAGGCAAAACCAGAGGAAGTGAATACAACCGGCGGTAACACCAACAGCAAATTAATAATGGAAACAGATTCCTCCGGTGGGCGCAACGGCAACTCTACTGTTTGTAGGCAAAACCAGAGGAATTGAATACAACCGGCGGTAACACCAACAGCAAATTAATAATGGAAACGGATTCCTCCTGTGGGCGCAACGGCAACTCTACTGTTTGTAGGCAAAACCAGAGGAAGTGAATACAACCGGCGGTAACACCAACAGCAAATTAATAATGGAAACAGATTCCTCCGGTGGGCGCAACGGCAACTCTACTGTTTGTAGGCAAAACCAGAGGAATTGAATACAACCGGCGGTAACACCAAGAGCAAATTAACAATGGAAACGAATTCCTCCTATGGGCGCAGCGCCCACCAAGAGTGATAAGGCAGAGCTGTATGAATTTTGAGAGATCCAGTGATATCTTTCAAATAGGTTTGGTGGGAACACTCCTGTGGTTTGAACACTCCTGTGGTTTGAACCTTAAGGAACAATAGGTTTGATGGGCTTTGTGGTTTGAACTCTTTGGTGGTATCACCATTGTGCTTTGAACTCTGCACTTATTATTTACTCAAAATATGTGACCAACTCTCTTATTTAACCAAAAAAAAAATATTTTCATGGTCTTCTATCTCATATGTCTTTTTCTAGGACAAGTCATGGTATTTGTAGGCTCATAAAATTAAATAATTTGATATGTTTATTATTGCCCATTATTTTATTTTGAAAAATATCATTTTTTTTTTTTACTTTAATTGATTATATAAAATTGAAACAATTCTAATTATAATGGTATAATATTATTACATATTTTTTAATTTTTTTAAAGTTTATTATATAAGTGCATATACCATGTTTTATTGTGGTTTGAATTTGGGTCTCCTCAAAAAAGCTTAAAGCCCTAACCATTGGGGTATTTGGTAATTAGTATCTTGTTTGCAAAGATTTAAATTGAAATGATTTTTATAGTATTAAATCATGATCATATTGTAGTATTACAACAATTTACTAACTATGTATCTCTCGGCAAGACTTGAACTTGGGTTTCTTCCTTGAAGAATTGAGAAATATAGTGATGTCATTTGATTTTTTAAATTGATTATATAGAATTGAAATGACCCGATCGTATTAAATCATGACCACGTTGTTTAATTGTTTAATTACACCATCTTGATAATCATACAAGTATCATTTGTCAAGATTTTCCTCCAAAATTAAACGATTTAACCAGGTGAACTCATCCTATTTAGTAACATCTTTGTCTTTATAGTATATTTATCTTTTATGATCATCTTGAATGATATGTTTTTTTTATCTTGGTTAGTGTGAGAAACCTTTATGATCGACGATCAGGGTAGGGCATACCCATCCACTCATAAGGGCGAGAGTTGAACTTATTAATAAGGGTCAAACACACAGTCATCACACACTCATCCCCTCACACACTCGCCCATGCTACGGTTTGAATCTTGGACCTCCTGAATAAGAGTCAAAACCAAAACCGTTGCGCTATCCCCAAGGACATATGAATGATATGGTGTTAACCAAGAGGGACCATGATTATGTTCAATAACTAGCAAATATTTATGTTTAAGGTTCAAAGATAGTATAAAAAATATGCTTTTCCTTGTTAACTCTTAGATTAAAATATTTTTTATGTGAATTTTATGGTAATTTTGTATTATAACTTTCTTTTTGATGGATATTGACTCAACTATGTGCCAAGTTTTGAATCAATATTATTTTAATATTTTAGTATATACAAAATAATATATTTTATTTATAATAATATTTTATTGTTAAAGCAAACAAGGATTCCATAGAGGCCTCCTCTCAAAATGATAAAAATCATTACACAAGCATCAAAATCAAAGGTCATAAAACAAGCATCATGCACTACTAGCTTATGCAGAAACATTTGGGAAACTAAAATAATAAAAATTAAAGGTATTCCTAGTTGCCAAGGGAAAAGGAAGTGGCACAACTTTCCATATTATTCCAACATCGTTTCTCATGGCTGGAAAGGCATAAGTGGAGATGTTGTTGTTAATTGTAGAGACTAGAAAAGGATCAAATAGGGCCGCAAAGAGTTGGCAAGGATCTTGGATGATCGACAAAATATTGGATAAGGTCAGCAAGGATTTGATAAAGGATCGACAAGAGATTGATAGAGGAGTTGGCAAAGATCTGAGATGACCGATCAAGGTTGGCAAGGACCAACAATGGAAGTTTGAGATGTATATTTTTAAACAAAGAAATACAAGTAATGTTTTGTTTTATTTACTAGATTTTGCATGTGTTTGTGTGGAGATGTTTGTTTTACAGTATTTCATTGGACCCCCTCTTCTATTCTACATCATAATGGTATCAGAGAGGGTGAATATTTTGACAAGGACCCATAATGGGTCTCACTGACATGAGGAATGATGTGAAATTGAACATGGTTGTGTGGAGCAAGGACATCCTAAATGTACCTAGAAGGATCGGGTTTCAAATCTCCAAAAAGCAAAAATCTTGAAGAAGATGCCAAGGAGAAATTCTATTTGCTTGTTACTATTGCCAATGAACTCAGTAGTTTGGGTAATAAGGTTATTGAGGAGAAAGATTGATAATTGAGTTTATAATTTATTAGAAACTTATATTTTCTCTATTTTTTAGGGATTTGAGGCTATTGCTTTAGAATATCAAAAAATGAAGAAAGTTTATTTGTTTAAAACCAAAAAATAAAGAAGTAATTCATGCTCATGAGCAAGGGATCATGAAGTATTTGTATTATCCAATGTGTATGATGCAGAAGCATTTGGGAGAGTAAAATAATAAAAAATGGAAGGTCATCCCAATTGCCAAGGTAAGAGGAAGTGATATAAATTTTTATCTTCCAACATTATTTTTCATGGTTAGAAAGGTATAAGTGGAGGTGTTGTTGCTAAATGCAAAGACCATAAAAAGACCAACCATGGCCACAAGGAGTCAGCAAGGATCCAGGATGATCGATAAAGGACCAGATAGGGCTGACAAGGAGTTGGCAAGGGACCGACAAGGACTGGTAAGGGGTTAACACAAGAACGACAAGATACTGGTAGGGGAGTCGACAAGGATCCAATATGACCAGCCAGGGTTGGCAAGGACCAACAATGGAAGTTTAAGGTGTTGTATATTTTTAAACAAAGAAATACAAATAGTGTTTTGTTTTATTTACTAGTTTTTACATGTGTTTGTGTGGAGATGTTTGGGTTGCTCAAAGATAGTAAAAAAAATATGTTTATATATATATATAATATGAATGATATGTTTTTTCTTGGTTAGTGTGAGAAAACCTTATGATCGACGATCACAGTAAGGGCATCCCCATCCCTACCATGACCTCTCATAAGGGCGAGAGCTGAACTTATCAATAGGGGTCAAACACATAGCCATCACACACCCACCCCCTCACACACTCACCCACGTTGCGGTTTGAACCTTGGACCTCCCGAAGAAGATCCAAAACCAGAACCTTTGCGTTGTCCCCCAGGGACATATGAATGATATGTTGTTAACCAAGATGGACCATGATTATGTTCAATAAATAGCAAATATTTATGTTTAAGGTTCACATATAGTATAAAGAATATACTTTTCCTTTCTAACTCTTATATTAAAATATTTTTTATGTGAATTTTATGGTAATTTTGTATTATAACTTTCTTTTTGATGGATATTGACTCAACTATGTGCTAAGTTTTGAATCAATATTATTTTAAACTTTTAGTATATAAAAAATAATATATTTTATTTATAATAATATTTTATTGTTAAAGCAAACAAGGATTCCATAGAGGCCTCCTTTCAAAATGATAAAAATCATTACACAAGCATCAAAATCAAAGGTCATAAAGCAAGCATCATGCATTACTAGCTTATGTAGAAGCATCTCGGAAACTAAAATAATAAAAAAATTAAAGGTCTTCCTAGTTACCAAGGGAAAAGGAAGTGACACAACTTTCCATCTTCTTCCAAAATTGTTTCTCATGGCTAGAAAGGCATAAGTGGAGGTTTTGTTGCTAATTGTAGAGACTAGAAAAGGATCATATAGGACCGCAAAGAGTTTACAAGGATCTTGGATGATCGGCAAAGTATTGGATAAGGTCAGCAAGGAGTTGATAAAGGATCGACAAGAGATCAAAAGGGGAGTCGACAAGGATCTGATATGACCAACCAAGGTTGGTAAGGACCAACAATGGAAGTTTGAGGTGTATATTTTTAAACAAAGAAACATATGTTGTATTTTATTTTATTTATTAGCTTTTGCATGTATTTGTGTGGAGATGTTTGGTTTACGGTCTTTCATTGGCCCCCTCCTCTAGTCTACATCATAATGGTATCAGAGAGGGTGAATATATTTTGTGAGCATTGAGAATTTTTGTGCCACAACTTTCCATGCTAAAAACTTTGTTAATGTTGTTCCAGAACAAGTTGTTGTTTGAGATAATTTTTAGCAAAGGATTTTTCAAATTTGAAGAGGATATTTTTTGGGAATTTTCAAAACTACATTTTTATTTTGAAAAAAATTATTTTAGAAATGAATTGTTTTTTTCTCTATGCCTCTCTTCAAGAGGAAACCGTTTTCTCTTGTGGATCCATCTATAGATATTAATCCTAATGATTTGGTGTTTCAAATTTGATATATGAAGGAAATATTCAAGGATTATCAAGAATATTTGAATACTACCACTAGAAAGTAAGGATCTAAAAAGTTACAGGAAATATGAATCTAAATTACGAGGAGGCTTTCATGTCAGAACGTTGTGTAACAGAAGGTTCAAAATTTTCCAAATGAGTTGATTGGACAAGTTGAGGCGTCTTGGTTGGAATTTTTTATTTTATTTTATGTATATAGTATCAATAGTAACAAGAAATCTTAAATTATACAATTTGTGTAATATTTTTAAGATCAAAAATTGAACAAGATGAGAAAAATGGAATATAGTTGTTTTTTTCTAATATGTTAAAATGTAATAATGGTTGTCATGTTTATTGTTTGTTTTCTAAGATGTTACGTTGAGTTTTTATATACTACCCATTTTTTTAGCATTATTTTTTCCTGTTAGAAAGTCTAATTTGAGGAAGATAAATGGGGTAAGAGGGGATCTAAGATGTTAAAATGTAACAATGGTTGTCGTGTTTGTTGTTTGTTGTCTAAGATGTTATGTTGAGTTTTTATATACTACCCATTTTTTTAGCATTATATTTTCCTGTTAGAAAGTCTAAGTTGAGGAAGATAAGTGGGGTAAGAGGGGATCACGGAGAAAATATTTTGACAAGGGCTTGGAGAAATTTTTGAAGAGGATGAATCCAACAAAGAGGAGAGGAGGCACATGAAGAAGAGGTGGAATAACAAAGAGAGCATCAAGAAAGAGAAAGAGGAAGAGTGAGCACACATATAGAGAAGAAAATACAAGGAAAAGAAGAGGAGCCAAAAAAAATGACAAGGGTATGAGTTGTAGGGAAGAGGTGGTCAAAATGTAATATGCCATTAATTTGCACAAGCACTTTCATGGATGCAATTTTAAGAAAATAAATTCCAAGGTTGTAAAGGAGATCTAAAATTTTACCCTTAATACAATGGGTCTCACTGACATGAGGATTTATGTGAGGTTGAACAAGGTTGTGTGGAGCAAGGGTCTCCTAAGAATGCCTAGAAGTATTAGGGTTTGAATTTCCATAAAGTAAAAATCTTGAAGAGGATGCCAAGGAGGAACTCTATTTGCTCATTACTATTGCCAATGTACCCCAAGGGACTCAATAGTTTGGGTAATAAGGTTATTAAGGAGAAATATTGATAATTGAGTTTATATTTTATTATAAACTAATATTTTACCTATTTTTTAGGGATTTGAAGCTATTGTTTTAGAATATCAAAAAATGAAGAGGGTTTATTTGTTTAAAACAAAAAATAAGATAACTCATTCTCATGAGCAAGGGCTTATGAAGTATTTCTATTACCTGACGTGTATGATGTAGAAGCATTTGAGAGAATAAAATAATAAAAAAATCTAAGGTCTTACCAATTGCCAAGGGAAGAGGAAGTGACATAACTTTTCATCTTCCAACATTATTTTTCATGGCTAGAAAGGCATAAGTGGAGGTGTTCTTGCTAATTGTATAGATCATAAAAGGACCAAAAATGACCACAAAGAGTCAACAAGGATCCAAGATGATCGACAAAGGATCAGATATGGTCGAAAAGGACTGGTAAGGGGACAATACAAGATCAAAAAAATATTGGTAGGGGAGTCAACAAGGATCAGGGATGACCAACCAGGATTGGCAAGGGCCAATAATGGAAGTTTGAGGTGTATATATTTAAAAAAATAAATACAAATAGTGTTTTATTTTATTTACTAGTTTATATGTGTGTTTGTGTGGATATGTTTGGGTTGCTAGAAGATGTGGTCTTTCATTAGACCCACTCCTCTAGTCTGCATCACTAGCACACCACATAAAGAAATATTGCATTGAGAAAATAAAAATATTAAGACACAAGGGTACCAAAACCATGAGCTTTCTATAACTTCATTAGATGCCAAAATTTATATATGAGGGATGCCAAATCTATAATATCAAGTATGAGATTCTAGTTAATTAGAAATGGGTATGAAAATCTACTCTAAAGTTGGTTAGTTTGTTAGCAAAAAAATTACCTTTACAATGAATAAGGACTAATTCACCAATTTTAACCATCTAAAATTCTTTCACTGGGGAAAAAACCTCAAATGATTCATTGATTTCTTGAATGCATTCACTATGACCTAAGAGTCACCTTCTATAATAAGATCATCAAAGCCTCCTTCTTTAGCTATTTGGATCCCTATAATAAGACTAAGTGCCTTAGCATAATTCTATTTAAACAAGGAGTTTTTATATCCCATTGTGGGGGATTTCATATAAAATTAATAAATTGTCTAAACAATTTGCTAGGACTCTCTTACTATATAAGAACTAATTTTGACAAAGAGGAAAAATATTTATCATATTTTCTAAGAAGAAAAATAAAATATATATTCATAATAGACTGACAAAGTGATAATTACTTCAATATTTTGTATCACTAGAAGAGCCAAAGGATAAATGGGTGAGGTCTAATTATAATTACTATTATTTTTCAATTGGGTATGGTTGTTACCATTCATAGAGCTAGATAATTAAATTTTCACAAATATATCTTGATCAATGTTTGTATATTAGATAAACCAAGTTTTTTTTTTGTTACATAGGAGAGTTGGTCACAACCACACTATTTTTAGTAACTGACAAGCACAGGGTTCAACCATAGGGGTTGCTCCCACCAAACCTATTTCACTTCGTTTTTGTTGACCTTGTGTGAAGGGGACCATCGGTTGGTTAGAATTTATACTATCATCATAGGTTTGGTGCTCACTCAAAGTATTTAGATCATAATACTACCTTTGCAAAAAAACTACCCTCAAGGTTTGAACCTGGGTGTCTTATTGTAAGTACCTAGCCAAACAAGCACTTACCACATAGCCCTTAGGGGCAAAAGAGTTTATGGTAAACCAGTGTGATTCAAATCAGAGTTGCATGGATTCGCATCGTACAGATCACGTACCTCAACTGATTGCCTCACACCAACTTGACTACGCACCCACCCTTAGATCAACCAAGTTATCCTTGCAAATGCTATGATGTGATTACTATAAAAGATGAATAACGATCAAGCAACATCATTAAAAAAATGTAGATCAATCCAAAAACATAAACAAATATCAATAATTAGAGGTAATGAAAAAGAAGATATGTTTAGCCATAGAGGAGTCTAAACCAACCCTATCAACTCACCCAATCCCTAATTTGGAAGCAGAGAGTCTTGATAGATGGATTCAAGTCATTAAATAGAATTATGATGTTGGGTACAAGAGAAGCAAAAATAAGGTAAAGAATATAAAGTGGAAACCACCAGATGTGGAGTGGGTTAAGTTGAATTTTTATGGAGCATCTAAAGGAAACCTAGGACTAACAGGAGGAGGAAGAATAAATAAAAATAATAGAGGAGAGATTTTGTCTCATTATGCTTTCAATTGTGGATTTAAGACAAATAATGAAGCTGAAGCTTGGGTAGCTTTAGAAGGGTTAAAAACATATAAACAAATTAAATGGAATAGAGTTTGGATGGAAGGTGATTCTCTCATAGTAATAAATGCAATTTTAAGGAAAGCAAAGGCTCCATGGAACATACAAGAGATAATTGTGGAAATTCAATATCTTGCTAAAGAGTTTGAAGAAATCAGTTTTACACATATATTAAGGGAAAGAAACAAATTTGTAGATAAGCTAGCCAATAGAGGGGTTTTGGTTGAGGATCATGAAGTTTACATCTCCTATATATGGTTAGAGGAAGTAGAAAGGTTAGTTGAAGTTGACAAAAATTGTTGATTACCTAAATTAATTAATGATTAAGATTTACTTTAATGTTTTCCATTGGTAATATCTATTTTATTTTGTAACAATAATGTGTGTACATTTAGACTATTTATTATAATTTTTGTGGTTGCACTTGTTTTTAAGGAAACTAGCAATACAGATTTGGTAAAGTGGACTATGTTAGTGCGATGTTTTGGAAATATTACTCTACTAAGATGCAAGGCATAGATAGTAGAGATGAAGACACACATTTAGACTATTTATTATAATTTTTGTGGTTGCACTTGTTTTTAAGGAAGGAAACTAGCAATACAGATTTGGTAAAGTGGACTATGTTAGTGTGATGTTTTGGAAATATTACTCTACTAAGATGCAAGGCAGAGATAGTAGAGGTGAAAGTTTGGCATTGTGAATGTTGATCTAGGAAAATATAAAGAAATATGCTAAATTATAGAGTAATTGTATTCATACAGAGATTTGAAAATATCTAGAAAATGAAAAACAAGAATTTAGATATTTTATGTAAATTGATGTAGGTTTCTAGCTATAGCATCTCAATTGAGATGATAAGTGTATCTATTTGTAAACTCTAAATCTCTAAAGAAGAGAGATGTAATTTTTTAAGGGGGGGGGACCCGAGTACAACCCCTTTTTATCAAGAAAAAAAAAACAAAGATCAAGAATAATCTCTAAGAAAATCATTAGGAGAAAATAATATCTTTTTCCTATTTAAAAAGTAAGAAATGTAGTATTCATAAATTCATTTAACTTGATATTTTACAATATAAAATAATAGTCAATCCAATAATACATATTACATAGTCTGAGGGCTAGGTGGATTGGTAAGAAGTTGGGCACTTACCAAGAGGACACCTAGATTCAAACCTCACGGGCATTCCTAGTTTAGGGTAAAGGTAGTTGTTTGACCTAAGTTTGCTGAGTGTGCACCAGATTGATGACGGTGGTACCAACCCTGAGCAACTGGGGGTCTCCCTCACTCCAGGCCATGTTTACTAAGGTGAGATAGGGGTTATAGTGGTAGCACTATGATTTGATGCTATGATTGGAGGCAATGCGACTTGACCCTGTGACTAGTTGTTCAAAAAGGAAAGGTAGTTTCTGATTCCTCTATGTATCAAAAAAATAATACATATTACATAGATAATTTTGAATATTAATAAATTTTCGGACACAAAGTATTTTTTCAATCTTGGAGGGAAGGACAATATCCTCAAGATTTGGATAATTTTGTTCGTATCCCCTCTCTCTCTTCCCTCCCACCCCAAAGTAACAAATAGATTAAAAAAATCAATTATTGGGTTCAATCTCTATTTGTATTATACCATTGTAGGTTACATATTATTATCCATGATATAATTTAGGATTCCAAAAATATCATACCAATAATGGAGTCTAGTCATAAGATATAGTTAAAAAATTCATGTAATAAAAATAATCCATGTTAATTGAAACCATGCAATTAAATAATTTATTTATTAATATCATATACACATCGAGTAATTAGAAACCATTTTATCAATTTATTTATTTATTTTCAAAAATATAGATGGTAAAATAATCACATTCTACAAATAGAACTGATTAAAATATTGTTCATGCATCAGATCTAGGTCTCGGGTCTTGTGCATTCATAGGAGATAAAATATGTAAATTTTTTTGTTCTCCATAGTTATTTAGTTTATCATTTTAGGGTTTAAATTTGATAATTTTGTTTTAGTTTTACGATTATCTATGTAAGCCCCATATCCTATTTTATATTCTGGGTGGATTCTCGGGTTGACATCTTAGGGTGTGCTTCAATACCACATGCCTTTTTTTTGTGATCAATGTAATTAATATTATTTTTAGTAATACAAGGAAATTTTCAACAAAAAAATATTTTTCATGCATAACATATAATATAAATCATGATGGCCATCACATGCTAATTTTAGACACCCAAATTTGATGCAACATCAAGATCTCCAAACTTGCCAACATCTTCACAAATCAACCAATCAAGCATAAAAACCAAATAAGTTGTCTCTAATCTCAAATCAAGAGCATTAATTGCTCCAAAAACAAAAGTTTTAGGACTGAAGTGATAGCACTAGCGATGATTATGCTCCCTACTAATGCTTTTGTGCAACTTGAATTTTTATCATTTCTCGTATAAATTGATAGGCAATGGTCATCTTGGAAAATGTGTTATGGAATTAGCACTACCAATGCTATCACCTTGTAGACACCAAAATAGCATCAATCTAATCAGGTGGCTACAAGCACTGACCGAATTGGCATACATAGCCCCTAGGGCAGCCCCCTAGAGGTTAAAGAGTGGTTCTAACCACTCCCAAAGTAGTTTTGGAAGGTCAGAGGTAAATTTGGCACCTTTAAAGCACCTTGATCCTTACTCGTTCCACCCTGGGGTGATTAGAATGCTATTCATCCCACCCCAGGATGATTAGCAACAATCACTCCAAGGTGGGGTGAATAGCAGGTTTGACGGGAAAAAAGTCAAACCTTGACAAATGGCAGCCTAGATCCACCACTCAACTCCACATTCAATGCATGGGAGTGCAAGTGAGCATTTCAAAGCTCAAAGAGGCAGTCATAGATGTAGTCATGGAGCCCTTAATCAGAGAGGAATATTCTTTCCCCTGACAAGGTATGATGGCAAAGTGGCGCCTCTGCATGCACATTCAAAGCAGACCTTCAGGTCTATAAAATGGTGAGTCTTATCACCCCCCAAAAAAATGACATAGAAATGGAGTGCTGCCGAATTATACCCTCACCCTCATTGTGCTTCCTACATCATTCATCTCTCTTTTGGAAGGAAGGTTATCGGGTGAACATTAGGAGCACAATCCGGACCCAAAACCCAAAAAATTGGACACAATACCACACCTAATTTTCTGAAACAAACCCCTAGGAGGTTTTGGACCCATCCCAAGTGGATTGGTGTCAAAACCAAGCCCCAAACGGTGGGCGTCCTGCCCCCGGGCGCCCCCCGCATTGTTGCAGTCCTAATCGCCCCACCCCGAAGCGATTAGAAATATACAACTGATTTCTCTACTGTTTATTTTGTATATTATTTTATGTCATTCCTATATGCTGCTATTCAAATTTCATTCCATTCTAATAAGTTTTGACTATGTTTTCATTGTTTTACGCTTTCACTAACATACAGGGAGTGCCTTCAGATATAGGGTGATCGGGGTAGAATCTATATAATTCAACCTTCTGGGTCATCTCAAAATGCCCCATTTTTCCTAACCCCAAGTTTGTAGGTGTTTTGGAGGCCTCTAGATGGGACATTTGGTAGGTCACTTTCAAGCATTTTATGACAGTCCTAATCATCCCACCCCGGAGCGATTAGAAATCTACAACATATTTCTCGAATGTTCCTTTTATAGTGTGTTCATGATGATTTTTACATGCTTTTTTTCAAGTTTCATCTTATTCTAATATGTTTTTATCACTATTTTAATTATTTCATGTATGCATTAATTGGAGGCCTTGGGGATTGCATGTTTCCCTCCATCCGCATGTGCTATTAATCGTTTGCTATTTCTTTGAATGTAGGATATCAAAATTGGAGGGGCAGAAAGGAAATATATATGCACTCATGCAAGCGGTGGTGACGTTTGACCCGCCCATTTCAAATGTGGGCACGTGGAAGATCCCGAAGGGAAGCGTATCATCCGTTGGTGTAACAATTGTATCGAATTCTCCTAGCCCCTGAAAATGGTGGAGACGTATTGTAACTTGATATCAACCAAAATCAATAAAAGATGCTGCACTTTAATTTTGCTTTACATCTCATTTCATTTCATTCGTTTTCCCTTTTCATGCACTTTAGTTCTTTGTTCATTCATAGGACTTCGTGTTACATCTGCTTTTTTTTGCATCGCACCCGGTACGCCATTGCTTCCGTATCCAAGTTATTTCAGTGGCAATCATGGTGGGACCCTATCCCATAATTTTAGGATCAAGTTTTTGATCAAAAATTTGTGTTTTTGCTTGCAGGTGTTAAACCTTCAGGTGTTGGACTGATGCTCGTGCCACCCTATGACGAATATAGACTGGAATTCATGCCACCCAGGGATGAATAGGCATTCATCCCACCCTATGATGAATACATATCTGCTATAAATCCCACCCTGGGATGATTAGCTCTCTGTGCAATTTTTGAGCAAAAAATCAAGGGCATCTGGTGTGGGCAGAGAAGACGTAGGTTTTTTGAGCATTCTCTGTAATTTTCTATCTCTGTTTATATGATTTTTTTGTTTTCTTTGCTTGAATGGAAAATTTTAATACATGTTTTCTTTCTTTGCACAAGTAAAAAGAACCACACACACCACGTGATAATATAAACATCAAGGAGTTTGTCGTAAAACCCCAACACTTGATCAAGACCAATGGTGGATTTCATCACCACGTTGGCTTGAATTTTGCATACATAACCCCGATCGTGACTGATGCTAGAGGTAAATCCTGACGAAATCTGACCAAGTGTAGCGGGGGTTATTCCCAGTGCATGAGGATAAGTCTTCTATGGTAGGTGTCAAAAATAGAGCGATTCCCCTTCCGTATCGCCTATGTTCCACGTACTATTCTGCTCTCGCGTACCAATAGTTTCCCTCACGTAAAGGCGGGTATATTGAGAGGTTTGGTATAACATCCTGGCAGTGGTATATTGAAGGGGTGACCATTTTGGGAGACATAAGAGCCCTCATATTGCATGTACAACAAAATTTTCATTACAAGGTTTTGCACAACAAAAATGAAAACACACTAAACCAGATTTAGGGCACACCTTTAATCTATAAACAAGATAATCATTTCTTTGATTGGGTGGTCATTTTTGTTTAGTGTAGCATAAAAAATCATAAAAGAAGATAAAAATCTACATATCTTTTAGAGAACCACCACCATGGTGTACACCTATAGCCAAGCCCAATCACAGGCAAAAACGGCGAAAAGTATACAAGGAGGCACAAGTCACCTCTGTTATAGCTCCAAGGACTTGGTAATACCACCTTGGTGGCCTGACCCCCAAAATAGTCCACATCATACCATGACAGAACAAGACTATAGAGGCACCCCTTCGAGGGGCACTCCCATTCAACACAGACCCTTTTAGGAGGAGTACATACATAGGAAGGCCCCCTTAGATACTCACTATGAGTGGCCACCATGCGAGGAAGCGCTAGAAAAACATAGGGTGCATAAATAGGGGGCACATGATTATATCATCCCTCCTCTACCCCTCATTACTATCAAAAACAATAGGCCAAATCCAGAGTGCAAGGCTCTTCAGACAGGGCGAGCCAACTCTGCCCGCCCCTTTCACATATATGAGAGGAAGCATGAGGAAAAACACTATATTCCTCAAGAGCAATACATAGCATGATAGAAATGCACCTCCGCACCTGCTATTTATCAGGATCACCTACTGAGGCCAGAGCCTCGGGTGAATGCCGCTAACCTCGACAGAGGGAAGTGACCTATAAATATCTCGGACCATCATGACCGAGATAGATATGTAGGGGAGGCATCTAGGCATCCTAGACCTATGACGGTGAAACAAATCTACTTGGCATTCACCAAACATGTCACCCACCAAGCACAAATCATGCAGCTTGAGCAAGATCAACAATAGTTAGAGCACCTGTATCACCTTAGAAAAGAGCGCATTCAACATCAGACAGATGAGTTGCTCCACAACACCGTGCATGAGAGGATTCCAACCCCTCACACACATAATACAGAGCTTTATGAGAGGCCCAACCCCTTGGTGCGAGATAGGTCTCCACGACCTTATCAAGTGTTGCCTCCGAGACCTCCTAGACCTGAGCGGGAGGCCACCCCTAGAGCCAATGATGGACACCCTCCTCGGGCACCCACCCATGTTTATAGGTCACACCCAGGAACTCCTCAAGAAGCCTATGAGGAATTCGAGCAAGAAGAAGAGTGGGCTGAAATGCCCTACCAAGGTAGGGGGCGCTATCCGACCACCCCTTCGTAGACTTTAAGTTCCTCGCAATTCACAACGGGAACAAACCAAGGAGGAAGAGATCAAATATTCTGATGCATACAAAGCACTGCTAGAGTGCTTAGAGTCTATGGAGACCAAGACTTCTAGGCTCCAAAAGCCCACTTTACACTAGCTCTACAGTCACCTTGTGCATCCTTCAGTGTCGGCACCCCCATACCCTGAACACTTCAAAATGCCTCAATTGGTTATCTTTAGAGGGGATGAAGATGCCCAAGAGCATGTGACAAGATTCTTGAGTCAATTCTTTGGCATTCAGGACAACGATGCTTTGCTTTTAAGAACATTTATAACCACATTCGCAGGCCCTACCTCGGATTGGTTTACCCAATTTCCAAAGCATAGCATCAGCAACCTATACCAGCTAGTGGATGCGTTCCTCGAACGTTTTGCCTAAAACACCAAGAAGAAGGCATCATTAAGTGACCTAGCTAGCCTTAGGCAGTATGAGGAGGAGACCATGGCGACTTATGGAAATCAGTGGATAACGTTGCTTTCAAAGCTTCCTTACGTCCCTCCCATGGCCGACCTAACCTAAATGTTCTTGAAGAGTTGCCTAAGGTCGATCTCCGTGCTATTGTAGTTGTAGCAATATGCCACTCTCTAGGAAACCCTGGCGCAAACCATAATTATTGAGGAGATCAAGATACAGTATGGCGAGATTGCCAAGCCACGCAAGAAAGAGTGGCCCAAAAAGACCAAAAATGGGTCCACGCAACCAAAACCCGCTGCGTGTTAAACAATGAACAGTAGTTTATTCAGCACCAGCAGGTATAAATAATGTTTACAGCAGCCGGGAATAGAACACCGGCGGAACTGATCTTGTTACAGTAGTTGTAACAGTCAGCTAATCAATATAATAGAGACAAAATACAAGTACGCTAACATCCCCCTTTATTACATTATTTGGGTAATGTAATAACTAATAGCTATACTAACATCCCCTTACATTATTTTGCAATACAAAGTGAGCTGCGAAACAATTCAAATTTGACACGTCCAAGTGCCTTAGTGAAAATGTCTGCAACTTGAGCATCGGTGGGAATGTGTTGAAGCTGAATTTGGTGCTTTGGAACTTCATCTCGAATGAAATGACATTGTGTGTCAATGTGCTTTGTTCTTTCATGATGGACTGGATTCTTGACGAGGTTCAGAACACCCTGATTGTCGCAAAACAAGCGTATTGGAGATTTTGATGGATGGCCCATACTTGTCAGAATGCGAAGTAACCATATCACTTCACACACAGCTTCACGTGCGACGTGATATTCTTCCTCTGTTGATGAAATAGCAACCACCTATTTCTTCTTGCAGTGCCAAGAGACAGGACCGGATCCCAGATGAAAAATGTATCCAGAAGTTGACTTGCGATCATCAAATGATCCGGCATAGTCGGAGTCCGTGTATCCTTGCAAGAAGAATTTGTTGTTCCTCTTGTATTCTAGGCCATATTCCATAGTACCCTGGACATAGTGAAGAACACGTTTTGCTTGCTTTCCAATGAGTGGTCTTAGGCTCCTGCATGAACCTTGAAAGATAGTTGACAGCAAATACGAGATCTGGCCTAGTATTGGTAAGATATATGAGACTCCCAATCAACTGTCGATAGAGAGTACCATCTACCTGAGGTGAGTCATCATATCACGATAACTGAAGTCCAATATCCATTGGAGTTGCCATCGGCTTGCAATCAGTTATGCGATATTTTTCAAGCAATGTCTTGGCATATTTTTTCTGAGACACTTTGATGGAGTGCTCCTTCTGGCTGAATTCCAGACCAAGACAGTAATAGAGAAGTCTGAGATCTGTCATCTCAAAAGATTTGCACAAGTTTCTTTTGATAGTAGAGATCATAGTTTTTGAACTCCCTGTAATGAGCAGATCATCTACATAGAGTACAAGCAACACTATCTCAGAACCCTGTTTCTTGAAATAGAGGTTTGCATTTGACGGAAATCTCTTAAATCCATGCTGCATAAGGTGATTGTCCATTTTTATATACCAAGCTCGAGGAGCTTGTTTCAGACCATACAAGGATTTGACCAATTTGCAAACTTTCTGCTTTTGGCCTTCCACTTCAAATCATTCAGGCTGAGTCATATAGACTTCTTCTTGGAGATCACCATTTAGAAAGGCACTTTTGACATCCATCTGGTGAACTTTCCACCCATATTGTGCTGCCATAGCACACATAACCCGAATTGTGGTCATCCGAGCAGTAGGTGCAAAAGTTTCCTCGTAGTCAATGCCTTCTTTTTGAGCATAGCCCTTTGCAACAAGATGGGCCTTATGCTTATCAATTGTTCCATTTGCATTGTACTTGACTTTATATACCCATTTGCAGCCAATGGGTTTCTTTCCATGCGGTAGATCAACAAGCTTCCAAGTTTTATTCTTCATAAAAGACTCATACTCTGTATCCATAGCGGCCTTCCACTGAGGCTCACTATGAGCATCTTGCACTGATGCAGGTTCAAGATCATCTATGGTAGACATGAACGCCCTGTCATAATCAATATCCATATCCTCTACTTCGTACTTGGAGTTACGTAAAGTTCCTCAAAATATTGACAAAGATCATCAACCTCACCACTTTCTTTGGCTTCTTTCTCCTTTTGAGCCATACTGCGTGTACGAGGTCTATCCAAATTCAAATCGGGAGGAGTGGATAAATTTGCATCTCTGATTGTATTTGTACACCATTTAGGATTCTTCTTCGGTGGAGTTTAAGAAGATGTAGAAGGACCTCCTGTCTATGTTGACAAAGGAATCTTCTCTTCCTTAGGTTCCACAATATCTTGGTGTACTTTAGATGTGCTCTGTGATGTGAAAGATTCATCAAAGACAACATATCTGTTGATATGAATTTTCTTGGTCAAAGGATCTATCAACCGATATCCTTTAGAGTGCTCGTAATAACCAAGAAAAATACATCTCAGTGTTTTCTCATCTAGCTTCTTCCTTTTCTCTTTAGGTATGTGCATGAAAGCGTGACATCCGAAAATACGAAGATGAGATATGGAGGGTTTTCGACCACTCCATGCTTCCTGTGGAGTCATTCCTTTTAGGGCCTTTGTGGGTGCCCTATTCAACAGATACACTACAGTGGTGATAGCTTCTGCCCAATATTGTTGCCCAAGAGTAGCTCCTGTGAGCATACACCGAACCATTTCCATGATTGAACGGTTCCTTCTCTCAGCAACTCCATTTTGCTAAGGAGTATAGGCAGTTGTTAACTGTCTCTTGATTCCATGCTTATCTAGGAATGCAAAAAATTCATTAGAGGTAAACTCTCCCCCTCGATCTGAGCGGAGGGTTTTAATAGAAGCTCCTGACTCCTCAACGGATTTCTTGAACTGCTGGAAGAATGCGAAAGCTTCAGATTTCAGTTGGAGAAAGAAAACCCACATCTTTCGTGAGTAGTCATCTACGAATAACTGAAAGTACCTCTTCCCTCCACAACTGTTGGGTGTGAAAGGACCGCACGGATCGGTATGAATTAACTCCATAGGTTTTCGTGCTCTTGTAGAGCTCTTCTCAAATGGTACTCTATGTCGCTTTCCCGCCAAGCGCTCGAGCACACCGGCAATGTGGCAAAAAGGGAAGGAAGACCCTTTACCATCTCATACTTGCCGAGCTCAAGTAAGTAGCCGAACTAAGATGCCCATATCTCTTGTGCCATAGGGAATTTGCCTCCTTGGTAGAGACAATCATGGCAACATGTGGAGTAGAGATAGCATCTAGTGCAAATAAGCCATGCTTATATGAAGCTGTTGCAATCTGCTTACCCTTCCTGGTAATTGTACAACACTTCTTTCCATTCTCAACATGAAAGTTGACAACCATATTTCTATCCAGGATTTGTGTGACTGACAACAAATTATTGGCCAATCTCGAAACATAGAGGACTTTGTCAATCTGACACTTGCCATCAGGAAGAGTGACTAAAACTGTACCCTCTCCCTGAACCCTGTAGGTTTTATCATCAGCAATGGTGACAGGTTTGCCCTCCTTGGCCACAAATGATTCAAACCATGATTTGTCACTAGTCATATGTTTGCTAGCTCCAGAATCGACATACCAAATAGGATCCCTCTATGTGGAATTTGTGGTAGTCATGAGCACCTTGTGTGCCCATTCAGAATCTGAGTCAGATTCTTCAACAGCAACATTCACCCGGGGTTGCTTGTTTTTATTTTGTGGTTTGTTTTGGCCTTTCTGCTTGTTCTTATGCCAAAACCTGTTGGTGTCATGGTTGTCTTTCTCACAGATCTTGCACCACCTCTTCTTCTGTTCAGGTTGTTTGCATTTTCCTTTCGTATGCTGTTGAGAATTTCCTCCTTTTTGAAAGTTGCCTCCTTTTTGCCCATTACCTTTCTTCCTAGAACCCTGCCTGTTGGTGTATAGGGTTGTATTGGAAGAATCATCCTTGTGAAGTTGGCGTGCCTCCTGTTGTTGAAGCAGATTGACCAACTCGATGTAGGTAATTTATCGTTGAGACACCTGGATGGAGGTTATCAACATATCAAATGAAGAATGTAAAGCTCTCATCACAAGTGAAATGAGAAGCTTTTCATCCACAATATCTCCCAAAGAACTCAATTTCTCTTTCAACTCAGACACTCTGCACAGAAAGAGTTCAACTATTTCACCCTGCCTCAAACTTAGGTTATGAAGTTGTTGTTGAAGATGAAGAATGGTGGATTCATTCTTTCCCTCATAGATGGTTCTAAGGGCATCCCATGCCTCTTTACCACTTGCTTTGTCAGCTATATGAGGTTGCACTTCATCTGAAATAGCAAACAAAATGAGCACCTTTGCTCGACTGTCTTTCTTGTCAAAAGCTATCTGATCTGCTAAAGGACCTGTGGATCCTGCTGTTGGTGAAGGCCTAGTTGCTACTCTAGTAACAATATCCCACAAATATTCCATTTGGAGAATTGCCTTCATCTTATGTTTCCATGGTGTATAATTTGGACCTTTCAATAACTGATGCGGATCAGTCATCAACTTTGCAACAACTGCCATAGTGAAGGTTCCTTATATCACCAATTGGTCCCCCTTTCGATATACCTTTTGCTAGGCCAATATACCGTACAAAATACCCGCCCTTACGTGAGGGAAACTATAGGTATTTAGAAAGATCAACAAAAATCACCCGCCCTTACGTGAGGGAGACTATAGGTGAGTTTTAGAGATCATACGATACATGGAACATAAGCAGTACTGAAAGGGAATCGCCTTGTTGATGGCACCTACCATAGAAGATTCTTCTCATGCGTGGGGTGTAACTTCCCCTAAACACTATGAAGAATACTTCATCAAGATTTACGCCTAAACACAAGTGCGATAAAGGGTAGTGGATGGAGTAAAAAAATGCAAAAATGGCATACTTATTCCTCCCCGATGATTTATAGAGAACAAGCTCAGACGTCGTTGTAGCAACTATATTAGGCGGTGGATACAGTAGCCAAATCACGATAGATTTACCTGTAAGTGTTGGCCAGAGGTATCACAAATACCGAATGTTGTAGTGCAATAAATTTCACGGATGGGTTTTAATTATTCCAGCGACTTAGGGAGAGTTTGATTTTAATTTTTAATGTTATAGTGCAAAAATGAAATATGCAACATACAACAAAAAAAATGCCCACAAGAATAACCCACTAGGTGTCGGGCGCAGCCGAAAATGCACCTATTACAATTCACCAAATTGCCTTTTCAAAAAAATTACTCACAATCCCCCTTTGATTTTTTGAAAAAATATCCCCCCTTAAAAAAATTCTTTAACAAAACATTTTTAATAATTATTATATATTTAAAATTAAAATAAATAATTTTAATTTATATAGTTTTAAAACTTAAGAAAAATAAATTAAAAATAAATTTTAATTTATAAAGTTTAAAACTATATTAAAAAAATTAAAATTAAAAATTTTAATTAAAAAAAATTATACCTTGGGGGGGTCGGCGGGATTTGAACCCCCGACCTGTAGGCTCCCTGAGCCTTACCGCACAGCTCACTGCCAAGTGAGCTAGCGGGCTGATCCGGAAGGAACAGTGGAGCTCCTCTCCTTTATCCTTCCTCAGCCTGCCCGAGCCCTCTGCCACCTCCTCTGCAAGTCGCGGTCCGTCGCGCGGCTTCCTCCGCGCGCTGCTGCTTGGACGCCGCTCCGGGGGGGGTCTGCTTTTTTTTTTTTTTTTAATTCCGTCGCGTTTCGCGCACCTACGAAAACGCGGGGGGGTTTATACCCCGCGCCCGGCAGGTTGGGCGGGAATTTTAAATTCCCGTCGGTCGGGGGGGGGGGCGAGGAATTTTAAATTCCTGTTGGGTGGGGGGGGGTGTGCTCCTCCCCACCTGCGTGTCACCTGTTTGAGCGCGGAACCTCCTCCTTCAACCGAGGGGGGTCCCCCTTGCGCCGTTTGGCGCAGACGCATCAGACGTCTGCGCGGTCTGTAGCGTGCAGGCTGGCGCGGTCCGCTTGGACGCTTATGTCAAACTTCTACGCGATCTGCAGCGCGCAATTTGACATGGTCTTCTTGGACGCCTGCGTCAGATTTCGGCAGCGCATAGTCTGATGCGGTCCACGACTGCTGACGTCCCCGGTGACGCAGCACGCCGAGCTGTGCTGGGCGCGTCCGCACGATCTACACAGGCTGATGCAGAGTGCTTCCTGCGTCTTCTTTTTTTTTTTTTTTTCTGTCCAGCCGTTCAACGGGGCCTCCGCCCTCTCCACAGTCACGCGTGGATGCGCGATGACTGTCGCACGTCTGCGCGCGACAAAAAAAATTCTTTTTTTTTTTTTTTCGCTCGGCTGGGAAAAAATCCCACTCGACGAGATAGCGCACGGGCTGGGAAAAAATTCACGCCCGAATAAAATCGCGCTCTGCTCCTCACCTCGCCCAAAGACTTCCGAGTGGCTCTGATGCCATGTTAAACAACAAAAAATAGTTTATTCAGCACCAGTAGGTATAAATAATGTTTACAGCAGCCGGGAATAGAACACCGACGGAACTGATCTTGTTACAGTAGTTGTAACAGTCAGCTAATCAATATAATAGAGACAAAATACAAGTACGCTAACACTGCGGTCAATCAGGTTGCCATAAACATACCAAAGCCTACACAGACGACATAGCTCCCAAAGGCTAATTATCAAGTAGTCCCTCTTGACAGCTATAAGAAGAAAAATCATAGGCAAGAGCAAAATCAACAGCATCACCCTAGGTGACAATTCACACCCTTCACAGAGTCTAAAGACTCCTTGTTTGATTGCTTGTCCACGACAAACTTGATAAACCTACCAGAAAGTCGACCCGTAGACCCCAACGTGCCAAAACCCAAGGGCTATAGGGAAGACTTGTACTGTAGATTTCATCGGCAGAAAGGACATGACCTTTATGCGTGTTGGAAGTTCAAAAGCTTAGTGCAAGACCTAATAGACAACAAAATGCTAGCGGTGGATAATCTCGTAGCACCAAGCAACCAACAAATGGAGGTCTTCAAAGACCCCCTACCTGCCCATGATGCATAGGCAAAGACTCTACATGTCAATGAGGTAACACAAAACTACCCCATGTAGGGGTATGTAGGGATGATAAGCATAGTAACACGGAACAAGAGGTACCCAAGCACAACTGCCCCCGCTAAAACTATAGGAGAGGTTCCATCAACGTCACAACCTCAACAACACCCTATGCAACCTCCCCCGCCTAGACCAGTGGCCACGATTCGGACTAAACTTACCCAAATTTTAAGGACCATGTCAGCTAGACTTTCCATATATGAGCTCATCCAATAATCACCGCCCCATCGAGAGGCTCTAATGGAGATACTCAAAGCCATCGAGCTACAACCCCATGAATCAAACTCTTTCAAAAACTTTGTGTGACATGTAAAATGATGTACAGAACCAGTCATCACCTTTAGAGAAGACGAATTGAAATCGATTACTGGTGATATGGCGGATCCACCCCTGCACATCATTGCACGGGTCAACAGGATTCCATTTAAGAGGGTGTTGGTAGACACTGTCTTGTCCAACAATATAATCACAACAACAGCATTGAAACACCTCAAGTTGCCAGCATCTCACATTATGACCTCCACCTATACTCTCTGAGCATGCAATGACACGATATGCTCGATGGTTGGCACAATTGTCCTACCCATCCAAGTGGGAAAAAATACTATTCCTACGTTGTTCCACATCCTGGAAGGTGATATGGCCTACAACATCTTGCTAGCCTAGCCTTGGATCAGGGACATGAAGTGTGTCCCTTCGATAGCCCATCAATGCCTAAAGTACACATACGAAGTGCAAGTGCATGTAGTCCCGACAGACTTAGAGCCCTTCAAGTATTGCAATGCGGTGCAACTGATGCCACAATCGACCCTCCCATCGACACATTTGGACTTTCAGTTGAACCCGTCCAAACAGGGTCTGATTTTGCATACATCACCGCTGTTAAGTCCATCAAATCACCAACCGAGCCCATCTTCATCATCTGTTCCTTCACCAACGATGCTACCTACGATGGCCACATCGAAGGACAACGGGAAGAAGCCCCTGGAAGAAATACCACCATTGGTCTCAACCATCTCTACCGAAGAGGTGCCCAGCTGAATGGAAGTCGAGATGCCTGGTTTACCCAACATGGAGTGGACCCAAGAAGAACTCCCATTCCCTCCCCCTCAATCGCCAATGATCACCGTTGAGATGGCCAATATGGGCTTGGGGGAATACCTAGTGTGGAACATTATGGAAACACCCGCGCTTGAGTCCATGCAGGACATGGGGAGACCTCACCTCCCCATCGGCACTATCGTCCCTTTGGGCTACCCATCGAACCAAAAAAATTTTGTATATGGGGGCCTCGACAACGGTGTTGAACCTTACCTGCAAGAGGAAGAGGACGAAGAGCCCTTTGCTGAGAACGTCAACTATCTGTCCAACCTAGACTTCGCTTTGAAATACCTTGGCCAATGTAATTGGCATGGATATGGGTTGGGCAGATATGAACAAGGAGTGTGCGTTCTTTGTCAACCAAGCTATCAAATGCCATACGACAAATCAGGAGTAGGGTTCAACCATCCTCTGCCCCTTGACATCTTGGTAGAAAACATGCAAGGGCTAGGGGTAGGCAACAAGGATGGGTTGGCACAAGATCCATATGCCAATCCTAACACAACATACATGTTGGGATATTATCTCCCATTGCTAACAACAAACCTTGTGCGCCTCAACAAATCCTCCCCTTCGATCAAGAAAGGAGAAAGTTCATGAACTTGCCTCCAAGAGGGATATAAACAAGGTCAATAAGGATCTTCAGAAGACGAGTCATAGTATGAGGTAGCACCTTGGGACCCTCTCGATTCCGATAGCAATCACTCGCAAGTGATGCCCATAGATGACTATCAGGAGAACTTCATGGTGATGTTCGCCTTGAATGCTCCAATCAAGCGATTTCCACCTCAAGAGAATTAGGTCCTCCCATAGAGAGCAGAAAAACCCCGATGGGACCAAATTAACTTGCTCGAGCAGAACAAGCCTCACATACTATAAATAGTTGTCGGAGCCAACAAAGGCCTATGGATATCTGATAGTGATTATGAATATGAGACTGAGATGGCATATCTCAATCATATGCAATAGTAGCAATACCCCATGGACATTGAAGATATGTTTGAACAACTAAACATGGGGCCAAGGCATAGGTGGCACCTAAACCAACCACAGTTGGACCAAGTACTACACCCGCAAATTCAAGCATATAGAGAGTACCCTCTGCCTAGAGACCCTATAGAGCCATCAGTGCCAAGGTTAGACCCTGTCCTTTTATCCGCACATAGGGCCGATCCATTTGTGCCAATACCGACAGAGCCAGATCCGGAGCACAAAGATCACCAAGGATGTCCGAGTCACCACCCGCGTGGTAATGGAGACCAAATTCACTTCATCAACATGATCTCCATTGACTTAACCGCCCCCATATGCAATCTAGTCGATCCAGCATGACCATTGTATCTAAACCTAGATGCCATAGACTGGGATCGCACTAACTCGCCACCATATCCATTAGAGTACTGGCCTTGCGGTGAGATGCTTCATTTTGCCCTAGGACCAACTCAGGATATCTTCCACGCTGAAGAGGAACCCAACATTCCAAACATAGATCTAAATTCAGCAAATGATATCCACCTGATCCCAACTCCACACCAGTTGGAGGACGGGTCCCACATGTCAGTCGAAGAGATGACTGACGTAGACATTGGCTCTAATCAATAAATATGCAAATCATCAAGCTGGGGGTAAGCCTATCCCTTGAAGAGCAAGCCGATTACATTGCCCTTCTCAAAGAGAAGAAGGAGGTTTTTGGATGGTCCTACAAACACATGTCGGGGCTAGACCCACAGCTAGTCACGCATAATCTAATGCTTGATCCGACAGTCAAGCCAGTCAAGAAAAAACTATGTAAGATGCACCCAATAGTGGCCTTAATGGTAAAATATGATTTACAAAAGCTGTTAGATGCACAGTTTGTCATCTGTGTAGATTACTCACCATGGTTGCCCAACATGGTACCTATCAAAAAGCCTAACGGGAGGATTTGCATATGCACCAATTTTCAAGATCTAAACAAAGTGAGTCCCAAGGATCCTTTCCCCTTGCCTAGCATCAACGTATTTGTAGATACTACAACAGGCCATGAAATTATTTCCCTCATGGATGGTTTCTTGGGATACAACCAGATTCGTATCAATCTCGATGATCAACTCAAAACGACATTCACGATGCCTTGGGGGACATTTTGTTATAAGGTCATGCCCTTTGGCCTTAAAAACACTGGCACCACCTACCAACGCGCTATGACATACATCTTCCACGATCACATGCATAAAACTTTGGAATATTATATGGATGATTTGTTGGCCAAATCTCTTTTGCACCCACATCATCTCGATGACTTGAGCAAGATCCTCGATCGCCTCATCGAACACAAAGTCAGACAAAACCCCAAGAAGTGTGTATTTGGTGTCACATCTGGAAAACTCTTGGGTTTCAGAGTCTCAAAATGAGGCATCAAGGTAGATCCACATAAAGTCAGGGCAATCCTTGAAATGCTTCCCCCAACCACCATCAAGCAGCTTAGAAGCTTGTAGGGAAAGGTCACGTTGATCAAGCACTTCATAGCACAGTTATCTGACAAGTGCCGACCCATGAATAAATTATTGCACAAAGGGGTAGCATTTCACTGGGATGATGAGTTCCAGTCAGCCTTCGACAACATTAAACAATACTTGGCTTCATCGCTAGTATTGGCACCACCTAGACCAGGAGTGTCATTCTATTTATACATCTCAGCTACTGAGGTGGCACTGGACGCCATGCTAGCCCAGAAAAATGAACTACATAAATAACAGACTAATTATTATCTTAGCTGCACCTTGGTCAGTTATGAACTTAACTATGCATACGTCGAGAAGCTATGCTTAGCAGTGGTATTTACCACCAAAAAGCTATGCCATTACATGCTAAGAAATACGATGTATGTTGTGTCTAAGGAGAATCCATTGTGGTACATGATGAGTCATACTTATCATAGTAGTTGCACGACGAAATGGATCATGTTTTTGACGGAGTTTGACATCGAATTCATTGGATAGAAGTCCATCAAAGGTCAAGTCATCACCGATCAACTAGTAGAGGCTCCTCTCAAAGATGATCAACCTCTGACCATAGAGCTGCCCGATGATGGGGTATTCCATGTCTCAGAATCGCCATATTCTGATGATCCTGAGTCACAGGCCGACATAACCCTATTTTTTTATGGTTCTAAATGTGAGCAAGGGGGTGGCATGGGAATTGTATTCTTCACACCATAAGGGGCTCCAATGCCTCTATCATTTAAACTTGATTTCTCGTGCACCAATAACAATGCTGAATATGAATCCTTGCTCATAGGTCTTCAGACAGCCATCACCATGAACATCAAATGCTTGAATATATTTGGTGATTCACTGTTAATTGTCAACCAAGTGAAAGGGGTATTCCAATGCAAATGCCCAGTTCTGCAGGCCTACAAAGCCCTTGTGGATAAATTCTTGGCAAAGCTTGAATGGTACGACATCGAGGCACTCCCTCGATCATCGAATCATTTTGCGGACACTATGGCATCCTTGGGGTCACTAATCCCACAAGACCCTTCTGGTGAGATGACAACTATTCAAGTCAAAACATTATCGCAATCCATGATGGAGCGTGCAAGCTCTAACTTAATGCCAGGAATCCACCTGATCCAGATTGAACCATCTCAGGATAGGTTCTCTCGAATCCATGATAGTCTGAATCATGTCAACTGGGGGTCTTTGTTCTCCCCGACCCCTCTTAATAGCAACACAACGCTATTCTTACAAGTTATTTCCCGCTCAGCTTTTGCTAGGGACGAACTTCAAGAGGGATTGGCCGTTCATACCATCGAGGTTTTTGATCAGCAAGATTGGTACACACCCATAAGATACTATCTCAATTTAGGTAGCCTCCCACTTGGATTGTCGCATGCCACAAAAAGATCATTCAAATAGAAAGTGGTAAAACATGTCTTGCCAGGAGATATTTTGTACCGTCGGAGCTACAAAGGAATCCTCCTCTGTTGCTTGGACCAGCAGGAGTCCACTTGGGTGATCACTCAAGCGCACAATGGTATGTGTGGTGGCCACTTCAGTGGTATGGCCATCGCAAAGTGTATTCTTTGCATGGGATATTATTGTCCATATTTAGAGCGAGATTGTTACGCGTATGTGTGGAAGTGCATGAAGTGTCAACACCATGCTAACTTGACACACGTACCTTCTTAGGCCTTGCAGCCGATCCAATCGGCTTGGCCATTTTTGCAGTGGGGCTTAGATCTAATCGAAAATATCTCCCCTGCATCGTCAAGCCGTCACACATTCATCATAACGGCCACAGAGTACTTCACCAAGTGGGTGGAAGCAATTATGCTTACCTCTATGACTGGGCCCCGCATTGCGGAGTTTATTTTACATAATATCATATGTTGTTTTGGTATTCCATCCAAGATCATCTCGGATAATGGGACATCATTTAAGAACAAATATGTGCGTGCTTTGACAATAAAGTACAAAATTTAGCACAGTTTTTCGACACCCTATTATCCGTAGGCAAATGGGCAAGCAGAGGCGTCAAACAAAATGCTAGTTTCCATCCTTAAAAAAATGGTCACAGATAGTCATAAGGATTGGCACATTCAAATACTGCTTGCTTTTTGGGCTTATCGCACTAGCATTCGAATGCCCATTGGGGCAACTCCATTTTTGCTGGTGTATGGCTTCGACGCAGTCATGCCTATCGAGTTGGAAATACCTTCCCTGCGCATATCAATGTAAGAGTTTATCGATGATGATGCTATGTGGTAGGCCCGATTAGACCAGCTTATGTTGCTCGACAAACTACTCATCAATGCTCTTGAGCATTTACGTATCTATCAAGAGCGACTTAAGAAATCATACAACATGAAAGTTCACCTGAGGGATTTTCAAGTTGGTGACTTGGTCTTAAAAGAGAACCAACACAATTCTAACTTGCTGCCCCATCTAAGGGACAAGTTCGTGGCAAACTAGTTAGGTCCTTATGTCATCGATAATAAAATAAGACCTGGAACATACCGACTCGCCTCCCTTGATAGAATCAAGGAACTATAACCCTTGAACATCAGTCATTTGAGGCCATTCCACATTTAAAAAGAGCCATGACCCATCCCAAAAAGCTCCAAGGATTCTCAAAATCGCTTGGTCAACACAAAAAAGCGCCAAAGGTGCCCATAATCCCTTTAGTCACCCAAAAAAGCTCCAAGGATTCCCACAATCGCTTGGTCAACCCAAAAATGCCCCAAAGGTGTCCATAACCCCTTTGGTCAAACCAAAAGCTCCAAGGATTCCCATAATCGCTTGGTCAAACCAAATGCTCCAAGGATTCCCACAATCGCTTGGTCAACCCAAAAATACCCCAAAGGTGTCCATAACCCCTTTGGTCAAACCAAAAGCTCCAAGGATTCCCATAATCACTTGGTCAAACCAAACGCTCCAAGGATTCCCACAATCGCTTGGTCAACCCAAAAACGCCCCAAAGGTGCCCATAATCCCTTTGGTCAAACCAAAAGCTCCAAGGATTCTCGCAATCGCTTGGTCAACCCAAAAATGCCCCAAAGATGCCCATACTCCCTTTGGTCAAACCAAAAGCTCCAAGAATTCTCGTAATCGCTTGGTTACCCCAAAATGCCCTAAAGGTATCTATAAACCCTTTGGTCAAACCAAAAGCCCCAAGGGTTCCCACAATCTCTTGGTCACCCAAAATGCCCCAAAGGTACCTATAATCCCTTTGGTCAAAACCTCCAAGGATCCGAAAGAATCACTTGGACCGCACCCACTCGAGATAAACCAACCATAACAAATTTTCAAAAAAAAACAATAAAATAATAAAAAATAACAAAAAAAATTGCATCTCACTTCCATGCATACTCTTAAAAATAAAAACACAAAAAAATAAGTTGCATTAGGCATCGTAAACATACATTGCATATTTGTTGGTCATATAGGTCAAATGCACCATAGACTGTAATTACTCGGCAATTCCATCATTTTTTGCATTTTTCCACTTTGTAAATAGTCCAACAAAAATAAACGCCATCCACATTTTTGCCATATCATAGTTAGTTGTCTCCTAATGTATTTAGGGTTTTCGTCATTCAGCTGTCTTTAGATTTCTAGCCAAAAATTGTACAAAGATAGACAAATTTTACAAAGGTAGAGTTTTACTTGGATCACACCTTGTTACGTAGCATCCCCACACAAGTTAAAACACATAAATATTCCCAAGTTGTGTGAACGAAAAATGAAACCTGCAAAGCAATCCAGGATACCATACAGTGAAAAGTTTATCTTGCTCATCCCCCTATGCGAATGACCCCAAAAATGTTGAGATTTGGCAAAAGGACAAGAATCTTCACTACCCAATTCCCCAAGCATCCCAAATTCTCAAAAAGTTGCAAATATCCAAAAAAATTGCAAAAATTCAAAGTACAAACTCCAAAGTTTGACATTAAAACCCACACAGTGCATACATCAAAAAGCACAAGAAATAGTGATTCTCATCACTCAAAATTCCCATCCCTTGCTCAAAAGAACAAAAAAATAAAAATAAACAGTGATTTTTATCACTACATACGCGAGAAAGTATCCCAATAAAAGTAAAGAAAATAAGGGAGTCGAACTTGAATTCTTGGAACTCTCAGCGTTCAGAAGGTCATGAGGTGATCCTTAGTACCGGTTTGGTGGATAGCCTGATGGTCACTAGAGGCAAACCTCTCGCATGATGATATATCTATCGCATTAAAACTGTGTATAGATCAATGTTTGCATGTGGATGAGCTAGCTTATGGTATCCTATATTGCACAACATATTAATCTTACCAAATACAACAAAGGAGTTAGTGGAGCTAATTAGGTGATCCTCGATACAGGTTTGGTTGATAGGCTATCTGGCACTGGCAGTATCTTGATAACTACCACATAAACAAATTCAATCGCACACACAGGGATGTGAAATAACTTGGTCAAACTCAAGTCTGATTTGTACCTTGTTCAAAAGTCTTGTGAGATAAATGTACAGTCTTGGCTAGTTAGTTAAAACATTTGAGTCTCAGAAAAACCTTAACTACATTCTAGAAAACCTTTGGTACATTCCATTCTTACATCACAATAAAAAAATACAAAAAAAAATATATATTACACATGCAAAGTCATTCCACAAAACAATCACATAATACAAAAATCTAGTAAATCCTATACAGTCTATGGTGCCACCGCCAAGTTATCAAAAAATTATTTCATCCATTACATATGCATACATCATATAATTAGAAATAGTCGCATTCATAATAACATATGCATACATCAACGTAAATAAATGTGCATAAAAGTAATAATAAATCACGATAAGTGTATAAACAAAAAGAAAGTCATGTATATATATTGCCAAAAATGCCCGCAGGCTATAATAAGTCGGTCCTCTGACCTCACAAAAAAATAAAAAACTCAAAAAATCCCAAGCCTAATGAGTGGACCACCATGATCACATAGGATCGGTGCGACTGGAACTACCCCTAGTGGTGTGGGTCCTATGGGACCTCTCAGGGTGGCCGCTGCCAGCCCCCGCATCATGCCCACTAGCGCTACCCTCACCCACCCGCCTGCGACAAGAGGAAGCAGACTACTCAATCTCACTGTCTCTCGTTCGGCACAAAGATCCACCTCCAATGAGCTCAGGTAACTGTCCACCAAGGTGAATAATCTAGGCCTCTGACTTCATCCAGAATCGACCCCACTTCACATCCCATTGGTGGTATGCAGCCAATGCTTCATATCGTTGTGCCAACTAAGCTCGTAGGTGATCCCTCTTGACATTGTGCTCCTCATCTTTTCTTTGTAGTAGGTCCTCCAATCGTGCTATCTCAACGTAAAACCTAGCCTCCTTATCTCTTGGGACTACCTGAGGCATGGGCATCTTCGGGATGACATGCTACTCCGGTACCCACTACTTCAGGACGTCTTGTATGTCCAACTGCTTTGGAACCCCTAAACCATCCCCAGTCAAGTCATCTACCTCCACCATATCTACATCATTGCACGGAGCCCCCCAACCCTCCCACCCAATCCTCCCTCGATGCCTCCACAACCCCCAACACTGCAACAGGTAGCTGCACCCAATCCCCTTTCGCCACTAGCAGCGAACCTCATACAACTCGTCATACAGCTATGCCAGTAGTGTCTGACCCTACCTCATAATCAATGGTGCTACTGTCGAGCACTCCACCAATCTGAACAACACCTCCAAAAGGTTCCAAGGGAACCTTGCACTTGAGGAGTTAAGAAGCAGCATGTTGGAGATGAGGGTCATAGGCAACGCATGCCTCACCCCCAACACACCCTTCTAAAACCACCACCGCACCAGAATCTCGCCAATCAGGTAGTCCCCCTCTAACCTCTCCACCACCCCATCCACCCCCATCTCCATTGCATGCCCAAAGCACTGTGTTAGCACCACCGTTCATTGATCACGAGGAGTCATCCGAATAGGCAGCCCGTCTATCAAAATCCGTAGAATCCGATACACGTCCTCCAGAGTCACTGTCATCTCCCCTATTGGGATATGAAAGGTGTTGGTGTGGGGATCCCACAAATTGATCAGGGCAGTCAGATATGTCAGATCCCCCACCACAGGCTCTAGTTGCGTCACCTGCTTGATCCCAAGGGCATCAAGCCACTCCCATTCCTCCACAGTCAGTGCATCCCGCGCATCAGAAAATACCGTCGGTTTACGATACCGACTCTTCATAACCTGAAAAACAAAAACACCACAAAAACATTAAAACATGACAACAAAACAAATGTACAGCAGTGTACACAAAATAATAAAACAACAAAAAACAATTAGGGTTTCAACCTTAATTTAAACAAAAACATTCAAAAAAAAAAAAAATTGTACAGACGACAAACAATGTACAGAAAAACAAAAGTACAGAACTATACAACCAAAGTATAGATCAATCAACTAAACTGTACAATCAAGAACAAAAAAATCAAATAAAACAAACAAAATCATACTAGGGTTTTTTAACCTTACGTGTGGACAAAAATAAAAAACAAAAACATTAAAACTATACTAGGGTTTTTAACCTTAAGTGTAAACAAAACAAAAATTAACTAGGGTTTTTTAATCTTAGTCTAAGCAAAAAAAAACATTCAAAAAAAAAATACAAATTTTAAACTAGGGTTTTTTAACCTTATTATGAACAAAAAAAAACAAATTCTAACCTAGGGTTTTAACCTTAGTGTAAACAAAAATAACAAAATTACTAGGGTTTTAACCTTAGGCTAAAAACAAACAAAAACAAAAAAGTTTAACCTAGGGTTTAATCCTAGTTTAAACGAAAAAAATACAAAAAAAACAAATAAAAACAAAAAAAACTCAAACTAGGGTTTTTTAACCTTATTATGAACAAAACAAAACAAATAAAACCACAACATTCATTTAGGGTTTTTACCTTAATGTGACAAAAAACAATAATAAAATGCGAGTTTTAAAAATTCATATAAAAACAAACAAATAAACAAAAAGAAGGAAGGAGCACCTATCGGTCTTGCTTTGGCTCTGCCACTTGAGGATCTGGTCCTTGAACTCATGGTGTCCACGAAAATTCGGCAGTGCTACGCTTCACAAACTAGCACTCCTCCTCACAGCTCCAAATCGCCAAAAAAAACAATTGCAAATGAGCCCAAAACCTAGTTTTGGCCCTTATATAGGCTCTTAGGCCTGTAATCGTTCCACCCTCAGATGAGCACTATAGTTAGAGCTCATCCCACCCTGGGATGATTACAAAACTGGTATTCATACCACCCTGGGATGATTACAGAGCAAGAAAATAAAAAACAACCAAAACTGCATCCAAAATGCACCAAAAATAACAATAAAATTGCCGAACAAAGGAACCTTTGCGCCTGCAATTCTTGGCATCCAAAACTGATGTCGGGGCCACAAATTATCAATATCCTACTCCCTAATAAGTCTACCATATCCATACCACCCCATGGGAGGATGTATTTTTGAAAATTTCATCCCCAAAAAGCGTCACAAAAAAAGGTCAAAACCCACCAAAAAACAATAATAAAACTACCGAAAAAAGGCACCTTTGCGCCTGCGATTCTTGGCATAAAAAACTGATGTCGGGGCCACAAATTATCAATATCCTACTCCCTAATAAGTCTACCATAGCCGGACCACCCCACGGGAGGATGGATTTTTGATAATTTCATCCCCAAAAAGCGTCACAAAAAAGGGTCAAAACCCACCAAAAAACAATAATAAAACTGTCAAACAAAGGCACCTTTGCGCCTATGATTCTTGGCATCCAAAACCAACGTCAAGGCCACAAATTATCAATATCCTACTCCCTAAGAAGGATACCATAGCCGTACCGCTCTATGGGAGGACAAATTTTTGACAATTTCAGCCCCAATAAGCGTCACAAAAAGGGTTAAAACCCACCAAAAATAGGTCCGATTGTTGGGAAACCGTATAAGCGATCAACGAAGAACAACTGAAGGCACCCTTACCAAAGTCATCTTGGGTCAAGTGACTCATCACTTTTCTCATTTTAGTCATTCCCTCATTGATTCGTCGCTTGAGGGGGTAGTCACACTTAGTCACCAATCAACAAATACACACCTAATCAAGGAAATGACATGCATTCAAAGAATCATTGACAAATATGCCATAGACGCTCTTGCTTGGGGTAGAAAACAAGAAATAATCATAAGATGATCAAACACTTGGCATTCTAGAATCATGAACTCAAGGTTCCCATAGACAAAAGGTTGCGCCCTTTGCCTATTCATGACTGAACAATGTCCAAGATCAAGTAACACCTCACCGAAAAAGGTTAACACTTGAATTAAGCTCCTTAGCTCATCATAAGCAAGGATTCAAGAATGCGTGCCCTTTCCATACTTGGGGAATCAAAAGTTTGTTAGGTTATCGAGAAACCCTAATCATTAAGTGCTTTGGTTATCTATTTTTGCTCAGCACTACGTCACGCACAGTGCATCCCAAAAAGGGGCATCTGTAGACACCAAAATAACACCAATCTGATCAGGTGGCTACAAGCACTGACTAAATTAGCATACATAGCCCCTAGGGTAGAACCTAGAGGTTAAACAGTGGTCCTAACCACTCCTAAAGTAGTTTTGTAAGGTCAAAGGTCAATTTGGGACCTTTCAAGCACCCTGCTCCTTACTCGTTCCACCCTGGAGCAATTAGAATGCTATTCGCCCCACCCCGGGATGATTAGTAGCAATAGCTCCAGGGTGGGGCGAATAGCAGGTTTGATGGGAAAAAATTCAAACCTTGACAAATGGTAGCCCATATCCACCACTCAACTCTACCTTCAATGCATGGGAGTGCGAGTGAGCATTTCAAATCTCAAAGAGGCAGTCATAGAGGCAGTCATGGAGCCCTTAATCAGGGAGGAATCTTCTCTCCCCTGATAATGCATGATGGCCAAGTGGCGCCTCTGCATGCACATTCAAATTAGACCTTTAGGTATATAAAATGGTGAGTCTTCTCACCCCCAAAAAAAGGACAGAGCTGGAGCATTTGGAGCAACAAAGTGCTGCCAAATTATACCCTCACCCTCATTGTGCTTCCTACATCCTTGATATCTCTTTTGGAAGGGAGGTTATCGGGTGAACATTAGGAGCACAATTTGGACCCAAAACCTGAAAAATTGGACACAATACCACACCCAATTTTTTTAAACAACCCCCTAAGAGTTTTTGGACCCATCCCAAGTGGATTGGTGTCAAAACCAAGCCCCAAACGACGGGCGTCCTGCCCCCGGGAGCCCCCCGCACTGTTGCAGTCCTAATCGCCCCACCCCGAAGGGATTAGAAATATACAAATTATTTCTCCACTATTTATTTTGCATCTTGTTTTATGTCATTCATATATGCTTCTATTCAAATTTCATTCCATTCTAATAAGTTTTGACTGTGTTTTCATTGTTTTACGCTTTCACTAATATACAGGGAGCACCTTCGGATACAGGGTTATTGGGGTAGAATCTACAAAATCCAACCTTCTGGGTTGTCTCAAAATGCCCCATTTTGTCTAACCCCAAGTTTTCAAGTGTTTTTGAGGCCTCTGGATGGGACATTTTGGAGGTCACTTTTGGGCATTTTATGACAGTCCTAATCGTCCCACCCCGGAGTGATTAGAAATCTATAGCATATTTCTTGACTGTTCCTTTTGCAGTGTGTTCATGATGATGTTTACATGCTTCTATTCAAGTTTCATCTTATTTTGATATGTTTTGATCACTGTTTTAATTATTTCATGTATGCATTAATCGGAGGCCTTGGGGATTGCATGTTTCCCTCTATACGCATGTGCTATTAATCGTTTGATATTTCTTTCAATGTAGGATCTCAACACTAGATGTGCAGAAAGGAACTAAATATGCACTCATGAAATAAGCAGTGACGTTTGGCCCGCCCATTTCAAATGTGGGCATGCGGAATATCCCAAAGGGAAGCGTATCATCCGTTTGTGTAACAATTGTATCGAATGCTCCTAGCCCCTGAAAATGGGGGAGACATATTTTAACTTGATCTCAAGTAAAATCAATCCATTTTTTTTCCATTTTTATGCACTTTAGTTATTTTTTCATTTGTAGGACTTAGCGGTACATTCGCTTTTATTTGCATCGCACCCGGTACACCATTTCTTCCATATCCAAGTGCTTTCACACCTCTACCACTACTAATTGTCAAACACCAAAAAGGGAAATATTTATAGCTATTACCTTCCAGGACATCCACCAAAAATGGATCTAATCACATTAGTCGAATTTATAGCTCTAATAGAAATCCAAAGCCCAAATTTTTCTATTCTCTATCTTCTGTCAATTAATTGCATTTTGAGCCCATTTAAAAATACTGTCTTAACAAATCCTATCAACCAATCCTATCAAATTCAATTCAATCATCCCCTAAGGAGCCATGTATTTATATAAACCAACACTTGGGGAGATCAATATTTGGCCTTTTAAAAGTAACAAAACTCTATCAAAATTCATGGCAATGAATCTTAAAGCATGACAAAATTTTATCAAATTTATGTCATGATATTTTGAAGGTAACTAGCTCACAAGATCTCAAGCCCTCAAGATCTCAATTTCACTAGTTTATAAGCTCTCAAGCATATCAAGTCCTCAAGCTCTCAAGCATCTCAAGCTCACAAGTTGTCAATTCCTCAAGCTCTCAAGCATCTCAAGCTCTTAAGCAACAAGCAAGCTCATCAACTTCATCAATATACAAGTGGACATCAACTAAGGTAACTGAAGCTACAATCTTACCTAGGTTGTGCTCTCTCCCCTTATGTTTTATCACTCATTATCATTTTGTAGCTTTGTTTTATTTAATCATTACATATATATCAAAAATTTTCATTCAAATAATTTATCTATTTGTTATTTAGATTTTCTTATACCCTTAGATTACATTTTTATAAGCAAGCATATTATTTTACTACACTTATTCAATCCCATACACCCCCTTGGTCAGGGACCCTCGTTGCATCCTTTGTCAAAATCATAAAATCTCACACCTAAGCATCATTTTTTATATCTTAGGTGAAAGCATTACCAAATTATAAGTTTGATGGTATTATCACTTTCTATTCTTGACATAGGAAAAATAGAGACATAGTCATAGCAATAAAAAGCACTAGTTGTGATATCACTCACATAGTGGTACTTTTACCACCAAGCACACAATCCTTATTTTTATCAATCTATAGTTTATCATCCAATCTCTAAATAGGGATTTAATGTTGGTCAACGAATCCATATACTCTCCTCTATCTTAGCAAGACCCCTTTGCTACTAATCCATAATATTTTTTATCTATTTTATAGTTGAATAAAGTTACCATTAAGAAATAGTAGCATCGACAACACTTCTATAGGACTAGCAACTCTTTTTCCAGCAACACTTTTGTAGGCTGTAGCACTTTTGTAGAGTTGTAGCAGTTTTTCCTCTGAGGAAAAAGATCAAAATTTTCAATCCAAATATTTTTTTTCTTGCATTTAGGTCATATAACTACTTTTTGTCTATATTAGGTCTATTTCTATTTATTCATTAAAGGTAAAAGGGAAAGAAATAAACTAGTTACCATTAATCGTTAAGGGACCATCTTTAATCTTGTATATCATTTCAAGTAAAATTGTATGTAGTTGCATTAGGCTTGCTTTCTACATAATCATCTTGAACCCGTGCTCTTAAAAAGAAAAATCATATTTCCTTGATCATCAAAATCAAAAGTACTTTAGTTCATTAGGGCTTACTTATTTTATTGAATGATGTATTCATAGCTCGCATAGGACTAGATTAAGATTAAATGTATGTGTTCTACAACTAATCCATTTAACCCTAGACTTAAGATCATAAAATAGCCCTATACTTTAGGTGAGGAAAGAGTGGAAAGCATCACAACATATCCCCTAAGAGGCCCTTTGCAATTTTCCATTCTCCTTTTTCAAAATAATATTACTTTCTTGCTTTGTTTATTGGTAGTTAAGTTTCTTAATTTAAGAATGGTTATAAATCAAACTCACATATCTAGATTTGTTTTTTTATAAATACATTTATATAAACATAAATAAATTTAAACGTTCATATACATTCCTATAATCAATTTAAATTTTATCTATATTAGTATCTAATGTCTAGGGTTACGGTGCAAATTTAGAAGTTCTACAATAAATATGAAATATATGCATGTTTGGTCTATTCCTTTACCATGTTGCAAAAACCAACTAGGGGAAGGGGCTTGGTACACCTTCTAACCAATAAGCTTCACACTCTCACACACCCATGGCATTGACATTCCAATTGAAGAAAGACATAATTATTCTTACTCACACAAAAGACACATGTTTGCATATGTATTCATGCAAGTTACAAAATATCAAGTCATACAAAGCAATGATTAAACAATGGATTCATGCACATGTTACAAAATAACAACACTAGCAACAAGGTTATTCAATGAGATCACTAATGCACTGTAATAACTAATATACTAATTATTAAAATTTTCTCATTTTTAAATTAAAAATTAAGATCATAAATTTTCAAGTATATGAGACAAAAACGTATCTCTTTCTACTCCTTTCCTCCAATTGTTCTTCATGTTTCCACCTTAAAAAATCAAGATTTCCCCTTTGTGTTGGTACCAAAATCTACAAAATCTCCCAAATACATAAACTATTGAGTAATCCCCCTCCTCATAAACAACTACCCTTCCTCATTATTCAACCATATATCATGGTGATATTTGCACCTCTTCACATTCCATATAATCTCCTTGTGAGGGACAGTTTCCCACCTCCTCTCATTACTGCAACTTATTTCTAGGGAGAGTTTCACACCTCTTCTTTATGCCACTCTAATTATCATATTTTCATCAACCTATTTCCTTCTTACTGTATCGCTCCAAATTTTTCGCATCCTTACCCTCAGGCTATAGGATCCGCGCCCGGAAGGGGGATGCGAGAAGGATGGGACAATACCTCGGACTGAGAGGCCCTTTGAAGGTCCCGCCTCTCGGGGGGGGTATAAAGGTGAATTTTCGATGGATGGTGGGTTCACCAGGAAACTTTTGAGTGGCAGTTTCCACACCTAGGTTGATAGTGAGTTTGATGTGTTCATTTTGTACTTTAATCATTCAACTCCTAGGTTTGGCCAAGATGAATCTAAACTATTCTATATGCCAATGCTGATTTAGATGAATACAAAAAATATGAATGAATGCTAAACACAGAGAATATGCTAACTAGAACAGTACATACCTGATTTCGGATGTTTGATGAAGGTTCTAAGTTTTGTAGCAGTCCAAATTGTCTCAACTTGTATGTAATCATCTGATATTTCACATAATCATCTCAAATCACAGTCGGTCATCTGAGATCAGACGAAATCATCTGAGATCTGACGAATTCATCAGACGAATTCGTCAGAAACCTGCAATCACAAAAATAGATACAAAATACCAAATATGCAACTACAGAAGCAAAGGAGAATGATAGCAATAACAACAAACGTGCCTAAATAATGGATTCAAATAACAAACAAGAGAAATGCGAGTAGATTTAATGATTGATTTTAACTTTATCATGCGGTTATGCTAAATGAGGTGAACTCCAAGATGCATAAACATAATAACTAAGATAATGTATAAAGAAATGCAGAAAAAAATAAAGAGATGCAAACTCTGGACTTTGATTGCCCCCAATCTGGACTACAGTCGGGATCACCTCCAATCGTACGAGATCATCTGCGCTCCTCGACAAGATCGTCCGAAATCATCCGAAATCGCTTGCGACGATCCGAGCTAGCTTCGACTGAAAAACAGTAAAGTTCCTGCAAGAAAACATGAAATACAGAATGCAAATGATGGTGTGAGGATGCTCTAAGGTGCATGGAAGTTCAAGGAAGTTTAAGCAGAGTTTTAGGCAGAAATTCAGGGGGAATCAGGGGGATAAACTGAGAAAATCTTAGTTTATATAGGATTAGGGAGAGGTTAGGAGGTTGGGGATCATCCCAATTTGGGAGATCTCCAACGGGGGAGACTCTAACTGTGCAGACGCGCTTCTGCCCGAGTTGGAGAGGCTGTTGAAACAAAAGCTAATTATGAAAATTCGGTTTTGGGACAAAATCGTCTGGACGTTCTGTCCATGACGAATTCGTTAGATCTGGGACGATTTCGTCTAATCTGCGATGATATCGTCCAACGGTCAAAACAAATCCTAAAAATGGCACGAAAAATGAGGAAAGCGGGTAACGGTGGTTAACGGGCGGTTTGAGGTTAAAATTTGAATTTTTATCTTTTTACTAAGGTTTAACTGTGCCAATTTTAGGGTGCTACATTTTGCCCCCTCTTTAGCGAATTTTTTGAAGAAAATGCGTTAAAGACGAGTTCTTCCCGTTTTACGAGAAAGCAAAAATGTACTCAATTTTTTAGACGATGATTCTTGGTCGAATCGTACGACTGCTAACTATGGTGCCCCCTCCGTGTTTTTACCCAAATCGAATGTTTGAGGTAAAAACACGAAAAAAACAAAAATTAAAAAAATGATGTTGTTTTTGAATAAAATTAAGAAAAATAGGTAAACCCTAATTCATTTTTTACTATTCATTTTTATTATTATTTTTGAGAGGATTGAGTATGCCGGGTATTGATTGTGGCATACTAGTCCAGTTTTGATATGATGTACATAATTTGTTGATATATATATGGTCTTTTTGATGATATGACTTGTGTATATGTTGTATGATGCTTTAATGTTGAATTGTGATTGATTATTGATGATTCATGTGATTATGTCTTTTTAGAAATATTATAATTTTATGTCATGTTGTAACATTTAAATGAAATAATCTGATGTAAACAATTGGTTGTTTTGGTGTGATTTGATGAAAAATAAAAGGGACTTCTAACAATAATTTCAAAGGACATTGTCGTTGTTATAGACCATTTCATGGAGTCGCCGCTCACTCGGTCGTCAAGCTAATCCCAGTATAGAAATATTGCTAAAAGTAAAAGAATGCTTAAGAGACTGTCTTAAGACTTTGTGTTGTGATGATGGGAGTGATGGTTTGTTTTCAGATTTTCATAAAAATATTATGCATGACATATTAAAGAAATATGATTTTTGCTAGGCATAAATTCCTAAGTGTGATAAAATTTTGAACAATTCCTTAGGAATTATACCATCGTTGCAAAATTGAATGTTGACATAATGACATGAAATAGAATAAGTGTTCGTTCGTTTTAAAGCTCAATTGTGTAACATAATGATGTAAGTCATATGTTTTTATGAATTTTTAAATGAATGGGAAAATAAAATTAGAACAATGGTTTGCGCTAGGCATAGAATTATAGGTATAGACTTATACCATCATCGCGAAATCCAAAGAAGAAATTGATATTTTAGTTTTATTGCATGATTGATTTTTGATTTTGAGATAAACAAAAAATAATAATATATAACTTGACTTTATTTACTAGATTTTGTAATATGTTGTTTGAAAAGAATTTTGGATTTTTTGAAAACAATGTATGTAATTGTTTTTATACTAAACAGATGTTCTGAAATAAGAATAAAATTTATTCCAAAAGAGTTGCAGAAATATTTTAAATTATCTCAAAGACAAATGTAGATTTGTAAGGAACCCTCATGTGCATATGTGAGTTCATTGCCGATCTTGATTTATCATAATGATAGAGAATCTCTCAAATACAAATGTGTGTGCAATTGTATTGTTCGTTCACCAATTTTGAGCAAGATAATTTGATACAAGTAATTTGAATTAACCAAATGAATGTTCGTTAACCATGATTTATATGCATGTAACCGTACCAGACTACTATGTAAGTTAGGTTATCAAGAGCTAGCTAATCCATAAGCCGACATAGGTCTGTACAAAAGAAGGTCGCTAATGTGACAGACATATCACCATGCTAGGGATTACCCAAGGCCAAGCGGGTTGGGCACAAACCACCTGTTATGGGGCTTACCTCACGGTTTTCGAATAATTGAGAATTCCAGGGATTCAAGCTCATTCACCCTTCTTTTCTTTTCAAGGGGTAGGGAAAGGGATTTATTGCATTTTGCTTTTGCCTTTGCTTTTGCTTTGGCTTCTCTTTTTTTTGTTTGTATTTTTGCTTGAAATATTGTTGCGATGGTACAAAATGATATTTTTCTTTTTCTCATTTTCTTTGAACTTTTCTTTTTCTTCCTATACTAGGGATACTTGCTCGGATTAGTTGTAGAGCAAGGGATTTTTATTCTGGGTAGGGGTGAGCTTGTCCTTTTGTCAATTCTCAAAGATTCTAGACCATGTGCATGATAGGATAGCAGGGGAAACTTTTCGCTCAAGAAACCACTTCTACTATGTAGCATCATATCGAATTTGCAATGAAATCATTTTAATGTGAAAAGATATACTTGGTTCAAGTAAATAACAAGATCAGTTCTCTATGCTCAAAACTTTATTTAATTCAACTGTGGACTTTGATATAAGAGAGATTAATAATCATACAAAATAAAATCAAGATATTTATTCATGTGAGTGTGAAAGTGCGGGATTCCAAATAAATGCTAATTTATCCAAAATAATTGAAAATATAACTGCAATACTTCAAGAATTGACATGTATGAAAATAAAATATGTTTTTGAAGATTTTGATGATTTTGATGTTTTTATATTTTGATTTTGATTTATGATGGAATTGGTGGTATATACAAGATGATCTATATACACTATACAAGGTTATTTGAGTATAGCATGTCTAAGGTTGCTTCAAAATCAAAGGAGGTTTTGAAGGATAATTTGGTTGTGGTGAAGGTAAGAACAAAAGGTGATGAATAAAAGGTAGTGATAACAAAAGCTTTGTTATAATGTAGAATAATGTAGCAAAAGATTTTACTTTTATATGTGTAAAATTGATCATGTTACAAAATAAAATGTCCGAAGGATAAGAAGGTTCTTCATTCTTATCACTATCTTCCAAGTCTTGATAATATGGAGGGAGCATATGTGAAAGATATGCATGGGTGTTATTTGGTAAACAAGGATGATCATATATGGATGAAGAAAAGTGATGGATAGAAGTTAATTGTGACAATGGAGAATGTATAGAACTTGATGTTTCAACCGTTAAATATTCTTCAAATGGTGTTGGGTCACCATGTATGGTAACAATTTTATTTGCAAGTTCAAACTTTAAACATTGGTGAAGAGTGGAAGGGACAACCCTCATCGTATGAATCCAAGGACTTCTGAGAAGTAGGTTGTAAGGTGAAGGGCAATATGCTACATAAAACAAAGTATCCAGGATCTTGGATCCAATATTAAGGGGAAAAATTATAGTACCTTGAGCTTCTTGAATTTCATTGTTAAAATATTTTACAATAACATTTGATTCATTAAGATCTTCTTCCTTTAATTTGAGTTTTTGGAATAATTGATAAGTGCATAAATTAAGAGAGGAGCCATTATCTACCATGATAGTTTTAACAGGTGTTTCTTTACTAGATCCTGTAATGTAAAGATAGGAGTCTTCTTGTGGAGTAGAGGAAGGAATCTCCTCATCATAGAATGAAATATGGTTAACCTCAAGAGGGCTTACACCATTAATTATGTTCTTAGGGAAAATATCATGAGGAACAAATTGTTGGCTAGGTATCTTGAACAAAGTTTCCTTATGAGAACTTTGTAATACTTCTAAAAGGGATATCTTTGCTTGAGGATTAATCACTTGTTGTTGGCTATCAAAGTGGATTTCAGATTGAGATTTTGATTCTAAAGATGAGCTTTCTATGCTTACATTCCATTTTGGATCATTCTCTAGAGCCAAAGATAGTTTTGAAGGTTGGTCAAATGAGGAATCCATATCTTGAATATCAGATTGAGTTGATTGAACTTGAGGTTGCTCATTTGTAGTTTTTGTTACAATATTAGTAATATCATCATGATGGGACACATTAACATGCAATATTTGATTGGTTTCCTGTTGTTGATAATTGAATAGGGGTTCTTGGGAGATCCCCATGTCTTGATTGATTATTGGTATTTGTTGTGTAGGAGTTTGATTGTTTACTTGGAGATTTATAATCAGTTGTAGATTGTAATTCCTTTATATTAAAAAGACCCTCATCAATCAAATCTTGAATTGCACATCTTAAATCTTTACAATTTTGTGTCATATGTCCATCTACTCTATGATATTCACAATGTAGCTCGGGTTTAAACCAATCTGTTGTGGCATCAAGTTGTCTTATGGAAGGGAGTTCAATCTTATTTGTATCAAGTAAATGCTTGAGAATTATATCCATTGGTTGATTGAGCTTAGTAAATGTACGTGATGAAGGTTTTCGAGAGGTTTTTGATAAGTGCCTTAGGAGTTCAGTCATAAAAGGACCTAATGGTTTTTTACCTCTCTTTTCTTTATTATGGGTAGAATGATGATAGGAAGATTGTGAAGTATGATGTGAGTGCATGGTAGGATTGGAAGAATAAGTATTTTCTTGTTGAAATGGATGTGTTGTATTGAAAGAAGAATATTGAAAGGGTGGAGGAGGATTGTATGTGGATTGATAGACATAATATGGATATATGGGAGAATAGATAATATCGTTATGAAGAGGATTGGAAAAGGGATTGTCCTGTTGGGGTAATGATGAAAAATGAGAAAAGTGTGATGGAGGTGATGTTGAATAGGGATGAGGTTGGTCATAATCAACAAATGTATTTGGCTGAATTCTTCCAACATTACTGATGGGCTCATATTGATTTGAGTAAAAACTCATGGTTTCTTTAGTACTTCTAAAAGTAATATTTAGTATCTACTATTTAGAATTGAATCTAAAACATACAAACTTGAAATGATGATTTTGTTTTTGTTTTTTTTTTCTTGTATACATATATATATATATATTTTTTTTTTTTTATATTTTTGAATCAGAAATATGCCTATGTTATTCACGTCGGGTTCACCAAAATGTATCGCTCCAAATTTTTTGCATCCTTACCCTCAGGCTATAGGATCCACGCCCGAAAGGGGGATGCGAGAAGGATGGGACAATACCTCGGACTGAGAGGCCCTTTGAAGGTCCCGCCTCTCGGGGGAGGGGTATAAAGGTGAATTTTCGACGGATGGTGGGTTCACCAGGAAAATTTTGAGTGGCGTTTCCACACCTAGGTTGATAGTGAGTTTGATGTGTTCATTTTGTACTTTAATCATTCAACTCCTAGGTTTGGCCAAGATGAATCTAAACTATTCTATATGCCAATGCTGATTTAGATGAATACAAAAAATAGGAATGAATGCTAAACACAGAGAATATGCTAACTAGAACAGAACATACCTGATTCCGGATGTTTGATGAAGGTTCTGAGTTTTGTAGCAGTCCAAATCATCTCAACTTGTATGTAATCATCTGATATTTCACATAATCATCTCAAATCACAGTCGGTCATCTGAGATCAGACGAAATCATCTGAGATCTGACAAATTCGTCGACGAATTCATCAAAACCTGCAATCACAAAAATAGATACAAAATACCAAATATGCAACTACAGAAGCAAAGGAGAATGATAGCAATAACAACAAACGTGCCTAAATAATGGATTCAAATAACAAACAAGAGAAATGCAGTAGATTTAATGATTGATTTTAACTTTATCATGCGGTTATGCTAAATGAGGTGAACTCCAAGATGCATAAACATAATAACTAAGATAATGTATAAAGAAATGCAGAAAACTGATAAAGAGATGCAAACTCTAGACTCTGATTGCCCCCAATCTGGACTACAGTCGGGATCACCTCCAATCATACGAGATCGTCTGCGCTCCTCGACAAGATCGTCCAAAATCATTCGAAATCGCTTGCGACGATCCGAGCTAGCTTCGACTGAAAAACAGTAAAGTTCCTGCAAGAAAACATGAAATACAGAATGCAAATAATAGTGTGAGGATGCTCTGAGGTGCATGGAAGTTCATGGAAGTTTAAGCAGAGTTTCAAGCAGAAAGTTAGGGGGAATCAAGGGGATAAACTGAGAAAATCCCAGTTTATATAGGATTAGGGAGAGGTTAGGAGGTTGGGGATCATCCCAATTTGGGAGATCTCCAATGGGGGAATCTCTAACTGCGCAGACATGCTTTCTGCCCAGGTTAGAGAGGCTATTGAAACAGAAGCTAATTATGAAAATTTGGTTTTGGGACGAAATCGTCTGGACGTTCTGTCCATGACGAATTCGTCAGATCTGGGATGATTTCATCTAATCTGCGATGATATTGTCCAACGGTCAAAACAAATCCTAAAAATGGCATGGAAAACGAGGAAAGCGGGTAACGGGCGGTTAACGGGCGGTTTGAGGTTAAAATTTGAATTTTTATCTTTTTACTAAGGTTTAACTGTGCCAATTTTAGGGTGCTACACTTACTTTAATTAACTCCTCTTTCTACTTCCTACCATCTTAGGACCACTTATTTTATTAAAAGGTAAATTTGCATTCTTATGTATTAATTTATTACTCTTTCATGTTCAACATTGTTAATTTATTTTACTCCTTAGGATTCACATCAAAAGGTATTAACAATTAAATCATAATACTAATCATCCTATGCATTTCCATATTTAAAAGGCACATCACACAAGGCACATGATTAATATCAATTCATTGCATATAATAATTCATTGTCTTGTTCAATAAGGATAGGACCACATGACACAAGTAGGCTAGTAAATTCTAGGTCAAGCATGGGTATAGGTACCTCCCCTAAGGTTGGTCTTTGACCTTGGGGTTATGTTTGACATATATATATATATATATATATATATATATATATATATTATCAATTGTTAAACCAAATGCTAAATCATATGATCTTGTTGACCATTTAAAAGCAATTAAATTTCTACTTTATCCCATAGCCAAAAAATCTAGCATGCTATGAAATTTTATATATTAAAACTAAATAAAATTCCAATAATAACTAAATAATTGTTAATTATATATTTGCATAAACAACATCCACATTGATACATCATCAACTAATTATCAATAACAATACATACTCATACTATAAGTTCAACTACTATCTAATTATACTATTAAAATAGGTTTAACCAATAAATTATGGATTAAAGTCTAATCAAGTGGGGGAGAGAGTGGACATTACATCCTCTTCACCTTTGTTTGAACTTCCTCCTAGAATTTGTGGGTATTTTTTGTACCTACCCATGCTTGACTGCTAGCAATTATCTATTAGGTTTACCTTTTTGCAAATAAAACTAGAGATCATCACAAATTTTGTTTACAATCCCAGAAGCATTGCCAAAAAAGGAGCTAAGCCAAAAAGTTATAAGAAGGAAGCCCCTTGAACTTGTTGTATTATCTATACATGATCAAAGCTCAAAATAAATATGAAGGATCAGGTTTATGCAACTATGAGTTCCTAAGCATCCATCCAAGTTTTGGAAGAGCATAAAAGGATTGAAATGGCCAAATTTGGGGATTATCAAAATAATTGCACCCAGTAAGAGCTCGATGGGGTACCAAAATCCTGATATTCACCAAGATAGTAAAGTATCCTAATATAATAGATCCTAGAACAATCAAGCTCGACCAGATGTCACTTGAATCATAAGGACCTGACCAGGGTAATGGTAAAGTTCCAAGAGCATTGGAATATTTGTGCCTGATAAAAGCTCAACGGGGTCCCAATGTTCCAATCCAAAGCTTGAAATATGATAAAGGGAGAATAATGAAAAAGAAACAAAGCTTGGAGGATACCAGAAAATCCATACCTAGTCAAAATCTAGAAAATACTCAGACCTAGTGCATGCAGGGGTAGAGAGAAGGCAATGGAATATTTATACCTGGAAAGTCTCGACTAGGTTCTAAGGACCTGACATGATAGAATATATATTTGATCCAAGAGTAAAGTCACCAGGATATCGATACATGGTCGAAATTCATTTGAGAAATCAAGAGGTATTATATAGGTGTGCACATGATCCGATAATAACTTCCCCACAAGATAAGGTCTCTTTTGCCCAAGATGTCTGTTGGGCACAATCTCGTATCAAAATATTTCAATGAAAAAAGCCATCACATGGACTACAGGATGACTAAGCAGAGATGGTCAGTAAAAATCAAGGGACCAGATGCAGCCAACAAGCTAGCCATGACTCAAGGAAATGCAAGTCCTAGCCACGTCAACAAGCCACATTCTAGTTGTTGGAGCAGCCATACTTCCAAGTAGTCCTACAAGCTAGCAAAATATCTGACATAGTAGAGATCCACTCACAAAGAAATCATGACTTAATATTGTAATATTGCTATAAATACAAGGATATAAAATGAAAACTGGTCAGCTCTTAGGCGTTTACAATTCATATGTAAAATGAAATATTGCATCTTAATACAAAGTGATTGTTGTATGACCTTTGGTTTGATTTATTTGCAGAACATGTATGTATTGATGATTGCTTCTTTCTAATTTAAGCATGTTGAAATTTTATGATGTTTTATTTTGAATCCTAGATTTGCACTGTACTATTTCACTTGTCTGGAATTTGTGGTCTAATAAGATACAATAGATTAAAACTAAATATTTTGTAATTGGTTGCAAAACTAACTAGTCTATTAGGTAGTGTTGAGTGGTATTTTCACACACTTGTGAAATTACACTCTCCTTTAGGATTTGGGTTCCAAATCCCCTCTTGCAAAGAAGTTAAACAACCAACTTCTCCAAGGTCTCCGTTGTATTAGCATTTGCAATCGTGTATTAGTAATCTCAAATAAAGATATTCAATTAAAATGCTTGGAACACCTTAGTGATTGCAAGTAACTGTAAACAAGGGGCAATGTTGGTTTATTTCACCATGAAACTTTAGTGATTGTTCATTATTTTATTATTTTTTTAGATTTTGTAATTTTTAATGTTCATTAAACCTTCTGGAAAATAAAATAAAATGAACAAAAAGAAATACAAAAAATTAAAAGTAGAACACGTTCAGTCTGATGCTATCCTATTCCGACAAAACCGAATACGTGAGAGTTTCGTACATGCAACCTAGCCTATTTGACCTGCAAAACAAACACAATCAAAGTAAACTAGGTGCTAGCTCCAAGGGTTTAAAATAATTTCCAGATTGCAGACATTCACATGAAATAACCCAAAGCAATGGCATAAATTTCATATATAAATCTGGAATCTGAAAGGAGAAAAAATAGAACAGTAAAATGAAGCATGCAAAAAATTTCTCATCCTTTCTTGCCCATAAAATGCAAATTTTTGAACAATTCTGCATTAAAAATAATATGTCCCGTTACAATAATCAGAATCTCTGGTTTTTCTCAAAACCAACAAAAGTGGAAGAAAAGCACTCCACAGCGGCTCAGAACGGCTAATCACCATCAACTCTGCAACCCGCTCGCAGCGGTTTTCGACCCCCGTATCAATCTGTGCCTCTGCATTTTATACTTGCTGGTACGGTTCTCTGCTTCGTTCTGCGATGCTTCGTTTCACCTCCCAGATTGTATCGTTTCGTCTTCCAGATTGCTTCGTTTCACCTTCCCCGCCTTTCCATTGCTTTTGATTTTATGCTCGAGATCTTCTCTGTCAACTGTAACGCCTCTGCAGCCCTTACACATGTACGCCACGTGTTCCGCACTTTTTTGCATGTTCTGTAATGGCCCCATGTAAATCGTGACGTTTTTATGCATGCAGCTTTGCTTCCTTGCTTTCACCATGAAAACGCGACATGTCGCGATATCGCGACATTTTCCTACCAATAACCCTATCCGCTTTCATGCACAGCAAAAATGAGACATGTCGCGATATCGCGACGTTTTTTCCTTTCTTGCCTTCATCAAAGTGCTTTCGCTACAAGTTTTCCGACTTAGTCTCTTTTCAATAAAGTGTCATGAAATCGCTACCATTTTCTGCCCTCTGCATGGTCTTCACTTTCTGTCGCGATTTCGTGACGTCTTTGTCTGGCTGGAACGTTTCCTCAAAAGTTGTGCGATATCGCTATGCCTTTTACCACTTAGGCCTTTTAATCCACCCGCATCGCGAAAATGCGACGCGTCACGATTTCGTGACGCCTTTCGACTTATGCGCTTTGTGTCAGTTCTCGTCATGATTTCGCTACACTGCTGGGCCTTATCGCCTTTGGCTCGATTTTGTCATGATTTCATGACCATTTTATATTTTATGCCTTCTGCCGTTTGCAAGCCATGAAAATCAAACACGTCACGATTTCGTGACGGTTTCACCCACCTGCTATCGTTGACTGCGTTGACCATGATTTTGCGACATGTCATGATTTCGCTACGCTTTTTCTTGTGCCCGTTTGACTGTCTTGACGTGATTTTGTGACATGTCACGATTTCGCTACAATTTTCCATTCTACCTTTCTCTCTCCTCTCTGGGTCGCGACGGAGCAACATGTCACGATATCGTGACACTTTTCGATCAATGCCTCTTCCTGCTTGCCTGGGCCGTGAAAACGTGACATGTCGCGATATCGCGACACTTTTTCATTTTTGCCAACGACGGAGCAACATGTCGCGATATCGCGACACTTTTTCATTTTTGCCAACGACGGAGCGACATGTCGCGATATCGCGACACTTTTCATTTTCAGCGACGGAGCGACATGTCGCGATATCGCGACACTTTTTCTCCTTAGTGAAATTTTTGCTTTTTTCTTGATTTTTTTAGCATCTGGGCTACTGCAGTTTTCTTTGAAAGCATGCAAAAAAGGTGGGTCCCCAATTTTGGGGTGTGTTGTGGATCAGCCACAACAAATGGCGACTCTACTGTCAAATGCTCTTGAGCTTTTTGGTGAGAACCCAACCTAAAACATACAAGCTTAGATACAAGTGTCATCACATAGAAGATAAACAAATACCGAAAGATCGAAAATACATGAAACATCGGAATCATTAAGTATCAGCTCGGTGTGTGCAATGTGTTTCATTCCCTATCATTTGAACTTGTTCAACATTCCATTGTCAGTTTCACTTATGATTTGTATGCAAGGCTATGAATGATTTGTGCAGGATTTGATGCATGATGAAGATGCTAGAGATGTAACAACCTGCTTTATAAATGCTCAAACCTTCTTATATCATGGACAAACATATTAAAGATGTCAAACCCTCTTAGGACCAAATATATGTATACTCGAATTAATTTTACTAGATCCCAAAGTTGGTTATGTGTCACTACCATCTTGAACCCATGTGCAAGTGTGAGTGAAATCAGAACTTTGGGGAATAGGATTCCCAACCTAAGCGAGATGGGAATTTAACCCTATCCTTACTATTCTGATTTGGAGTTCATTACCTCATCTTGAACAAAATAATTTAACCTGTTATGGATGAAATGGTCAGGCTAGTCTATCCATATGAGCAATCAGTGGTCTTGCTTTTAGGCAAGACATGTTGCCATGCATGAGCATACTTAACCCCATAATCCATGACTTGGCTTCATTCATTCTTTTTCTTTTATTTCTTGGACCTTTGGGATGACTACCCATCCTTGCTAGGGACATGTAGTACGATCCTTCCAATCCAAGATTTATGAAATGGGAAATATTAATTTTTTATTACTTGGACCTTTGGGATGACTACCCATCCTTTGCAGAGGACACGTAGTACAATCCTTCCAATCCAAGATGGAGATGAAATGGAAAAAATTAGTTTTACTTTTATTGCTTGGACCTTTGGGATGACTACCCATCCTTTGCAGAGGACATGTAGTACGATCCTTCCAATCCAAGCTTTATGATGAAATGGGAAAAATGGAAGCTTTGGGGAATCGGATTCTCAACCTAAGCGAGATGAGAATTAAGTCCTATCCTTACTACTCCATGTAGGTCAAATCAGAGCTTTGGGGAGTTGGATCCTCAACCTAAGTTCGATGAGGATTTAACCCTATCCTTACTACTCTGGTTTTAGGCTTTAAGCTTGATGGAAATGGTAAAAACCACTGTTTTAAGGATTATGTTGCATGATAGGACAAACATGAAATATTCTTTTCACCTCACCTTTTCATCCAAGTATGGTTTTAACCATTTTGCTCAAGACTCTCTTTAATGTGCATGGAATGTGCTTGGTTCAAGATAGCTTGGGCAGCAGTTCCCAACCTTAGGATCCTTTTAATATATGTTATGTAATAATCCTAAGAGGATTCAACACCTTCTCAATAATTGCCCATGGAATGAAAATGTAACTGAGATGACATGTATATGCAATGTGGAATATGACATGAGATATGAATGCACTACTTCTTTTGGAATATATCATCTATTTTACCATAATGTGCAAAACTGACAACTTCATGCATCACAAGATTCAAACGATATTATTTAAATGTTTGTGTTACTTGTGGAGCTTTCTACAACACAATTCCAATGTTTCATATTCTCCTGATTTTAGGCATAAGTTGACATCTCAAACTTTTTTTTTTTTTTTTTTATATCAAAACAAACTAAACATGTCAAATGAAATCAAACACACAACTTAAATCCTAATCCAAATAGCAATCCCAAAATGAAACTTGAAAAACACAAACCAAAACCAAAACCAAAATTTATATACAATATAGTACAAGATGATGCCAAGCTTGGACTATTACTTTCCTGGATCCCAAACATGATTAGAACATTTCAAAAGACATATGTCACAATACACATGCCAAATGTTGTAGGAATCCAACAACAATAAGATCAAACCAAGCAATGCAACAAATTTCAACTTGCCATGCTCACCATACCAATTTGATTTAGTTCTATTAGCAACATCATAGGTGAGATTCAAATCAAATTGATTAGACAATGGTTGGTATTCAATTTTATTTTGTCTATTCTTTAAAGTGCAAGTTTCATCATTCCATTCATGATTTAGAAGTAGGCTTTCTTTTTCAAATGTGAGATATTGCAAACAAGAGCCTATTTCTAAAAATCTTGAATTCAAATCATTTTCCAGGATTTTAAAGCAATCAAAATCATTCAAAACTTGACAAGCATCAACAAAATTTGGCATTTCCTCACTAATGATGTTAGCATCCAAAGGGACATCATGTAACCTATCATTTGAAATTTTTGTAGCTACTACCAAAGGTAGAGATTTCACTTTGTCACCCATACTCAACCCATCATGATTAGAATTTATCACAACTTGATGAGTGTTAGTAGCTTTTTCTTTTTCTTCATTGTCTTCTTCATCATCCCACACCTGTTCAAAAACACCAAAGTTAGGCACCCAATTAAACATGCGTCCATATTTTTCAAAACAAGAGCCTAATTTTTCAAGATATGTGTCACGTGACACCTTTTCATGATCAATGGCTTGAGTTGCCTCAAAATCCATATTTTCATTAGGATCATCAATAGTATCAAACCCACACCACTTAGGCTTTGCAATTTCATCATTTTGAGATGGCATAGACATTGTAGAAACAATAGGTGGATCAAGATTTTTGATTTCTTGCCCCTCAAGGGGAACAAAAACAATTGATTCTCCTTCTTCATCCATGGTAGTAAAATCATTATCCTTCTCCAACCTTTGATGAGATTCCAATCCTTCTTCCAAAACATTCTCAGATTGCACAGGACTTGTAATATCCTCATGTGAAAGGGCAATTGTATTATCCTGCATATCAATAGGCACACAAATTTCATTAGCAGTTTTGGAGTGAGCATACTCTTCCCAAGAATCATAATGATCATCTTTCAAAATCAAATTGTGATGCTCAACTATTTCTTCTTCATCTTTTAATTCATCAACATGTTTCTCATCAAATTTATCTTCACCTTCCTTAGATGGTTCAATTACTTCCAAAATTGGGTTATTGCTTGTATTCAAATTGATAAGGCTATCATAATCCACATGTGTAACCCATGATTCAATTTTATCACAATTTGGAAGGTGTGGATCCTCTTGGTCATCATTTTCAACAATGTCATCCGAAACAGATTCATCCTCATAGAATTCATCTTTTGGTGAGTCAAGGGTTTCCAATTTGTCACATGTTTCAATACTAGTTGGATCTAGTACTCCTCCCTTGCCTAAAATCATATTCTTATGAAAATCATTAAAATTGATTTTAGAAATATCCTTTGAATCAAGATGAGTATTTTGAAGTTGATTCATACTTAAGAAAGATGGTTGATCTTGCATAGTAGGTTGAGGATTTTGAAATTGATTGAAGCTTGGGAATGATTGTTGATTCTGAAATTGATTCACACTTGAATTTGGTTGAGGTGGATAAATCATTGGATGGGTAAAGGAGGTATTAAATGATTGAAGATTATATGATCCAAAACCCCCACCATAATTTTGACAACTCAATTGTTGCTCAATTGCCATTGCTTGAGTATAGGCTTGTGTCAAAGATGTGATTTGAGGCATCCCTCGCAAATATGTGGAAATGAGTGGGTCAAGAGCATTTACATATATTTGGAGAGCCATTTCTTCTTGAAGAGCATAAAATGTCACTAATTGAGCATATAATCCAAAGAATCTTTCAGAAAATGACTTCACATTTTCACTTGGTCCTTTTTTAATAGTGAAAAACTGCTCATACATGCGGATTGGGTCAACTTGCTTTTTGTTGAATTGATTAAGAAATGCTGCCTCTAGTTGAGCCCAAGAAGTGATAGATCCTAAAGGCAGACTTGTAAACCAATCAAATGCCACTTTGTCCAAGGTGTAAGGGAACATTTTACAAACAACATCATCATGCCAAATTGTTAAGTGATTCACAACAAATTTGAATGCTTGAATGTGTTCTCCTGCAGTATTTGTCCCGTTAGACAAAAATCGAGGAAGACATCTCTCAAAACCAACGGGAAAATAATGTTGAACTCCTGGTATGTTCAATGGGCTACCTGTCATCCACGGTGAAAACATAGCCATTAGTGAATCTTAAAGAATATAACTTTAATACCAAAAAAAATTTTTTTTTATTTTTATTATTATTATTATTATTTATTTTTTTAAATTAAATTAAATCACATTATTCCTGTATGAACAATCAAAGCGTTAGAACAGTGCATAGCAATTCATGTCCTCCTTTTAACAGTACAAAGTTGTAATATTAAAAGAGGGTTAAAGATAATAATCAATAGGGCATGAAATATTCAAAATTTAAATCCCTATAGCATTTAAATCAATCTGAAATAAACCGGTTCAGGCCCTCCTTCTAGCGCCAAAATGTTGAGTGGTATTTTCACACACTTGTGAAATTACACTCTTCCTTAGGATTTGGGTTCCAAATCCCCTCTTGCAAAGAAGTTAAACAACCAACTTCTCCAAGGTCTCCGTTGTATTAGCATTTGCAACTGTGTATTAGTAATCTCAAATAAAGATATTCAATTAAAATGCTTGGAACACCTTAGTGATTGCAAGTAACTGTAAACAAGGGGCAATGTTGGTTTATTTCACCATGAAACTTTAGTGATTGTTCATTATTTTATTATTTTTTTAGATTTTGTAATTTTTAATGTTCATTAAACCTTCTAGAAAATAAAATAAAATGAACAAGAAATACAGAAAATTAAAAATAGAACACGTTCAGTCTGATGCTATCCTATTCCGACAAAACCGAATACGTGAGAGTTTCGTACATGCAACCTAGCCTATTTGACCTGCAAAACAAACACAATCAAAGTAAACTAGGTGCTAGCTCCAAGGGTTTAAAATAATTTTCAGATTGCAGACATTCACATGAAATAACCCAAAACAATGGCATAAATTTCATATACAAATCTGAAATCTAAAAGGAGGAAAATAGAACAGTTAAAATGAAGCATGCAAAAAATTTCTCATCCTTTCTTGCCCATAAAATGCAAATTTTTGAACAATTCTGCATTAAAAAATAATGTCCCGTTACAATAGCAGAATCTCTGGTTTTTCTCAAAACCAGCAAAAGTGGAAGAAAAGCACTCCACAGCAGGCTCAGAACGGCTAATCACCATCAACTCTACAACCCGCTCGCAGCGGTTTTCGACCCCTGTATCAATCTGTGCCTCTGCGTTTTATACTTGCTGGTACGGTTCTCTGCTTCGTTCTGCGATGCTTCGTTTCACCTCCCAGATTGTATCGTTTCGTCTTCCAGATTGCTTCGTTTCACCTTCCCCGCCTTTCCATTGCTTTTGATTTTATGCTCGAGATCTTCTCTATGAACCGTAACGCCTCTGCAGCCCTTACACATGTACGCCACGTGTTCCGCACTTTTTTGCATGTTCAATAATGGCCCCATGTAAATCGCGACCAAAAATATGCATGCAGCTTTGCTTCCTTGCTTTCACCGCGAAAACGCGACATGTCGCGATATCGCGACATTTTCCTACCAATAACCCTATCCGCTTTCATGCACAACGAAAATGAGACATGTCGCGATATCGCGACGTTTTTTGGCCTTTCTTGCCTTCATGCACAGTGAAAATCCGACATGTCGCGATTTCGCTACAAGTTTTCCGCACTTAGTCTCTTTTCAATAAAGTGTCACGAAATCGCTACCATTTTCTGCCCTCTGCATGGTCTTCACTTTCTGTCGTGATTTCGCGACGTCTTTGTCTGGCTGGAACGTTTCCTCAAAAGTTGCGCGATATCGCTACGCCTTTGCTTTGTTTGGCTTCATTTTTTGACTGTAGCGAAATCGCTACCATTTTACCACTTAGGCCTTTTAATCCACCCGCGTCGCGAAAATGCGACGCGTCGCGATTTCGCGACGCCTTTCGACTTATGCGCTTTGTGTCAGTTCTCGTCGCGATTTCGCTACACTGCTGGGCCTTATCGCCTTTGGCTCGGTTTTGTCGTGATTTCGTGACCATTTTATATTTTATGCCTTCCGCCCGTTTGCAAGCCGCGAAAATCAAACACGTCACGATTTCGCGACGGTTCCGCCCACCTGCCGTTGACTGCGTTGACCACGATTTTGCGACATGTCACGATTTCGCTACGCTTTTCTGCTTCGTGCCCCGTTTGACTGTCTTGACCGTGATTTTGCGACATGTCACGATTTCGCTACAATTTTCCATTCTGCCTTTCTCTCTCCTCTCTGGGCCGCGCGAGCGCAGGCACATGTCGCAAATCGCGACACTTTTCGATCAAAGCCTCTTCCTGCTCGCCATGAAAACGCGACATGTCGCGATATCGCGACACTTTTTCATTTCTGCCAGCGACGGAGCAACATGTCGCGATATCGCGACACTTTTTCATTTCCGGCGACGGAGCGACATGTCGCGATATCGCGACACTTTTTCTCCTTAGTGAAATTTTTGCTTTTTTCTTGATTTTTTTAGCATCTGGGCTACTGCAGTTTTCTTTGAAAGCATGCAAAAAAGGTGGGTCCCCAATTTTGGGGTGTGTTGTGGATCAGCCAAAACAGGTAGTTTATTATTTAGTTACATAATCCTTGGTTTTTATTTTTGTCTTGATGTTTCTTAATTTGCACCATTGTAAGTTCTATCTTTAGATTTATTTATTTCTTTTAGGACTCTTTCCTTTCGCATTTAGGCATAGTTATCCAGGACTTCAAGGAACCGACCTCCTCCGAAGATTTACTGTTGAAGTTATCACAAGCTCTCCGATCATTCAATGTTAATCAATATTTGTGGGAACACCAACCTTTCCATTAGATAGATTCTTCGAAAAACAATTTTTGGCACACCCGATGGGACCCAAATATGCCTTATTTGGATAATATAAGGATTTGTGATATCCTTTATTATCAGATCTTATAAAAATCACCTGGTGACTCCACTCAAATTCAAAAATTTATATCATATTACCAGTTGCTTTTTAGATCTAAACAGAACTTGGTGATGCTCTATTTAGGTTGATAATATCAATCACCTGATGACTCCCCTATAGATCAAACCTGAATATTATGATAAGTTACCTTTGAAGTATGTATAATAAGGTGACTCTATCAAAAATTAGTCAAGGTTCATGGTTGGATTTCCTTTTGCATCGTTATTAAAGATCTATCCCCTAGAGGACTCAAGGTTTTATGAGCAGCCTCGACCTCACTAGTAGAGAATTTATGCTCATTGGATGATTTCAAGGACCCAAGTGCTACAATGGCCTAGTGTGAGTGTCCCTATTGAAATTACATTGGCCCTTTAAATGTTTAAAATAATCATGATATTCCTAGAATTATCTTGAAGTTATGCCAAGCTTTGATGGGACAGATAATACTGCATTGGAACATTGCCAAGACATTGCTTACATGGTAATGATTTATAATGTTATGCATGAAGATGTAATGCTTAGACTCCTTATTCTCTCTCTTAATGGAAAAGCCTTGCTATGGTACAAATCCTTGGTGGATGGGAGTATTTGTACATGGGTCGATCTAGTAGAAGCACTTATCAACACATTTTATGATTCAAGGGACCCTTGCTTGATGCTCAATCAATTTTCACTCATCAAACATGATTCTCAAAAAAATATCATTGAATTCAACATTCATTTCAAGAGAACTTGGAATAGGATACCTTACAAATTTTGGCCTTCTTCTCCTCAAGCCTACTTATACTACATCTAGGCTTTTTATCATGATACAAGTCTTTTGATTCAACAATCCAAAGAAAAGAGATTTCTAAAAATTTACAAGGAGGTTGTATGATCTGTTAATATAGGTGGGAAAATTACCCCTAAGGAATATCCCTTCTTCATGGCAAGCCCAGTCACAAGCACCCCCTGAAGCATATACATCAAGCTTTGCCTAAACAATGTAGAATAATTTCCCCATCGATTCCTATGAAAAAAAATCTCTGGAAGAATGGGATATGGTAGAAATTTGGACACCTGTAGAGCAAGATAAGGTCAGATAGGATTTACTCATGAGAAAAATACCAACACATCAGTTCTCCTTAGTTGGAATAGAACATGAATTCTTGGGGACTAGCACCTTCCCAGTTCTTTTTTTTTTTAGATTCCCATAAAATCCAATAGTGTTTTATTAGAAGCAAGAGGTCATTATTCTTAGTTGGAAATCCTAGGCAAGAAGAGGGAGGGTTAACACTCTTTAATGACATACTCAAAAAACCTCCTCTTCGATCGATTGAGTTCTAGTATCATTTCAACTCTAATGAAGAACAATCAACATGGACATCCCAACCCATGTCATGTGACACGTTCTCTGCCACAACACACTATAATTTTTCAAACCCCATGGCAATTAATGTATGACAGTAATAATGGTTGGATAGTAACTAATATCATGATGGGAATAAATCAAGACATGACGTGGACCTAGAACATGATGAACTCAATTGGGAGGAAACTCTGGTACCCTTACCAAAATTATTCAAACATCGAAGATAATCGTATGTATACCTATCCTTTCTTGATTGAAATATGATTCTTAGAGTGCAGTTGCAACTAAGTGATCTTGTGGTGAACGACGATGAGAAAAAAAGTCCTTGTTGGATTGCATAAAAAAAAAGTCCATGACATGATGGACAAATGTCATTGGCATTTTTCCCATTCTCAAAATCATGATGGGGCTTCAAAGAGTGTGTATATTGGAATGCAATTTGTGGGGGTGTCCCATGGAGTGGGTGATGTCTCTTTGCTTTCTCCTAAGTTAACCCTACATTTTCCTTCCCTTTTGTGTTTTTACTTTTCTGAATCCTTCTCCTTCCTCTATTTTCCCTAGTTATTCATTGTCACTGACATTTTTGGTCAATGGCTTATGTTCTATTCTCTCTACTATTTTTGTTGCCTCTCATTTCCTTTCGTATTGTCCGGTCCCAATATTTATTTTTTGCTTGTTGTTTCCTCTTGTTATCCCCCATATTTTATTTCTCTTTGTGTTTTCCCATCGAGTTATTTTCTCCCCATAATCCCCCCTTCCCTCTTCCTACAACCTCAATCAATTGCATTCTCACCAACTTCTTTTCTAGCTCCTTCTTCCCTTCCCTTTACCTCAAAAATTGTTAAGTCCAAGATTTTTGTTGGTCGTCTGGATTCCTTGTTTCCACAAAGCAAAAATCCCCTACGAGTCACCAAGAATGTGGGTATTTTTTGCACCTACCTACACCTGACTACCAGAAACTATATATAAGGTTTACATTTTTGTAAATAAAACAAAATATTATTAACAAAAAAAATTTACAAGTCCAAAAGCATTGCCAAAAATGGAGCTGAGCAAATTTGTGATAAGAAGGAAGCCCCTTGAACTTGTTGTATTATTTATACCCGATAAAAGATTGAAATAAATATGAAGGATTAGGTTGCTGCAAATATGATTTCCCAAACATCAAATTCGATGTTAGAAGAGCAGAAAAGGATTGAAATGGTAATGTTTGGGAATTATCAGAACAATTGCACCCGATAGGAGCCTAATAGGGTCCCAAAATCTCGACCTTCACCAAGATAGGAAAGTGATCCAGTCTAATAGAGACCAAAATAATTAAGCCTGACTAGATCCCAACAACATCATAAGGGCTCAATCAATAAAATGGTAAAGTTCCAAGAGCATCGAAACATTCATGCCCGACCAGAGCTTGATGGGGTCCCAATATTCTTGTCTGGGGCCTAGAAGCTGATAAAGGAATCATAATACAAAAGAAACAAAGATCGAAGGATACCAAAAAATCCATATCCAGTCAGAACCTAGACAATTCTCAAAGACTCGATGCATGCAGGGGTAGAGAGAAGGCACCAAAATAATTATACCCTGAAAGACCCGACTAGGTCTTGAGGACCCAACATGATAGAAGAGATATTCGATCCAAGAGTAAAGTCTCTAGGATATTAGTACATGGTTGAAATCCATTTGAACAATCAATAGGTATTCCATAGGTGCATGCACAATTTAATAGCCTCTTCCCAACAATATCAGGTCTCTTTTGTCCATGACATCTACTAGGCACGATTCAGTGTCAAGATATCTCAACGAAAAAAGCCATCACACGAACTACAGGGAATCTGAGCAGATATGATCAATAAATTTCAAGGGACTAGATGTAGTTAGCAAGCTAAGCATGACTCAAGGAAACATAGATCCTAACTATATCAATAAGCCACATTTTTTTATTTAGAGCAACCATACTTCTAAGCAACCCTACAAGTTGGTAGAATCTCTGACATAGCAACAATCCACTCAGATAGCAATCATGACTTGATATTATAAGATGCCTATAAATACAAGGATGTAAAATGAAAACTAGCCAACTCTTAGGTATTTACAATTCATATGTAAAATTAAATATTACATCTTAATAAAAAGTGACTGTTGTCTAGCCTCTGGTTCGATTTATTTTTAGAACATGTATGTATTGATGACCACTTCTTTCTAATTTAAGCATGTTGAATGTTTAAGGTGTTTTATTATGAATCCTATATTTATGTTGTACTCATTCACCTATAAAGAATTTGTGGTCTGATAAGATATAGTAGATTAAAATTAAATGTTTTATAATTGGTTGTAAAACTGGTTGGTCTGTTAGGTAGTGGGTTGTTTAGTTGCATAATCCTTGGTTTTACATTTTTCTTGATGTTGCTTAATATGAACCATTGTAAGTTTTGGCTTTAGCTTCCTTTATTTCTTTCAGTACCCTTTTACCCGCATTTAGACATAGTTAGCTGATACTTCAAGGAACCAACCTCCTCTGGAGATTGACCGTTGTAGTTGTCACAAGCTCTCCAATCATTCAATGTTGGTCAAGGTTTGTGGGTGCACAAAGCTTTCCATTAGACATATTATCCAAACAACAAAAGTTTATTCTAGGAGAAGGATCTAACTTATCATGGGTTAGTTAGTAGGGTTTAAGCTCTATTTAAAGTAATAATATCAAGTTTTTCTAACACGTTATGATGACCATGATATGATTATCAAGATACAAATATGATGTTTTGATATTTATTTAAAATAAAATATTAGGGTAATAGGCACCTCTCAAATGTGATGACATCCCTGAAGTTGTATGACCTATAATTAAAATCCTTTATCTTGAAAGTGTTATGCAAACTCAACTATCCCTATACATTCAAGTTTGATCTCATATTAATGCTCTTTGATATTAAAAATATGATTTATTTTTGGTACAATATATAAAAGAGTGCTTTTACAACATAATATATTGTATTCATACAAACTAAAATTGTTAACTATTCATGGCTCTTTGGCACCACGTTGGCTACACCTCTACTTCCTATTTTTATAAGAACATGCATTCCTTATTGTCTACCAGTTTATAGGTTAAAATTGTCTAAATTGTAAAATTTAGAAGGATCATAAGGACAAGATTTGTACACCTTTTGCAATATGTCATAGAACTCGTCATAGTGGATGGATACAAAATAATGGATCTGTCTATGTCCACTCCTTTAATAGTCCTTAAACTCAATTATGGATGCGTATTTTCAAAACCAACCCACCATGGCTTGCTAGGAATATATTATTTGAACAAATGCTTTTTTTTGGATGATTTCAAACCCATGCATCAATTGTATCATCTCATAGCATAAATTAAATATATTAAGTATAACTTCATAAATGTTAGAATCAATATCTTATATTATATATCAATTACTAGACTCTACTCAACTAGTGGCTCCTCTCCCTTACATCCTCTATAACAACTCCTCTAAATAGGTCCAATAAAATATTCTTAAATTTGTAGGTGGAGATACTTTAAACCCCAACCATCATTACCATTTGTCCTTCAACTAAAAATTGTAAGACTACATTTTCTCAATATATAGTTATAGTAAACAAGTATAAATTCAATATCTTAACTTGTATCTCTACTCAACTAGTGGCTCCTCTCCCTTGCATCCTCCATAACCACTCCTCTAAACAAGTCCAAAAAAATATTCATAAATTTCTAGGTGGAGACACTTTAAACCCTAGCCATCACTACCTTTTGTCCTTCAAATAAAATTTGTAATATTGCATTCGCTCAATATATAGTCACAATAAAAAAGTAAAAAATAGGGCAAACAAAGGGTCTCTTTTCTCATTTGTATCAAGTGCCTCCTTCATAGCCAAATAAGTAATTTACAATTTAATGAGGCTATGGACTATCCTCTCTTGATTACTAAATATGTAACTAATTAAATGAATAAATGAATTAGGAGGGACCCCAACAACTGAGATACATCACTATTTCAACTAATGTAGCTTCTACTTCTTTGTCTATATTTTCCTACTACTTACCCCATCATTCTTATGATAAAATTGGGCTTGGGCATTAATTAGGGAGAATGTTTGAATTGCTGCAAAATAAATAACAATGACATTAGAAATTTTGCTGTAAAATTGTGAACACAATTCAAATTGATGCCTTTGAATTCCTCTTAAAACTTGGATCAAACCCACATTCACAATGATAATAGCCTTTGAATTCATTTTTAATATGTTATAAATTTGATTAAATATATGCATTATGTGATTTAGTATAAGGAGATGAAGGCGAGAGATAATAGAAAATATAAAACCAAAGGAAGTGAATACCATTGGTGATAAGCACTTTCCAACATGGTAGGAAATGGAATTCTAGTTGTTTGGAATTCCTGCCATGGGTGCCAAATGATGCAAGAGCATCCATGTGGAAACCAGATAACTGATGCCAACTATAAATTCCATGCAGAAGATTGGATAATAATGATTGACATGAAACTGGTAGTTCAACTATTTGGAGTAGTTGGACAATCATTATTTTTAGGGAAAATGAGGAGTTCAACCAACATGCATAGCTAGAGAGTCATTGTTCTTATGCTTATAAATAAAGAGGATAAATGAAGAGCATGAGGGGGAAAGAGAAGGAGAGAATAAAAAGTAAATATAGAAGTGGCTTCCTTGTGTGATATCTATGTGCCTCGTACACATTATATATAGTGACATCATCACATATGCAATGATTAATAAAAATCCTTATTATCCTTAGTGTGTTGGGATCTTGTTGTGCAAATCTGGTATGCATTCAAGATTATTGTGTTGTAATTTTTGCTAATGATTATTGCAGGTGTATGCAGTTAGGAAGTGTTGGTCCAGAATCAACCTAATATAAATTGTGCATCCAAGACTTGGTCAAAATTGAATTTTCGATCGAGTGAAGAAGACATGCTTATATTGAGAGGGGGGGTGAACAGTATAAGATCAACTTTTAGTTTTCTTTCCCAAATAATATTATCCAATATTATCAATGGAAATAATAATAGCAGTTTTCAAAGTAATGCATAAATCATCATACATAAGAGAGATACAAATTTAATGTGTTTCACCCAATGTGGGCTACTCCATGAAGAAAATATTTTCTCTAAAATTTCTCAATAAATCTCTTGGGAATAAATTCCATATTACAATGTTTATGGACCTATATCCAAAGGAGATACCAATCCTCTATACTCTGATTTGTGGATCTCTCTCCACTAGATAACTCTTTCCCCTTTTCTTTAGTTAGTGGAACTTGATCCAAGAGAACTCTATCTCCTCAACTAGTTTGTGTATCTCTCTCCAAAAAATAACTCCATCTCCCCAACTAGTTCATGAATCTCAATCCATAAGAGAATTATTTTCCCTTGCTCTAGTTCATGGATATTTATCCATAGGATAACTCTTCCTCTTGCTCTGGTTTGTGATATTTTAGAAGACTTATGCCCCCACTACTCTAGCTTGTGGATCTCTCTCCACTGGAGACCTCTATCCCCACTACATAGGCTAATGGATCTCTATCTACTTGAGACTTTTGTCCTATCAGATCTATCACCTCCAAAGATTTTTCTCAAATCTATCTCAAATATGCACAAAAATCTATCCCAAGTCTAGCACAAATCTGCTCTAACTCTACTCACAAATATGCACCAAACTCTATCTCAGGTCTAGCACAAATCTGCTCTAACTCTGCTCATAAATCTACTCTCAAGTCTTCTCAAATACTTGCTCAAATATTTCCTCAAGCCTTCTCAAAAGACTTGTTCAAATTTACCTTCAAGTCTTCTCAAAAGACTTGCTCAAATCTACCTTCAAGTCTTCTCAAAAGACTTGCTCAAATCTACCCTTAATGTTGCTCACAAAACCTGCTTTAAATATTTCCAAACCTTGCACACAAACAAAGCTTATATATTTTTTAGAAATACTTTATTAAAATAGATATATTCTAATTATAATTCATTTAACCTCTGGAACATATAGATAATGATATGCACTTGCAAATATCTCAATATGTTCTACTCAATCATTAAGTTTATTGCTTTCACATGTCTCACATTTATTGCTCTTTTAAAGGTAGATCTAGTCTAGCACATGACACCTATCTTCCTGATGCACACACTTGCTTTCACAAATATGATTTCTAATGTTTGCACATTCACTTTCAATATCACTCAAAACCAATGCCCAAAAGCTTCACACAATCATTCAAACAATGAAGCACAACTTGCTCACAAATCCTAACACAAGTTTTCCCACTTTATTTCAACAAAGATGCACAATGTAGGTCTCAAAACCTAACTCAAATATTTCCAACAATGCTTATCAAACAATCATTTTCTCTCCACCTTATGTTCCAAAATATTCACTTCAACAAAACACTTTAAACAAGGAATTATGTGCCCATACCTCTTAATTTGCTCTTATGGAGATATGTCTTCAAAAATTGTCTCACAAACAATCAATTCTCCTTGTGCCACTTCAAGGGTTAGAAAGCAATATTCTAAAATAATGTTCTAGGAATTTTCTTTTGTTCTCAAGGATAATGCATTAAATCTCAACAAAACCCTCTCAAAAATTTCCTTTTCATAAAGCAAGAATTACAAACAATAAAATCATATTTTACACCTTTTATCTCCCACTTTCTTAAAATAATTTCCAATCCACTTTAATGTCCAATAACAAATATTTACAATTTAAAATAAAATATTTACACCTTATCACTTCAACCTTTGCATATATAAAATAAATGACAACATTACCCTTAAAATATTATGCAAAAATTAATTTCCCCTTATACCTCCTATATGCCAAAACTATACACCAAATCACATCCACCAAACATTAAGCATAACCAACATTAATCAAATTGGAACATACCTTATAAAAATTAAATTCCTTGCTGGTGTGGATGGGAATCAACCCTCCGACCTCAAACTCGTAAGCGTAGCGCTTGACCACTTGTGCTAGCCAAGCGGTTGAGACCTAACACGTGACCTCCACCCTTTATATCCTACAACATCCATCGAAAAGGATAAATTGCTTCAAATCGAAACTAGGAAGAATCATACCATGACCTATTCTTTACCACACCTTACACAAGACCCACCTACCACTTGGGCTACCAGCCCTCGCTAAAACACAACGTGCACCTCCTTTTCCTTATTCACTGGCACTTGCTCGATGAAAAACATTTCGAATACTTTGCTTTGCACTCCATGATCGATTAAGACTTGCGCATTAAAATTGGTGACCTTGGAAAATGATTTAGCTCCTCCCTTTTATATTGTTATGATGTCAGAGAAAAAATATATTTGCCTCCATTTAAATTTGAAATTTGATGCCTTTTGACAATTTCAAATTTAATTTTATATTTAATATAATATTTAACTTTGTGTTAAATATTATATTATTTAACGTAAGTATTAAACAATACTTTTGCATGGAGTCCTTCGTCAACTTGATTCCTTTTAAGACCTTTTTCCAAAGCACTTTTCCATTTTCCATTTAATAAGCCCTTTTGGCCTAATTATTATAATATTAAAATATTTCTAATATTTTCTCTTTTCTTTTAAAAACATGGACGTAAAATTTTGCCTTCAACATTTTAACCAACCTCTTTGACTTATTATATAAAATATTATAACCATTTCTTTTTACCAATTTTCTTGTATCATAATGAACTTTGCCTTGCACCAAAAACTTGACATTGATGACAACATAATTACTCAAAATTTCCAACATCAAGCTGCAAGGCTCAACTAGGTCAATCTCCAAAGAAGGTTGGCTCTTGTAAGATTCTAACTAGCTAAAACTATGGTGGGGAAAAGGGTGCAAAAAGAAAGAAATGCAACTGAATATAGAACTTAATATGATACAAATTAAGCAACATTAAGAAGTGCATGAAGATCATGAAAAATAATAAACATTCAAACCTCCTAACAAACCAGCCGATTTTATAAGATGTATAATAATATCTTTTAATAAGTTTTTAATCCAGCAAATTATTTTTATAAGGACTATATAACTAACATACACAAAAATATAGGAAGCAAAATTAATGCCATACACATCATTAAGCTAAAACAAAAATATTCATCCACTCATACATACATATTCTACAAAATGGTAAACCAAAGGCCAAAAAACAATTTGAGTTGTATTGTTATCTTCAAAAAATCTTCATACATGCAACTTGTAAATTCCTAAGAGTCAACCTCTCACAAGAGGCCATTGCTATTATTTATAATTTTTCCTATGGTTCAATATTTCCAATTTACAAAATTGCTTTATTTTAAAAATTGTTACAAAAAAATGTTAGATGACCAGGTTGGCAAGGACACCATGCAGAATCATTGATATAAGCTAGAAAAATATGCTTGATTTATGGTTGCCAATCAACTATTTTTGCAAGTGGAAAAGTAGTGGAGATGAGCTTAAATATGGTTCATTCTTTGTTCTTGAAATCATCTATCATCGTTGATCTGTAATAGATGTTGGTATACTAAAAATCTTATGAATATTCAACTCTCTACAAGTGATCGTGATTGCATCATAGCGACATGATGTGATACCACATCCTTTTTCATGTCTTTGAGCTTCCCAAGATTTTGTGACCATGATGTTAAAACATGTTGCAATGTCACACTCTTTCTTGCTTTGAAGCCCTTTCTAGTCTTTGCGATCATGATATGGAGAAATGTCATGGCATCTCATATTTATTTTGCCATTAGTACTTTTGGAGTTTCTATGGTTGCGACATAAAAAAATTTCATGATGTCGTGATACTTTTTACCCGTTGAGCTTCCCAGGCCTTAGCAATCGTGATGGGGAGACATGTCACTATGTCGTGCCCTATTTTTTCTTAAGACCTTTTTAATACTTCATGACTGCAATATGGAAACAAGCTATGACATCATATTTCTTTTTTATCTTAAGCTTTTCCAAGCCTCTATGACCATGATGAAGCAACAAGCCATGGTTTCATGATGTCTTTCTTCATTAAAGTATCTCGAGCCTTGGCAACCATGACATGGATATATATCATGACATCACACTTTTTTTTGGACTTAGAACTTCCTAGGCTTTTCTAATCGTGATATTTAAACATGTTGTGATGTCATGCTTAATTACATCCTTATGCAAAACTTTAAAATATTTCAGAGTTTATCGCCTTATTTCTCCTAATGTAGTCATTTTGACCTACAATAAGCACTTACAATCATCTACAAATTTGTCAATGAAGATGATATTTTCATGGCAAAGTATGTCATCTAGAAGAGTTATTGTTGTATGAGGTTGTCATCCTAGAGAAGTATCATCTGTATATTTTTATTGCTTTTTAATTTTGGATTTGCTACCTGGTAAAGTGGTAGATTGTGGTTTTCCCATCCTTAGAGAGAAACTATAATCTAATATATGATCCCTTACCTCTTATCATCTTGTCAACTAAAAATATTTATTGTCTGTATGCCATCAAGAAAAAGTGCCACTAGGGAATTGTGCATCAATAGGGGAAGTGTCACTGAAGAAGTGAATACCACCAAGGGTACTGCTATCAAACTATTGCCATCATCATTGCATATTATCATCATAAATTTTCTTGCTCATTTACAATTGTCATCATGAACCTATTGACTAAGGATGTTGTCCAAGAGAGTGGCATAGAGGAAATTGTGTTTTCTAGCTAGTTATGCTAGTTGTGTTTTATGAGAGGGGAAAGGATATTGTCATCTAAGTTAGGTTCTTATGATATTTTTTGCATGAAAATATTGTTATCCACCATTTGCATTGAAAAAAAATTACCCCCACCTTACCATTACATAATTTTGGTATTAAATCCAGGAGATATTTGAGGATTGAACAATGGCACAATGGGGAATAATAAGACCATGAGACCCTTGAGCCATAAATATAGCTGAGGTGCTAAGAAAAATTACTTCTTTATTTTATGCAATCAAAATTACCCAAAGTTGGGGCTTTAAAATAGAATATGTTAGTGGTAGTGAAGAGGAGACCTATCATGTAGAAGCTCAAGATGAAGAGCGAGAAGAAGATATAGAAGAATAATTTATTTGAGAAATTTAAAATATGGTTTGAAATTCAAAGATACAAACTTTGTCATACAATGGAAGCTTGAATCTAGAGGAGCTCATAGACTAGACTACTAAAATGGAGATGTAATTTAAATTTGACTCAATAGAATACCCAAAAGGGTGAAATTAGCCTATAAAAAGCTTAAAGGATATGCATCCTTATGATGAGACCATATTCAAACTGAAATATGAATAAAATGAAAGGAGAATATTAAGACATGGGATAAAATGGTCACCAAGCTGAAAGCCAAATTCCTATCATTAGACTACCAATTAGGAAATTTTAGGAAATTGTAGAACATAATACAAAAGGATATGATTGTAAAGGATTACACACAGGAATTTAATAGGCTTACAATTCAGGCTAGTCATGTGGAAGATGATGAGGATAAGGTTTCAAAGTATGTAAATGAACTACAATTATTCATAAAAGATGAATTTTGCATGATGAGAATGAGGATTGTTGAAGATGCATACCAGTATGCACTCAAGGTAGAGGAATAATTTTTGTGTAGACAAACAAATAATATGAGAGGAATAGATATATCCTCAAGGGAGATAAAAATAAAGCAATGGTATAGGGCAACATTTGCAATAAGGAGAATTTGGTACTTCTCAAAGTGATTTCAACCAAAGTACCAAGGAAAAGGGTGAATCGTCAAGAAGACAAGGTGGATTTGGTAGGGTAGAGGTCATGGTTTTGTTGGCAAGTGTTATAGATATTTTTAAAAAGGACATAGGGTATTTTAGTGCCCTCGAGTACAAAAAATTAGTGAAGGTGGAAGGGAAGCCCATAGTCAAATTGTACAAGCGAATGAAGAGAATATTGCTTTACAAAAGTACATGAAATAACTAGAAAAAGGAGAATTTTTTATGATTGAAAGAGTATTATTGAAACCAACAAAGAAGATGCATGAACCTAAGCAAAGAAAGAGCTTGTTCAAAATTATTTACAATTATGGAGGAAAATGTTACAAGGCAATTGTGGATAATGGGAGTATGGATAATCTAGTGTCTATAGAGATGGTAGAAAAGCTTGGATTGAAGAGGATAGATCACCCCAATCTATACAAGGTATTTTAGTTGCAAATGGGACATCATATTTTAGTTAGGGGATAATGTTAAGTGAAATTTCAAATTGGATCTTATGAGGATGAGGTCTTGTGTGATATTATGCCTATGGACACTTGTCATGTCTTGTTGGGAAGACCATGATAATGTGATAGAATAGTAGTACATGATGGTAGGGAGAACATCTACACTATTGAGAAAGAAGATAAGAGGTATACATTAAGTCCATTTAAGGACAAAGAAAAAGAGGTGGATAACAATCCTATAGTGTGCCTAAATAAAAATAAATAATTCTTGAATACCTATAACAACAAGTTGAAGGGAGAATAACCAATGGAGGAAGGGATGGACACATGCAAGAGGATAAGCATAGAGGAGTAGTTGACCTAGGATATCAGTAGTAGTGACAATGAAGACAATGGTGAAATAAATCCTACAAAAAATAAGGGGGAAAAGGTAAAAATAAAGGGTAAAGAGATAGTGGTGGAAGATGAACCTCATCAAGTCATTATTCGCCATGACAAAGGCCATATTACCATAGTTGATAGTGATAATGGTACTGCAAGGTATGGTGAAGGATATTATGATAGATATGACATAGATCAAAGAGGTGATGACGAGTTTATGTTCTTTGAAAAGCACACAAAAGGCATTGAATCCAAGTTGCAGATGAGAATAAGGGGTTACAATGGTAAGGGATTGAAAAAATATGAGCAAGTATGAAAATATCCATAATACCATAATTAAGGCCAAGGAATGAAGGTCTTGGGTATGCAGGTCCAATAGCAAGTAATGAGACTAAATTTGTGAGAGGCGAGAGCACTAAAAGGAATGGATTTTTGCACTCAACGTGGAAGAGTTGGACATGTTGCAACTAGGTATTGGAACCTATATCCTTGTGAGAGTTGTGGAGGACATGATCACTCAAAACAAAGGCATTGGTAGCAAGAGGAAGTCACCAATAGAGTGCATTTTTATTATGGTTGGATGGATGTGACACAATGAGAGAAGGTAAATAGAATACTAGGTTCATTCTATTCAAGGATGTTTGATCCTCAGAGAAAGGCCAAGACAAGACAAATAAATTGACCTTATGTAGACAACCAAGCTAGAGTGGTAGAATATTGGAAGAACACTCCATTAACTAGTGCTCATGAAATATTTTTGTTACCTAGTGAGTATGATGTAGGAGAATCCATGTGACAACTGGATAAGTGATTCCAATTAGAAATTCCATGCAAAATATTGGATAAGAATCATTAACATGGAACTAGTAGTTCAACCATTTAGAGTAGTTGGATAGTCATTGTTTTTAGAGAAAACTGGAAGTTCAAACATCATGCATAGCTGGAGAGTCATTGTTCTCATGTTTATAAATAAATAGGAGAAATGAAGAGCATGAGAGTGGTAATCTAAGGAGAGCATCAAAATCAAAGATAAAATAGGCTTCCCTATGTGATATGTGCATGTTTCAAAAAATTGTTGCATATGCAATGATAAATAAATCTAATTATTTTCTTAGTGTGCTAGAATATTGTTGTGCAAATATTGTATGGATTAAAGATAGTTGTGTTGTAGGTTACATTAAATATTATTGTAGGTTGACATAGTTGGTAAGTATGTACAGTCACTACAAATTTATTGATAAAGATAAAGCCATCATGGAAAATGGTTTTGTTCAAAAGAGTTATTGTTGTATGAGCTTGTCATCTTGAAGAAGTGTCATTTGTATATTTTGATTGAATTTTTATTTTGGAGTTGATTCCTAGTGAAGTGATATATAGTGGCTTACCCATCCTTAGAGATAACCTATCATCTATGAAATTACCCCTTACCCCTTGTCGTCTTGCCAAATATTTATCGTATACATTTCGTTAAGGGAAAGTGTTGTTAAGAAAGTGCATGTCAATAGGGGAAGTGTTATTGTAGAAGTGCATGTTGTTAAGGGTACTATCATTGAAGTATAATTGTCATAGTAAAATATTGTTTTCATAAATTTTTCTACTAACTTGCCATTGTCATTGCCATCAACAGGATGCTATCATGAACCTTTTGACTAAGGATGTCATGCAAGAGAGTGTCATCTAAGAGGGAAAAAAGAGGTTATTCTCTAAGTCGGGTCTTTATGATAGTTGCCATCTAAGAATATTGTTATCCATGTCATGACCCTCCCTTGGAAAACTTATTTATATGATAGACATAAGAACTGATATGTTACCTTATTGATGGATGTTTGAATATTTCATGTTTAGTTCCTTTGCATATATCTATTTTATGAAAGAATATCATGTTGCTAATGGATTTGTACATTTGCAGGAATAGGTTTTCTCATGGGTCGAAGAAAGAATTAACCACCAAGAACTGGATGCCATAAGAAAAGGAAATGATGTGATGATTTATTCATCGAAATGAATCATATCAACATGGATGAAGGATCTTTTCATGTGGTTGCATATCATGATTTGCATGAGGAAAATATATCAAATTTTGCGTAAAACTTGTTTGTTGCTTTATAATATTCCTTTAGATGAGATTGTGTTTGATATAAAGTGATTCATTACAAAGAAGATTCAATGCTTGCATTTATTGTTTTTGTTCTAAAAAAAATATAGAAAAGAATAGAATTTATAAGAGAGTTATATTTTATTTGACATTATTGGTTTAGCATTTAAAAGGAAGGTTTTATTAGGCTTGCTTGAATTCAATTCAGAGTAAGAATTCATATTATTATTTTTATTAATGATTATTTTTTCTTCCATTTACCTTGGAAATAAAATTACATCCTTGAAGGAAAGGATTGTTGTATGGAAATATAATGATCCCATGTTTGATTATTTGAAATACAACTTAGCTTTATGAGGATTTTGATGCTATGCTTGCAATAAAAAAATATTTAAATCTCTTACTAAGACTAAGGTGAGGACTTTTGAATATGTAATAACATTTTATTATGGCTATACATGCTCCATCGTGCTTCGAATGGGGAAGACATACATTGTAGAAGTTAGTGATACTGCACAACTCATAATCATACCCTAGCCAAATCAGATAATGGGGAAAATAAAACAATGGCACATTTTATTGGGAGAAGGGTGTAGTAAATAGAACAAGATAGAGAAAAACATTAATGGAGGAGATAAAAAATGAAGCTAGTTGATAAGAAGCTAACTGGTTACCTAAAAATCATATTGTAGTCTTACTGTGATTTCTAGGTAGACTCCAAGAACTTGTTTCATGGGTTTGGCTTGAACTAGTGCTATTTTCTTTAAATCTCGATTTATCTTGATGTATATTGTTGGTTGTATGTTTTGGTTTGGTTTGTAAACCATTCATATGATAAAAAAAGAGAAGGGATTATGATTGGTTCCCACATTATTTAACTTATTGTGTGTTCGATATATTTAATGGTTTGGATACATGCTCTTTCATCATAAATACGCCTTGGAGTAATTTCTTCGTAACCCTTTTGATTGTTTATCTTTGGAAATCCATTATTTAATGTACTTCTCTCCTAAAAGTGAATTTAAAGGGTATAATACTACAAATTTTATGGCTTTTGTGTGTAATTGGATGATAATATTAAAACTTTAGAAATAATATTACTCGGTTTGATTGTCATTATATTTATTGTAAAATCCTTCTTGCTATATTTATTATCGATGGGATGGCTATAGTTTTTTTATACTGAATCTTATCATTGATGCGTTAAGAAAAATATAGTGAGCTTACTTTTCTTTAAAATGAATGTTTAAAGTGTTGTTATCCATTTTATATTATTTGCCTTAGAAGTGAATACAATAAACATAATATATTTTCTATTGTATGGATAATGTATGCGTAGGTGGTCTTGTGTTACTAGTTTAACTTAAAATGTACTTCCATTTGGATTGACATTGGGTTCTTGATTGACGTTGTAGACAAAGGATGAATCTTGAGAAAGAGCTTGTGAACATCTTAATGGGGTAATAGCAACTTGTATGTTCACTGTAACCATTAATAAGTCTTTATTATTGCTTGGTTTTTTCATTTTGAGATTTCACTCTGGTGAAAAAGAGATTGGAAAATTTCCTATGATTCAGTCAAAGCTTGAAGAGATAATATGTACAAGGTGTAACACTGAAGGTCATTTCAGAATGAAGCGACTTCCATAATAGTTAAGATGGCTCCTCTTTTGCATGATTAAATAATATTGCATATAAGCATCAGAGATTGCCATATTTGTCTTACCATCGCAAAACATCTTTAAGTCTTTTAATATGTGCTTTCCTTATAGATGAAGTAAGAGAAAAACCTTACAAAAATTGTAATAGAGCATCATGAATACTTTCCTTATGAAAATGATTGTTATAATATTGTGTTTTTCCAAAGGTTTTCTTGTGTGATTTAATTTAAATAAACATAAGTGGATGTCATTTTCCAGATCTTTTGTGAAGGGATTATGGGATTTTGTAAATATTAAAATATGCTTGTGCTTATTTTAAAGAGAGTGAGGTGCGAAGCCCACTATTTACGAAGTGAAATATTTGTTTTCATTTGTAATTATAACCCTTTTATTAAGTAGAGAGTATGCTCTTAATTGTGGTTTATTAAAGAACATAATGGAACATGTTTTGGTTTACATTGTTTTATTTCTTGTAATGAAAATAAAAGAAATGCATTTAGGAATTCACACTCATGCTAGAAGTCATTTTCGATCTCTTATATTATCTCATTTTTGGTTTGTTAAAAGAACCCAAATATGGTGGGTTCTACGAGGCACATGATCTAGAAATAGAAGAAAGAGTTTTTTGTTGTCAAACTTGTAGTCCATGTCTGAAATAGACTTTGTAAGCATTGAATAATCATTTGTATATAGGATTCTTGGGATGTATCCTTTGTATTAAACATTGTTGTTTAGTTCTCTTGTAAGTAGAGAGATATTCTAAAAATATACATACATCTAGTTGTTTATTTCCATGTTGAAAATATAATAATGTTGATCATTTAAACATGAGCCAACAAGGTGGTTTATTATGATTAAAATGGAATCAATGCTATGGTTTTATACTTTTATTATAGACAATAAAATTGGAGAAAGTGATATTTTACATTAGTTATGTATGAATAATATTGTAACACCAATGGGATATAATATTAATGATGAGTTGTTAGGAAAAATGGACTATGGTAAATAATTATTGCACTTATTCTATTAAAGCTTTGTATGAGAGTAGATCTTAAATATGCTAAATGGATTTATAATGGTTTGTTTACTATGAAACCTAAAGTTGAACAAGATAGATAAGGCTTGTAATCCGGGAGGGATTTCAATACTTATGGTTTCTTTGGATTGGAATAAAATTCTAGGTAAGTATTGAACCTAGACTTCCTTATAGAATAAACTTATGTATACATTGTCCTAAGGTAGAATTTAGTTACATTATTCTTTAGAGGACATACAATGAACACTTCTCTATGATGGATCACTTAAAGGGATTTACATTAGTATAGGTTACTACTTAAAGGAAGTCAAGGAAGATCTAACAGATGAATGTCTTGTTTGGAATAATTCATTTCATGAAAAATCCTAGTAGAGAGGAAAAGAGTTTTAATGAACTCTTATCCATGAAAAAATTTTAGTGTGAGACCTAGTGATGAAAATGCTAGTTCATTGTGGAGATCTATGCTTTGAAAAATATGTAATGTCAATTGGATATGTATCTTTTTATAGGCTCATTCTTGATGGAGTGTCATTGGCTAACTATCAAGCTTGTCCTCCTTTTCTTCAACTCTTTATTTGCTAATTCATGAGAAAAGGTATTTCCAATGTGAATAGGTTAGCGAACATACTAATTAATTGCTTTAATCCTCCCATATTAACCATGTGAAATGTTTAGTGTATTTTTCAAGGCTTTATTACATTACTTACTTGGTCTATGGCCTTATTATTTTTGGTTGTAATCAAATTTATTTACATTCCACTTATGTACACAAAATTATGGCGTATTTTCCCATGCCAACAGTGTTAAGCTTTGCTTCTTCATTGAGCAATGTCCCAACCATAAAGTGCCATATTTTTTTCTTTTCTCACTGATTAGTGCTTTAGAACATGTATCTTTTCTGGTAAATGAAGAGTGTGAAAAATGGCTTGCCTAACAAATGAATTTGAAATGCATCTAATGTATTATTAAAGCATGCAAAAGAGACGATAAAGTAATCAAATAAGTTACAAATAAGTTAATAAAAAGGGGAGGTTCTCCTTGGATTTTATTAATTTTTCAAATGAGAGGTTACATTACATCCCCTTGAGGACTTTTCAATTTGATACATTTCAAGTTACAAAGTTTGAGGGATCAAATGCCTCAATGAACTTATGACATGATTCCAATGTTCCTGTCGCACTCACGAATATAGATCTATCTTTGGGCTAAATTTCTTAAGCTCCTTAGCTCCTCCCTCATGCATGGAATATATGTACCTACACACAAGATATTGAAAGATGTTAATAGCATATGTGTATGATGATAAAAACCATGAAAAGTATGCAGTATTGAATATAAAAGGTGTATGTGACCAATCTAAAATACTTCAAATAACATGAAAACATAGTATGATATCTACTATATAATTTTGTAAAGATATGATAAAAAATTTAAGTAAAATTATGAGCAGAACATGTGGCTATCCCTGGGAGGGCCAACTAGGACTGTAATCACAAAAACATTAAATTATATATCAAATCAACTCCAAATGCAACCAAAATTGAATTTGAGACTAATATAATGCTATTAAATTGATCTACACAAAAATAAGATCAAAATTCTAGGACAATTCATGGCCATATTTGAGATTTCCAATTGGGATTGTTAACCATCCCTAGTGGGGACAGCCACAAAAAAGGGTGATTTTTACCACCAATTCCACTTGGATCTAGTCAATAATCCTCCTAGGGGTGTTATCATAAAATTTGATAAACTAAATCACTCAAATTGATGGGTTTTGAAAAGGATGAGCATATTTTGGGATGCCTTGAAAATGCCTTCAATTGACGAGGTTTCCAAGGGTAAATACAAAGGTAAAAGTTGAGGGAAAATATTGGTAGCACTTTATGGTCAATAATTGCATAAGTCTCTTGTTTGAAAATGAGTACAAGCACTCCAATTTATAGCTCAAGTGGAAAAAATGGTCAAAGAGGCAATTGTGGTCATGCAAGGCAAGTGCCGCCTCTTGACAATGCCTTTGCCATGCATAGGTTGGAAGGGACTTCCCATTTGGACCTCTAATTTACAAATCCTAATGGCCATGACAACCTCCCAATCTATCATTATTGATTAGGCAGGATAAATGGTAGAAATTGATTGCCATTTATCCCATCCTTTGACTTTTTATGGGTCTAGACCATGGCCTTCCCACCCAAGGATGATTGCTTATGGTCATCCCTAGGTAGGACGGTCATGAACTGTGACCATCCTGGGGTGGGATGGTCATGGCTACATGGCCCAAAATCTTCCAAAAGTAGGGTAAACCATCCCAAAACTAGTTAGGACACCTAATTAACCCTTGAGGGTTTCCCAATAGGGCCATATGATGTCGATAAGAGTGGCACCTTGGTAGTATTATTTGATTTACATGATTTTAGTGTCTACAAAAGCCTCTTTTTGAGATGCATTACGTGCAACAGAGCGTTGAGCAAAAAATAGATGACTAAATTGTTAAATGATTGAGGTTATTCAGTAACCTAACCAAATTTATATACCTCCATTATGGAAAGAGCATACATTCTTGGAATTCTTGCTTTTGACATAATTGAAGGATTGATTTTGGTATACCTTTCAGCCACCTTGCAATAGCATTTTTTGGGCCTAGGGTATACGTGGTTTTGGTTCCTTGTTTCACTTTTAAGCCTTTGTTTAGGTAAATTTCGAAGGCTTCAAGGAGACCAAGACTTTATTTTGTTGAATATGTTTATTATTTACCCCAGCATAAGCTTGAAAATTTTACTTTGGTAATAATTCTTTTGAATGTATGCAAGTTACACTTTTGAGTGTTAAAGTGTTGCTTTGATTGTGATTTCATTTATTATGACTAACCCCTCAAGTGACAAGTTGATGAGGGCATTACCAATGATAAATTGATGGGTTGCTTGACCCATATGACTTGATTAGAATAACCTTTAGTCTTACCCATCATAAGATTTATCAATTTTGTGAAGATTTTGTTCATTTTATTGATATTTTGTGGAAGAAAAAGATTGAATACCTCATTCCCGTGGAGTGGTCTAGCTATAATGGCCTTCTTAGGGATTGAAGTAGAGATTTTTCAACTCATCCATGAACACTTTAAATTCAATCTTGATCTTTTGTGAAATTCATCAATTTTAACTTGTTTTGGGTGGCTTTTATGCCCTTTAGGGTCGTAGACTGTCTTGGAGCATTTTAGGATGACCAAAGGGGTCGTAGACCACCTTGGAGCATTTTAGATTGACCAAAGGGTTTGTAGACCATCTTGGAGCATTTTGGGGTGACCAAAGGTGTTGTAGACCACCTTGGAGCATTTTAGGGTGACCAAAGGGGTCGTAGACCGCCTTGGAGTGTCTAAGGCTGACCAAAGGGATCGTAGACCACCTTGGAGCATTTTAGGTTGACCAAAGGGGTTGTAGACCACCTTGGAGCATTTTAGGTTGATCAAAGGGGTCGTAGATTACCTTGGAGTATTTTAGGGTGACCAAAGGGTCATAGACTGTCTTGGAGCATTTTAGGGTGACTAAAGGGGTCATACACCACCTTGGAACATTTTAGGCTGACCAAAGGGTATGTAGACCTCCTTGGAGCATTTTAGGTTGACCAAAGGGGTTGTAGACCTCTTTGGAATATTTTACATTGACCAAAGGGGTCGTAGATCTTCTTAGAGTATTTTAGTTTGACCAAAGGGTTTGTAGACCACCTTGGAGTATTTTAGGGTGACCAAAGGGGTCATAGACCATCTTGTAATGTTTTAGGTTGACCAGAGGGGTCGTAGACCACCTTGGAGCATTTTAGGTTGATGAAAGAGGTCGTAGATCACCTTAGAGTGTTTTATGTTGGGAATGGGGGTCGTAGACCACCTTGGAGTGTTTTAGGGTGACCAAAGGGATTGTAGACCACTTTGAAGTATTTTAGGATGACCAAAGGGGTCGTAGACCACCTTGGAGCATTTTAGGTTGACCAAAGGGGTTTTAGACCACATTAGAGTATTTAGGTTGACCAATGGGGTCATAGATCATCTTGGAGCATTTTAGGTTGACCAAAGGGGTTGTAGACCTACTTGGAGCATTTTAGGTTGACCAAAGGTGTTGTAGACCGCCTTGGAGCATTTTAGGATGACCAAAGGGGTCGTAGACCACCTTGGAGCATTTTAGGGTGACCAAATGGGTTGTAGACCACCTTGGAGCATTTTAGGTTGACCAAAGGGGTCATAGACCACCTTGGAGCATTTTATATTGACCATAGGGGTCACAGACCTCTTTGGAGCATTTCAAGTTGACCAAAGGGGTCATAGACCTCCTTGGAGCATTTTAGGTTGACCAAAGGGTTCATGGACCAAATTGGAGCATTTTAGGGTGACCAAATGGTGCATAGATTACCTTGGAACATTTTAGGATGACCAAATGGTTCATAGATTACCTTGGAGTGTTTTAGGGTGACCAAAGGGGTCGTAGACCGCCTTGGAGCATTTTAGGTTGACCAAAGGGGTCGTAGACCACCTTGGAGCATTTTAGGTTGACCAAAGGGGTTGTATACCACCTTAGAGCATTTTAGGGTGACCAAAGAGATCATAGACCACCTTGGAGCATTTTAAGTTGGCCAAAGGGTCATAGACCATCTTGGAGCATTTTAGGTTGACCAAAGGGGTCGTAGACCACCTTGGAGAATTTTAGGTTGACCAAAGGGGTCGTAGACCACCTTGGAGTGTTTTAGGTTGACCAAAGGGGTCATAGACTACCTTAGAGAATTTTAGGGTGACCAAAGGGTTCATAGACCACCTTGGAGCATTTTAGAGTGACCAAAGGGGTTGTAGACCACCTTGGAGCATTTTAGGTTGACCAAAGGGGTTGTAGACCACCTTGGAGCATTTTAGGTTGACCAAAGGGGTCGTAGACCGCCTTGGAGCATTTTAGGTTGACCAAAGGGGTCGTAGACCACCTTGGAGCATTTTAGGGTGACCAAAGGGTTTGTAGGAGCATTTTAGGGTGATGAAAGGGTTCGTAGACATCTTTGGAGTATTTTAAGGCCTTTGGATGGACCCCTTATCTATGGACCCCCTATCCACATATTTTGATATTCTTGTTTCTATGTTACAACACTGATAATTCCCACAAACCCATGGAGAGGTAGCTTAGTGTGCACCTGATTAGGTTGTTCAACTCGATAAGAAGGTGTTGTGTTTACTTTATGTGTAGGCAAGGTGTCCTGGAAGACTCATTTATGAAGTCCTTGCCTCTTGATAATATCCTGAACTAACTCTCTAAAGGGATAACATGTATTTATGTCATGACCATTTTGCCGATGGTAAACACAATATGTATTTTTCCTGTGTGGCTTGAATCAATGCTTATTAGGCTTCAACAGATGAATATCAGGAAGCACAATTTTTTGTGCCTCGTACAATCAATTGAAGATCGATGTTAAGGGTTCTGACCAAGGAGTGATTGTGCGAGGTTGATGGATTTTTTGCCTCTACCCCAAGTTTTATTGACTCAACTATAACTCAATGCCTGTGAGTCGAATCAGGATTTGTTGTAAATCATTGTGTTGTTGACTTACTTGTAACTCAACATTGGCTAGCCTATCCAAAATTGTATGTGCAGTAAGATCTATGGAAATCATGTTGATGGATGGATGATTTCTAGTAGATGGACCATTGGATCTAGAGGTAAAATATTATCTCATGACTCATGGGGGTGGTAGAATGACCAGTGGTGGTCTATGGGGTAGGCGATGAGCTTGCTCATCTTTGGGTAGAAACTATCGCTAGATAGGGTGTTGTAATGGGAACATACACAGATAAAACTCTTCTTCATCATCCAATGGGATGACCTGCTCATGTTCCTCATCTAAAATTGGTTAATTTATGGGTGCTATACCATAGTCTAACTTATAATATAGTGTCCATTCATGAGGAGGACCTTGATCCTCTTCCTCACTATCATATGGAAGGCTATGCGAACCTTCACCCAATTCCTAAGATTAGGTAAAATTGAGAGATAATCAAATTTATGGGAAAGTAATATCCCAATGAGTAGACATTATTTGGATTAGCATAGGGATCACATGCAATATCATCCCTATAGTTTAGACCTAGGCATTCTAAACTCTCTGTGAGGACATCTAAAGGTACCAGCTTATTGTGTCCCAGACCAAATTTATCATATGGTAATTGATATTGTGGCTGGAAAGGAACATGAGTACCTTGTTCATATAATCCTAGACCATAGCCATGTCAATGACATCGATGTAGATATTGTAAGGCATAGTCAAAATTTGACATGTAGTTTATATCCTCAGAGAAAGGTTTCTCATATTCTTCTTGCTGAGGAACTGGTAATGTTCCATTCTCAATACCCCCATATATAAAATTTGTTTGATTATGCGATATACCTAGAGGTATAATGCTATCTATGGAGAGATGAGGTTATCCCATATCTTGCACCATCCCAATGGCTAGAACTGTTGTAATGTTTCTCACTAGGTACTCTCCTAGACCTGTATTGGCCAAATGGATTGTAACCTGGGATGATGAAGGTGAAAGGGATGGAGGCGAGGTTTGAGATGACTCAATGTGCACCTCATGAGATGGTTCCTCTTCTGTTATACTAGGAATATCTTCCATAGAGATAGTGGAAATGATGGGAGGTATATCATCAATTGGCCTTTCCACATGTTCCTCTGTAGAGGATTGGACGTTGAAGAAGGTTTTTTTGATGTTGCCAATGATGATGATGGTATGGAGGAAGATGGTAATGGGGTAATGGAAGGTTATTATGATGGAAGTGGACCCCGAATAGATGTCCATATGATTCGATGATAAGGTCGACTCGAGGATTTGCTGCACCAAGTTGTAGTATTTAAAGGGCTCAAGGTCTGTAGAGACTATGTGTACCTACCCTTCATAAGTATACTTTAGATACTGATGAGAAATGGAGGGGACACACTGCATATCCCAAGTGCGATTTCTATCCAACAATATGTTGTAGGCCATTTTACCCTCCAAAACATGACACAATTTTGGTATAGTTTTGCATCCTACCAAAATAGGTAGGACTATAGTGCCGACTATAGAGCATATCATATAATTGAATGCTTGAATGGTGTAGGTGGATGCAACAACATGAGAAGATGGAAGTCCTAGGTTTTTGATAGCACTAGTGGTTATTATGTTACTTGACAAACTAGTGTCAATTAAAACTCTCTTATATGGTGCCCCATTTACACATGCAATGATGTGTAGAGGAGGATCAACCGAATCACTTACTATTTATTTGAGTTCATGCTCATGGAATGTGATCACTGGTTTCTTACACTACTAAACGTACCCCACAAAATCGATAAAGGAGTTAGAATCCTGGGGCTGCAACTCAATTGACTTAAGAATGTCCATAAGAGCTTCTCTATGAGGTGGAGATTGTTGAATAAGCTCGTCTATGGAAATTCTAGTCGATGTTGTTCGTAAGCTTTGAGCCAAATTACTTTTTATTGTTATTACTAGGCAAGGTAGAAGGCTTTACACTGGAGGTGGTGGAGGTTGTGATGTTGATGTAATATCTCTTGAAGCTGCGGGTGGTGCAACTTGACTTGGGTAGCATCTATTCCTGGTCACAATACTAACCATCCCGATGAACCCCTATAGAGAGGGTGCCATTTTGACCTCATTAATTTGCTTGGTAGGAGCTACCTCTACCTCATGAGTGGGTAATGGGTCTTTGAACACACCCATCTATTGATTGCTTATGGCAAGAGGATTATCCACTTGAAGATATTTCCTCTCGATTATATCCTGCACTAGATTTTTGAAACCATAGCACGTAGGTAATTCATGCCCATTATGTCGATGATATCTACAAAATAGCTCTTATCGATGTTCCATAGGATTTTATTTTCCTGTAATTGGGTCTATAGGCTTGATTTTTGGTAAATTAATCACTTTGGAAGCCCAAAAATTATTGAATAGGGATTCCATTGACTCAAAAAAGGGTGTATATTGTCACCTAGGACGACGTTGCTGATTTTGCCTCTGATTCACTTGGGTATTATTATTGTAACTCACAGGAGGAGGTTGGACCTGATAATTTACCTTTTGAGGAGGTATTGCTTACACAGGATCTAGGACATTGATGGCCACTTGATTTATCATTATTGGATTTAATGGCATCGGGTTTCCCTTTGGATTCTTGGTCCACTCCTTCTTATGAGGTTTTGAGATCTCCCCCTCTTGAATCTTAATCTCTTTTATGGTTCTAGCCTAGGCTAGAGCATATTTAAGAGTTGGATACTGTTGGAGTTGTAACAATAATGATATTGGTTTTAGATAACTCTTTGAAAACATCTGAGTCAACTCAAGAACTGGTAATAGGTAGGGTAGCTTAGCTAGAAGCATTCACCACCTATTACCATAGTTTTTTATAGACTTATCTTCATATTGTTTCAACCTCGTAAGGTCATTTAAGGTCACCTTTCTCTTGGTATTGAAGGTGAAATATTCCAAGAACATGTTTGCAAATTATTTGAATGTATATATGTTGTGCCTTGGAAGTTGACTAAACCACTCAATGGCTGGGCTAGAGAGGGTAATCAGAAGTGTTCTCAAGATTAAGGCATCATTCTCATGGATGCTGAAGCATTGGTTCATGAACCTAGTGACATGCTCTTATGCATCTTCTTCCCCCTTAAATATATCTAATTTTGGCATTTTAAAATGCTCAGGGTATGTAGGGGAAGGTATAGATGGATGCAATGGTTGATTGCACAACTAGTGCAATTTGGGCTTTTGAAGCCTAGTCCTAGCTGTCTTACTCTATAGTTTGCATGTGCTCAAGCAATGCTCGATATGATCAGAGGATTTAATCTCCTCTTCTTTATTTTTGACCCATAGATGGGGATGAGGAATGTCTTTTTTGGTAATTAAGGTACAATTTCATTACATCCGGGTTTTCCAGGTTGACCCAAAACCTTTTACAAAATCAGCACTATGCTGTTACGGATCAAAAACTCAATAGGGACAGTCTGTCCTTCGCTACTAGTACCCTTCTGAGGCCACCCTACCAAGAAAGAGCACCGCCCCTTACACATATTTACCAACACCTTAGAACACAGGCAGTGGCCCACCGCATTGCTCTCTTGCTGCCCCAGCCGCGAAAATGCGACCTATCACGAAATCGCGACGTCCTTAAGTCTTCTCCTTCATTTGCTCTAAAGAGTCACGAAACGGTGACATGTCGCGAAAATGAGACATGTCGTGAAATCGCGACATTCTGCCAACGTTCTGCTCCTTTGCCGCTATAAGCCGTGAAAATGCGACATGTCACGAAAATGAGCCATGTCGCGAAATCGTGACATTCGTCTCCCATTTTGCACTCTTTCTGCTTCTAGCCGCGAAAATGCGACATGTCGCGAAATCGCGACGTCCTTAAGTCGTTTCCATATTTTACTTTGGATATTCATGAAAATGCGACCTGTCACGAAAAAGAGACATGTCACGAAATCGCGACATTCTACCTTCGTTCTGCTCCTTTGCCGCTGCATGTCGTGAAAATGCGACATGTCGCGACAATGAGACATGTCGCGAAATCGCGACATTCGTCTCCCATTTTGCACTCTTGCCGCTTCCATCCGTGAACGTGTGACATGTCGCGAAATCGTGACGTCCTTAAGTCTTTTCCTTCATTTGCTCTGGAAAGTCACGAAAATGCGACATGTCGCGATAATGAGACTTGTCGCGAAATCGTGACAATCTGCCTTCGTTCAGCTCCTTTGCCACTGCCTATCGCAAAATCAAGACATGTCATGAAATCGCGACATTCGTTTCCCATTTTGTTCTCTTCCGCTTCTAGCCACGAAGAATCGACATGTCACAAAATCGCGTCATCCTTGAGTCTTTTCCTTCATTTGCTCTGGATCGTTGCGAAACAGTGACATGTCACGCAAATCGTGACACTTCTACCTCTTTGACCTCTTTTGTTGCTTTTGGACACGAAAAGCCAACATGTCGCGAAATCGTGACACTTTCACCTCCTTGCTCCTTTTCTTGGCTTTTGCCCGCGAAAATCCAACATGTCGCGATATCGTGACACTTTCGCCTCCTTACTCTTTCTCTTCTCTTTTGGTCATGAAAATGCGACATGTCGCGATATCATGACACTTTTTCCTTCCTACTCTTTCTCTTCTCTTTTGGTCATGAAAATGCGACATGTCGCGATATCGCGACACTTTTCCTTCTTACTCTTTCTCTTCTGTTTAGGTCGCGAGAATGCGACATGTCACGAAATCGTGACACTTCTGCCTCTTTGACCTCTTTTGTTGCTTTTGGACACGAAAATGCAACATGTCGTGATATCGCGACACTTTCTCCTCCTTGCTCCTTTTCTTGGCTTTTGCCCACAAAAATCCAACATGTCGCGATATCGCGACACTTTCGCCTCCTTACTCTTTCTCTTCTCTTTTGGTCATGAAAATGCGACATGTCGCGATATCGCGACACTTTTTCCTTCCTACTCTTTCTCTTCTCTTTTGGTCACGAAAATGCGACATGTCGCGATATCGCGACACTTTTCCTTCTTACTCTTTCTCTTCTCTTTTGGTCATGAAAATGCGACATGTCGCGATATCGCGACACTTTTTCCCTCTTGCTCTTTCTCTTCTCTTTTGGTCATGAAAATGCGACATGTCACGATATCGCGACACTTTTTCCTTCTTGCTCAACATGTCGCCAAAAAGCGACACTTTTTCCTTCTTGCTCACCGTGTCGCGAGATCGCGCCACCCTTTCTTTCTTGCTCAACATGTCGCGATATCGCGACACTTTTCCTTTCTTGCTCTACATGTCGCGAAATCGTGACACTTTTCTTTCTTGCTCAACATGTCACGAAATCGTGACCCTTTTTCCTTCTTGCTCAACATGTCGCGATATCAACTTTTTCTTTCTTGCTCGACATGTCGCGATATCGCGACACTTTTTCTTTCTTGCTGTATTTTGCTTTTCCTTAACCTACGACATGTCACAAAATCGTGACATCGGTCCTTGGCCACTGCCTTTGCCCCTAACCCCATCACATGAGGCCACCATGCCACCTGGATCCTTCCCCCGTTGCAAAGAAAACTAAAGCCATCACAAGAAGGACCGAAGCAATACTGACAAAACAAAAATGAAACTCCTCTCCCTTTTTTCGATCCCCACAGTTTCATCATCATTGGCGATCATTTTGAATAATTTTTTCCACATCACTTGGGACCCCATGTTCCCAAGTGACCAACCCAATGACTTCCACCCCTATATTGGCCAAGATATCAGTTGTTTTATTTGCTTCCCTAAACACGTGTTGGGCCTTCCGATCATTCCTGGCCTGGTAGAGAATCCTAGCCTCTTCGATGACAGTCTTAATCCACCACGGAGGATTTTTCCCATTGCTGAGAAGGTTTATGACTTGCATCGAATCTCCTTCGATAATTAGTTTACCTTCAATCTCCTGAGCCAACTGAAGACCCCTCCATAACGCTCTTGCTTCCGCCTCATTGTTAGTCCTTGTTCCCAACTGTTCAGAAAAGGCCATCACCAGCTTGCCTTGATGATCTCTCACTACTCCTCCAGCCCTTGCTTTGCCAGGGTTACCTTTAGAGGCCCCATCGAAGTTGAGCTTGAACCAACCAACCGGGGCGGTTTCCACTTGACATCTAATCTGGGATTGACCTTGGTAGACACAGGTTTCTCGCCCAGAGTAATATTTAAGGATTGAGCGATCAGCCTCTCCCAGGGGGAAGGATTTCGAGCTTCATGAGGAATAAGGCTGACGTTTTCACGGGCGAAGGTAAGAATCTTATTGGTGATGGAGGTAACATCATGGCTCGACTCATGGAATGCTCTATGGTTTCTTTCTAGCCAAACCTGCCAAAGAAAATGATGGAGACAAATCTTCCAAAAAAACCTCAGCCTGAGGCTAACAAAGGGATTTGGCCATTGGAGGAAGAGGTCAATGATGGTGGCTGGTCTAACCCAGCAAATGCTAAAGGCTTGAAATAACCCATTGAGGACCCTCAGAGAGACCGGGCATTCAAGGAAAATATGGAGGGTGGACTCCCAATTGGCCCTGCACAAAAAATAGCGGTTAGCAACTATCATACCTTTCCTTATCAAGTTGTCAATAGTAAGAATCCTGCCTTGGATCACCAGCCACGAGAACATTGCAACTTTAGGAATAAGATTTTTGACCCACACCAGTTGTGTCTGGAGTGTGGGGTCCTCAGTATCTAACATTAGCATGTATGCAGATTTGACTGAGAACTGCCCATTTTCGGTAGCTGCCCATATTACATGATCCTCCTCAGGTCTCATGGAAATGAATTGTTGATGCAGGATGCTTTGGATTTCTTCTGATTCAGCTTCAAATCCTTGAATCCTTATCTGTTTCCAAATAAGCCTTCCTCTGTCCTGTCTCATGAAATCAGCCACTTTCCTTCCTATGAGATCCTCTGTGATTCTTTTGATCCTCGCTAGGTGAGGAACCTGAGATAAAACTTCATCCTTGGCCCACCTGTCATCCCATAACCTGATCTTCTACCCGTTACCTAGAACCCATCTTAGGCCTTTCTTTATGACCTCTCTACTTGTTAAGATTGCTTTCCAGAACGTCGAACCTCTACTGTGCACCGTGTCATTTAGGAATTCGGTATCTTGAAGATATTTTCTTTTAATTATGGCGGTCCACTCATTCTCCTCATTGATAATGAGACGCCAAGCTTGTTTGGCTAGCAAGGTTGTGTTTAGGTGAGCAACTCTTCTTAGTCCTAGCCCCCCATTTTCTTTCGGCCTACAAACCTTGCCCCAGCCCACAAGGTGGATCCTCTATTTTTCCTCTGACCCAGACCAGAGAAAATTCTTTTGGAGCTGTTCAATTTTTTGGTATACTCTGGTTGGGGCCTTAAACACAGATAGAAAATAAACCGGAATGCTCTGTAAGGATGCCTTAGTGAGAGTAAGTTTCCCGACCTGAGATAAAAAATGTCCTTTCCAACCAGCCAATTTCTTTTGGATTCTTTCTACCACTCTATCCCACATAGATTCTCTCGGAGGACCATAGAAAAGGGGAAGGCCTAAATAAGAGGTAGGAAGAGTCGCTATCGAACATCCCAAAATCTCTGCTATTCTGGCTTGTCTCTGAATTGGGGTGTTGAGGAAGTAAAGCTTACTCTTGTTGAAGTTCACCTTCTGTCCCGTCGCATCCTCGTAGAGTTGGAGAATGTGCTTAATCCTTCTGGCTTCAACCACTGACGACTGGGTCAACATCAAAGTGTCATCAACAAATTGTTGGTGAGTAACTGGGTTGGTGAGAGAGGTGGCTTTAATCCCCGAAATTAATCCAGTAGTGCATGCTGCTTTAATAGTTCTACCTAATGCCTCTGCTACTATAATGAACAACATTGGGCTAATCGGATCTCCTTGTCTGAGCCCCCTATGGCTCTGGAAATACCCCGTTGTCGTGCCATTAACCAAAATTGAGAACCAAGGTTCGGATATGCACTCTTTTATCAGCCTGACCCACTGAGGATGAAAGCCGAACTTCAGAAGAACAACCATCAAAAAATCCCAGTTAATGCGGTCAAAAGCTTTATTCATATCAAGCTTTAGGGCAAAGACCTCCTTGTTGGTTTGCCTAGCAGAGTGCGAGCTTCATGGACTGTGATCGCACCATCCACAATTGATCTCCCCTGAACTGAGCTTCCTTGACCAGGGTCAATAATGAGGGGCAATATTTCTTTCATCCTGTTAGCAATGGCTTTTGTTAAAATCTTGTAGGATACGTTACATAAACTAACCGGTCTGAAATCTGCCATTGTCTCCGGTGTTGGGCCCTTAGGAATCAGGGCTATAAAGGTGGACTTGAACCCTCTCGGGATATGTTTTGAAGCCTGGAACTCTTTGATAGCAGAAATGACATCCTCTCCCACAATATCCCAGAAAACTTGGAAGAACCGAGGAGGGAACCCATCAGGGCCAGGGGCCTTCTCAGGTTCCATACTAAACAAAGCATTTCTGATTTCTTCATCAGTGAAGGGAGCAAGAAGCTTACCATTAATGGCCTCATCAACCAAGCTAGGAATGAACTGGAGGAGAGTGTCCTTGGCTTCCTCTATACACTGGGATTCATCCCCGAGAAGGGAGCTGAAATAAGCAATTGCTTCCTCTCTGATCTCAATCAAATCCTGGGTTTTGGATCCATCAACTTTGGTCAACTCTCTGATCTTGTTATTACTTCTGTTCCTCAAGGTTGTGACATGAAAGAACTTTGAGTTCAAGTCACCATCCTTTAGCCATAAAGCCCTGGATTTTTGTCTCCAGTATATCTCTTCACAAGCCAAAATATTGTGATATTCTGAAAGCTTGGCTTGCTCCTCCTTCCTAGTAGCTTCATCACCGATACCATTTTGTATCGAGTTGTCAATGACCTGCAACCTTTCTCCCACTTGTTTCTTGTTCTCAAACAGGTTCCCAAAAACCTCCTTATTCCAAGTTCTAAGATTATCCTTTACTAATTTCAGCTTTTGAGCAAGTTTGAAACCTGAACTTCCCTGAAAGGGTTGCTGCCACCATCTGGAAATATTTTCTTTTAACTCCGGGTGCCTGATCCACATTGACTGGAATCGAAAAGGTTTTTTGAAGGAGTTTGACTTTGGAACCTCCAAAAGGATGGGATTGTGGTCAGAGGAAATTTTGGGAAGAGTTTGCAGAGTAGAGTCTCCAAACCCAGCAATTGCCTCCTTTGATAAGAAAAACCTGTCAAGTCTTTCCTGGATAAGTTGGCTTCCTGTTCGCCTGTTGCTCCAAGTATACTTGGCTCCTCTTAGCCTCACATCCATCAGTTGGTTCGAGTTTACGAAGTCATTGAAGTCTTCCATACTTCTGGTTGGGAGCCCTGTTCCACCCTTTTTGTCCGAGGGGTATAATGGCGTGTTGAAGTCGCCTGCCACCACCCACGGGATGTCATGGAAAGCATCACCCAGTTTACCCAGGTACTCCCACAAAGAAGCTCTCCCTTGAACATCATTGGGAGCATAGACATTTGAGAAGATCCACGATCTATTGTTGTTAATATCATGGAAAAAAACACTCAGCACCCTGTCATCATCTTGGATAATGCTGCCATCCACCTCCCGAGGATCCCAAAGAACCATGAGCCCCCCAGAAGTTCCTCTAGCCGGTTTGCACACCATGTCCCCTTGACTCCACATCTTTTTTGCTATTGTTTTTGATTGGGCTTCGTCTAATTTTGTTTCTTGCAACATCAAAATTGTTGGATTGTATTGCCTTCTTAACGAGCTAACCACCCTCTGAGTGGGTCGGCCATTGAGGCCTCTCACATTCCATGAGAGAACCTTCATTTAGATTGTTTAGAGTTTTTCCCCTTCCCCCTCCCTTGAGGAGGTTTTCTTGATTTGTTATCTTCATGCCCTGGGATAACTTGTTGTATCAGTGTTTTCTGTTTGCCACTGGCAATCTCATTGTCAGTCCTCATTCTGTTGTGCTCTGCATTTGACATCCTCCCCTTCTTTCTCTCACTGCCATAGTCAATAGGTGACTTAGTAGTACTCCTGGTCTGCTTGGGGCTGAAAGGTGGATGAACTATCTGTTGTAGAACCGGACTAACGCATTCCTCACCATCATTCATGTCTACCACCTCAATCCTTGATTCTAACTCCTCCATCTGTTTCCTGTATTCTCCTAATTTTTGTATTGAACCTTCTAGATGGTTTGACGGGCTTCTGGCTATGATGGTGGGAAGGTCTATTTTCGAAGACTCTATCTCCTCCACCCATTTTCTATATTCTCTAGGATTTTGCCTTACCCCTCCCTGGGGGCTTGAGGGGTTCTTGGTTATGGGGTTTGCAGGACCCGCCCTTGATGGGGATTCTAGGGTCTAGGGATTTCACCTTGCAGGTTTCCTTCCTCTAATTCCTCACTCTCCCCTTCTACCATTAGATCCTCTAAAATTTTGAACTTATTTGAGCTTGGAATTTTAGGGCTTACCTGATTTTCCTGTTCGTCGGTGAGATGTTGCTTGTCTTTGCTCTGACCTTGCCCTACCCCCTGTTTTGTCTTCTCCTGATAAATGTGGTTATTTTTAGATGGCCTAAACCCTCCTTTGCCCATAGGGCCTCCATTTAGAGGGAGGTTCCTAGGAAACCCTTTCTCATTTGCTCGTTTGCCTTCCATCCTTTGGTTTTCTCTGCTAGCTGCTAGATTAGGGCACTGATTTTGCAAATGGCCTTGGGTTTTGCACTCAGGGCAAAAAGTTGGCCTGTTTTCATATTCCATCGCCTATTTTCTTAGGTAGTTGTCATACCCTAGCTCCACAATATTTGGCAGCTCAGAGTCTAAATTAGCGTTGACACATATTCTTGCATGTGTCATCCTTGTCCTAGCCAAGGTTGCATGATCTATGGAAACCAGTTCTCCAATCGCTCTGGCGATGCCTTGCAGCCAATACTCATTGAAAAACTAAGCTGGTAGGTTAGGAAGACGAACCCAAATAGGGGCAGTATTGATATTCTATTTTTTAGGGTCGAAATCCTCCCCCCACTTCCTGAGGAATAGACTGCGTTTCCCTAAAAACCAGGGTCCTCCAGTTAGAACGCGGTTCGCATCCTCCTTGTTATTAAATCTTATGATGAAAAACCCCCTGGACAGGGCAACAACCTCCATACTCCCCACCGTTCTCCATTTGGAAAGAGCCCAGGATCGTATAGTCTCTATATCCGGCCTTCCACCCAGAAACTTACCCACTAAAGAAAACTCTTCCATGGATAAAAAAGGACCCATCGAAGCAGTAGGAGCCATTATCCTATTATTCACCGAAATGAGGGGCGGGAGTGAAAGGAAATCACTCTTTCTCCCCTTAACAGTTTTCGCAAAGGACCGGCCTTCTCTGGGGCCCGCATCGCCCTTCTGGGTCCCTTTGTCCGGATCTTTTTGAGGAGGGTCGAGCCCTCTTTGGACAACCCCACCTGACGTCGAAGGCCTCCCTTCCTCTGGATCCTCGCCTGATTCCTTCTCGAGGTTCCTTCCCAAACCCTCCGTGCCTTCTCTGCTTTTCTCGCCCGAAACTTTCAAACTTCCTCTGCTGCTCCTCTCCTCCATTCCTCCCGCTCCGGGATGAAGAATGTTAAGCATATGTTGAGGTGGTTGATTTTCATAAACCATACCTCCAAATAAGTATTCATCATCTTGTTCCAAATCGTCATAATCTTGGTAAGGTGATTATTGAACGGTCCTACAAGGAGGAACTAATGCTTTCTAAAGGCGATCTATGTTAGGAATAATAGGTAATTTTTTATCAGGCCTAGGAGGTCTAGGTGGCAACATTTGATTAGGCCTAGGACACCTATTTTTATGGAAAGTAGGTTGTCTCTTATGAGCCTCCTGTATATGTGTGCTTGGGGTAGGAGCCCCATTGCACAATGTTTCTTGAATCTATTGTTCAAGCCATTTTCTTTCTAACTATTGTCAATGATCTAAGAGATCCAAGCATTGTTTATCTAACCTAAGTTGATTAAACTTAGCTTGATGATCAACATACCTTTTGATGAGTTGGTTTATTTGTTCAGCTATGTTAGGTCTTTGTGACCTAGCACTATTGCCCTAATACCTATTATGTTCAGGAGGATTTGTAAGGTCTACTACAATTTTACCTCAATTGAGAGAAGTCACATTTAATTGAGGCTCACTCCTAAACATATGTTCTTGATATTTTTTTGGCGCAGAGGCACATCATGCTTGCATGGAATGATGCGATGAAGGATAATTAGGATTCTCCTTAGGTCTTCCTTCATAAATTGGAAAAGGCAAGGTAGAATTGGCTCACCCAATGCGATAAGTATCATACTCATCTTGGTATTGTACTTTGGGGAAGGGTGATTTGAGAGCATAATGTGATCATTTAGCCCCACCCTAGGTGTATAGTCTCGATATTGCACATAAGTGTGCAAGTTATTACTCTATGTATAGGTGCCTCATTGCATGGTTGCCTTTCTTGAAAGAAGGCTTTTGCATTGTCTATGCTTGGAAAATAATTTTCCAAATTAGGACCACAACCTGTAGGGGTGTCCCTTGTGGGGGTCCCTTGAGGGCTAGGTTCCTTATCTAACCTTCTAGGACTTGGGAGAGTAGGTTATCACCAAGGAGGTATAACCATGTCCTTGGGGTCAAATTGGAGATGATCCATGTCTCCTTGCCTACTACCCATAGTGTCAGCCCTTAAGTGGGCTTGGCTACAGGTATATACCATGACTACTTTCTCTAAACCCCTACGTGATTATCTCCTTTACAATTTTTAATGATTCAAACACAAAAAATAGAAAACGCACAAGAATACAAATGTTTATCTCTTTTAAAGATTAATATGTGTTCCTAAACTATTTAGTGTGTTTTTTATTTGTTGTTTTGTAAAAAATATCTTTCATGTGTTTGAATATTGTTGATGTAATTCTCAAATTTTCAAGTTATTTTACTTGTATACTCACAACTCGACAACTAGCAATGAAATTTTGGTCATGTAAACCGACCAAATTATGGAGATGAAATCCATACCCGATCAGAGAGTATAGGTCCTGATAGTCCTCACCCAGTTCACCGTGGTCAGTGATATACCTCTATGAAGAGAGATACATGCTCTATTCCATAAGCTATGATGGTTCTTGGAGCTTTTTTTAGCCAAAATAGAGTTCGTAGGATTTGAGCCAATGGGTGGAGATGAAACCCACCGTCGTTGAACTCTATTAGTGGTTGGGGATGAATTCCAACTCAGTAATGTTTAAAAGTGACGTGGTGTGTGTGGTTCCTTTTACAATTAATGAAAGTAAACAAAATAACATGCAATGAATTTTTACTAAATGTATAAGGATTTTTTTAGTTTCATAATTAGATGCATAAACAAGTAAGAAACCTACAAATATTTAACCTATATGAAAACCTAACCCTTAGGCTATTCACACACAAGTAAACCACTCAAATGCATATCTAAGATTGTTCTTTTTCCTATTTTTCTTTTGTTCGCTACTTAGGAATTTAAGAAATGGAAATCTAGCTTTCAATCACCTAAAAAAAGATATTAAAAACATCAATTTATCATTTACTGAACAACCCACGTACAAATTTATTGTTTAGGCACTTACCTTGCCTGTTATGGAAGTTGTTTTTGGAAATTTTTGTAGAAAATCCATAGTTTTGTGGCCATCCCTGGGTGGAACGACTACAAATTTGGGGGTCATCCCTAGGTGGGATGGTTGTTGTGGCCATCCCTAAGAGTTCCAATTAGGAATTCAACGACTATTTCAACCCAAAACAATCAGAACCTGCAACATCCAAAGTGCAAAAACAAGGTAAAAAATAGCAAAATTAAAAAAGGACAAAGGGTCCCATCATGATCACCACTGAAGAGAATGAAAAATGACTCACCTAAAAAATTAATTTGAAATGCATCTAATATATTAGTAAAGCATGAAAAAAATATGATAAAGTAATCAAATAAGTGATAAATAAGTTAATAAAAAGGGGGGGTTCTTCTTGTATTTTATTAAGTTGTCAAATGCGAGGTTACATTACATCCCCTTGAGGGCTTTTCAATTTGATACATTTCAAGTTACAAATTTTGAGGGATCAAATCCTTCCATGAACTTATGGCGTGCTTTCAATTTTCCTCTCGCACTCATGAATATATAGCTATATTTGGGCTACATTTCCTTAGTTCCTTAGCTCCTCCCTCATGCATGGAATATCTATACATACACACAAGATATTGAAAGATGTTAATAGCATATGTGTATGATGATAAAAACCATGAAAAGTATGCATTATTGAATATAAAAAAGTGTATGCAACCAATCTAAACTAATCCAAATTACATGAAAACTTAGTATGGTGTTGAATATATGATTTTGTAAATATCTGAGTAGAAATCAAAGTGAAATTATGAGAAAAACTCGTGGCCATCCCTAGGAGGGCCAACTAGGACTGTAATCACACAAACATGAATTGACATATCAAATCAACTCCAAATGTAGCCAAAATTGAATATGAGGCTAATATAATGTTATTGAATTGATCTACATAGAAATCAAATTAAAATTGTGGGTTAATTCATGACCATCCCTGAGAGTTCCAACTGGTTCTGCCAACCATCCCAAGGGGAATGACCACAAAATAGGGTGGTTTCTTCCACAAATTCCACTTGGATATGATCTAGAATCCTCATAGGGGTATTTCCATAAAATTTGGTAAATTAACTCTTAGGGATTTATAGGTTTTGTAATAGATGAACGTATTGTGGAATGCCTTGAAAATGCCTTCGATTGACAAGGTTTTCAAGGTAAATACACAGGAAAAAGGTGAGGGTAAATATTGGCAGCACCTCATGGTCAATAATTGTAGAAGTCTCTCATTGAAAATGAGTTCAAGCACTCCAATTTATAGCCCAAGAGGGCAAAGGGGGAAAAGGAGTAATTTTGGACATGCAAGGCAAATGCTGCCACTTGGCAATGCCTTTGTCATGCATAGGGTGGAAGAGTATTCCCATTTGGACCTCAAATTTGTAGTTCCTAATGTCCATGATAGCCTCACAATCTGTCATGAGTGATTGGATGGGATAAATGGTAGAAATTTATTACCATTTATCTCACACTTTAACTTTTGAGGGGTCTGGACCATGGTTGTCCCACCCAAGTACGGTTGCTCATGGCCATCCCTAGGTGGGACAATCATAAACTGTGATCGTCTTAGGGTGGGATGATCATGGCTACATGGATCAAAACCTTCCAAAAGTGGGTTAAACCTTCCCAAAAGTAGTTGGAACCCCTAATAACCCCTGAGGGTTGCCCAATGGGTTCATATGAAGTTGATAAGAGTGGCACCTTGGTAGTCTTATCCGATTTACACGATTTTAGTGTTTACCATAAAGAGTTGTCATCAGGTCAGCTTTGAACAAAAGTGAGTCTTAAAGCTTATCCAATGCATGGCATCGGGACTTAGTGCATATAATTTTCTTTAGTATGTGAGTCATCCACCTATCCTATATGTTTTGGTATATGGTCCAAATATACATCCTTTATTCGTAGAGTTCTTAGACATATGAGAATCATTGCCCTAGGATCCAACATAGAATATTTTTTAGTTGTGTGCACTTTTTTTCCTAGTTGTCCTGGATTATTTAGTTGTGTTTGTTGGAACATGTGACTTGCCATGCCTCAAGATTGATTATAGTTGGCCTCTAGATTTTGTAGATTTTCCAAGTTTGATAAAAGTATCATTTTGAAATTAGCCACAAAAAACTTGTTCCACATAAGTTTTGCCTTGCTCCCTAGCCAATATTTTATCTCCATGCACAGATATTCCAAAATAATTTGCTCCTCATGCCTCTCCATGTGATAAGGGTTGAGCTTTTCACTATGAATCTAGACTCTTTTGTACATAAGGGATAATCATATGAGTATGACCTGGTGCCAAGTGTCCCTCAAACTAATCCAGGAATTCCTTTGACAAATATATCCCAAATAATGGTAGAAAATCAACCACTATTACATCTTAAATTATTGCTAGGTCAAAAAATTTGTGTAGCAATATTGGAACACTTTTTACTACACTCATTGTTGGGATTATTTTTTGTTGAAATATAGCATACCAAAATCAACCTCAACATATTTCAAATTCATTGCATCATAGACCACATAAGGAATCACTGCAAAAGTAACTCTCGGGTCTAATATACAATTTTGTAATACCCAACCTTTCACACCTATGGACAAATAAAAGGACTGATTTAGTCTTACCCATGTTGAGGGATGGTCGACTATGTAACATCACCGTAGAGAATCCCAAGCTTATATTATTCAAGTTTTGTGTTATCTTTCGGGATTGGTTGATGTTTGGTGTGTCGTCGATATTTTTAGATATCAGATCTAAGTTGTTTAGATTGTTATAATAGTAAATATAATAAAATTAAAAAATATAATAATAATAATTAAAATATATATAATTAATTAAAATATAATAAAATATTTATTTTATACTTTATTTAATTATACAAATGACAAAAACAATCCCCTTCCTATGTTCAAGGTTTGGCTCTTCTTAGGAAGGTCCAAGGTTCAAACTATAATGTGTATACTTGTGTGTTAATCCCCTATTGATAAGTGTAGCTCTCAACCTTACAAGGATCATGGATAGAAGGGGACTACTAAGTCCTATACTATGGTTGTAAGAGTTTATAACACCACGAATCCAAAAAATAAATAAAAATTTACCTTTAATCTATAATACTGTTATAAAAGTTAGATTCCAATAAAAGGGATACTAATATAAAATTTAAGTTAGAGAAATAAAATATAAACTATTAATTATTTAACATAAATTTTTTGTTAGTGCATTTAGTGCAATTTATACAGATAATTTAAAAAAATGTAATTAACTATGAGGTCTTGTAATAATGTTGGGAAGAAGTTTGTTTGGCTATAATCATGGAGTGCATGCAACAAAGCTAGGATTTGCAAAGTGAAGCACATAGAAGAAAAAAATACAAGTGACATTTTCTAGAAAAATCTTTTATTTGTTGGAGGAACGAATTTGGAGGAAGATGAAAAGCCCTAGCATTGATCGATTTTTCTAGCAGAGATCATGAGTATCAGTTCAGGTACTTGTTTAGCTTCAGCTTTGAAAATATTTCATTGGATAGGGATTTAAAAATAGGGACCTCTTCTTTGGGAAGTGATTTATGGCACTCTATTGGTTGCAATGACAATGACCTCACATTTCGAACAATTTGACAATGAGGCCTTCTCCATATTTTTACTATATTTTTCCTTTTATGAGAAGAAACTGGATCATATGTGTCAAGTGCTTAAAGTGAGGAAATCACCCCATCCAAAACCATCTGCTCGCTTTAACAATGGTACCTTTTTTCCCAAGATAGATGAGTATCCTATGATTGAGGTACCTTTAGGTCTCATCCAATGGTCTTTGCTCATGCTTTCCACCCAAGCCCTTACATGCAATTTTGTGGGAATATGACCTAGTCCAATCACAATCTAGAAATGAATTAACACACATTGGAGGGGTAAATTTTCCTCTTATGAATTCATGATTACATGTAGAGGATACTTTGTTGTTACATTTACCTTTGTGGAGGACAAGAGCACCATATTTCGTAGATTTCCCTGGTTTATGGGATCCAACCCACTCTACATGCCCTTGTGGAGCATGACATTTGATCCTCAAGGGGAGGAGCTTGAAGAAGTTTTTATCTGGATGAGGTTACCATTTTTTCCATTGCACCTATGGAACAAAAATTTGATGTGATTAATAGGGAATGTTATTGGAATGTTCATTTATTGGGCTCCTCCAAAGGTTAGTAACGCTATATGCGCACATATCTATGTGCAAGTCAATCTGATAAAGGGTGTGCTCAAGCTTATTATAATAAAGGTGTTTGATTGGGTACATAACCAACCCTTGGACTACAAGCATATACCATTCAAGTGTATAACCTAGCACGAGCATGGGCATTTCTCATGAAACTGCCCAATTAAACAAGCACAAGAAACAAAAAAGGAAGAAATAGGATTCTAGGAAGTTAAAAGTAGACCACGTAGATCAAGAAGCAAGAATCGACAACCTCAACCATAGGATCAAAAAATATTCTAGCACAAAAATAAATTTATAAGTATTAATGAAGGAGAAAAGGAAATCACCTTTCTAGATGTAATGGCTCTTAAATATAAATAGAATATACCTACAACTGAAGCTAACAACTCACCATAGATCTTAGGAGATACACCAGTGAACACAATAGCTAGAGAAGAAACTGATGAGAACTCATAGGAAGAGGTAGAAGAAACACAAGTGGAGGAAATAGTGATCTTCGAGGGCTTGCCAACCACATGATTTGTAGATAAGGTAATAAAATTGAACCAAAAACTAAGAAATGTGTGAGCACAAAAAGACTTGCAATCCAAAACCCAAGTCAAAATTGAGGAGAGCTTCATAAAAAATAAGAAGCAATCCAAAAAATGAAGATTATGTCATGGAACTGTAGGGACCCCATGATATCCTACTCAAGTACATGATCAACTTGGAAAAAACATCTACCAACGTGGAAGAGGCTATTGGATGTGAAACCATCTTAAAATTAGTGGCACAACAAGGAATCACTCAGGTCACAGTTTATGGTGATTCTAAACTGATAATAATAGCTCTCGCCAAAAATAAAGATTTTAGATATTTACAATTGAATACTAGTCAAGATAGGATTAGACAACTAGGTAGGATAATTGGCAAAATATCCTATCAACACATAAGGAAAAAATTCAACAAAGAGGCTGACACAGTAATGAATCAGGCAATCAATATAGTCCTTGGTTAAATTTTTCATAATGTAAGACTACATTCATGTGATGTACAATCACAATAAAAAATTACAAAATAGCATAGACATAGGGTCTCTCCCCTCATCTATATTGGGTGCCTTATTCATAGTAAAATAAGTAATTTACAACTAAATGGGGATATGGATTGTCCACCATTAATTACTGATTGAATGAATAAATGAATTAGGAAGAGCTCCAACAACTAAGGAACATCACCTGCCTCAATGGCTCTTTTGATTGCTTGTGCTTCTTTCTATTCTATGCCTTTCTTCTTATCATCACATTATCATCAACCTCACATTGAACTTGAGGCAACGAGGATCTTTGAAGGACCACAAAAGAGGTAGCTGCAACAAATGAGAACTTTACCATAAAATTGTGAAGATGATCCAACTTGATATTCTAATCTCTGAGACCCTATGTCAAACTCACTCTCATTGCTACTGCCGCCACCACAACCGTCTTTGAACTCATATTTTCCTTTCGTTTCAAATAAAATATGATCTATGCCACTGATCTATGAGTGACTTGTGGGAGAGACAGAGAGAATAATATAGAGGTGTGTTTGTAGTTAAAACCAGAGGAAGTGAATACAAGTGGCGGTAACACCAAGAATAACTTAATAATGGTAACAAATTCCTCCTATGGACGAAGTACCCACCAAGAGTGATAGTCTTGATTTTAGATTGTGCAGAGATAAAATATTTTCCTATTCTTGTACCTCATTAGTTACAAAAACTTTAATTTCAACATAAAACTTTAGCATTTGATAGTGGACATATTTTTTACTTTTTCTATGACTAGTCATAGCATTTGTAGGCTCATGAAATTAAATAATTTGATGGTGGACATGCTTATTATTGTCAGTAATATTTCTTTTTGAATACCCTCAAGGGCTAGGCAGATTGGTAAATGCAGGTGCGGTTGGGCACTTACAAATAAGAGACCTAGGTTCAAACCTTGGGGGAAGCCAACCCTTTGCAAAGGTAGTAGTTTTCTCTAAATCGTCTGAGTGCGCATTAGACCGACGATGATGGTACGGACCTTGAGTGACCAGTGGTCCCCATATCAATCCGGGTCAACAATAATGAGACTAATAGGTTTGTTGGGAGCAGTCCTTGTGGTTTGAACCTTGCGTTGGCCAGTTACTAAAAATAGTGGTTGTAACCAACTCTCATATATAATATATATATATATATATATATATATATATTTCATTTTGAAAAAAAAATCATTATGATTATGACTTTAGTTTATTTTTTATTTATTTATTTTTTTAATTAGTTTCTTTTTTATTTTAATTGATTATATAAAATTGAAATAGTTTTTTTATTAGGTATTATTATCATTTGGTAATTAATGCATGTATCTTGTTTGGAAATAATGTTTATAGTATTAAATCATGACTATATAGTAATATTATAACAATTTAGTGATTATACATGTATCCTTTGGAAATATTCGAACTTGAGTTTCCTCCTTGGAAGTTGAGGAATATAAAGTTGAGCTAATGCCATTTGATTTTCTAAATTGATTATATGGAATTGAAACGTTTTACATCATGATCCATTGTTGAATTACATCATCTTGGCAATCATGAGTCTCTGTGGTTTGAACCCTACACTTTGCAGTTGCTAAAAATAGTGTGGATGTAACCAACTCAGTATCACTTGCCAAGATTTTCCACCAAAATTAAAAAAAATTAACCATTTCAGCTCATGCCATTTTGTAATGTCTTTGTCTTTATGGTATATTTATCTTTAATGATTTTTTTTTTTTTTGGTAAGTAAGAGAATATTATAATTAACACCGGGTTTTAAATGGTTGACCCAAAACCATTTTACAAAATAGGGTCCACTCGACCAACTGGACAAAGGCCAAGCCCTAAAAGTTTAAACTGACAACAAAAATGGCCAAGACCTACTCTTCCATTAGAATACAGCCAAACTAAACTATGGAAGCCTAATATTATGGCCATCGTAAAAGAAAAACGCAAAAAAGAACTAACAAAGACAAAAACTAATCATGCAAGCACCATGCAGAGTAGCTTGTGCCCATATAAAAATAATAGAATATGGTCAAAAAAAAAAAAAAAACATCCCATAGAATGGACAGCCAAGAGGCCAAGCAGCTCTTCCTTGTAGTCCTCATCTAACTTCTTATCATCGTTCTTGCCATCATATTTAGATTTTGCCTTTGACTCCTTGTGCCCCCGGAACTCGCCGGCTATAAAACGAAGATTTAAGGAATCACACAAATCAACAAACTGACCGATGAGGCCGGACGGACTCTTCAAGCTGGTTGATACTGTTGGAGGTCGATGAAATTGTCATCTTCTCCAAGACTATTATGGTGGGGTCTGGTGCCTCATTGTCATGGATCTCCAACACTTTGTTATTTCTTGCTAGGGCCTTTTTGCGACATCGAATCCAAACACACCTTGGGAAATACTTGAGGCCAAAGCAGATTTTTCCCATGCATGAATTTGTAGATAAAAAACCTATATCAGTGCCCCACCAGCTGCAAAAAACACTAGTCACATGAACAAAAAAAACAAATATGACAAAATCCATTATAAGGTTCAAAATTTTTTTTTAAAAAATGCCCCCATTTTCTGTCATTGATCCACTTTGAGCCTTCCAATCTAAAGTTTTTCATTATCTATCACCATTGAGACTGCATGAGGAAGATTTTCAGTCCACGTGATCAAATTTGCTGCTACAATGCCTTCATTTGCCAGCCTATCAGCTGCCATGTTTGCTTCCCGAAGGTATGCAAAATTATGGCCTCAGGTCGGTCATGAATTAGAGCCCTTGCTTCATGGATGTAGTCATCAAATCTCCAAGGAGCTCTCTTAGTGTTCTTTAGAAGATTTATAATAATAAGAGAATCACCTTCCACCAACAGTTTCCCTGGATAATTCTCTCGCCACCTTGAGGCTCCTCCAAACCGCCCTTGCTTCACCCACATTGTTAGTTTGAGCTCCAAGATGTTCTCGCAAAAGCTACAAGCACCTCACCCTTGTGGTCTCTAAGTAAGCCACCACCCCGGCTTCACCGGGTTGCCCCTAGATGCCCCATCAAAATTTAACTTAATCCACCCTAGGGGGGGTGGGGTCCATGTGATCATGGTTCTAGGACAGACTTGAGGATGATTGAGGCCATCAATGAGAGGTAAGTTTAATGACTGGCCTAATGAAGCTTCAAAAGGATTTGGAGGTCTAGATGCTCGCAGGCACTAAACAAGCATTCGCATTAGCATATACTAAAATTTTTGACAAGACAGAGGATGACTGAGAAACCTTATCCAAGAAGGCCCAACGATTCCTTTCCAACCATATCTGCCACAAGTAGTGATGAAGGCAGATCTTCCACATATACCTAAGACGCCTATTCAAAAATGGAGAAGGCCACTGGAAAAATAAGTCAAAAATGGATCGAGGATGGACCCAATAAATATGAAACACTTGTAACAGACCTAACAAGATTGAGACAGAAAAATTACAATACGAAAACAAATGATCAATAGACTCCCACTCAGACATACAAAGATAACACCTATTAACAACAATCACACCTCTTTTTATTAAGTTATCCATGGTGAGGATCTTATTTTGGATGGCCAACCATGCAAAAAACCCAACCTTCGGAACAATGCTTTTGGGCCAAACTTCCAAGTGAGGGAAAGTAGGTTCATCATTATCAATAAGCATCAGATAAGCAGTCTTGACAGAAAATTCCCCATTGTCTGAAGCTTCCCAGATAATCTGGTCCTCAAGAATGCCAGAAGGGAGTAAAGACTGTTTTAATTCATTCTCCAGTATTATTGATGCCCCTGGTAGATCATTATTCATTATTGGCTTCCATACCCTTCTATTGTTTGACAAAGTAATAAAATCTGCAACTTTGGTACCAAAAACTTCAATTGTCCAAGCTCTAAGGGTTGAAATTATGGGGTCTGCAGAGAGGGGATAGTCCTTTAACCATTTGTGGTCCCAAAAATCAATGTTTCTTCCATTTCCCAGTTTCCAACGTAGCCCTTTGCTTAGCAAGTTTTTAGTTTGAAGGATTGATTTCCAAAAAATTGATCCCCTGGGAGGAAAGGAATAACTTAAGAATTCAATTTATTGCAAATACTTTCTTCTGATTATAGTAATCCATTCTGCATTTGCATTTGTCAAAAGACGCCATGCTTGTTTGGCCAGGAGGGCCATGTTTAAATGTTGTATTCTCCTTAGCCCAATACCTCCAAACTCCCTTGGTTTGCAAACCCTATCCCAAGACACCAAGTGAAAGCGCTGCTTAGATTCAGAACCAATCCATAGGAACCTCTTCTGGATCTGTTCAATTTTAGTGTAGACACTTGTAGGAGCTTTAAAAATAGATAGAAAGTAGACAGGGATGCTTTGAATGGAAAACTTGGTGAGAACCGCCTTGCCGCCTTGAGATAACAAATTCCCTTTCCATCCAGCCAGCTTCCTCCGAATTCTTTCAATTACATTAGTCCACATGGAATCGTAGGCTCTGCCTGTAAATAAAGGAAGGCCTAGGTATGTGGATGGAAGAGTAGACACTGAGCATCCAAGAATCCTAGCAATCTTAATCTGCCTCTGAATGGGAGTGTTAAAGAAATAAATTTTACTCTTTGAAAAATTTACCTTTTGCCCCGCAGCATCCTCATATAGCTCTAGAATATGTTTTATGACCTTAGCCTCAAAAAATGATGCAAGAGTTAACAACAAAGTATCATCCACAAACCGTTCATGTGTAATCGCTCGTGTTTGTGATGATGCTTTAATTCTTGAAATAAGACCAATATTACAGGCAGCTTTGATTGTCCTCCCAAGGGCTTCAGCCACAATGATAAACAACATGGGAGAGATAGGGTCACCTTGCCTTAGGCCCCTTTTACTTTGAAAGTATCCAGAAGGAGCACCATTAACAAGGACTGAAAACCAATGTTTCATAAAACATCCTTCCAAAAGCTTGATCCATTCATGATGAAAACCAAATTTCTGAAGAATGGCAGAGACAAAACTCCAGTTTATGCGGTCATAAGCCTTGTTCATATCCAGCTTGAGAGCAAAAGCAGGTTTTTTAGTCTGGACTACCGAATGGAGGGCTTCATGAACTGTTATGACCCCATCAAGGATGGACCTTCCAGGGACTGAACTCTTGATTACATTTTGTACTCTTGATTACATTTTGTACATATGTATATATATATATATATATATATATATATATATATATATAAACTCAGTATCACTTGCCAAGATTTTCCACCAAAATTTAAAAAAATTAACCATTTTAGCTCATGCCATTTTGTAATGTCTTTTTCTTTATGGTATATTTATCTTTAATGATCATCTTGTACTCTTTATTACATTATGTATATATATATATATATATATATATATATATATATATATATATATATATATATATAACTCAGATATCACTTGCCAAGATTTTCCACCAAAATTTAAAAAAATTAACCATTTCAGCTCATGCCATTTTGTAATGTCTTTTTCTTTATGGTATATTTATCTTTAATGATCATCTTGTACTCTTTATTACATTATATATATATATATATATGTACAAATTTAAAATGAATGATATGTTCTTAACTAGGAGGGATCATGATTGTGTTTAATAACTAGCAAATATTTATGCTTAAGATTTAAATATAGTATAATATTTTTTATTTGGTTAGTGTGAGAAACCCCTACGACCAACTCACAGGGCTGAGCAGTCTCCTCCCAACCATGACCCCTCATAAAGCTGAGAGCTATGCTTATCAATAGGGAATTTAACACACAACCACCACACACCCATCCCCATCACACACTCACCCACGTCACGGTTTGAAGATAATATAAAAAATATGATTCTCCTTGTTAACTCTTAGATTAAAATATTTTTATGTGAATTTTATGGTAATTTTGTATTATAGGTTTTATTTTTAATTTGGTTAGTGTGAGAAACTCCTACAACCAACACATAGGGTTAGGCAGGCTCCCCCAACCATTACCCCACCTAAAACATAACTCTATCAATAGGGAATTTAACACTCTTATTTTTATTTTTATTTTTTTAACTCAACTATGTGATAAGTTTTGAATCAATATTATTTTAATTTTATACTTATTTATAATAATATTTTTGTTAAAGTAAACATGGATTCCATATAGAATCCCTCTCAAAATGATAAAAATCATTACACATATTTAGGCATCAAAATCAAAGTCCATAAAACAAGCATCATGCACTACTAGCACACCACATAAAATAAACTTTCCATGAGAAAATAAAAACATTAAGGCACAAGGGTACCAAAACCATGAGTTTTCTATAACATCATTAATTGCCAAAATTTATATATGAGGGATGTGGCTCAAGTATGAGCTTCTAGTTAAATAGAAATGGGTAGGATAATCTACTTTAAGTTGAGAAGTTTGTTAGCAAAAAATTTACCTTTGCAATGAATAAGGATTACTTCACCATTTTAACCATCTAGAATTCTTCAAATAGGAAACAAGCCTCAAATGATTCACTAGATCCTTAAATACATTCACTATGACCTATGAGTCACCTTCCATAGTAAGATTACTGAAGCCTTCTGCTTTAGCTATTTGGATCCCTATAATAAGACTAAGTGCCTCAACATAAATCTATGTTAATAGAGGAATGCTCAAGGTAAACATAGAGATCACTCTTACCTCATGGTTTCTAAACACTCCCTCACACCATATTAGGCCTAGGTTTCTAACAATCATATTATGCTCATCCTCTTTTGGAATTATATGATTTTATAGTAGTTTCTAAAAATGAATAGAATCAAACATTACCCAGTATAACTTGAAATAAATACAAAGAACGAAGAATGAAAAACACAAAATATATTAGGGGTGTCCATGGACACCAAATGTAAATGGAAATGAAATTACACTCCAACTAATAATCAAAATGGTTGGTATGAAAGGGTATTTATAACCAAATACATGTGTTTAGTTCAAGGTTGTAAGACTAAACTTTAGGAATAAAACATTACAAAAATTTACAAAAGCACATTTTTCAAGTTTTGCATGGGCCCAAAGGAAAAATATGGTCAATACAGGTATAAAGGTTAGTCATGGCCTCAATAAAATATTAACCACCACATATTCCAACATCCCTTCTTAAGCTAAATAGGTGACATGGAGAGAGACCCTTATTTGTCATCCCCTCTTAAGGGACACTTTCCAACTCCAAGAAACTTCTACATGCACACAAAAGTGACCTTACACATGACCTTGTTTAGAATATTCATTGCCTACTATGATGAAGGCATAAAAATTGGATCAAGCATCCCACATCCTTGAAGCCATCTCATAAAGTGCATCCATTTCTCTATGTGCTTTGTATGCTAATGAAACACTAAATTATAGAAAAGTTGGATGGTGCTCTTATTATCAAATCAAAGAGCGTCTAGAAAACTATGAGGAATACTATTCTCCTCCAAAATCATGATCATCCACCTAAGATGCTTACCTACCTCATTGGTAGAACAATATTTGACCTCCATAGAATATTTATAAATATTCTATTGGCATTTATAACACCAATAAATCGATTGGATGCCATATAGAATACCAATTCTATGGTGGACCATTGCTCATCCAAGATACTAGCCTTATCAACATCTAAAAATCCTATAAAAATTGAAGGGGAGCTAATAGAGTAGTGAATACCCATTTCATAGGTCCCTCAGATGCATCTAAGAATCCTCTTTGTTGTTGTCTAGTGACTCTCCTAGGGTGACTGCATATATCTAGAACAATAATTTATAGCTAAGGCTATATCAAGTTTAGTATGAGTAAGGTAGATAAGTCATCCCACAAGAGACTGATACAATGTAGCATCCATTGAAAGAGTGGTACAATCATCTTGAAGCTTCAAGCCTAAGTTAAAAGGACTTTGAGAAGACTTGCAATCCACCATCCTAAAATTCTAAAGAAGATCCAAAGCATACATATATTAGGAAATGATAATGCTAAAATCTATCTAATCAATCTAAATCCCCAAAAAATATTGTAGAAGTCCCAAATTTATTATTTCAAAAGTGGAATAAAGCTATGACTTAAAATATTGGATTAGAGTAAAATATTTTCCAGTGATGAGAAGATAATTAATATACAACAAAATCACCAAAGTTTCCCCATCCTGATATTTTATGAAAATGTCATGTTTAGCCTCACATCTCTAAACTTATTCACTCCTCTATGATTGAATCCATACACAATTTGAAAAGGGATCTTGGTTGTACTTATATTAATTGAGATCTCATATGCAAATTCAACTTGTGCTAAGGTAGTATCCCATAGATTCGATTTATTTCCAACCAAGCATCTCAACAAATTCCCAAGGCTTCTATTGACAATCTCTATTTACCCATTGGTTTATGGATGATAGGTTGAACTAAAACCTGACTTAGTATCCAATTTCTTCCACAAAGTTCACCAAAAATGGCCGACAAATCTAGTGTCTCTATTTGAGATAATACTCTTTGTCAACCCATGCAATCTCACCACTTCTTTGAATAATAATATAGCAATATGAGTAGCATTATTTGTCTTGCTACAAGGTATTAAATGTGCCATATTTGAAAATATATCAACAAAAAAAACTAAAATAGAGTCTTACCTCTTTGTGTCCTTTATCAACCCAAGAATGAAGTCCATGCTCACATATTTCCAAGGCCTTTCTAATATAAGAAATGACTTATACAAACCAGTTTTTTGACTCCTTCCTTTGGCACGTTGATAACTTTAAAAATTTGCACAAATTTCTTCACATCCACATTCATTCTTGGCCAATAGCAACTCACACAAAGCTATCCCAATATCTTATACACTCTAAAGTGTTCGTCTAGACCTCCATTATTGTTTTCTCTTATCAAAATTTCCCTCATATAACCATGCAATATACACAAGTGTTGCCTCTTAAACAATAATCCTTATTGCATGAAATAGTCCAACCATGAAGTCTTATCTTTCTTGGTTGGGTCATTACAAGAATACCAAGCCTCCTTAAAGTCCACATCATCTACATATAGCTCTCTCATGGAATCAAAACCAACAACCTCTATTCTCATCTCATGTAACAATAAATATCTTCTACTCAATGCATCGACTACCCGATTTGTGCTACCACTTCTATGCTTCAAAACAAATGAATAACCTTGAAGAAATTTTACCCACTTCATATTCCCTTGATTTAATTTACCTTGGCTATTAATTAATTAAAAAGCATGATGATACATGAATAAAACAAACTCCTTCAATAGAAAATAATGTCTCCACTTCTTAAGGGATTGAACAATGGCATAAAACTCTTGATCACAGATCGAATATTTCCTTGTTGCTTCACTTAACTTCTCACTAAAATAAGCAATTGGATTACCCTCTTGGCTCAAAAAACCACCTATAGTTGTCTCACTTATATCACAATCTACTTGGATAATCTTGTTGGAATTTGACAAAGCTAGAACCAACTACTATGTTACCTTCTCATTCAAGATTTTAAAACCCTTTTCTGCTAAAAATATCCATTTCAACTCACACCTCCACCCTTCATTATTTTTATGATTTGTGCACAAATCGAACTAGATTTTCTGATAAAATTCCTGTAAAAATTTTTCAAACCATGGAACCTCCTTGCCTCAAACATACTTCTTAATGATGGCCAATCCATAATAGCTTTAACCTTTTTGGAATCCATTTGCAAGACTTCTTTTGAAATAACAAAGCCCAAATATACTAACTCTTTCTTCATAAAGCTACATTTATTAAAGTTGATCAACAACTATTTTTCTTTCAACCATTGCAAAACCAATCTCAAATGCACCAAATGGTATTCTTTACATTTTCTAAATATCAAAATATCATACAAATAAACAACAACAAACTTACCAAAAAATTGTTTCAACACTTTATTCATCAACTGCACTAAAATACTTGGTGCATTGGTCAATCCAAATAGCATGACCACCACTCATACAATTGATCATTTGTATTGAATTTGGTCTTCCACTCATCCCCTTATTTAATCCGGGTTTGATGATAGTGTTTCTTCAAATCTATCTTTGTTAAGTACTTAGCTCCACTCAAGAAATTCATCAAAGCATCCATCCATAGTTATGGAAACTTGTACTTTATGGTTAACTTATTAATTTTTTGAGAATCCATGCACATATGCCCTTCTTAGGTGCTAGTACAACTAGTATTGTACATGGGCTTAAGATCTCTAATCAACCCCTTGTCGAATAACTCCTAGAGTTGTCTCTTAATTTTCTCATTCTCCATATATCATTCTATAAGCTGCCTTATTTGGTAAGATTAATTTGGGAATGATATCTATGTGATGACTAATGCTCCTCATAGTTGGCAACCCATCCAACAACTCTTAAAGAATATTCACATATTCCTCCAATAATTCTTTCACTTCATATAGAACTTTAGCCATCTTGTTTGTTGTCCCATCTTGTTGTGAGGTTTTTACAACTAGCCCCAAAATTTGGGGACCCACCTTTAATTTTTGCTTTTTGGAGTTGCGAGTGGTTTTGAATGATAATCTCGTTACCTCCAAGGTTTGTTTTTTGTGGTAGTGAGTTTGTTTTTGTTTTGGGGTTTGTAGAAGTGATCGAGGTCTCCTTCATTTGCTTGTATAGCCATTGATGTAGACATCGATTGCTTTTTGTGGTTTTATTTTTAAGTTTTATTGTGTGGTTTGAGTTTTTGTTTTTGTTTTAGTGTACTTCCTTTGAACTAATGGAGGTAGCATTAAAACCAAAGCATAAATAAAAAAAAATTTAACAAAAATAAAAAAAAATGAAAATAAATAAAATATGTGTATATATATCTTCTATATACAGATATGAAAATTAAAAATATAATAATAATAATAATAATTAAAATTAAAGATTATATGATTATAATTATAATTATAATTACATTACATTATAATTATAATTATAATTATAGTTATAATATTAAAATAAAAAACGTATATTATATTTAAATATAATATATATAAAAAATAATAATAATGAAATAATATAAATGCATTATAATATATATCAGCATATATATTATAATGAAGGGTAATAAGATATATATTATATATTACTATATAATATATGTAAAAGAAGTGAAATCAAGTTTAATGAAAATCATTTTTTATGCAAGTTTAGTTTACAATTTTATGCAAGGTTAACTGGAAGCTTGTGTTCTTTTTGTAGGTTCTGATATGCATGACGTCGTAGGCGAATATGGACGATTTGGGCTCCGAAAGATGGAATGTACAACAGTGTTGGGCCCGGCAAATGAGCAGGTTAAGAAATGGCGCAGGATAACCCGTAGTCGAGGGAGGCAGTATTAAGTGACGGGACGCAGTGGGACCTGTTAGAAACCTTATGGATGCTGATAGGCGCGGCGATGAGGCGGATTCAGACGGCAGTAACAGTTAGATGCCTTAAAGCAAGGACTTGGCAGCAATGACTCTTGGCAGATTTCAGGTGTTGCAGGAGGCTGTTTAGAGGTAGTTTTGGGTGAAATAGTCACCGAGTATAGCATCACACGTTTAGAATGGAGCAGTAATATTTTCAGCGACGATTCCGATAATGGCATTAGTAGTTAAGTAGCCGTGGATATCGAGGTATATCGAAGGAATCTGACTCGGCGGTTAAGAATAAATCAAACAGAGCACCTTGATTGCGCGGGAGAGAAATGGAGGTCGGAGACATTAAACGAAATGTTTTAATATTGTCGGAATGCAAACTATGCGGAAGTGATGGGCTGTGCATTTGGACGTTGAAGATAACAATGCCGACTCTGGACCGAAGCTGACAATGCAGGCGCGAGTTCACATCCGGCAAATCGGTGACAAGCAGGACGTTGCAACGAATTTGTCGGCAATTAAATATGTGTTATATTATATATAACATAATATAAATTAATTAAAAAGATATATTGTTTTAATAATAATATTTTTATTATTATATGCCATATAATAATAATGATAAGGTTTAAAAAAGAAATGAAAACCATTTTTTCAGTTTTATATTTTATTTCTGAGAGGAGATGAAGGGGTAATTTTTTAGTGTCTCTTTTCTTTCATTATCTTATGCTTTCTATGTAGAATTTAAATGAACGAATTACTTTTGAATTTCCTGTTTTCTGAAAAAAAACAAGTGTAAATTTTAAAATATAACTGTAAATTTTAGTACAACCAAACCATGGTAAAGGGTCTTGATCCCCTTCCCCCAACCAAGCTCCACACTTGCCAACATTCCAATGCAAACAAGACACTTAATTATTCCTACATGGATACAAAATGTCTCTTCATGCAAGTTACAAACTGTCAAGTCATACAAAGCAATTACTAAACAATGGATTCATGCATAGGTTATATAATAGCAACACTGGCAACAAGGTTATTTAATCTTATCATTTCAAATTTTTTTAGCTGGAGAAACTTTAAACCCCACCCATTGTTACCATTTGTGCTTCAACTGAAAATTTGTAAGACTGCATTCCCTCAATATACAATCACAGTACACAAATACTAAGTAGGGAAAACAGAGGGTTTCTCCCCTCATATGTATTGGGTGCCTCCTCTGTAGCCAAATAAGTAATTTACATAAAATGTTAAATCATACAATCTTTTCTTTGATTAACCTTCTCCTTTAGTTTACATCATAATGGTATCAGAGATGGTGAAGAAATTGTGTGAGCATTGAAAATTTTTGTGCCATAACTTTCCATGCTAAAAACTTTGTTAATGTTATTCCATAACAAGTTGGTGTTTCAGATAATTTTTAGCAAAGGATTTTTCAAATTTGAAGAGGAGATTTTTTGGGAATTTTTCAAAACTACATTTTTATTTTGAAGAAATTTATTTTGGAAATGAATTGTTTTTTCTCTATGCCTCTCTTCAAGAGGAAACCGTTTTCTCTTGTGGAGCCATCGACAGATATTAAGCCTAATGATTTGGTGTTTAAAATTTGATATATGAAGGAAATATTCAAGGATTATAAAAAATATTTGAAGCATATAAATCACTACCACTAGAAAGGATCTACAAATTTATAGGGAAGATGAATCTAACTTACGAGGAGGCTTTCATGTCAGAACATTGTGTAATAGAGAAGGTTCAAAATTTTCCATATGAGTTGATTGGACAAGTTGAGGTGTCTTGGTTGGCATATTTTTTTTTAATTTTATGGACATAGTATCAATAGTAATAAGAAAGCTTAAATTATACAATTTGTGTAATATTTTTAAGATTTTAAAAAACAAGAAAAATGGAATATAGTTGTTTCGTTCTAATATGTTAAAATGTAATAATGGTTGTTGTGTTTGTTGTTTGTTGTCTAAGATGATACGTTGAGTTTTTATATACTACCCATTTTTTTAGCATTATCTTTTCCTATTAGAAATTCTAATTTGAGGAAGATAAGTGGGGTAAGAGGGGATCTAAGATGTTAAAATGTAATAATGGTTGTCGTGTTTATTTTTTGTTGACTAAGATGTTAAGTTGAGTTTTTATATACTACCCATTTTTTTATCATTATCTTTTCATGTTAGAAAGTCTAATTTGAGAAAGATAAGTGGGGTAAGAGGGGATCACAGAGAAAATATTTTGACAAGGGCTTGGAGGAATTTTTGAAGAGGATGACTCCAATGAAGAGGAGAGGAGGCACATGAAGAATATGTTGTCTTTCATTAGACCCCCTCCTCTAGTCTACATCACTAGCACACCACATAAATAAACTTTCCATGAGAAAATAAAAACACTGAGACACAAGGGTACCAAAACCATGAGAATTCTATAACATCATTAGTTGCTAAAATTCATATATGAGGGATGTGGCTCAAGTATGAGCTTCTACTTAAATAGAAATGGGTAGAAAAGCCTACTCTAAAGTTGATTAGTTTGTTAGTAAATAAATTATCTTTACAATGATTAAGGACTAATTCACCAATTTTAACCATCTAAAATTCTTCCATTGGGGAACAAGCCTAAAATGATTCATTGATTCCTTGAATGCATTCACTATGACCTATGAGTCACCTTCCATAATAAGAACATAGAAGCCTCCTTCTTTAGCTATCTGGATCCCTCTAATAAGACTAAGTGCCTTAGCATAATTCCATGTAAATGGAAGAATGCTCAAGGTAAACATAGAGAGCACTCTTACCTCATGGTTTCTAAACACACCCTCACACCCTATTAGGCCTAGGTTCCCCTGAGATGCTATATATGTACGTATGTATAATAATAATAATTTCAATATTTGTATAGTTTATACTAATTCTCTTTCTAGTGTTATTTGTTCCTTTTGTAGAATAAAGAGTTTTTATATCCCATTATGAGATACTTCATAGAAAACTAATAAATTGTCTAAACAGTTTGCTAGGACTCTCTTACTATAGAAGTGTTGGCAATTTGAGGTATTTTATGTTTTCATTGATGTCACATTGATCACATTTGATTTTGGTGGCAAAAGCACTTCATAGATAATCATCTATGATATTTCGAAGAGCATGGATATATATAAGGTTTTTATGAAAACCAAGGCAGGAAAAATAAAAGGTTTTATTTAAAACCATGGTGGGCTTATGTGGAAAGGACTTTTCTTAAAAGCCAAGGTGGAATTTTGTTTCATTGAAAAAGGACCTCCGGTGATGAAGATATTAAAGTTTAAAGTTTAAGTTTAAATTAATGGAGGGCCGACCTATGTGCAATTAATGGAGGTTGGCATATATATATATAATATATATTTGTAAAGGTTTCAATTTATTTCGGAAAGTGGGTATATTATATATCATCGAAAATCTTATTTTGAGGGCTATTTGACTAACTTATTTAGAAGGAGAAATAAGGTGTGTGTAAAGAGATATTTCTGATTTTGCAAAGGGGTTCCAAAAGTGAAGTTTGACTTGTTCTTTTTCAAGAGGATTAATTCTTTCATGAGGTGACAAGGTATGCAATATTTTGATTTATTTTATTTTATGGTATAAGTGGTTTTGGGAGTGAAAAGTTATGTGTGATTTATTTTATTTTATGGTATAAGTGGTTTTGGGAGTGAAAAGGTTATGCAATGTTTTGATTTATTTTATTTTATGGTACAAGTGGTTTTAGGAGAGATAAGGAAGTTGTGCAATTAAAGGCCTTGGTGATGATTATTGAAAAGTGGAGTAATGTTGATTATTTTGTGATCTACTAACCCTTGTGAAGATTGGCAAAAGAATTTTGTGATTGTGGCAGATTTACAAAGAGGTTTTTTCATCTTCATAAAAAGTATGGGCACATTCTCCTATTGATTGTTTATGGTGGTTGATTTCTGAAATATCATTGGAGGGAAAAAGATTGTTTGTGGTTTCCTTTTTGAAAGTGGTTGGTTGAATTCTTCAAGGTTTTCTAAATTGAGAGTTGTGTCTAAACCTTGTTTGATAAGCATAGTTGTTGAAGCCCATTGGTTGTAAAAGAACTTGAGTTAGAAAAGAACATGAGTATCATTGTTATGTGAGATTTGTGGTTGAGCATTGTTGGAAACATTTGAGTTGGTTGATACATACTTGGACTAGGGTTGTGTGAGAGAGAGTTATCCCTTGTGATGATTGGTTGAGTTGAGTTGATTGAGCCTAGTCAAGTGATGTGTGAAGTGATTGTTCAAGTTCTATGAAACAAACTATTCCATCATTCTATGTTGAGTTGAGATTAAGGTTAGAACATATTGAGTCTCTAACAATTCTCTTTATTGTTCTATAAGACTTGAGTTGAGTTGAGGTTGACTTGAATTGATTTGAGGTTGATTTGAGTTGAGAGTGAGATTAGAATATATTGAGTCTCTAACAATTCTCTTTATGCTTCTATGAGTTGATTTGAGTTGAGTTGAGATTGATTTGGGTTGAGAGTGATTTTAGAACATATTGAGTCTCTAAAAATTATCTTTATGCTTCTATGAGTTGAGTTGAGATTGATTTGGGTTGAGAGTGAGATTAGAACATATTGAGTCTCTAACAATTCTCTTTATGCTTCTATGAAGTTAATTTGAGTTGAGATTGTCATTCATTGTTGAGTTTATTTTGAGTGCTACTTGAGCATGATTGATTGAGCCTTTGAGAAGGCCTTTGGGACAGATTTGAGGATAGTTTTGGGATAGATTTGAGGATAGTTTTGTGGATAGATTTGTGGAGCAGATTTGGGCAAGTTCTTGGTGAGCTTGCTAGAGCAGATTTGGACAAGTTCTTGGTGAGCTTGCTAGAGCAGATTTGGGCAAGTTTTTGGTGAGCTTGCTAGAGCATATTTGGGCAAGTTCTTGTGTGAGTTTGTTATTCAACATTAGACATTTTCTATGTGAGCTTGTTATTCAGCATTGGAAAAATTTTGTATGGGCTTTTTAATCAGGTTATGTGTGAGCCTATTGAGGAGGTTCTTAGTGAGCCTATTGATAGAGCTTTGGAGGTGACAGAGTACAGAGGACAGAGTCTCAGTGGATAGAGATCCACCAACCAACATAGTTGAAGACAGATCTGAGTGAGGAGTCTTCAAGTGGAGAGAGGTCCACCAGTTAGTGCAGTAGAGAGACATAGTCTTCTAGAAGATCACATAGCCAGAGTAGAAGGGGAAAGAGTTCTCCTGTGGAAGAGATCCATAAACTTGAGATTAGGGGATCAACATCTCCTTTGGATAGAGGTCCATAAACATTGTAATTGGGAGTGATTCCCAAAGATATTTATTGAGAAAGTTTTTGTAAAATATTTTCTCCGTGGAGTAGCCCACATTGGGTGAACCACGTAAATTGTGGTGTCTCTATTATGTATGGTTTTTGTGCATTGCTTTGATTACTGCTATTGATATTGCTATCTTTACACAACATAATATTGAATTGGAAGAAAAATTAAAAAGTGGTCTTATATTGTTCACCCCCACCTCTCAGTATAAGCTTGTGTTCTTAAATTGGTATCAAAGTGGGTTCCTTAAGAAAGGCTAACAACTTGAGGGCAAATTCTACAAAGAACACATATGGCTTCATAGAAAGGATTATCTTCAAATAAGGCTCCATTGTTTAATGGTAACAATTATGGTTTCTGGAGCATGAGAATGAAGAACTACTTGATATCACAAGGATATGAGGTTTGGCAGATGGTTGAAAAAGAGTATAGGGTTGAAGGTGATCCCGAGGAAGATAAGACTACTAGGAAATTGGTTGAGATCAATGCAAGAGCAATGAATTGTATTTTGAGTGGGCTTTATGAGATAGATTTTGTAAAGGTCATGGTATGTACTTCAGCTAATGAGATGTGGACCAAGTTGAGGAATACTTATGAAGGATATTCCAAGGTAAAGTTGGAAAAACTACAAACTCATAGAAAAATATTTGAGGAATTGAAAATGGAAGATTTTGAAGATATTGCAAAGTTCTTACTTCGAGTTGATGAGATTACTAACACTATGAGAGGCCTAGGTTTTGAGATGAAAGAATAAAAAGTTACTCAAAAGGTTTTGAGATCACTTCCCATGAAATATGATTCTAAGGTTTCAATAATAGAAGAGACAATGGATATCAACAAGCTAACAATGGAAGAATTGCAAGGTACTCTCACAACTTATGAGATGAGGGTAAGTAAGCATCAAGATCCAATAAAAGAGATTACATTCAAGGCTTTAGAAAAAGAGAAAGGGAAATTTTCAAAAATAGATAGAGTTTTAGAAAATGATGAGGAAGCTAACTTCATCAAAAGGAATAAGGACTCAAGGAATTTTAGAGATATAAGGAAAGTCAAGTGCTACAAGTGTGGTGATCTTGGTCACTATGCATACAAGTGTCCACATGAAGAAAATAGTGATGATGAACAAATAGGGTCAAATAATAAAAGAAGATGGAAATCATAAGCATGACAAAGATGACAGATTTAAGCAAAACAAGTATGAGAAGAAGAAATTTTTTTGTAAGGCAAAGAAATCTTACTACATTGTAGAAGCAAGTGATAGCTCAGATCATAGTGATAGAGACAATTCAGATGATGAAAAGGAAGAGCATTTATTCCTAGGAATAGAAGGTGAAAGAGAATAGTGCTTTGTGTGTGGTCAAAGAAATATTGAGAGTTTGTTTGCTATAGAAGATTATAATAATCTCAGTGATAGTGAAAATAAAGAAGTATCACTTTTGGTAATAGAAAAGGAAGAGGATGAGCCAAGTAAACAAAAATCAGAAATCAAAAGGCTAAAAGAAGAATACAGGAATCTTGAAAACAAGATTCGAACAGATGTCAAAATCAGAGAAGAACTACTTCAAAAAATTAGTAATCTCAGAGAAGAGCTTCAAAATGCAAAAAGGATAGAAGAAAGGATGAATGAAGAACTAAGGGTAACCACGACAAGACATGATACATTAGATGAAAATATTCAAAAAGGAGTGGAAACTTATTTTAAGGTTATATCTTACTTCCAAGAAAAATCACACTCAAAAGGAAAGGAAGTTCTAAAATATGAAAGCAAGGAAGCACCTAAGATTTGTAAGGAAAGTTCCAAAGTTCCTATGGCTCCAAATATTCAATTTGGTTCTTGTTTTGAGATAGGTGAATCAAGCTCAAAGGGAAAAGAAATTCTTGAAGAGAAAGGCAAGGAAGAGGTTTTAGATGCTACAAATAAGGTTCAAGAATGCAATGCACAAGTTGAAGATGATCATAAGGATAATGGTCAAGAAAGGTATGAGGAACCAAGGCATGAAAAAAGGGATTTTCAAGGATATTATTTTTCTTGTAATGGATTTGGACATAGGGCTATACACTGTAGGGTTTATGGATCAAAGAAGTTTGATTTTGCTAGAAGAAACTTCAAGGGAAGAAGGTATGGTTTTCATGGACATTGCTTCTCATGCAACATGATTGGTCATAGAGCTTTTTAGTGCAAAATAAATGAGCAACATGGTTTTGGTTTTAGAGCTACACAATTCAGAAGTCATGGTTATAATGGTCATGAAAACAGAGCTTCACAATACAGGGTTCAGGAAAGGAATGGATATGGAAATTATTTTAAGAATAATTTCAGGACATGGGCACCAACCAAAGGCTACAATATCAAGTATTTTAATTGCAATAACTTTGGGCATATTGCAAGATGGTGTAGGACTCAATTCCAAATAGGTTCAAGGCAAGAAGGTCAAAAAGGTTCTAGACAAGAAGATCAAGTAATTCATCGAGAAAAGGATATCAAAAATATGTGGAAGGAAGTTGACAAAGGAAAGGAACAATGTAATATGGGAGTAAATGTACTCCCACCCCAAAATTAATCACCTCAAGAGAGAAGGTGGTGAGGGGGCTAAGCTTAAGAGTCATATATTTTAGCCCCATAGGTGTCCCTTTTGCCATTGATGTCAAAGGGGGAGAGATTTGAGTAAGGGGGAGAGCATTGAGTTAGGGGGAGCAGCCTCCAAAGAGATTATTGAGTTAGGGGGAGCAGCCTCCATAGAGAGTATTGAGTCAGGGGGAGCAACTTTGATTCTCAGAGATGGTTTTTATAGTGATTGTGGTGTTTGCATTAGAGGTGTTGCCATAAATGAAAAAGGGGGAGATTGTTGGCAATTTGAGGTATTTTATATTGTCATTGATGTCACATGGATCATTGATATCACATGGATCACATTTGGTTTTGGTGGTAAAAGCACTTCATAGATAATCATCTATGATATTTTGGAGAGCATGGATATATACAAGGTTTTTATGAAAACCAAGGCAGGAAAAATAAAAGGTTTTATTTAAAACCATGGTGGGCTTATGTGGAAAGGACTTTTATTAAAAGCCAAGGTGGAATTTTGTTTCATTGAAAAAGGACCTCCGGTGATGAAGATATTAAATTTTAAAGTTTAAGTTTAAATTAATGGAGGGCCGACCTATGTGCAATATAATAGAGGTTATATATATATATATATATATATATATATGGCATATATATATGTAAAGGTTTCAATTTATTTCAGAAAGTGGGCATATTATATATCGTCGGAAAGCTTATTTCGAGGGATATTTGACTAACTTATTTAGAAGGAGAAATAAGGTGTGTGTAAAGAGATATTTTTTATTTTTCAAAGGGGTTCCAAAAGTGAAGTTTGACTTGTTCTTTTTCAAGAGGATTAATTCTTTTATGAGGTGACAAGGTATGCAATATTTTGATTTATTTTCTTTTATGGTATAAGTGGTTTTGAGAGTGAAAAGGTTATGAAATGTTGTTATTTATTTTATTTTATGGTATAAGTGGTTTTGGGAGTGAAAAGGTTATGCAATTTTTTTATTTATTTTATTTTATGGTACAAGTGGTTTTAGGAGAGATAAGGAAGTTGTGCAATTAAAGGCCTTGGTGATGATTATTGAAAAGTGGAGTAATGTTGATTATTTTGTGATCTACTAACCCTTGTGAAGATTGGAAAAATAATTTTGTGATTGTGGCAGATTTACAAAGAGGTTTTTTCATCTTCATAAAAGGTATGGGCACATTCTCCTATTGATTGTTTATGGTGGTTGATTTCTGAAATATCATTGGAGGAAAAAGGATTGTTTGTGGTTTCCTTTTCGAAAGTGGTTGGTTGAATGCTTCAAGGTTTTCTAAATTGAGAGTTGTGTCTAAACCTTGTTTGATAAGCATAGTTGTTGAAGCCCATTGGTTGTGAAAGAAATTGAGTTAGAAAAGAACATGAGTATCATTATTATGTGAGATTTGTGGTTGAGCATTGTTGGAAACATTTGAGTTGGTTGATACATACTTGGACTAGGGTTGTGTGAGAAAGAGTTGTCCCTTGTGATGATTGGTTGAGTTGAGTTGATTGAGCCTAGTCAAGTGATGTGTGAAGTGATTGTTCAAGTTCTATGAAATAAACTATTCCATCATTCTATGTTGAGTTGAGATTAAGGTTAGAACATTTTGAGTCTCTAACAATTCTCTTTATGGTTCTATAAGACTTGAGTTGAGTTGAGGTTGACTTGAATTGAGGGGGGGTTTGGATTTTTGTGTCTCTCTTTCTTTTTGTTTGGTTGTTTGGTTGTTTGAGGTTGATTTGAGTTGAGAGTGAGATTAGAACATATTGAGTCTCTAACAATTCTCTTTATGCTTCTATGAGTTGATTTGAGTTGAGTTGAGATTGATTTGGGTTGAGAGTGAGTTTAGAACATATTGAGTCTCTAAAAATTCTCTTTATGCTTCTATGAGTTGAGTTGAGATTGATTTGGGTTGAGAGTGAGATTAGAACATATTGAGTCTCTAACAATTCTCTTTATGCTTCTATGAAGTTAATTTGAGTTGAGATTGCCATTCATTGTTGAGTTCATTTTGAGTACTACTTGAGCATGATTGATTGAGCCTTTGAGAAGGCCTTTGGGATAGATTTGAGGATAGTGTTGGAATATATTTGAGGATAGTTTTGGGACAGATTTGTGGATAGATTTGGGCAAGTTCTTGGTGAGCTTGCTAGAGTAGATTTGGGCAAGTTCTTAGTGAGCTTGCTAGAGCATATTTGGGAAAGTTCTTGGTGAGCTTGCTAGAGCATATTTGGGCAAGTTCTTGGTGAGCTTTCTAGAGCATATTTGGGAAAGTTCTTGGTGATATTGCTAGAGCAGATTTGGACAAGTTCTATGTGAGCTTGTTATTCATCATTTGATAAGTTATGTGTGAGATTGTTATTCATAATTGGAAGTTATGTGTGAGCTTATTAAGCAGGTTCTATGTGATCCTATTGAGCAGGTTCTTAGTGAGCCTATTGACAGAGCTTTGGAGGTGACATAGTACAGAGGATAGAGTCTCAGTGGATAGAGATCCAACATCCAACACAGTTGAAGATAGATCTGAGTGAGGAGTCTTCAAGTGGAGAGAGGTCCACCAATTAGTGCAATAGAGATACATAGTCTTCTAGAAGATCACATAGCCAAAGCAGAAGGGGAAAGAGTTCTCCTGTGGAAGAGATCCACAAACTTGAGATTAGGGGATCAACATCTCCTTTGGATAGAGATCCATAAACATTGTAATTGGGAGTGATTCCCAAAGAGATTGATTGAGAAAGTTTTAGTAAAATATTTTCTCCGTGGAGTAGCCCACATTGGGTGAACCACATAAATTGTGGTGTCTCTATTGTGTATGGTTTTTGTGCATTGCTTTGATTAATGCTATTGATATTGCTATCTTTACACAAAATAATATTGAATTGGAAGAAAAATAAAAAGTGGTCTTATACTATTCACCCCCCCTCTCAATATAAGCTTGTGTTCTTCAAGAAGAATTGCTTTTGACAAAAAGGAAAAATATTTATCAGATTTTCCAAGAATAAAAATAAAATATATATTCATAATAGACTGACAAAGTGATAATTACTTTAATATTTTTGTATCACTAGAAGAGCCAAAGGATTAATGGGTGAGGTCTAATTATAATTACTTTAAATTCATTTGGATGATATTATTTTTCAATTGGGTATGGTTGTTACCATTCACAAAGCTAGATAATTAATTTGTCATAGATATATCTTGATCAATGTTTGTATATTAGATCAACCGAGTTATCCTTGCAAATCCTATGATGTGATTACTTTAAAAGATAAATAAAGGTCAAGCAATATCATTAAAATAAATGTAGATGAATCCAAAAACATAAACAAAGATAAAGAATAATCTTTAAGAAAATAATTAGGATAAATTAATATCTTTTTCCTATTTAAAAATTAAGAAATGAAGTAGTATTCACAAATTCATTTGACTCGATATTTTGCAATATAAAAGAATAGTCAATCCAATAATAAATATTACATAGGTAATTTTGAATATTAATAAATTTTTGGACATATTATTTTTTCCATCGAGCTTAAATTTGGAGGAAAGGACAAAATCCTCAAGATTTGGATAATTTTTTTCTTATCCCCTCTCCCTTCCCTCCCACTCCAAATTAGAAAAATAGATTAAAAAAATTTAGTTATTGGGTTCAATCTCTATTTGTATTATACCATTGCAGGTTACATATTATTATCCATGATATAATTTAGGATTCCAAAATATCATACCAATAATGGAGTCTAGTCACAAGATATAGTTAACAAATTCATGTAATTAAAATAATCCATGTTAATTAAACCATGTAATTAAATAATTAATTTATTAATATCACATACATCGAGTTGTAATTAGAAGCCATTCTATAAATTTATGTATTTATTAAAAAAAATTAGATGACAAAATAATCATATTGTATATATAGAACTGAATAAAATATTATTCATGCATCAGATCTAGGTCTCATGCATTTGTAGGAGCTAAAATATATAAAGCCTTTTGTTCTCCATAGTTTTTTAGTTTATCATTATAGGGTTTAAATTTGATCATTTTTTTTAGTTTCACAATCATCTGTATAATCCCCAGATCCCTGTTTTAGATTTTAGGTGGTTTCTCAGGTTGACATCTCAAGGTGTGGTTTCATACTACCCACCTTTTTTTGTGATCAATGTTACTAATATTCATTTTAGTAATACAAGGCACTTTTCAACAAAAGCATATTTTTTTTGTTACATAGAAGAGTTGGTCACAACCACACTAGTTTTAGTAACTAACAAGTGCAGGGTTCAAACCACATGGGCTGCTACCAAAAAAATTCTTCATGCATAACATATAATATAAATCATTATTGCCATCACATGCTAATTGTAGATACCCAAATTTAATTGCAACATCAATATCTCCAATCTTACCCATCAATCAATCAATCAAGCATCGAAACCAAATCAACTATCTTTAAGCTCAAATTAGGAGCATTTATTACTCCAAAACCAAAAGTGTTAATACTAAAGCGATAGCACTAGAAATGCTTATGCTCCCTACTAATTTTTTTGTGTAACTTAAATTTTTATCACGTCTTGTCTAAATTGATAGGCAATGGTCATCTTGGCAAATGTGTTATGGCATTAGCGTTGTCAATGCTATCGCCTTTAACACTACTAATTATCAGACACCAAAAATAGAAATATCAATGGCTAGTACCTTCCAAGACATCCACCAAAAATAGACATAATCACATTAGTCTAATCTACAACTCTAATAGAAATCCAAAGCCCAAAATTTTCCATTTTCTATCTTCCATTAATTAATTGCATCTTGAGCCCATTTCAAAATCTTGTCTTAACCAATCCTATCAACTTCAATGAAATCATACCCTAAAGATCCATGGATTTCTATAAAGCCAACATTTGGGGAGGTCAATCCATGGCCTTTTAAAAGTAACAAAAATCTATCAAAACTCATGATAATCAATCTTCAAGCATGGAAAATTTTTGTTAAAATTATGTCATGATCTTTTGAAGGCAACAAAATCACAAGCTCTCAAGCTCTCAATTTCACAAGTTTATAAGCTCTAAAGCATCTCAAGTCCTCAAGCTCTCAAGAATCCCAAGATCTCAAGCTCACAAGCTATCAATCCCTCAAGCTCTCAAGCATCTCAATATCTTAAGCAACAAGCAAGCTCATCAAATTCATCAACATACTAGGGGACATAAACTGAGGGAATTGAAGCTATAAGCTTACCTAAGTTGTGCTCTATCCCCTTATTATATTTTATCACTCATTATTATTTTGTAGCTTTGTGTTATTTAATAAATACATATATATCAATCTTGTTCATTCAAATATTTTATCTATTTGTCATTTATATTTTTTTATACCCCTAGGTTACATTTTTATAAGTAATCATATTATTTTAATACACCTATTCATGCCCATGCACCCCCTTGGTCGGGTAACCTTATTGCATCCTTTGTCAAAATCTCACATCTAAGCATCATTTTTTATATCTTAGGTGAAAGCATTGACAAATTATAAGTTTGATGGTGTTATCACTTTCTATTTTTAACATAGTAGAAATAGAGATATAGTCATAGCAAGCAAAAGTTCTAGTGGTGATGTCATTCACATAGTGACACTTTTTCTACCAAGCACACAATCCTTATTTTGTCAATCTATAGTTTTCATCCAATATCTAAATAGGGATCTAATGTTGGTCAACAAATCTATATACTCTCCTCTAGCTTAGAAAGATACCTATGCTACTAATCCATCATTTTATGTCTATTTTACAACTGAATAAAATTGACATTAAGAAATAGTAGCATCCATAACACTTCTGTAGGACTAGCAACTCTTTTGGCAACAATGTTTTTTGCTACACCAAAAAGGGTCTTTAAGGGTGGTTTTTAACCACCCTTAAAGACCTTTAATATTGGTTATTTAACCATCATATATGAGGGTATCATAGAAATTCTGCATCATATGACAATGGTTAAAAATTACCTCAAAAAACTGCCCTATTAGGGTCTAAGAGGGCAGTTTATAATCATCCTCTTAGGGCCTCACATTAAAAAAAATAAAGGTGAACATGTTAAAATATTGATTGTTCCTTATAACATTGTGATGGTAAATAGTAAAAAATACACCATACCTTTTTCCAGACCTACAATCATACAAAAATCTATGATGGTGAGGAAGTGCATGCAAAAATCTATGATGTCTACATACTAGAAAGCTTTACAATAGTAAAGCTAAATCACAACCTAGAGAAGCAACACAAAATACAAAATAATATTTTCATCCAGTATTAGGTTTCATATGCAAAATACAATTCAAACTCCCATTCATAATGTTTGACAGACAATACATAAAAAATAACTGGTATAGTGGTATATGTCTTAGATTTTTATAAGAAAAACTTAAACTGTACATAGTTTTTTAAATTCCTAATGAGAAGACATAAATGTTGTCAAGTTTAAATGAGAAGGGGAGGCATTGATATCTCAGGAAGTTAATAAATAAGGGGAGGCATTGATATCATAGGAAGTCAATAAAGAGGATGTCAACGAGAGTGGAAGGGATGAAGATATGGACCTACATGAAGATGGAAGCAAGGATAATCTAAATATGGAAGAAGCTGATAGAGATGGAGACAAGGGTAGCTATGATATTTTGAAATATGACAACCAATATGGGGGTAATAAGATGTAGCGGAGTTTAAAATTTCATCATAACTCCTTATCAATGTCTGAAGTAGATGACTATGAAGTAATGCAAATGAAATATGGCTTGGCATGATGAGATGTGATCTATTTTCTACTACGAGTCATTACAAGAATTTATTTGAAGGTGAAAGAAATCATCTGTGACTTCCCTGATGCGAGTTCCCTCCAACACAAAGGGGATTCGACCTGGGCATCTCCCATTCACATATCTGCAATGGTGGAAGACTACAGAAATACAATGCTAGAGAGTGGTTTTCTAGTCAACTCTCAAAGACTCTTGAAGTGTTTACACTCCTCCACTATGGAAACCCTAACAGGGTAGGACTGATTTCTCTCTTTCTACCTGATTCTTGCCTAGCACTAAATCACAACCTGGAGAAGCAACACAAAATACAAAATAATATTTTCATCCAGTATTAGGTTTCATATGCAAAATACAATTCAAACTCCCATTCATAATGTTTGATAGACAATACATAAAAAATAACTGGTATAGTGGTATATGTCTTAGATTTTTATAAGAAAAACTTAAATTGTACATAGTTTTTTAAATTCCTAATGAGAAGACATAAATGTTGTCAAGTTTAAATTTGTTGTCTTGACATGTTGAGTTCAGATATTTTATACATGATCTATTCCAAAGACTTACAAACATGATCTATTCCAAAGAATATGAGCTGAGATCTGAGATCTTTTATACATGATCTTTATTCCAAAGACTCACAAAAATTGAGTACTTCAAGCTTGCATGTAAAGCATGACAAATAACTTGTTGAAGATCAAATTTCTTCATTAAAGGTGAACATGTTAAAATATTGATTGTTCCTTATAACATTGTGATGGAAAATAGTCAAAAAGACACCATACCTTTTGCTAGACCTACAATCATACATAAATCTATGATGGTGAGGAAGTGCATGCAAAAATCTATGATGTCTACATACTAGAAAGCTTTACAACAGTAAAGCTAAATCACAACCTGGAGAAGCAACACAAAATACAAAATAATATTTTCATCCAATATTAGGTTTCATATGCAAAATACAATTCAAACTCCCATTCATAATGTTTGACAGACAATACATAAAAAATAACTGGTATAATGGTATATGTCTTAGATTTTTATAAGAAAAACTTAAACTGTACATAGTTTTTTAAATTCCTAATGAGAAGACAAATGTTGTCAAGTTTAAATTTGTTGTCTTGACATGTTGAGTTCAGATATTTTATACATGATCTATTCCAAAGACTTACAAACATGATCTATTCCAAAGAATATGAGCTGAGATCTGAGATCTTTTATACATGATCTTATTCCAAAGACTCACAAAAATTGAGTACTTCAAGCTTGCATGTAAAGCATGACAAATAACTTGTTGAAGATCAACTTTCTTCATTAAAGGTGAACATGTTAAAAGATTGACTATTCCTTATAACATTGTGATGGTAAATAGTCAAAAAGATACCATACCTTTTGCTAGACCTGCAATCATACAGAAATCTATGATGGTGAGGAAGTGCATGCAAAAATCTATGATGTCTGCATACTAGAAAGCTTTACAACAATAAATCTAAATCACAACTTGGAGAAGCAACACAAAATACAAAATAATGTTTTCATCCAATATTAGGTTTCATATGCAAAATACAATTCAAACTCCCATTCATAATGTTTGATCACAGTATCAAATACAACACCATGAAGATGTTGTCATTGTGCCACCAATTGCATAATGTTTCTCACCACAAAAATTAAAGCCATGTATCAAATAATAATATGAACAATTCTCAAAAAGATAGACAATATACACTACTCCATGCTGACATAAAGCACCTTTTCAAACATTAATGCTCAACATCATAATAACATGCTAGGCTGCTACTATAACATGTACATATTACCATTGACATTATCATCAGTATAGCCTCAAATAAATACCCATAATCAAATGTAATGCCATCAAAGGATACCAAATGGTTACCATAAACAAAGTACATTATACCAAATGCTGCCAAAACAAAATTGCTCCAGGCACAAACACCCATTAGACTATTTATACAATTATAGAAGCAAATAAAATTGTGGGGCATTTAAACATTGTGCAAGTCCCCATGGAATACATGAGAATGTAAACTAGCGTGACACACTTAACACCAGTTGTGGTGTTATTAGGGTAGTTCATTTGAGATACTTGGACAATTCACCAATGACTCATTGTTGAATCTGATAGTTTCTTGAAACCAACCAATGATTTAATCCAGGAGGAGAATATTCAGTAGATTGCTAATACAAATATATAAGGAATTGAGGTTGCAACCTTAAAATTTCTTGCAATTAATCATGGACAATCCATAACTGTGCAAATCAATTGGTGTAATCATTAGACGCAACAATTCCCTATCTCTAGGGCCTTGTGATTGGAATTTATCACTTGAAAATTGTAAATTGAGGAATTGCAATGGCGGTTAGGGAAAAATCCCTTCCACATAAATAAGCGTGGTCCTTTAATTGAAGAATAATATCAGGACCAAACATCAAAAATCAAGAACATGCACATTTCTACAAGATGGAAAATTTGTTTTTGTTTTACTAAATGATTGCTAACAAAAGACCCACACACTTAGTCCGTGCATGTTAGTCACTTCCCATATATGCATACAATTGATAGTGCATGTTAGATAGTTACCTCAAATGTGATAAAAAGGGATAACATACACTTGATTACTTGAATTATCATTACACTTGAATCACTGGATAATTTTGGATATCCCTTGCCTCCCTTGAACCTGCATTTCAAAGAAATTATGGTTTTAAAGGGTTGAAAATTCTTATAAAACAAATATTGAAAAACTTGGAAGTGTCATTTACAAAAATAAACTGTAAGTACCTGATGCTTGTGGAGAAGGTGATTTTTTTATGTCTATTGATGATAAACCTATACCTAGAGACCCTTGTGTTTCACTTTGTAGAACATCTTTACCCCCAACTTGCTTATTTTCATATGTATCTTGGTAATTCATTTCATGTTCCAATTTTGGATCTTTCTTGGTAGCATCCTCACTTTCTAAGAGTGGTCTTGTAGCATATGAACTGCATGTATCTATTATATTCATATTAGGTTCACATGCATTCATAGGAGAAGGTACCATGTTTGCATTGACATTCACACTGCTTGGATAAACAAGATCAGTTTTTATTTTATTGTTGTTGGTCATGACTTCTGGTTCAGGGTAAGGTTGTTTTGTGTCAGAATGTGAGATCTTGATTGCTTCCTCCAAATGTTTATCCTCCCATTGCATTGCAGCAATTTCAAGTTGTGAGGGTTCAGTGTTCCCATCCTCATTAGGTATATGTTAGGCATATCATTACCCATCTTGGAAAGCCCAATGCTTGATATCACAATTGTACTTCTAGGTGGTGTACAGATGTAGAGGATCCTACAAGATCTGGGTCTCTTAGAAATATGAAGAATTCACAAGTAATGAGGAAATATGACAACCCGGTACCAAGGACCCAATACCCTGAATTTTGTAACCATTTAGACTGGAATCCCCTTGTTTTTTATTTCCTGACCACGTGTACCAGGAAATCAAAAGAAGAAATGGGTAGGACCAATCCAATGTTGTCATAAGGTGGGTTCCAATGCATAGACCAAGAATGGAAAGACATAGGCAAGAAATATAAGTACTTTAGCAACTTTTTAATTGATAAATAAATGCATTATGTTATCAACAATAGTCCTTGAAGGAGCTCACATGCAAATATTTTGTATTCATCAATTCCTTTTCAACTCTTACCATCTCTTTATAAACAAGCATGATTGACTATCCCTAAGATTACACTACTAACATATACTAAACATTACCAGTGAATAGATGATGGCATTAAATATTAGGGCTTCAGTTCCATAATTTATGTTATGATCATCCCAGTGTACAATTGTGATTCCTCTGTGTATGATTACTCTATTATATGTTATGACATTTCTTCAGCACCAATTTTTATAGGGGGTACTAAGAAGTAACATTCTCAATGCATGTACATTCTCAAAATTGAATTTAGAAGTACAAATATAGGTGAATGGACAACCTGAGCCCTCCATATAATGGGTAGATGTCTAAACATCCCTACCCGCCCCAACCATCAGAGATGAGGTGAGAGGGTATCCTGAGACTTTCGTTAGATACATAAATATCCATCTATGCAAATCAAGTACTGTTGCTAAGGACTAGGACTAAGAGTCAAATATGAAATATCAATTTCATAACTAACACTCACTCAACACAATAAACCTTCATTTCAACACATTACAACATGCATGCATGATTAGACTCTTAATCCTATGCCCTAGCAACACTTGCATTCTCTCTCTCTTTTTTATACCAAATTACCTTCTTGTATCTGATTAGCCAACCTCATGCTCAGGATACCTACTCACCTCACTCCTAGCTTGGCTGCCCATTAATTATCTACTAGCATTTTCTAAAAATAGAACAAAAAATATCTAACAACACTCATTAATTATTTCCATTAATTATAACTGCTTTTGAAGTACAGTAATTAGGCTTCCAACCATGTACCCTCACATTCTTCATGGATGTATTGAATATTGCCATCATTTGTATTTTCATCTTGTGCAGTTTTAGGTCCAATAAAATTTGTTGCTCCAGAGACATTGACATATTCTACCTCGTATGCTTCAGTGTCTTTGATCCCTCTTGGAGGTGATGTGAGAACCACATACCAGTTGGTATCAAGTGGATCATTTACATAAAAGACTTGTTTGGCTTGCGATGCTACGATAAATGGATCATCTTTTAGTCTATCCCAACCAAGTGGGACATCAATCACAAAAATAAGAAAACAAAAGAATGAAATATCCAAGACAACATCAAATAATATCCAAGACAACATCAAAAATAAATCGTATATGGTATTTCCAATACTACTACAACATGGCAATACAATATTGCTACAATATGGCATAATTTATTTGTAAACAATGTCTAATATAGGCTAGGCAATGAAGGAGCCCACAACATCCTTCATTGTGGCCATCTCATCATTCCTTCTAAACAAGATTGTTTTCTCTTTATGGGTGATGTGCACATTGACTTTCTAATAACCTTCACCCAAACGTTCACCATGTACAAGGTCTTCAGGGTTAGTACTGATCACCGTGCCTTCGACCACTATGTTATCCTTATGGATCTAAGTCAAGTAGCATTCCCTTCTCTCAGTTTGAGTGATCAATATCATTTTCAATCCCTACATGGAAAATCAATAGCCCAGATAAATTCACTACATAGCATACAATACAAACTAAGTCAACCATTTTATATTTGAAATAATAGTCATACCATTGATGACTCTGGCCTAGAAGGTATTGAGCAGTTGCTTGTGCCTTGATCACCACCACCAATGTTGTGTCCAATTATAGGGGTAGCATGTAGTGATGCTGCCTATGGAATTATATGCAAGGGATCATTACAACTTTAGGGGTGCAACATGTAAACATTTTAAATATGAAATCATGAAAAACTGACACACCTCTATCTGTGAAAGCCATGTCAAAATCTCTTCAATATGTTTATCTTTCTCTGTAAGCTTCTCTTCCAATTTTTTTTTTCATTCCCTTCTTCTCTTCCAACTTTTGCTCTTTCTCTACCGTATACTCTTGCATCTAGCTCAACTTTTGTATGTAACCCTTGCCACCAAAAATAGCAGTTGGTGATACTCCTTTTTCGACACCCCAAACCCGACCCAATATTTTGGGTCCTAAAACCTTGGTGAGGGCATCATCCTTAATATATTGATTTACAAAGCTCGTAGATGACATTGCATCATCCAATTTTTTCTGGCAACATCACATGCATAGTTAACTGGTAACATGTTAAAAAAAAATCGATATAACAATGGTTTGAAGTTCAATGTATTGCTATTTCCAAGGAAATTTCACTTACGATTGTCTCCACAAATTTTGGTGAAACAGGAGCCCCATCCTTCTTTTTATGAGTTTTCATCCACATAGTTTCCCTTGGTAGTGGAGTTTTCGCATTTGGTTGGCTCTTCCTCTACAAGATATATAGTTGGAGAGATATGGGGATAAGTCATACAACAAAACTATATAGCTATATTTGTCACATATAATGGATGAGTATGATAGAATACCATTTCATGCTCCAGTTGAGCATATCCTCTTTGAATACAAGTGTGCATGATGGATGGATCATTGAATCTCAAAGGTTGTTCTCAAAAAATATATAAAATAATAGAATTTTTTTCCTTAAAAAAAAAGGTAGAATGTTGGATGGATCATTGGGTAATTAAGGATATAGACATGGGATTTAAAACTATTACTTCTATCCATTATGGTGAGTCACACAAAATGTATAAATTGGGAGAAAGGATTACTTCTTTTGTTTCTTATGCTAAGAAGAAATAATTTGTTGCTATTTTGCACAGATTGATAAATAAAGAGGAATAAAAAGAGGCCCAAGAGAGTAGGCATATTAAAGAATAAAAATAGATGTAGGAGAAGAGAGAAAGAGAGTCTAGAAATGATCGATTCAAAGCAAAATAGTGGAAAAATTAGAGAACTCCAAAAAAATTATTTATAATCTAATTTGCAGAGAATTTCAAACCAAATTTCAAGGCTCATTTCATTATGGAAGAGAACAACATTGGATGTTTAATTTTTCAAGGCTCATTTCATTTTGTTAATATATGTGTATGTGTGCGTGTACATGGCATGGAGATTTTATTTTTCCAAAAAAAAACACACACTATAATGAGTTTATAGCCTGACAAACATGCATAAAAAGTGCTTGGGTCCATGATATTTCATTTCCTTCCTTTGATGTACCAACTCACAATGTTAATGGTTTTTAGCCTTCAGAAAAATTTTAATTGGTTTTAATTCATATTTTAGGATTTAAGGGTCATGTTTAAGCTACAAGCATTTGCTGATTCAACTGCATTTTCATCATCTTGAAAGTGAAGCACACAAATGTGTAAGCCTATATTCTCACATTGAGAGACTTCATTTTAAACCATTTTTGCCCACAACTTTATGAGATCTAACCTTATTCTCGACTCTCATTCTTTTAATTCTTTGTATTTCTCACAACACCCACCATTTGTTGCACACACCACTATCATGTAATTTCCTACCATGGTATATTAACCTCACCTCACTTGGGGCATACTAACTAAAGTGACACTATGCAAATACCTAGCTTAGGATTTTCTAATAAAATTTGTAACTTGAATTTCTACTAGAGAGTTACTATTACATAAAAGGCTCAACATTAGATTTTAATCGGGGTCCTACTTAAGCACTCTTCACTATGTTTATTAAAAAAATTGAATTTAAGAGTACTTTTAAGGAATTATTATTATTATTTAAATTTAAAAACTAAATTTAAATTTTTTTAAAGTTGTGTAACATTACAAATCTAATTTAAATGGTATCATAACACAAATCCAATTTAAATGGTACCAAAAGTCCTCTTGTAAATATAATATTTACTATTAGAATTTTTTTCTTTATTGTTATTATATTTTTATTTTAACATATTTATAATATTCAAATATTGGAAGGGCCTCAACTCTTAACATTGTTGCACCTTCACAAGGAGTTCATGCAAGGCTTAGGCCTAAAATTTGACAATCAACCTAGGTTGTAAATGTTTTAAAATTGCATCAACCCTTTACTTACATTTAAATTTCAGTATTACAAGTCAAAGTTATAGATATGAGGAGTATTAATGTATTCATTCAGCCATACACACCTGCAAAAATATTTATTTTAAAGTTATGTTTTTGAAATAAAAAATATTAAAATATGTATATATAAATGAGTGGTACTCCTTAGAAATAGGAGTGCATAAACATATATGATGTGTATTTTTAAAATATGGATGTACATGTGATGGACATATTAAAATGTTGAACTTCACCTGGTGCATATATATTTTATCGGTAATTTGATAGGAAAATTACTCAAACATGGGTATTTGCCTATTGAATTTCAAGCCTGGCTAACTCCAATATGGAACTCGACCCAATTATTGCATGCTTCCAGAGTCAAAAGTATATAATTCAATTATCCAATCCTAGAATATACCATGCATTTATAAATTGATATCTCGAAGCCAACTAAGTTGTTTATTTTTCTAAAGAGGAAGGGCAAGTACACTTGACTATCACATTGGTTAAATCTGGTAGTTCTAAGTCCTTTGCAAGAGGTCAAGGTGTTAAGCATATTAATGTGTTGTGTCACGCACACACATACAAAGTCCTACTACAAGATATGTTATTGAACTTCTACAAGTTGACTCTAATTTATCTAAGCTTTTCGAATGATATTACCAAACCACATGTAGTTCCAAGCTTTAAATTCTATTTATGAATTTTCAAAATTTTCTCTATGCAGAACATGCCAATGCCTCAAAATAGGATCTTCATCTTTTCACTAATTGACATAAGCTTTATAATGTCCATATTACCAAGCTAATCACCATTAAAAAACAACCCCCTTCCAACACAAAATCGTAAATCCATGTATCTGATAAAACCCCAAATCTAAATAAAAAACCACCAAACCCACATCAAATAAACTCTCCAAAAACCACACCTGCCACAAAATCCCACTATCCAAAAACTATATCTAACAAATATACCACCAAACCAAAATAAAGCTCACTATATAAAAAATAAAGGATCCCCACATTTAACTATAAATAATAGTAAACCAACCCCAATCCAAGTATGCCACTACCAAACCCACATAAAATAAATTATCCATGCCCACATCACCATTAAAAAACCTTCTTCCAAAACCCTAACCTGAGCCATCGAATAAACCATCATTACACGAGAGAACTTAAGATATAAAAAAGCAAGCAATCCTATCTCTTCTTAGCCAAAAATCAATCCAAAAGATAAAAATAAAAATAAAAAACACAGGCAAAACCAAGATTTACTCACCTCATAAAATACGATTGGAATGGATCAAAAACCCTAAAATATCATGTCAACATGTCATGTATTTTCTAAGATAATTACACAAGCTAATGGATAGTAACCCTTTTCTATTGCAATACAAAACCATCTTGTATATAGTAAAGAAAATAGCACAAATCCTTTGTTAGGCTAAGATAAGAGAGATCCATAACATATAATAGAAAAAAGAGCAAAAAATTAAGACTACACAAGACATATCATAGAACTGGCTTGGTTTGATTCATCCCTGGACAAAGGTATATATAGAATTTTTCACAACACATTCTAGAATAGCCTAACCCCCCACCCCTTCCCCCAACCTAAATTGAATATTTCTCATAATCACAACATAAGAATATGGAGACAGGGAGAGACATTGAAACACCAAGACACTGACGGAGAAACACAGAGATCCAAAAGCATAAACACTAGACTAAAGAATATTTTTATATTAATAGAGAGGATATTATAAGAATCTGCATGGTTACAAAGAGCTTAAGTAGGTATTTATAGAGTGTCATGGTCCGTGGTCAATCCACCTCAATCCCTTCTTATAAAGCATCATTTTAATTATGCATAAGTTCGTTCAATTATTTCCACTCACCAAAACTCAAAAATGAAAAACTACACATTTTAGATCCTAAGTTCTAATAAAATTCAGCAAATAATATGACTACAATACGTACCAACTTCAACACCAAGCCCTTGGATACTAGATATAAAAATATTACCATCAAGAAATCACCTCATTATTTCTCATCCAAGAATAAACTGCCATTTATCTGCACCCACACCAGGGTTATGCATAAGCGCAAAATATCATAAATTGGCTCTATTTAGGATTTTTAAACTTTTGAAAAGGCTAATTTTGGATCCTTTCATTGGGGTCCATTCGCCCGAAAATTACGAGGTGGAAGTTTTTTTGGGGTAAATTCTTCCGTCATTGAAAATAATTAAAATATTTTTATTTTAATTCGTCGACCTCAAATTATAAATGATTTTGATTTTCTCGCCCAATTCGCCTTCAAATTATAAATGATTTTATTTTTCCCACCCAAATCACCTCATATACTACCCGTATATATACTATAGTGGGTACCGATAAACATACATCACTCTAAAAAAATAAAAAACTTGACAAGGTTAAAGAGGAGTGTTTGTCAACATAAGTCGATCAATTGTAGAGGAGTGTCGATCGGTGCAAGAGATCGGTTGCAAATTCATGTCTATTGGCATAATATGATCAGTTGTAGGGCCATATCAGTTGGTTGTAGAGGTGTCGATCGATTGCAGAGGTGTCAATCAACATTCATCAATCTATTACAGGGATGTGTCTATCGGTATTAGTCGATTAGCTGTAGAGGTGTCAATCAGGATTCGTCAATCGGTTGTAGAGCAAAAGTTATGCCTCCTCAAATTTTCCCTAAAAAGTGCACCTCTACAATCAATCAGCATATGTCGATTAGTTGCAGAGATACAACCGATCGTCCTATGTTGATCGATTGTAGAGACTGATCGGTTGTAGAGATGCAACTGATCGTCATATGACTTTTAGTTGCAGAGATGCAACCGATTAGTCTCTGCAACCGATCGACATATGAATATTGGTTGCATATCTAAAACCGATCAATCTCTACACTTGGTCTACATATGATGATCGGTTGCATCTCTACAATCGATCGGTATATGTCGATCGATTGCAGAGGTGCACTTTTGTAGGGAAACTTTGAGGAGGCATAAATTTTGCTTCGGAGCTTCATTTTCAAATTTTATTTTTTTAAAACCACCTAGCTCAATGAGATCTACTCAAAAAACTAAGTAAAATCCTCAAAAAACCATTTGAAACTGATCGACATGTCTACAACCAACTGACACATCTACAACCGATCGATTGTAGACATGTCGATCGGTTTTAAATGTTTTTTTGAGGATTTCACTCAAATTTTTGAGTAGATCTCATCGAGCTAGGTGGTTTTAAAAAAAAATTGAAATCAGAGCTTCGGAGAAAAATTTATGCCTCCTAGAAGTTTCCTTGCAAAAGTGCACCTTTTGATCGACTATGTCGATCGTGAGATGCTACTCTGAAAAATATGAGGCATGAATTACTCAATTCAATTTTTTTTAAAACCACCTAGATCAACAAGATATACTCAAAATATGAGTGAAATCCTAAAAAACTTGTTTGCAATTTATCGGTTGTAGATGTGTCAGTCAATTGCAGACATGTCGATCGGTTTTCAGATGTTTTTTTGAGTATTTCACTCATATTTTTGAGTAGATCTCGTTGAGCTAGGTGGTTTTAAAAAAATTGAAATCGGAGCTTTGGAGCAAAATTTATGCCTCCTAGAAGTTTCCCTACAAAAGTGCACCTCTGCAATCGATTGACATATGTCGATCGGGTATCGATCGATTGCAGAGGTGTCAATCGACATTCATCAATCTATTACAGGGATGTGTCTATTGGCATTAGTCGATCGGTTGTAGATGTGTCAATCAGGATTCGTCAATCGATTGTAGAGCAAAAGTTATGCCTCCTCAAAGTTTCCATGCAAAAGTGCACCTCTACAACCGATTAGCATATGAATATCGATTGCATATCTACAATTGATCAATCTCTGCAACCGATCGGTATATGATGATTGGTTGCATCTCTACAATCGATCGACATATGTCGATCGGTTGTAGAGGTGCACTTTTGCAAGGAAACTTCGAGGAGGCATAACTTTTGCTTCAAAGCTTCATTTTCAAATTTTTTTTTAAAACCACCTAGCTCAATGAGATCTACTCAAAAAACTAAGTAAAATCCTCAAAAAACTATTTGAAACTAATCAACATGTCTGCAACAAACTGACACATCTACAACCGATTGGTTGTAGACATGTCGATCGGTTTCAAATATTTTTTAGGATTTCACTTAGAGTTTTGAGTAGATCTCGTCGAGCTAGGTGGTTTAAAAATGATCGGCTGGGCAAAGTATGCGTTGTGGCATATGTCGATCGGTTGCAGAGGTGCACTTTTGTAGGGAAACTTCTAGGAGGCATAACTTTTGCTCCGGAGCTTCGATTTCATTTTTTTTTAAACCACCTAGCTTGACGAGATCTACTCAAAAATCTGAGTGAAATCCTCAAAAAACATCTAAAACTGATTGACATGCCTACAACGGAATGACACATCTACAATCGATCGGTTGCAGACATGTTGATCGATTTTAGATTTCACTAAGATTTTTGAGTAGATCTCATCGAGCTAGGTGGTTTTAAAAAAATGAAATCGAAGCTCTAGAGAAAAATTTATGCCTCCTAGAAGATCATCATGGCTACAACCGATCGACATTTTTGTAGCCTATTAGCATGGCTGCAACCGATCAACATGTCTACAGTCGATTGACATCTCTGCAACCAATAAACATGTTTGTAGTCGATCAAAATGCTTGCAGCCGATCGAATTTTACGTCTCAGACCGGTCATCATATATCGTAAAGGCTAAAAGCCTTTCTTGTCGGCCTAAATCCTTTAATTTTACTATACATTTTTAGAGTTTACAAACCAATATTCATGGCCCCAAACACAAAAAAAATTCGCCACAATTTGAAATTTTTTGGAGAAAATTAATTGCAATTCGCCATGGTTTGAAATTTTTTGGAGAAAAATAATTGGAATTTGCCATGTATACTTCTACATATTTCATCTAGATTCCAAGACAATTCACCTTCAATTTATAAATATATTTTGCGAGTCTACCCCTTATGCATAACCCTGGCCCACACCACCATTAAAAAAAAACTTCATTCAAAACCGTGGACTAAGCCATCGAATAAACCACCATTGCATGGGAGAATTTAAGATATAAAAAAGTAAGCAATCCTATCCTTTCTTAGCCAAAATTCGATCCAAAATACAAAAATAAAAATAAAAAACATAAGCAAAACCAATATTTACTCACCTCATAAAATATGATTGGAATGGATCAAAAACCCTAAAATATCGAGAGCCAAAAAAAATAGCAAAGAATGTCCTACGAAACCCTAGCAATAAGTTTATCCGCAAAATGGGTGATCGAGAACCTACAAATACTCTTATTTTATGCCATCTCGAAGGCATAATCCCTCTCGCTTGTTTTCAGTGAGAAAAATATATAAGACAACTAAGGTAAATTAAAGATCCACGATGAAAAGCAAAAAAAAAACAATTTACCAAATTTTTTGCAGTTTGGCAGGGTGCGTTTGGTGCGATGAAAAGTTGAGAGAAATGATTTACCAAGGATTTTTTGGTTTTGTAGGGTGGTTTTGGCATGAGGAAAAGCAATTTTTTTTGTGTTTTAATATCTCTTTCAAAACCTCCCTAAGAGTGCGGTTTTAAACCATCTTCTTAGGTCACCCTATGATGATGATTTTAAACTGCCCTCTTAGGTCACCCTAATATGACGGTTTTAAACTACCCTCTTAGGGTGACTCTAAGAGGGTGGTTACCCTAAGAGGGTAGTTTTAAACCACCCTCTTAGGGTCTATTATGATGATTTTTTACTATCATAAAAAACCACCTTATTTTAGCCACCGTTAAAGCCCTTTTTTGGTGTAGTGTTTGTAGGATGTAGCACTTTTTTGTAGAGTTGTAGCACTTTTTCTTTTGAGGCAAAAGATCAAAATTTTTAATCCAAAGCTATATTTTTTTTTTTAGGTCATAGGACTACTTGTTGTCTATATTAGGTCTATTTATGAAAATCCATTAAAGGTAAAAGGGAAAGAAATAAACCAGTTACCATTAATTGTTAAGGGACCATATTTAATCTTGTATATCATTTCAAGTAAAATTGTATGTAGTTGCATTAGGCTTGCTTTCTACATAATCATCTTGAACCCTTTCTCTTAAAAATAAAAATCATATTTCCTTTATTATAAAAATCAATATTATTTTAGTTTATTAGGGCTTGCTTGTTTTATTTATTGATGTATTCATAGCTAGCATAGGACTAGATTAAGATTAAATGTATGTGTTCTCTAACTAATGCATTTAACCCTAGACTTAAGCTTGTAAAATAGCCCTATATTTTAGGTGAGGAAAGAGTGGAAAGCATCATGATAGATCTCCTAAGAGGCACTTTGCAATTTTCCATTCTCCTTTTTCATAATAATATTACTTTTTTGCTTTGTTTACTATTAGTTAGGTTTCCTAATTTAAGAAAGGTTATAAATCCAACTCATATATCTAACTTTTTTTATAAATACATTTATATAGAAATGAATTAATATGAATATTCGTATACATTGCTAGTATCAATTTACATTTTATCTCTATTAGTTTCTAATATCTAGGTTTATGGTGTAAATTTGGAAGTTCTACAAAAAATATGAAATATATGCATGTTTGGTCTATTCCTTTACCATGTTGCAACAACCAACTAGGGGAAGGGGCTTGGTCCACCTTCCAACCAACAAGCTCCACACTCTCACACACCCATGGCATTGACATTCCAATTGAATAAAGACATAATTATTCCTACTTATACAAAAGACACATGTTTGCATATCTCTTCATGCAAGTTACAAACTATCAAGTCATACAAAGCAATGGCTAAACAATGGATTCATGCACATGTTACAAAATAGCAACACTAGAAACAAGGTTATTCAATGAGACCACTAATGCACTATAATAACTAATATACTCATTATTAAAATCTTATCATTTTCAAATTAAAAATTAATATCATAAAATTTCAAGTATATGAGACAAAAACATATCTCATTCTACTCCTTTTCTCCAATTGCTCTTCATGTTTCCACCTTGAACAACCAAGATTTCCCCTTCGTGTTGGTACCTAAAAACCTATCAAAATCTACAAAATCTCCCAAATTCATAAACTATTGAGTAATCTCCCTCCTCATAAACCACTACCCTTCCTCATTATTCATCCATTGATCATGGTGAGATTTGCACCTCTTCACCTTCCATATAATCTCCTTGTGAGGGAGAGTTTCCCACCTCCTCTCATTCATGCAACTCATTTCTAGGGAGAGTTTCACACATCCTCTTATTTCATGCTACTTTATTTCTCATATTTTCATCAACCTATTTCATTCTTACTCTAATTTACTCCTCTTTCTACTTCCTACCATCTTAGGATCACTTCTTTTCTTAAAAGGTAAATTTATATTTTTATATATTAATTTATTACTCTTTCATGTTCAATATTGTTAATTTCTTTTGCCCTTAGGATTCACATAAAAATGCATTAAGAATTAAATCATAAGACTCATCATCCCATAGATTTCCATATTTACAAGGCACATCACACAAGGCACCTCATTAATATCAATTCATTGCATATAATAATTCATAGTCTTGTTTAATAAGGATAGGACCACATGACACAAGTAGGCTAGTAAATTCTAGGTCAAGCCTAGGTATAGGTACCTCCCCTAAGGTTGGTCTTTGACCTTGGGGTTATGTTTGACATATTTTATATATATATATAATCAATTGTTAAACCAAATGCTAAATCATATGATGTTGTTGACCATTTAAAAGCAATAAAATTTCTACATTCTTCCATAAAAAAAACATCTAACATGGTATGAAACTATATATATTAAAACTAAATAACATTCCTATAATAACTAAATAATAAATTTTCATCATATATTTACATAAACAACATCCACATTAATACATCATCAATTAATTATCAATAACAATACATACTCATACTATAAGTTCAACTACTATCTAACTACACTATTAAAATAGGTTTAACCAATAAATTATGGATTAAATTCTAATCAAGTTGGGGAGAGAGTGGACATCACATCCTCTTCACCTTTGTTTGAACTTCCTCCTAGAATTTTATTCTAGGACAAGTATCTAGCTTATCATGGGTTAGTTGGTAGGATTTAAGCTCATTTTTTAAAATAATAATATCAAGGCTTGCTAACACATTATGATGACCACGATATGATTATCAAGATACAAATATGATGTTTTGATCTTTATTTGAAATAAAATATTAGGGTAATAGGCACCTCTCAAATGTGATGACATCCTTGAGTTGCATGACCTCTAATTAAAACCCTCTGTCTTGAAAGAGTTTAGCCAACTCAATTGTCCATATACATTCAATTTTGATCCTGCATTAATGCTCTTTGATATAAAAAAATATGATTTCCCTTTGATACAATATATAAAAGTGTGCTTTTACAACACAATATATCGTATTCATACAAGCTAAAATTAATAACTATTCATGGCTCTTTGGTACCATGTTGGTGACACTTCTACTTGTTCTCATAAGAACATGCATTCCTTATTGTCTGCCAGTTTATAGGTTAAACTTATCTAAATTGTAAAATTTAGAAGGACTATAAAACAAGATTCGTACAAATTTTGCAATATGTCATAAAAACTCATCATAGTGGATGGATGTAAATCCATGGATCAATCTTTGTCCGATCCTTTAACAATCCTTAAACTTAATTATGGATGCATATTTTCAAAACCAACCCACCATGACTTGCTAGGAATATAATATTTGAACAAAAGGCTTTTGTTGGATGATTTCAAACTCATGCATCAATTGTATCATCTCATAGCATAAATTAAATATATTAAGTATAACTTCATAAATTTTAGGATCAATATCTTATCTTATATATCAATTATTAGACTCTGCTCAACTAGTGGCTCCTCTCCCTTACATCCTCCATAACCACTCCTCTAAACAAGTCCAACAAAATATTATTAAATTTGTAGGTGAATATTATTTAAACCCCAACCATGATTACCATTTGTCCTTCAACTAAAAATTGTAAGACTGTATTTACTCAATATATAGTTATAGTAAACAAGTACAAAGTTAATATCTTAACTTGTATCTCTAATCAACTAGTGGCTCCTCTCCCTTTCATCCTCCATAACCACTCCTCTAAACAAGTCCAACAAAATGTTCTTAAATTTGTAGGTGGAGACACTTTAAACCGTAGCCATAATTACCTTTTGTCCTTCAACTAAAATTTGTAAGATTGCATTCGCTCAATATACAATCACAATAAAAGGTAAAAAATAGGGTAGACAAAGGGTTTCTCTACTCAATCTATATCGAGTGCCTCCTTCATAACAAAATAAGTAATTTACATTTGAATGAGGCTATGGACTATGGACTATCCTCCATTTATTACTAAATACATAACTAATTGAATGAATAAATGAATTAGGAGGGACCCCAACAACTAAGGTGCATCACCTATCTCAATGACTATTTAAACTACTTTAGCTTCTGCTTCTTTGTTTGTATTTTCCTACTACTTACCCCATTGTTTTTATGATCAACTTGGTCTTGGATATTAATCAGGGAGAATGCTTGAATTGTTGCAAAATAAATAACAATGACATTAGAGAACTTAGCAATAAAATTATAAACATGATTCAAATTTATGCCTTTGAATTCATCTCTTAAAACTTGTATCAAACCCATACTCCCAATGATAATAGCCTTTGAATTCATTTTCAATATGTTACAAAGTTGATTAAATCTATGCATTGTGTAGAGATGAAGGTGAGAGATAATATAAAGGAGAAAACCAAAGGAAGTGAATACCATTGGTGATAAACACTTTCCAACATGGTAGGAAATGAAATTCTTGTTTTTTGGAGTTCCAGCCATGGGTATCAATTTATGTAAGAGCATCCATGTGAAAACTAGATAAGTGATGCCAACTAGAAATTCCATGCAAGAGAGTCATTATTTTTGTGCTTATAAATAAAGAGGATAAATAAAGGGCATGAGGAGGGAAGAGAAGGAGAGCATCAAAAGAAAAGATAGAATTGGATTCCATGTGTGAGATCTGCATGTCTCATAGATATTATATATAGTGATGTCATTGCATATACAATGATTAATAATAAAAAAAAATCCTTAGTGTGGTGCAATCTTGTTGTGAAAATATGGTATGCATTTAAGATTATTATGTTGTAGGTTCTACTGATGATTATTACAAGTTGATGCAATTAGGAAGAACTTACAATCATCTACAAATTTACCAATGAAGACAACACTGTCATGGCAAAGTGTGTTGTCTAGAAGAGTTATTTTTAGATGAGGTTGCCACCTTAGAGAAGTATTTTCTATATATTTTGATTGCTTTTTAATTTTGGAGTTGCTACCTGGTGAAGTGGTAGATCATGGCTTACCCATCCTTATAGAGAAATTATCATCTAAGAGATTACCCCTTATCCCTTGTCATCTTACAAACTAAAAATATTGATTGTATGTATGCCATCAAGGAAAAATACCACTAGGGAAGTGTGAGCTGATAGGTGAAGTATCATCAGAGAAGTGCATGCCACCAAGGGTACTATTATCAAAGTATTTCCATTATTTTTGTATATTATCATCACAAATTTTCTTGTTGATTTACTATTATCATTGTCATCATAAACCTATCAACTATGGATGTTGTCCAAGAAAGTATCATCTAGGTAGTTGTGTCATCTAGCTAGTTATTCCAGTTGTGTTGTATGATACGAAAAATAATTTTGCCATCTAAGTTAGGTCCTTATGATAGTTTTCATATGAAAATACTACTATCCACTTTTTACATTGAAAATAAATTACCCCCACCTTGCCACTGCACCATTTTGGTATCAGATCTAGAATATATTTGAGGATTGAACAATGGCACAATGGAGAAGAAGAAGATCATGAGATCCTCAAGCCATAGATATAGCTTAGGTGTTAAGAGGAATTAATTATCTATTTGATGCAATCAAAACTACCCAAAGGAGGGGCATTCAAATAGAATATGTGAGTGATAGTGAAGAGGGGACTCGTCATGTAGAATCTCAAGATTAATAAATGAGAGGAATATCTATAATAATGATAGATCTGAGCAATTTAAAATATGGGTTGAAAATCAAAGATATAAACTTTATCATACAATGGAAGCTTGAATCCAGAGGAGCTCATAGACTGGATTACTAAAATGGGGATTTATTTTTATTTTGACATGATAGAATACCCAAAAAGGGTGAAATTTTCCTACACAAAGCTGAAAGGACATGCATCCTTATGATGAGACCATATTCAAACTAAAAGATGAATAAAAGTAAAGGAGAGGATTAAGACAAGGGATAAAATGGTCACCAAGTTGAAAGACAAATTTTTATCGTTAGACTACCAATTGGGACTTTTTAGGAAATTATAGAACTTAAGACAAAAATATATGAGTGTGAAGGATTACACGGAGGAATTTTATAGGCTTACTATTCAGACCAGTCATGTGGATGATGATGAGAAGAAGGTTTCATAGTACATAAATGGGTTGTGATTGTTCATAAAATATGAAGTTTTCATTATACGAATGAGGATGATTGAAGAGGCATACCAAAATGCACTCAAGGTAAAGGAAAAGTTGTTGTGTAGGAAAAAAAATAATATGAGAGTAAGAGGGAGATCCTCAAGGAAGAGAAAAATCAAGTAATGGTAGCGAAAAACATTTACAAGAAGGAGAAGCTAGTACTTCTCAAAGTGATTTCAGGAAAAGTACCAAGGAAAAGGGTGAATCATCAAGAGGGTGAGGTGGATTTGAGGTTAAGGTTTTGTTGGCAAGTGCTATAGATGTTTTGAAAAAGGACATAGGGTATTTTAGTGTCTTCAAGTACAACAAGTTAATGAAAGTGGAAGGGAAGCCCATAGTCAGATTGTATAAGCAAATGAAGATAATATTGTTTTACAAAAGCACGTGGAAGAACCAGAAAAAGGAGAATTCCTTATGATAGAAAGGGTATTGTTGAAACCAATAAAGTAGATGCATGAACCTGAGCAAAGAAGAAGCTTGTTCATAATGATTTACAAATATGGAGGGAAATGTTACAAGGTGATTTTGGACAATGAGAGTATGGATAATCTAGTATCTATAGATATGGTAGAAAATCTTGGATTGAAGAGGATATAACACCCCAATATACACAAGATCTTTTGGTTGCAAAGGGGACACCATATTTTAGTCAGTGGACAATGTCAAGTAAAATTTTAAATTGGATCTTATGAGGATGAGGTCCTATGTGATATTATGTCTATGGACGCTTGTCATGTTTTGTTGGGAATACCATGATAGTTTGATAGAAGAGTAGTACGTGATGATGGGGAGAACATCTACACTATTGAGAAATAAAACAATAAGTACACATTAAGTCTATTTAAAGAGAAACAAAAATAGATGGATAACAGTCCTACAATGTGCCTGAATATAAATAAATAATTCTTGAAGACTTATAAGACCAAGTTGAAGGGAGAAGAGCCAATAGAGGAAGGTATGGACACATGCAAGAGGATAAGCATAGAGAATTAGTTGACCTAGGATATCAATAGTAGTTACAATGAAGAAAAAATAGAGGAAGGTATGGACACATGCAAGAGGATAAGCATAGAGAAGTAGTTGACCTAGGATATCAGTAGTAGTGACAATGAAGACAATGGTGCAATGAATCTTGCAACAAATAAGGGGAAAGAGGAAAAAATAAATGGTAAAGAGATAGTGGTGGAAGATGAACCTCATCAAGTAATTATTGTCCATGACAAAGACCATATTGCTATAGTTGATAGTGATAATGGTACTGCAAGGTATGGTGAAGGACATTATGATAGAAATGACATAGATAAAAGTGGTGATGAAGAGTTTGGGTGCTTTAAAAAGCATACAAAAGGCATTGGATCCAATTTGATGAGAAGAAGGGGGTACAATGGTAAGGTATTGGGAAAATATGGGCAAAGTGTCAAAATACCCATAATACCATAATTAAGGCCAAGGAACGAAGGTCTTAGGTATGCAGGTCCAATAGGAAGCATTGGGACTAAATTTGTGAGAGGTGAGAGCACTGAGAATGGATTGTTGCATTTAGTGTGGAATATTTGGACATGTTGCAACTAGGTATTAGAACCTACATCCTTGTGAGAGTTGTGGAGGACATGATCACTCCAAACAAAGGCATTGGCAACAAGAGGAAGTCATCAACAGAGTGCATGTTGATTGTAGTTGGATGGATGTGACACAATGGGAGAAGGTTAAGATAATATTAGGTTCATTCTATATAATGAGTTTTGATCCTCAGAGAAATTCCAAGACAAGACAATGAAATTGACCTTGTGTAGACAACCAAGCTAGAGTGGTAGAATCTTGGAAGAACACTTTATGAGCTAGTGATCATGAAACACTTTTGTTACCTAGTGAGTATGATGTAGGAGCATCCATGTGACAACTAGATAAGTAACACCAACTAGAAATTCCATGCAAAATATTGGATAATAATGATTAACGTGGAACTAGTAGTTCAACCATTTATAGTAGTTGGATAGTCATTGTTTTTAAGGAAAACTAGAAGTTCAACCATCATGCATAGATAGAGAGTCATTGTTTTCATGCTTATAAATAAAGAGGGAAATGAAGAGCATGAGATGGGGAAGATAAGGAGAGCATCAAAATCAAAAACAAAATAGGTTTCCCTATGTGAAATGTATGTGTTTCACAAACATTGTATGTAGTGGCATCGTTTCATATGCAATGATAAAAAAACTAATTATTTTTATTAGTGTGTTGAAATATTGTTGTGCAAATATTATATGGATTAAAGGATGTTGTGTTGTAGGTTACATTGTAGGTTGATATATTTAGTAAGTGTGGAAAATTGCTATGTATTTGTCAACAAAGACAAAGCCATCATGGTAAAGGATGTCGTCTAGAAGAATTATTGTTGTATGAGCTTGTCATCTTGGAGAAGTGTTGTCTGTATGTTTTGATTGATTTTTTATTTTTGAGTTAATGCCTAGTGAAGTGACAAATAGTGGATTACCCATCCTTAGAGAGAAAATGTCAGTTTATAAATTACCCCTTACCCCTTGTCGTCTTGCCAAATATTTGTTGTCTATGTGTTGTCAAGGGAAAATATTGTTAATAAAGTGCATGTCGATAGGGGAAGTGTTATTATAGAAGTGCATGCTACCAAGGGTACTATCATTGAAGTATTATTTTCATATTTAAATATTGTTGTCATAAATTTTTATGATGACTTACCATTATCATTGCCATCAAAAGGATACTATCATAAACCTGTTGACTAAGGATGTCACCCAAGAGTGGCATCTAGCCAGTTGTGATAATTGTGTCACCTGAGAGAGGAAATGAGGTTGTTCTCTAAGTCAGGTCCTTATGATAGTTTCCATATAAAAATACTATTATCCACCATTTGCATTGAAAACAAATTGCCCCTACTTTACTACTACATCATTTTGGTATCAAATCTATATCTGTGAGGATTGAAGGATGGCAAAATGGGGAAGAAGAAGATCATGAGGACATAAACCAAGCATCATGCACTACTAGCACACTGCATAAAGAAACCTTACCATGAGAAAATAGAAACATTGAGCCACAAGGGTACCAAAACCATGAGATTTCTATAACATCATTAATTGCAAAAAATTATATATGAGGGATATGGCTCAAGTATGAGCTTTTAGTAAAATAAAAATGGGTAGAAAAATCTACTCTAAAGTTGGTCAGTTTGTTAGCAAAGAAATTACCTTTACAATGAATAAGGACAAATTCACCAATTTTAACCATCTAGAATTCTTCCAATGGGGAACAAGCCTCAAATCATTTATTTATTCCTTGAATGCATTCACTATGATATATGAATCAACTTCCATAGTAAAATCATCGAAGCCTTCTTTTTTAGCTATTTGGATCCCTATAATGAGACTAATTGCCTAAGCATAATTCCATGTTAATGGAGGAACACTCAAGGTAAACATAGAGAGCACTCTTACCTTATGGTTTCTAAACACCCCCTCACATCCTATTAGGCCTAGGTTCCTTTGAGATGCTCCATAAAAATTAAATTTGATTGTGCCTTTATGGGGTAGGAACCATTTAACAAGACTTCTCAAAGTCCTTTATTTATTGATCCTCTTATCATATAGGAAATAAATGAGAGATCATGTTGCTACATAAGAAAGGATTATAGCCCTAAGGAGCAACTGACAAGAAGGATTTTTACAATTGATCACTTTTCTCATAACAATCTCCAACTGGCCCAGGAATCTCCCCAAACACCACTTATCATCCCTAAAAATTATTCTATATATCTTCTTCCATAATAACCAAGATATCAATAGAAGGCCTTGAATCTAGATCAATTATTTTACTCCATTAAACGTTGGGTCCTTCTATATGTGCAACAACACAATCAAGTTTAAAGGACAAATCCAAAGCATACCACATTTGCAAATGGACCAAGTCCAAATTTTCCATGCAAAAGGATAGTGAAGAAATAGGTGTGAAGCATTATCCTTAACAAAATTACATAAAACACACATACAATGGTCAATAAATCCCATTCATTGAAGCCTATAAAATGTTAGTGTTTTTCCTCTTATAGTCATTAAGAGGAAATCCACAGGTTTTGGAAGGAAGTTATAGTTTGAAATTTATTCTAGAGGAAACATTGCCCTCATATCATGCTCAAATAAATATTTGTAACCAACATTGGATGATTAAGAACAATTCTCTACTTTGTCAAGACAAGTTTATCTATTTTAAAAAATATAGGGCAAGAATAAATTTTACTTGATTCCACATAACTTCTTCCTTAACAAGATCAATACTAGCTACATGTATTGGGTCCTTCCAACTTGGAAGACCACCACAATTCAAATTGAGAAAATGATAATCTACCAATATGGTTTACAAGATAATTTATTTATTTTATATTTCACAACCCCTTATTAAGGGTTTTCTTCCAAAAAAAGTTGTAATATCTATCAATATGACCAAGACTTAACTGATTTGTTATCATCCACCACCATTTTATATTAATAGAAATTTATTTATACTCTAAACCATAAGGATATTAAATGTAGAACCTTGAGGGCGATTTATTATAAATAATATGTATTGGATCCATGTTCTCTAGGTATTTAATTCTCAACACTTGACTCCATAATCCCCTTGTATCCTTGAAATACCTCCATAGTAGCTTGGATCCCAAATCCATATCAAATGCCTTCAAGTTTTTTAACCCAAAATATCATTTGGGTTTAGGGAGAGAAATATCTTACCAACCCATTAAAACAAAATTATGAGTTGCTACATTACCCATAGACAACAAGGTTAATAATAATAATAATTTAATTCACTATATCTATATGAATATACAAGATGACCAAATACACTAGTGTTGCTAGCAAAACTAATTGGATTAGGAGAACATACAGTATAAAAGTCAAAGACTTGCTATTTAATGGATTGAGGTGATCCAAAATTATGCCCAAATAAAAGTTTCCATAATGTATTCACCATATCCCTCCCTCTTAAAGAGGGAACTCCAACATAAATAGTTCTTGGACCCTTTTTCTCCTTTTTTTCTTCTTCTTTGGGGGGGGTTTTTTTTTTTTTTTTTTTTGTTGTTTTCTTCCCCCTTTTTTTTTTTTAAATTTTTTTTTTTTTTTTTTTTTGTTTGGTGGGGGGGCGCCCCACCAAATAAAATGGTGTGGGGTGTTGTTTTTTTCTTCTCGCTCTTTTTTTTTTTTTTGTCCCCTTTTTTTTTTTTTTGTTTTTACATATTTTTTAAATAAAAAAAAAAAAATTTTTTGCCCCCTTTTTTAAACCCCTTTCCCCTTTGGGCCCATGGTGAACCATTAACTAAAATAGAAAATATCAAAATAGAAATGCATTCATCAACCCAACAAGTCCATTTAGGAAAGATACTCATTTTAAGCAAAATACTTTGCAAGAATCTCCAATCAACTCTATTGTAGTACTTACTAATATCTAATTTCAACATCATTATTTCTTTCTTATTGGAGGTTAGAGAGTGAGCTAACTCATGGAAAAATTATACCATGAATGATCTATGTACTTGCCACAAATACTCCTTATCCTAAACTAATAAAGCTAAGACAATGGTTTAATATATTTAAACTTAACTTTAAAATAATCTTAGTTGTAATCTTACTGCAGTGGTAAGGGATTTGGCCTTTCTTTGAGAGGTCCAAGGTTTAAACCCCACTCAATATGAGGGGACCTGGACCCCTCATAAAAACTTGTGTAAAATCATTGAAAAAAAACTTAAAAATAATCTTACACACAATACTACATAAGGTGATGGTCTATAATCTACCATCATCTTATTATCCTCTTATTTTGGAATTGTTAGATTTCATAGTAGTTTTCAAAAATGAATAGAATCAAACATTACCTAGTATTGCTTGAAAAGAAATACAAAGAACGAAGAATTAAAATCACAAAATATATTGGGGATGTCCATGGACACCAAATAATATTTCTAAATGGAAATGAAATTACACTCCAACTAATAAGCAAAGTGGTTGATATGAAAGGGTTTTTATAATCAAATACATGTATTTATTTCAAGGTTGTGAGACAGACCTTTAGGAATAAAATATTACAAAATATTATAAAAGCACTTTTTTCAAGGTTTACATGGATGGTCAATACAAGTACAAAGGTTAGTCATGGCCTCAATAGAAGTTTAACCACCACATTTTCCAATATCCCTCCTAAAGCTAAATAAAGGACATGGAGAGAGACCCTTACTTGTCATCCCCTCTTAAGTGACACTCTCCAACTCCAAGAAGCTTCTAAATGCACACAAAAGTGAACTTAGGTATGAACTTCTTTAGAATATCCACTACCTACTTGATGAAGATATAAAAACTAGATCAAGCATCCCACATCGATGAAGCCATCTCACAATGTGCATCCATATCTCTACGTGCTTTGTTTGTTGATGAAATACTAGATTGTAGACACGTTGGATGGTGCTCTTATTATCACATCAAAGAGGGACTAGAAAACTAAGGAATACCAGTCTCCTCCAAAATCATGGGCATCCATGTAAGATGCTTACCCATATCATTGGTAACATAATATTTAGCCTCCATGGAAGATTGAGAAATAGTGGATTGACATCTAGAACTCCAAGAAATTGGGTTGAATCCCATATAGAATATGGTGGATCATTGCTCATCCAAGCTACCAACCTTATCAACATCTAAAAATCTTGTTAAAACTGAAGGGGAGATGATAGAGTAGTGAATATTCATTTTATAGGTACCTCAGATGTATGTAAGAATTCTCTTTGTTGTTTTCCAGTGACTCTCCTAGGTGTAGGACCCAAAAGGCCACATACTTAGCAAATTTTATAAAATTTGGCTAAATGTTGAAACAACCTCAACTATAGTCTAAAATTCTGCTGAAGTGCAAAATTTATGATCAAACTAGTCAAACAGTGCCTAGCAGAATTCGAAGGAGTAGAATGGAATAAAAAGAACTGATGTAGTGTTAAAAATCCATCAAGAGCAAAGACAATACACAATTTTGTCGAAGTGAAAAAATTTGTGGTCAAACTGGTGAAACAATGCCTAGCAAAATTTGAAAGAGTGGATTTTGAAGAAGGGAAGGTGAAGATAACTCCAAGTGAACGTTAATTTATGTGCAGGAGAGTTTACAGTGTTAAATTTCGTTGAATTGCTAAATTCTGTAGTCAACACGGTCAAATGGTGCCTAGTGGACTTCTGAGGAGTGGATTTTTTTACAAAGAATGATGAATCACGGGAAAGTTTCACTCTCCGTCGAATGGGGCCCTATGTTGTTTTCTACACACCCACATCACAAGGTAAAATTTTGTTGTCACCATGGTCAAACAATGTCTAGTAAAATTTTAGAGAGTGGATTTTGATAAAAGGTAACCCTTAGCGGAATTATTCAAAGGTAAAACACCTCTAAGCCTCCATTTCATGATCAACAAGATCAAACCTAAGGAGAAAAATTTGGAGGAGCGGATTCTTGCACTAAAGGAGATGCAACAAGTACTAAGAGCAAAATTTTTGGAGAGCAGATTTTGAAACCAAAAGGTATGTGATGGTATGGATCCCAATGTGCTAAGTCACCCTTCATCTCTATCGTTCAAAGGTAGATCAAAGGTGGATGATGAATTTTAGCTTGAGTTAAAAGGAGGAATATTCCACACTACTGAAATGAGTCTTACTCCATGCAATCACTAAATGCAAGCCAAAAAAACTAGGGAAGACCAAACATCACAAAAATCAAGATCCACCAGTGTTTTCAGTTACATATCTATGGTGGATAAACCTAATCAAGAATAGGGGATGGATCATATCACCCTACAACCAATGCAGTAGCTAGATTCCACAAAGGGTCAAGGAACTTATGAAGATCAAAGTTGTAGAGTTTCATGGAGCACAACTCTTTTCTTTCTAAAAACAAATGAGAGGTTGCCACCTTAGCACTTGATCTGGCATGAAATTCCTTGTAATGTTCCTATTTTTTCCATTTCATTGTAAAATCTATATAAATAGGTCGAACCCTCGATTTTAAGGGTCAGCTCTGGAGTGTTTTTCGGCTATATTATTGTAATCTTCTAAGAAATCAATAGAAGGAGCATTACTTGGATGTTTGCCTCAGGCCTGTGTCTTCATTTTCATGTGAGTTTAATCTATGAATTTAATTCTTCTACTACTATTATGGTTATTCAATTCTACTAATATTGGATTGCTAACTTAAAGAAAATTGGAATGCTTCATATTTAAATAAATAATGTAGGAGAGCTTTTTTTGTTAATCTAGATGTTGATCTAATTATTCTATTTGGATTATTAACATCTTGGATGTTTGAAATAGCTCTTTGAGTATTTTTCTTGCCCTATAATAATGAAGATTACTAGTTTTGATTGTTGTTAGTTACAAGTGTGGCATACTAAAAATATGATTTACCAAAAGGTTCTTAATAATTATCAATGTTGTTAGCTTTGTCCGGCCATTATTCATTCAATTGTTTCTAACCCTTACCCCATTTCTATCCTTAAACTTATATTTTAAATTGAGCTTAATTGATTCAACACATAATAAGTTGACAAGGTATACCAACCTACTCTGAAGGTTGAATTGAGGTAATATTTGATCCATCCAATGTCAAGGTTTGAGCTGTGATTAGCGGGTGTGCACCTTCAAAATATCATAGATTCATAGTCATAGTTCAATATTTCCTTGATGTCAATTCAGACCCCAATAGTTTTGGCATGCTCAGTGGGACCCTAAAGCCACATTGTCTTTTCCCTATCCATTTCTTTGTTGATAATTACTAGAGGAATCAAGATTTAGTGAGTTTTCTTGACCTCGTTCAGTAGTGAAAGTAAATTCACTTGGTGAATCCCTGAGTGCAAGAAACTAGAAAAGCCACCCTAGTGGATCTTTTTTTTCATGAATACTAGGTCATCTATTAAAAATAGTCAAGACCCTATTATATTTTATGAGCTACCCCTAAGAGGGTCCAATATCATAAGAATTTTGTTCCTAGACTCACAGTTGGAAGAGGTCTTGATTGAAGTAGCCCCTACGGTACCTCCAAGACCAATCCCATTAAAAACACCACCTACAATGGCTCAACATTAGAATGTCAATCAGAATGTTAACCAAAATGTGAATCAGAATCAACCCCCACAAAGTTATCCCAGTTGGGATACTTTTGGACCTCTCAGACTTGCTAATATGCATGTCATCCCCCAAGCTGTTACAAAATCCATACCCATATTTGATGGTATAGGAAATACTGCATATGAGCATTGCTAAGATATATTGAACTTAGTTGCTATTCACAATATCAAGAATTAATATGTCATAGTCAGGCTTCTAGCCATTTATTTTAAAGGAAATATCTTACACTAGTTTAGAACCTTTAAAGACAAAACCATCACCTCATGGGAAAAGTTAGCTGGCCCTTTTTTAGAAGAATTCAATGAGTCATATGATCCCTTTTCACTCCTAAACTAGTTTAGAGCTATGCAAAAATACCAACATGAGTTAGTCTATGATTTTAACTTGAGGTTTAGCAGGACATGGAAGAGGATTCTCCTTGAAGCTAGACCAACGGTATCTTTAGCATATATGTATTACATAAGAGCCCTTGGGTCAGACCTGGGGCTAAAAACTTAGCAATCTAGCATAAACACCTTCCCATAAGTTTATCAAGCAATTGTCCAAGTTAAAAATGTATTAGTTGTTGTAGAAAGACTTTTGCCATAAATGGTAATGCCTTATTGCTATGAAATTCCTCAGTTTCCACAAAAAGCAACCTCTCCTTAATTTATGGATCCTCCATCAAATCCACAAGCAACTCCATTATTTTCTCCTAAAACAACCCATATTGTCCCTTTTCTTCCTCTTCCATATCAAAACCCCCAAGAAAAATTTGTATTGTTGGACACCTAGAGCACTCTAAAAATTCTTAATAACAAGGTCAATGCAATGAAAAAAAGGGAAACCAAAATATTTCAACATAGAAGATTCCCCTATATTAATAAGGATCATAATCCAAGTACAAGTGGTGGTGCTAGACCCAGATTCAATGTGAATGAAGCAGAGCAAGAATATGTGCCTGAAACTAGATTGGTCAATGTTTAGTGCTTAGTTTGTAATGATCTCCATGATTTTGAAATCTATATGATGTACCAATGTCATGTGCAACAAGCAATGGAAAATGCAGAGAGAAATCAAAAGAGGAGAGTTAACATGTTGTGGCAGCATGATCAAGTTATGACCGGACAAGATTTTCCTAAAGAAGAACATAACTCTATTATGACCAGATCTAGAAAGAAATATTTGCAAGTAGACCCGTAGAAAAAGGGTGGATTCCAAGTACCTTCTCAAAATAAAAGGGAATTACCATCATAGGGCAATGACAAGTTTCCTATTCTACAAGCTTTCAATAAAAGTGATGTAGTGCCTAGAAGACCAGAAAGGGAAGTAAATGCACTAAGAGAAGGTGAAAAGGAAAGGAGAAAAGAACAAGAAAATGATAGAAAAGAAGCCCAAGAAAAGTTGAGGTTCCCTTTCATTACAAAGGATCAGAGAATAGAAGCTACTTAGTAGTACAGAAGGAAGTATGGAAAACTAGAAAAAAGGTATGAAAGGCCTCCACCAGTTCAATATGAGTATAATATTATGGATGAATTGAAAAGAGTTCCATCTAGAGCAAGCTTGTATGATATGATTTTTCTCCCTGGCCAAATAGATTTGTTGAAAGCTTCTTTGCATAAGAAGTCCCAAGGAAGAGAAACCACAATAGTGTTCAATCTAGTACAAGATAAAAAAAAAATATGTCTCCCACCACCATGAAGAACAAACCTCTTTCATTCTATATCTCTCTTAGAATGGAAGGATGGATAGTTCACAATTGTATGATAGACTCAGGGGCCTCAACGATTGTTATGCCAATAGCAGTCTGCGATGAGATGGGCATGGAGTACACAAGGTCATGTCAAATTGTCTTGTAACTTGACAGTACCCCAGTTAAGACTATAAAAGTTATAAAGGATGTATTAATAGGTTGCATAGATCCTCAAAAATTACCATTGTGCAAGAAATTATGGTAGTTGACCTTGAACCCTATTTTGGCATATGCCTTTCAAGATAATTCACTTCCAATATGGGAGGATATATGTATTAAGACTACTCTGGTATGATGATTCCATATAAAGGAAAAAGAATAAGGATAACCCTAGAGAAGCTTATATCTTTCCATATTGAAAATATTGAAGAGGATTTATACAATCATTCAGTAATGGAAGAACCAGAGTTAGTAGAAATCCTGGAAGATTTAGAAATTGAAGATGAGTTGCCTTTCAGAGATGACCATAGCTTGTTAGAAACAGGGTTGGGTACCTACAATATTTTCTCTGATGTAGAAAATAATATCTCTACCATATCTAATCAGTCTCTCAAGAAATCAAAAATTTGGACAATGCATTTTGATGGAGCAAGGTGCAAAAATGGGGCCAGAGTCGTGTAGTGTTAAAATCTCCTTCAGAAGGTGTGAAGAATTTTGTTTTTAGACTAACTTGGTATTGTACAAAAAATGCTACAGATTATGAGGCTCTATGTTTAGGATTGATGCAAGTAGAAAATATGGGAATAAATATGTTAGACATTTATGGTGACTAATATTTGGTGGTTAATCAAGTAACATAAAGATGCAACAGTAAACATCACTACTTGAAAACATATAGAAACAAAGTATGGGATCTGATGGAATCATTTGATGCTCTAAATATCCACTTTGTCCCTAGAAAGCAGAATGTATTGGCTGATGCTTTGGAATTTAAGGACCCTAATTTCAATCCTTCCTTAGACCTTGAGTCAACTACAAATAAAAGAGTCAAATTAGTCTTCAGACCTAGAGTGTTAGATAGATAATTTTTTTATCAGGTCTTTGAGAATGATGATTAGATAATTGATTTTCTAGTCAAAGAGGCTTGCTTAGCCAATGTGCAGGAAGAGATTTCTCAAGAAATGGATCAGCAAGATATCATTTAGTAGAATAATAGTCACATTCCTAAAGGTCTAATCACATTGGAGAGTTTGTTTGATAATGAGGATGGGAAGAAGTTAAAGACTATGAAAGTAGATGATAAAATATGTAGTGAGATCAAAATTGAAGAGAAAAAGAAGATTAATATTGGTATAAAGTGTTCTTCAAAAGAAGTTAAATGATTCAAGGCACTTTGCTTCAAGTACCCAGACATTATTGCTTGGTCATATGAGGACCTCAAGGTATATGATAAAAATATCATTCAACATACCATTGAGCTAGAGCCTGATGCAAAACCTTTCAAACAGAGACAAAGGCATATGAATCCTAAAATTGAATCAATAATGAGGCAAGAATTGCTCAATCTCCTTAAATAAAATATAATTTATCCAATTAAGCATTCCACATGGATTTCTAACTTGGTTCTAGTAAGAAAAAAGAATGGAGATATTTGGCTGTGTGGATTTTATGAATCTGAACAAAGCATCTCTAAAGGATCATTATCCTCTTCTCCATATTGATTAGATTTTACAGATGGTAGTAGGGGTGGAAAGGTACTCCTTGCTTGATGTCTTCTTTGGATATAGTCAAATTTGGGTCAAATATGAAGACCAATTCAAAACAACCTTCACCACTAAGTGGGGGACATTTTCTTATCAGAGAATGCCTTTTGGCCTATCCAATGTAGGAGCTAAATTACAAAGGGACATGGGCTATGCTTTTGGTGAGTTGATCAACAAAATAATTTTGATCTATCTTGATGATCTGACTGTGTATTCTCATAGGAAGTAATCACACCTTGAGCATTTGGAGAAAGTTTTCCAAAAGTGCAAATAGTTTGGCATCTCCCTTAATCTAAAGAAATTATTCTTTGTTGTCCATGAAGGCAAGTTATTAGGACATGTAGTATCTAAATAAGAGATGGCAATATATCCTGATAGAATAAAATCAATTTTGGCCCTTCCCCTCCCCACAAATAAGAAATGCCTACAGTCCTTCTTTGGGTAGATTAATTTTGTGAGGAAGTTCATCTCAAAATTTTCTCAAGTGGTTAGGCCCATCTCAGAGTTACTCAAGAAGAACATGGAGTTCAAGTGGATTGAGAAGAGGAAACAAGCCTTTGAAGCAATAAAATAGGCAATTGCAACTACACCTATATTAATAAATCCTAATTTCAGCAAGGACTTTATTTTATATGCCTATGGAGATGAGGAAAGTTATGCATCAATGCTCAAGTATAACTTCATTGAGAGGAACACCCCATTTTCTTCTAAAGCCAAACCATTCATGAATATCAGATCAAGTATAACTTCATTGAGAGACAAGTATTTGCAGTGATGAAATCCTTGAAAAAGTTTAGGCAGTATTTTGTCCAAATCAAGACTCTTATCTATGTGGTACACCCTGATGTGAAGAATTTTATCCTTCAAGGAGAATTGGGTGATAAAAGAGCTAGTCGGATTACTAAAATATAATAGTATGATCTAGAGATTCATCCTACCAATTTAGTTAGAGGGAGAGCATTGTTCCAAGAATTAGCTACAAAAGCAAATTCATATCAGACAGTAGCTTGTTAGGAAGCAGTGGATGTTCACAGTGATAGTCTTCTAGAAAGTTCAAATTGAGTAGACTAATTGATAGCCTACTTTAAAACAAGAGTATCTCCCCAAGACCTCAATACTTCATAGAGAAGAAGTTTTAGGCTCTAATATTTGAAGTATGTATTGCTTCTTGAGGGGTTGTACAAGAAAAATCTAGATGGAGTGCTTCTTAGATGTTTAAAAGAAAATGAAAAACAAAGAGTCATTGAAGAATTTCATGGAGGTCTATCAGGAGGTCACTTTTCAAGAAGAGTAACTGCTATAAAAATAATAAGGGTAGGATACTACTGACCCACTATCTTTGTAGACACTTTCAAAGCAACTAGAGCTAGTGATAGTGTAATTTGTTGTCATCAAAATTTGAAAAAGTCATCGAAAAAAATGGTAGCAAGACTGATTATCAACTCTCTTTTTTTAATTTTGCTGTAAAAAAATTATTGTCATCATCAATTTTTATTTTTGCAATAAGTTTTTCAATTTTGGAGCAATTTTCTTATTATTAGATCTCATCAAAATCACCTGGTGACTCCGCTCAAATCCAAAATATTGCATCATATGACCAGTTTCCTTTTAGATCTAAACAAAACTTGGTGATGCTCTATTTTGGTCGATAATCTCAATCACTTGGTGACTCCCCTACAGATTGGACCTGACTATTATGATCAGTTACCTTTGAAGTGCGTAGAATAAGGTGACTCTACCAAAAATAAATCAAGTTTCATGGTTGGTTGCCCTTTTGCATTGTTCTTAAAGATCTATCTCTTGGAGGACTCAAGGTTTGTTGAGAAGCCTAGACCTCACTAGAAAAGAACTTATGCTCATTGGATGATTTCAAAGACCCAAGTACTAAAATGGCCCAGTGTGAGTGTCCCTGTTGGAATTACATTGGCCCTTTGAATGTTCAAAATCTTCATGATATTCCCATAATTATCTTAAAGTCCTTGTCAAGCTTTGATGGGATAGATAATACTCCACTAGAATATTTCTAAGATGTTGCTTCCATGGCAATGATTTATAATATCATGCATAAATACATAGTGCTTAGACTCCTTGTTATCTCTCTTAATGGAAATCCTTGATATGGTATAAATCCTTGGTAGATAGGAGTATTTGTACATGGGCTAATCTAGAAGAAGCACTTATCAACACATTTGATGATTCAGGGGACCTTTGTTTGATGCTCAATCAATTTTCAATCATAAGACGTGATCCTAAAGAAAATATCATTGACTTCAACATCTATTTCAAGAGAACTTGGAATAGGATCCCTTATGAATTTTTGCCTTCTCCTTCTTAGGCCTACTTATACTACATCTTGAATTTTCTTCATGATATAAGTCTTTAGATTCAGTAATTCGAAGAAAAGAGGTTTTCAAAATTTTACAAGGAGGCTATACAAGCTGAAAATATGTTAATTGAGTGATTCAAACATCGAAGATAATCGTATCGATGCTTGTCCTTTCTTGATTGAATATGACCTAGGTCTACTAATCCTAAGAGAGCACTAAACCCAAATGGTGTTCCATGAGATCCAAGAATGGCAATAAGCAGTACCAAGATTAGCATGAAGAACAACTTATATTTGACGTCATCTAGTCTAAACATTGCAGATTTATAGGTTGACCTACAATATTTATCGCCCAAGTGTGCCAAATACACAAAAAAATTGTGTAAATAGTCGATAAGTAAATAAAATCTACAACAAATATATGGTCATTCATAGCTTGCAAGGAAAACATTGGGCAATGGATTTCCAACTGGCTAAAGCACTAGAAAACATAAATTGAAAATCATGAGGAGATTTCCTAGGTTGCTTCTTGGAACCATAACACTTTATTTTATGCCTCCTCTTTATCTTCTATTTTGTTTGTTCTCTATTATTTTTTGTTTTTTGTTGCTCTGAACTTGTAGCCCAATGAATAATGCCCAACAAGTACAACAAGCTTTACATACTATCCTTGGAGATCTAAAATCACATGGAGAAGAATTCAGGACTCATGTAATCAAGACTAGAGATCAATGGTGGAGAAAAGTTCCTAGAGAGGAGGATCTAAACTCGCACACTAATTGGACTTCTATGCAATTCAATGTAAGCCAAATCTATCCAAAGTAGGATAGATATTCTATAAATAGCCCTCCATGCACATCTATGGAAATATCCAAGAAATATGAGTCTCAAAGTGTAGTTGTAGCTAAGTGATCCTATGGTGAATGACAATGAGCAAAAGGAGTCCTTGTCGGATTGCATCAAGAAAAAGTCCATGATATGATGGGCAAATGTCATTGGTATTTTTCCCATTCTTGAAATCATGATGGGGCTTCAAAGAGTGTGTACATTGGAATGCAATTTGTGGAGGTGTCCCATGGAGTGGGCAAATTCTCTTTGCTTTCTCCTAAGTTAACCATACAATTGCCTTCCCTTTTGTGTTTTTACTTTTTTGCATCCTTCTCCTTCCCCTGTTTTCCTTGGTTATTCATTGTCACCGACCTTTTTGGTCAATGGTTTATTTCCATTCCCTCCACTATTTTTTTTTAATTTCCCTTTCCTCTCGTATTGTCCTATCCCCATATTTTATTTTTATGTGTTGTTTCCTCTTGTCATCCCTCTTCTTTTCTTCATCTTTATGCTATCCCATCGAGTTATTTTCTCCCCATCATCCCCTCCCTTCCCTTTTCCTACAGCCTTGAATGACTGTATTCTCGTTAGATTCTTTTCTAGCTCCTTCTTCCCTTCCCTTTCTCTCAAAAAGTGTTAAGTCCAATATTTTTATTGATCATATGGATTCCTTATTTCCACAAAGTAAAAATCCCTTACGAGTCACCAATAATGTGGGTATTTTTTGAACCTACCCACACCTGACTACTAGTAGCTATGTATTAGGTTTACCTTTTTGCAAACAAAACCAGATATTGTCAACAAATTTTGTCTACAAGTCCAAAAGTATTGCCATAAATGAAGTTGAGAAAAAAAGTGATAAGAAGGAAGCCCCTTGAACTTGTTGTATTATTTATACCTGATCAAAGCTCGAAACAAAGATGAAGTATCAGTTTACTACAACTATGAGTTCTTGAACATCCATCCCAGTGTCAAAAGAGTAAAAAGGATTGAAATGGTAATGTTTGGGGATTATCAAAACAATTGCACCTAGTATGAGCTTGGTAGGGTCCCAAAAACTCGACCTTCACCAAGACAGGAAAGCGGCCTAGTCTAATAGAGCCCAAAACAATTAGGCCTGACTAGATCCCAACAACATCATAAGGGCTTGACCAAGGAAATGGAAAAGTTCTAAGAGCATCGAAACATTCATGCTTGATCAGAGTCTGGTGGGGTCCCAATGTTTTGGTCCATGGCCTTGAACCTAAAAAAGGGAGCATAATGCAAAAGAAATAAAGGTCAAAAAAATACCGAAAGACCCATACCCAATCAGAATCCAAACATCATTCAAAGACCTAATGCACGTAGGGGTAGAGAGAATGCACCGAAATAATTATACCCTGAAAGAACCGGATAGGTTCTGAGGACCCAACATGATAGAAGAGATATCCAGTCCAAGAGTAAAGTCACCAGGAGACCGGTACATGGTTTAAATCTATTTAAGAAATCAAGAGGTATTCCATAGGTGCATGTACAATACGAAAGTTACTTTTCAACAAGATAAGATCTCTTTTGACCATGACGTCTATTGGACATGATTTCGTGTCAGGATATCTCAAAAGTAAAATCTATCACACGAACTACAGGGTGGCTGAGCAGAGATGGTCAACAGAAATAAAGGGACTATATGCAGCTAGCAAGCTAGGCATGACTCAAGGAAATGTATATCTTGACCATATCAACAAACCACATTTTGGTAGATGGAGCAGCCATACTTCTGAGCAACCCTACAAGTTGGCAGAATCTCTGACATAGTAGCAATCCACTCAGAAAGAAATCATAACTTGATATTGTAATATACCTATAAATACAAGGATGTAAAATAAAAATTGGTCATCTCTTAGGCATCTACAATTCATATGTAAAACAAAATATTACATCTTAATACAAAGTTACTATTGTCTGACCTTTGGTTTGATTTATTTGTAGAGCATGTATGTATTAATGATCGCTTATTTTTAATTTAAGCATGTTGAATGTTTAGTGTGTTTTATTATGAATCCTGGATTTGCACTGTACTCATTCACCTATCTATAATTTATGTTCTGATAAGATATAGTAGATTAAAATTAAATGTGTTGTAATTGGTTGTAAAACTAGTTGGTCTATTAGGTAGTTGGTTGTTTAGTTGCATAATCCTTGGTTATACATTTGTCTTGATATTGCTTAATCTGCACCACTGTAAGTTCTGGCTTTAGGTTTCTTTATTTCTTTTAGCACCCTTTTCCCTCGTATCTAGGTATAGTTAGTCATGACTTCAAGGAATTGAACTCCTCTAGAGATTGACCATTGCAGTTATCACAAGCTCCCCAATCATTCAATGTTGGTCAAGGTCTATGGTCACACAAAGCTTTCCATTAGATAGATTCTTCAACCAACAAAAATTTATTCTAAGAGAAGGATCTAGCTTATCATGGGTTATTTGGTATGGTTTAATCTCATTCTTTAAAGTAATAATATCAAGACTTGCTAACACATTATAATGACCATGATATGATTATCAAGATATAAATATGATGTTTTGATCTTTATTTGAAATAAAATACTAGGGTAATAGGCACCTCTCAAATGTGATGATATCCCTGAGTTGCATGACCTCTAATTAAAACCCTCTATCTTGAAAGAGTTATGCCAACTCAACTATCCCTATACATTCAATTTTGGTCTTACATTAATGCTCTTTGATATTAAAAAATACTATTTATCTTTGGTAAAATATATAAAAGAGTGCTTTTACAACACAATACATTGTATTCATACAAACTAAAATTATTATCTATTCATGGTTCTTTGGTACCATGTTGGCTACACTTCTACTTTCTATTTTTATAAGAACATGCATTCCTTATTGTCTGCTAGTTTATAGGTTAAACTTGGTTGAGTTGTAAAATTTAGAAGGACCATAAGGACAAGATACATACACCTTTTGCAATATGTCATAAAAACTCATCATAGTGGATGGATGCAAATTCATGAATCTATCTCTGTCCAATCCTTTAATATTCCTTAAACTCAATTATGGATGCGTATTTTCAAAACCAACCCACCATGACTTGCTAGGAATATAATATTTGAACAAAATCCTTTTGTTGGATGATTTCAAACCCATGCATCAATTGTATCATCTCATAGCACAAATTAAATATATTAAGTATAACTTTATAGATGTTAGGATCAATATCTTATCTTATATATCAATTACTAGTCTCTGCTCAACTAGTGGCTTCTCTCCCTTACATCCTCTATAACCACTCCTCTAAATAGGTCCAATAAAATATTCTTAAATTTATAGGTGGATATACTTTAAATCACAACCATCATTACCATTTTTCCTTCAACTAAAAATTTTAAGACTTCATTTTCTCAATATATAGTTATAGTAAACAAGTACAAAATCAATATCTTAACTTGTATCTCTACTCAACTAGTAGCTCTCTCCCTTACATCCTCCATAACCACTCCTCTAAACAAGTCCAACAAAATATTCTTAAATTTGTAGGTGGAGACACTTTAAACCCTAGCCATCATTACCTTTTGTCCTTCAAATAAAATTTGTAAGACTACATTCGCTCAATATACAATCACAATAAAAAAGTAAAAAATAGGGCAAATAGAGGGTCTCTCTACTCATTTGTATCAAGTGTCTCCTTCATAGAAAAATAAGTAATTTACAATAGAATGAGGCTATGGACTATCCTCTCTTGATTACTAAATACATAACTAATTAAATGAATAAATGAATTATGAGGGACCCCATAAAATGAGGTACATCACCTGTCTTAATGATTGTTTCAACTACTTTAGCTTTTTCTTATTTGTCTGTATTTTCCTACTACTTACCCCATCATTATTATGATCAAATTGGGCTTGGAAATTAATCAGGGAGAATGTTTGAATTGTTGCAAATAAATAACGACATTAGAAAGTTTAGCTGTAAAATTGTGAACATGATTCAATTGATGCCTTTGAATTCATCTCTTAAAACTTGGATCAAACCCACATTCACAATGATAATAGCCTTTGAATTCATTTTTAATATGTTACAAATTTGATTAAATCTATGCATTATGTGACTGAGTATAAGGAGATGAAGGCGAGAGATAATAGAAAAGAGATAACCAAAGGAAGCGAATACCATTGGTGATAAGCACTTTCCAACATGGTAGGAAATGGAATTCTAGTTGTTTGGTATTCCTGCTATGGGTGTCAACTGATGCAAGAGCATCCATGTGGAAACCAAATAAGTGATACCAACTAGAAATTCCATGCAAAATATTGGATAAGAATTATTAATATGAAACTAATAGTTCAACTATTTGGAGTAGCTAGACAATCATTATTTTTAGGGAAAATTAGAAGTTCAACCAACATGCATAGCTAGAGAGTCATTGTTCTTATGCTTATAAATAAAGAGGAGAAATGAAGAGCATGAGGGGGGAAGAGAAGGAGAGCATCAGAAGAAAATATAGAAGTGGATTCCTTGTGTGAGATCTATGTGCCTCATAGACATTATATATAGAGACACCATCACATATGCAATGATTAATATAAATCCTTATTTTCCTTAGTGTGTTGGGATATTGTTGTGCAAATCTAGTATGCATTCAATATTATTGTGTTGTAGGTTTTTCTAATGATTATTGCAGGTGGATGTAGTTAGGAAGTGTTGGTCCAAAATCTGCCTAAGGTAAATTGTGCGCCCAAGACTTGGTCAAATTTGAACGATCGATCGAGTTGCAAGGCTCAACTGGGTCAATATCCAAAGAAGGTTGGCTCTTGTAAGGTTCTAACTAGCTAAAACCATGGTGGGAAAAGGGTGCATAAATAAATAAATGCAACTGAAGGTAGAACTTAAGATGATACATATTAAGCAACATCAAGAAGTGCATGAAGATCATGAAAAGGAACGAACATTCAAACCTCCTAACAAACCAGTCAGTTTTATAAGATGTAGAATAATATTTTTTAATCAGTTTTCAATCTAGCAAATTGTTTTTTCCAGGACTAGATAACAAGCATACACAAAAATCCAAGAAATAAAATTAATTCCATACACATCATCTATCTAAAACAAAATATTCATCCACTCATACATACATATTCTATAAAATGGTAAACCAAAGGCCAAACAGAAGTTTGAGTTGTATTGTTATCTTCAAAAACTCTTCATACATGCAACTTGTAAATTCCTAAGAGTCAAACCTTTCACAAGATTCCATTGCTCTTATTTATAATTTTTCCTATGGTTCAATATTTTCAATTTACAAAAGTGTTGTATTTTAAAAATTGTTACAACAAAATTTCAAATGACCAAGTTGGCAAGGACACCATGTAGAATCGTTGATCTAAGCTAGGATAACATGCTTGATTTATGGTTGTTGATCAACTATTTTTTGTAAGTGGGAAAGTAGTGGAGATGATATTAAATCTGGTCCATTCTTCGTTCTTGAAACCATCTATCATCGTTGATCTGTAATAGATGTTGGTAGGCTAAAACTTTTCTAAAGGTTCAACTCTCTAACAAGAGGTTGTGGTTGCATCATAAAGACATGACATGATACCACATCCCTTTTCATGTCTTTGGGCTTCCCAATATTTTGCGACCATGATGTGAAAACATGTTGTGATGTCGCACTCTTTCTTGCTTTGAAGCCCTTTCTATTATTTGTGATCATGATATGGAGAAATATCATGGCATCACACCTTTATTTTGCCCTTAGTGCTTTTGGAGTTTCTATGGTTGCGACATGGAAACATGTCGTGATTTCGTGATACTTTTCACCCGTTGAGCTTCCCTAGACTTAGAGATCGTGATGTTGAGACATATCACAATGTTGTGCCCTATTGTTTCCTTAGATATTTTTAAGACTTTACGATCACAACATGAAAACAAGCTGCAACATCATGTTACTTTTTTTCTTAAGCTTTTCCAAGCCTCTATGACCATGATGAAGTGACAAGCCACAATTTTCATGATTTCTTTCTTCCTTCAAGTATCTCGAGCCTTTGCAACCATGACATGGATATATCTCATGACATTGCACCTTGTTTTGTACTTAGAACTTCCCAGGATTTTTAATCGTGATATTGAAACATGTCGTGATGTTGTGCCTAATTTTATCCTTATGCAAAATGTTAAAACTTTTCAGAGTTTATCGCCTTATTTCTCCTAATATAGTCATTTTGACCTACAAGAAGCACTTACAATCATCTACAAATTTTTCAATTAATATGATATCGTCATGGAAAAGTATGTCATCCAAAAGAGTTATTGTCAAATGAGGTTGTCATCTTGGAGAAGTGTGATCTATATATTTTGATTTCTTTTTAATTTTAGAGTTGCTACCTGGTGAAGTGGTAGATCGTGGGTTTCCCATCCTTAGAGAGAAACTATAATCTAAGATATTACCCCTTATCCCTTATCATCTTGCCAACTAAAAATATTTATTGTCGGTCTACCATCAAGAAAAAATACCACTAAGGAAGTGTGTGTAGATAGGGGAAGTGTCATCAAAGAAGTGCATGCCACCAAGGGTACTGCTATCAAACTATTGCCATCATCATTGGATATTGTCGTCATAAATTTTCTTTTTGATTTACCATTGTCATCATGAACCTATTGACTAACGATGTTGTCCAAGAGAGTTTCACATAGAAAATTGTGTCATCTAGCTAGTTATGCAAGTTGTGTCATATGAGAGGGAAAAGGAGATTGTCATCTAAGTTAGGTTCTTATGATAGTTTTTGTATGAAAATATTATTATCCACCATTTGCATTGAAAACAAATTTCCCCCACCTTGCCATTGCATCATTTTGGTATCAGATCTAGAATATCTTTGAGGATTGAACAATGGCACAGTGGGGAAGAAGAAGACCATGAGGTCCTTGAGCCATATATATAGTTGAGGTGCTAAGAGAAATTACTTATTGATTTTATGAAATCAAAATTACCCAATGGAGGGGCATTAAAATAGAATATGTGAGTGATAGTGAAGAGGAGACTCATCATGTAGAAGCTCAGGATGAAGAGAAAAAGGAAGATTTAGAATAATGATTGATTTGAACAATTTAAAATATGGGTTGAAATTCGAAGAGGACAAGGTGGATTAGGTAGAGGTAGAGATCATGGTTTTGTTGGCAAGTGCTATAGATTTTTTTAAAAAGACATAGGGTATTTTAGTGTCCTCAAGTACAACAAATTAGCGAAGGTGGAAGGGAATCCCATAGTCAAATTGTAAAAGCAAATGAAGAGAACATTGCTTTGCAAAAGCACATGGAAGAACTAGAACAAGGATAATCCCTTATAATAGAAAGGGTATTGTTGAAACCCACAAAGTATATGCATGAACCTGAGCAAAGAAGGATATTGTTCAAAATGATTTACAATTATGGAGGGAAATGTTACATGGCGATTGTGTACAATGGGAGTATGGATAATCTAGTCTCTATAGATATGGTACAAAAGCTTGGGTTGAAGAGGACAGAGCACCCCAATCTAGTCTCTTGGTTGCAAAGGGGACACCATATTTTAGTCAGTGGACAATGTCAAGTGAAATTTCAAATTGGATCTTATGAGGATGTGGTCCTGTGTGATATTATGCCTATGGACGCTTATCATCTCTTATTGGGAAGACCATGACAATTTGATAGAAGAGTAGTACATGATGGTAGGGAGAACATCTACACTATTGATAAAGAAGATAAGAGGTACATATTAAGTCCATTTAAGGACAAAGGAAAAGAGGTGGGTATTAGTCCTACAGTGTGCCTAAATACAAATAAACAATTCTTGAAGACTTATAAGACCAAGTTGAAGGGAGAACAACCAACGGAGGAAGGGATGGACACATGCAAGAGGATAAGCATAGAGGAGTAGTTGACCTAGGATATCAGTAGTAATGACAATGAAGACAATAGTGCAATTACTTTTACAACAAATAAAGAAAAAGAGGCAAAAAGAAAGGGTAAAGAGATAGTGGTGGAATATGAACCTCATCAAGTCATTATTGGCCATGACAAAGGCCATATTTCCATAGTTGATAGTGATAATGGTACTATACGGTATGGTAAAGGATATTATGATAGAAATGACATAGATCAAAGTGGTGATGAAGATTTTGTGTGCTTTGAAAATCACACAAAAGGTATTGGATCCAAGTTGTATATGAGAAGAAGGGGTACAATGTTAAGGGATTGGGAAAATATGGGCAAGTATGAAAATATCCATAATGCCATAATTAAGGCCAAGGAATGAAGGTCTTGGGTGTGTAGGTCCAATAGGAAGCAATGTGTATCGCCCAAATTTTTTGCACCCTTACCTTCAGGCTAAAGGATCCGTGCCCAAAAGGGGGATGCGAAAAGGATGGAACAATACCTCGGATGGAGAGGCCCTTTGAAGGTCGCGCCTCTCGGGGGAGGGGTATAAAGGTGAATTTTTGATGGATGGTGGGGTTCACCAGGAAACTTTGAGTGGCAGTTTCCATGCCTAGGTTGAGAATGGGTTTTGATTTGTTCATTTTATGTTCAATCATTTAGATTCCTAGGTTGGCCAAAATGAAGCTAAGCTATTCTATATGAAAATTCTGATTTATATGAAGACAACAGACATAAATGAATCCTAATGCGATTAAATACAGAGAATATGTTAAATGGAGAAGAGTACACCTGATTTTTGATGTCTGATGAAGATTTTGAAGCTTGTAGGAGTCCAGATCATCCCGGATATGACAGGATCATCTGTAATTATACAGAATCATCCCAAATCATAGGCGATCATTTGAGATCACCCAGGATCGTCAGCGACCAGAAGAATTCGTCAGAAACCTGCAATCAAGAAAACAGACACCAAAAACCAAAAATACTATTGCAAGAATGATGCAAAATGATAGAAATAAGAGTGTAGATGCTTAAATAACAAATCCAGATATCAAATTAAATGAGATGCAATGTTTTGGTAACTTATTTTGAATCTTATCATGCAATTATGCTAAATGAGGTGAACTCCAAGATGCAAAACAGAAGTAAATTAATCTAATGCACCAATAAATAAAGAAATGAGATAGAAAATGCAAACTCGGGACTCTGATTGCCCCCAAGCTGAATTGCAGTCAAGATCATCTGCAATCATACGAGATCATCGTCGATCTTGACAGGATCATCCAAAATTGTGGTTGAATCACCTGCGACGATCCGAGCTATCTCCGACTGAAACACAGTGAAATCCTGCAACAAAAACTTGAAAACACAAATATAAAATCTTGTAGGGAGTCAAGGAGAGCAGGCAGGGAAGGAATCAAGAGGATAAACTGGAAAAATCCCAGTTTATATAGGATTAGGGGGAGGTTAGGAGGTTGGGGATCATCCCAATCTGGGAGATCCTCAACGTGGGAATCTCCAACCGCATAGACACGCTTCTGCCCAAGTTGGAGAGGTCGTTGAAATAGAAGCTAATTATGAAAATTTGGTTTTGGGACGAAATCGTCTGGACGTTCTGTTCCAGTCCGATTTGGGACGATATCGATCAGATCGACGACGATATCGTCCAACGGTCAAAACAACTTCTAAAAATGGCACAAAAAATGAGGTGAGCGGTTAACGGGCGGTTTCGGGGTTAAAATTCAAATTTTTACCTTTTTACTGATGGTTTAACTATGCCAATTTTAGGGTGCTACATTTTGCCCCCTCTTTAGCAAATTTTTCAAAGAAAATGCGTTAAAGACGAGTTCTTTACGCTTTACGAGAAAGCAAAAATTTATTCCATTTTTTAGACGACGATTCTAGGTCGAATCGTACGACTGTTTGCTATGGTGCCCCCTCCGAGTTTTTACCCAAATCGAACGTTTGAGGTAAAAGCGCGAAAAAGCAAAAATTGAAAAAAATGTCATTTTTAAAATAAAAATAAGAAAAATAGGGTAAAACCCTAATTCATTTTTACTGTTCACTTTCACTGTTTCAGAGCTCTACAGGCGAAATGGTGGAAACGACGCACAGATCGACAGAGGTCCGATGCGGGTTGCGGGTAAGGATCTAAACCTAGTGTACTATGTTTTTAACTTGATTTACTTGATTTTTTTATTTGAATTTTAATTGTTTTTGGGCGTCGCGGCCATTTTTAGGCCGTCGACGACATCGGGACGAAATCATCCCAATTTCATCAAAATCGTCCCTATATCATCGATTTCGTCTAAGGACGAAATCAGAGAAATAGGGGCGATCCCGTCCAATAAGGGGCGATCCCCAAATTGAAGAACGGAGACGATTTCGTCCTATTAAGGACGATTTTGTCTAAATTTGGTATGATATCGTCCAATAATGGGCGATATCAATTTTTATGGGATGATTTTAATTTTAATTGATTTTTTAATGATTATGTACTAATGATTTTTGTTGTTTTATTGTTTATTTTGTAGAGGGGATTACTAAAGAGTCGGGAGTGGAAATACGGAGGTCTCAGAGATGACTTAGCCATGCTCGATCAGGCCGAGCGAGACAGACTAGCGAGAGGTAGGACTACAGCATGTGGCAGAGATGCCACAAATTCCTATAGACATGGGGCTACTGACAGCCCTAGTAGAGAGATGGTATCCGAAGTCGTCCTACTTTTGGCTATCGACAGGGGAGATGACTCCCACTCTAGAGGATGTATGGAGGATCTTGAGGATCCCCATACATGGTCGATTCATGACCCCTTCGGCCAATCAGGGCCACGCGATGATGAGATTGTGCAGTGACCCAAGCTTCACCCTGGAGAAGGGCGGAGTGAACATCGAGGCTTTGAGGCAGATGCCTAGGGCGTCTCGGTTGACCCGGGTTTTGGCAGGGGTGGTGGGTGGCCTTCTTCTATGCCACCAGAGTGGATGCAGATTACCGTGGCTACTCTCAGATGTGGTCTGTGACATGAGAGACCACGGATACAGGTTTTCTTGGGGTAGCTTTGTATTGTGCCGGTTGTATAGGATCCTTTACGGGGTCGTATACAAGGGAGGTCGATGTCTGGTGCTGACATCGCTCCTACAGGTTTGGTGTTGGGAGCACATTGCGGTGCGAAGGCCGGTAGGGCTTCCACTGATAGGAGTTGATCGGGAGAGACCCCGGGTTTTCTATTGGTGGCTCTAGAGAGGGTCACAGTGGCGGATAGATCTATCGATGTCTCGAAGGTTTCTAGATGACCTCACCCCAGATCGGATCACCTGGAGACCATGGAGAGAGCATCCAGGGTGGGTAGAGGATGGACAGGAGTTGGCTCGCATCAGGCGAGTCATATGGTTGAGGACAGAGCGGGGAGAGGTAGAGCTCCACCGCTATGACCAAGTTTTGAGGTAGTTCGGTCTACAACAGGGGATCCCTTCTCTTAGGGATTATGAGTACTCCCGGACTATGTAGGATAATACCACACTGAGTGGGGCTCCAGACATGCAATGGTTCTGGAGTCAGGATGCTGATGATGCCCCCATTCAGCCAGTGGATGGGGATGATGTGGGGGTAGCAGATGGGTATGATGCCTGGTATGCAGGCATCCGCCCTCCTCGGATGATGAGGGCATAGGGTCCGATGCACATTGTAGTGCAATGGATGGAGAGGCGGCACCAGGCTGCCATCGATGCAGCGAGGAGTCACGGAGGGAGGGATCAATGATGGCCTCCTTAGGAGAGATGCCAGAGAGTACCATAGGCTTTGAAGAGACAACAATAGCCGAAGAGGAGGGAGGAGAGGAGAGAGAGACTCCCTTCTTAGTAGAGGGATAGGCCACCATCACCCGATAGGGGCAAGGGTGTCGAGGTGGGGGAGAGCAGCGAGATGGCAGCTCTTCAGGTGAAGAATGCCCGCCTACGAGCTCAGGTGTAGACTCTACAGGATGAGGCTACACGGCTCAGGGCTCGGAGTGGAGGGGCGAGCATTCTGGAGCTGGCATGGTCGGTTGCTCAGACCATGTTCTATCAGGGAGTGTACTACCAGCTGGTTCCAGAGGGCCAGAGGATACAGTTGCCAGTCGGTATTGCGAAGCCGATCAGGATGGGGTCATCGAGGACATCATCACGATCGACGTCGAGGACCCACGACATAGGACGGGCTTCGATGGGACCACCTCCTCCACCTTAGGGTGGGAGAGGAGATGAGGCTGAGAGCTCGAGGGCTTCTCGAGGCTAGATGCATATTGTACATAGACTATTTTTTTGAGATGATTGAGTATGCCAGGGTATAGATTGTGGCATACCAATCCGTTTTGATATGATGTATATACTTTTTGATATATATATGATGTTCTTTTTGTGATATGACTTGTGCATATGTTTTATGATGCTTTAATATTTCAATTGTTGATTGACTATTCATGTAATTATGTCGTTGAAAATATTATAATTTTATGTCATGCTATAAAATTAAATGAAATAATCTGATGTAAACAAACTGGTTGTTGTGGTGTGTTTTGATGAAAATAAAGTGACTTCTAACAATAATTTCAAAGGACATTGTCGTTGTTACATGACCATTTCATGGAGTCGCCGCTCGCTAGGTCATTAAGCTAATCCCGGTATGAGAGAAATATTGCTAAAAGTAAAAGGGTGCTTAAGAGACTTTCTTAAGACTTTGTGTTGTGATGATGAAAAATGATGATAGTGATGATTTGTTTTCAGATTTCCATGAAAATATTATGCATGAAATATTTAAAAATATGATTTTTTCTAGGCATAAAATTCCTAAGTATGATAGAAATTTGAACAATTCCCTAGGAATTATACCATCGTCGCAAAAAAATGAATGTTGACATAATGAAATGAAATAGGAAAGTTTTCATTCTTTTTTAAAGCACAATTGTGTAACATAATGATTTAAGCCATATGCTTTTATGGATTAAATAAATGGGAAATAAAATTAGAACGATGGTTTGCGCTAGGCATAGAATTTTAGGTATAGACTTATACCATCATCGCGAAATCCAAAGAAGAAATTGATATAATAGTTTTATTGCATAGTTGATTTTTGATTTTGAGATAAACAAAAAATATAAAAATGAGGACTTGCACTAGGCATAAAATTCCAATTTAGGTTTAGGAACTATACCATCATCGCGAAAGTCAAAAATATATAAATGTGACTTTATTGCTAGATTTTTGAACATGTTTTGCAAGAAAATTTTGGATTTTTGAAAAAAATGTATTTAATTGATTTTACGCTAAACAGATATTCTCAAGTAAGAAAAATCAAATTATTCCAGAAGATTTGCATAAATATTTTAAATTATCTCAAAGACAAATTTGACATTTATAAGGAACCTCGTGTGCATATGTGAGTTCATTGCCGATCTTGATCTATCATAATGATACAAAATCTCTCAAACACAAATGTGTGTGCAATTGTATTGTTCATTTACCGATTTTGAGCAAGATAATTTGATACAAGTAATTTGAATTAACCAAATGAGTGTTCGTTGACCATGATTTATATGCATGTAACCGTACCAGACTACTATGTAAGTCGGGTCATCAAGAGCTAGCTGATCCATAAGCGGACATAGGTCTGTACAAAATAAGGTCGCTAATGTGACAGACATATCACCACGCTAGGAGTTACCCAAGGCCAAGCGGGTTGGGCACAAACCACCTGTTATGGGGCTTACCTCATGATTTTCGAATAATTGAGAATTCCAGGGATTCAAGCTCATTCACCCTTCTTTTCTTTCAAAATGGGGGGAAGGATTTATTGCTTTTTGCTTTTTCTTTTCTTTTCTTTTTCTATATTTTTTTTTTTTTTGTATTTTGCTTGACACTGAGATAATGCTGAAATATTGCTGAGATGGTACAAAATGATAATGCTTCTGAATAATTTTCTCTTTTTCTCATGATTTTTCTTGACTTTCTTTTTCTTTTTCTTTTTCTTCCTAGACTAGGGATACTTGCTCGGATTGGCTGTAGAGCAAGGGATTTTTATTCTGGCAGGGGTGAGCTTGTCCTTTTGTCAATTCTCAAAGATTCTAGACCATGTGCATGATAGGATAGCAGGGAAACTTTTCGCTCAAGAGACCACTTCTACTATGTAGCATCATTTTGAATTTGCAATGAAATCATTTTAATGTGAAAAGGTGTACTTGGTTCAAGTAAATAACAAGATCAGTTCTCTATGCTCAAAACTTTATTTAATTCAACTTGTGGACTTCGATATAAGAGAGATTAATAATCATACCAAATAAGATCAAGATATTTATTCATGTGAGTGTGAAAGTGAGGGATTCCAGATAAATGCTAATTTATCCAAAATAACTGAAAATATAAATGCAATACTTCAAGAATTGATAGGTGCAAAATAGAAGATGTTTTTGAGGATTTTGATGATTTTGATTTTTTTATATTTTGATTTTAATTTATGATTTGAGAGAATACATAATATTACTATTTTTTGAAATTTTTATATGAATTACTAATATGAGACAATATGTATAATATATACAGTGACGAAATTACCAGATTTATGCATAATAGCGCTTAAGATGCATAATGTTCATAGGTTCTTTAAGATCTTTACCATCTAAGGTAGCTAATCTGTATGCTCCCGATCCAAATTTAGCAGTGATAATATATGGCCCAAGCCAATTAGGCTCGAATTTGCCTTTAAGGTCTTTAGTTGCATTAGTATTTTTTTATTTTCTTTTAAGACGAGGTCGCCGATCTCAAAGGATCGATTATGAACTTTCTTGAGATATGCTCGTTTGAGCTTGTTCTGGTAGGCACGAAGATGCTCCAAAGCATTAATGCGCTTCTCATCTAGGAGTTCCAGCTGACTAAATCTACCAGCATGATATTCATCTCCTACTTCAGTATCTTGAAGTAGCAGAGCCAAAGAAGGAACTTCTAATTCAAAGGGAAAAATAGCTTCAACACCATAAACCAAAACAAAAGGTGAAGTGCCCGTGGGAGTACGAATGCTAGTTCGATAAGCCCACAAAGCAGGATATAATTGAATGTGCCAATCACGGCCAGATTTATTGACCAGTCTCTTGAGGATTTTAATTAATGTTTTATTATATGCTTATGCTTGGCCATTACCCTGAGGATAATAGGGAGTGGACCAACGATGTTGAATTTTATATTTTTGACATAGTTTCTTTACATATTTGTTTTTGAAACAAGTTCCATTATCCGAGATGAGATTTGCAGGAATTCCGAACCTACAAATAATTTGATTAAGAATAAACTTGGAAACTTGTGTTCCAGTGCAAGAAGCTAAGGGCATAGCTTCGACCCACTTCGTAAAATACTCGGTGGCGGTTATGATGAATTTGTGTCCATCAGATGACACAGGATTGATTTTTTCGATGATGTCTAAGCCCCATTTTGAAAAGGGCCAAGGAGATGAAATAGCCTGCAGTTCTTGTGCAGGCGCATGGACAAGGTCAGCGTGTTTCTGGAACTTGTCGCAATGGCGCATGTAATCATGTGCATCATTCTCCATGGTAGGCCAAAAATATCCTATCCTAAGGAGCTTCTTAGCAATGGCGCTACCACTAAAGTGTCCCCCACAAGATCCATCGTGGGCTTCACTCAAAGCTGATCTAGACTCTTCTAGATTCAAACATCTTAATAGGATACCTTCAAAATATCTCCTATATAATGTATTGCCAATTATTACAAAGCGACTTGCTCGTCTACGTAATAACCGATGCTAGTTTCTATTAAAACCTTCAGGGAAGGTCCCATTTTGAAGAAAATTGAGGATGTCAGTGTACCAAAGTTCAGGAATAGTTTCGTTGATTAGAAACACGTCCAAAGGTTCCAAGCATGATTTAGTTGAAGCGGGTTCCTGGAGTCGATGAATAATGATGGTAGCATATTCGTCATCTAACTCCAAGGGTAAAAGAGATGCAGCTATGGCCATAGCGTCAGTCGCACGATTGCTAGTTCTAGGAATAGCTTCCAAGGTAACTTGATCAAATAAAGATATTAATTGTAATACATATGCTTTATATGGGTGCAATTTATCATCTCTGGTCTGATAAAAATCGTTAATTTGATTTATAACAAGTTGAGAATCACCGAAAACTAATAGATTTTTAATTTTTAGTGCCAGGGCAGCTCGTAATCCAAGGATTAGAGCCTCATATTCAGCAGTGTTATTAGTACAGGCAAACGTTAATTTAAAGGATAGAGGTATGAGATGTTTCTATGGAGATATCAAAATAATACCTGCACCAGCCCCACTCATACATCGGGCTCCGTCAAAGTATAGGGACCATTGCTCTGAATGATCTGCCTCTAGTTTAAGGCATTCGTCAGGAAACTCAATGACGAGGGGATGGGTGGACTCTAAGGGTGCAGCAACTAATTGATCTGCTATGATTTGACCCTTAATAGACTTTTGTCCTATAAATGTGAGTTCAAACTCGCTTAGAGCAAGAACCCACTTCGTTGTGCGACTAGATAAATAAGGTCGACTCATGAGATACCGCAAGGGATCGGATTTAGCAATAACGTATGTTTTTTGACTGAGCATATAATGGCATAGTTTCTGTGTAGAAAATATGATTGCTAGACATAACTTCTCTAATGTTGTGTAGCGGGTTTCATAACTAATTAATGTTCTACTAATGTAATAATTAGCACGCTCTCTTTTCTCATCATCAAGTTGAGCTAACATAGCTCCTAAAGCAAAATCTGAAGCAAAAATATACAAGATAAATGGGCGATCAGGTTTAGGTGGTGAAAGTACAGGTGGGTTAAGAAGATATTGTTTGAGGAGTTCAAATGCTTCCTTACATTCGTCGTCCCAATGGAAAGAGACATCCTTCTTAAGAAGCTTAAGAAAGGGTCCAGTTTTATCCGCCGACTTATCGATGAAGCGACGGATAGCTTGAAGCTTACCTTGTAGACTCCGTAATTCAGATATATTTGTAGGTGCGGGCATATCAGTGATAGCCGTAATCTTGAGAGGGTCAATTTTGATGCCACGTAAAGAAACTATAACCCCCAATAATTTACCTGACTTAACTCCGAATATACATTTGGTTGGATTCAATCGGATAAGATATTCCCTTAACCGATCAAATACTTTTCTCAAGTCATCTAAATGGTCATCTTCTTTAGTAGAATGCACTATAATGTCATCTACATAATCATGTAGTATATCATGCATCATATCATGAAAGATATAAGTCATGGCTCGTTGATAGGTTGCACTTGCATTCTTCAAACCGAATGGCATCACTTTCCAACAGAAAGTCCCCCAAGGGGTAATAAAGGTTGTTTTAGCCTGATCTTCAAGGGCTATCCTGATCTGATTATAACCAAAAAATCCATCCATTAAGGATATCATTCCACTCCCAGTAGTAAAATCAATGATCTGATCCATATTGGGAAGGGGAAAATCATCTTTAGGGCATGCAACATTAATATCTCTAAAGTCTGTACAAACCCTAATCTTAGTAGCTTCTTTCTTAGTTACTGGAACTACATTCGAGATCCATTCAGCATAATCAATGGCTTGTATAAAAATAACATTCAGGAGTTTTTCTAACTCCCCTTTGACTAGTAAGGCCACTTTAGGATGCATTTTTCTAAGCTTCTGCTTAATAGGTTTAGCATCCGGATGCACTACTAGGTGATGCATAACTACAGAAGGGTCTAAACCTGGCATATCTTCATATGTCCAAGCAAAGACATCTTCATATTCTTTAAGAAATGCAATGTATTTATCCTATTTTTCTTGACTCAATTCTGATCCAATGTTGATTATGTGAGGGTTATCCTCGGTTCCAATGTTAATTTTTATGACATTTTCTACTTCCATGTGTAGATCTCTCTCAAAATTAGGTGGGGTGGGTGAAACACCCAATTCTTGTAATTCTTCCAAGGTTAGCTTGGATAATTCGTCTTGAGGAGTCGTGGCCTCAAGCTGGGCTATACTAGGTATAGAGCCATCAAAATAAAATCCATTATGTAATAATTCCTCAATGGAGACATCGTGAAAGATATCTCCCTCCAACTCATCGTCGGATTCAGCGATCATCTCAGGATAAGCTATAGATAGCATATTACATGTGAATGTCTTATTCGTTAAACGCAAAGCATCGCGTTCATCTAAATAATCTTGGTAACATATAAGATGGTCATCATCCTCAAATGGGAATGGCTGACCCTTACTAGAAAATAGGCCCACACCACATCGGGCGGGCCATGCTTCTACCTCAAAAGGTTCTTTCATACCATTATGGAAAGGTCCCAAACCTTTCCCTTTATATCCCAATTTAAGCATTATAGGTTTGGCTTTAATATACTCATTAGTAAAATAACATCGAGCATATCCATCATAATGAGTTCTGATGTTTCTGGGTATTCTACCCCAGTCATATCCCTTATAAATAAAGGCACAGCTCCCGACTTGGTAAATACTTCCCATAGGTTATGGGAGGCCCAAGGTATGAGGAGATGGTGGCAAATTATTTAAAATAAGGGAATCTTGCATAGAAGCATTCGTTTCTTCTGATATAAGGATTTTAGATAGATCGGGTAAGAGCTCGTCAGTAAGAGCATAAGAGGTAGAAGGAACATTCCCTACGTCTTTCGATGCAAAAAATATGAATTTGGTGGATGTAGATGGTGTAGAGGTGTCGATAGATGGGTCTATTAAAGGTATGGAAGTTATAGGAGTAGAACAAGAGACATTGGTTGTGGGATTAGGATCTTTCTTAGGTCCTAATGCGGTTTGTTCAGAAGATGGTTGAGCTATATGTGGAGGTGCAACTGATGGAGAAGAAGTAGATGACGTTGTGGGTGTGAGTTTCACACGTTTAGATGGATAATGAGAATTAGGATGTGTGGATGACAGAGCAGGGCAAAATTGAACTCCAATAGGTTCTGCCAAAGCACACATATCAAAGGGTCTTGGATCACCATGAATGGTAACCAACTGATTCTTAAATTCGAACTTAACACATTGATGTAAAGTTGAGGGAACAGCTCGCATCGCGTTGATCCAAGGATGACCCAAGAGTATATTGTACGATGCAGGGCAATGTACAATAAACACAGTCGTATCCAAGGTTCTTGGACCAACTTGCAATGGAATGGTAATAACTCCACACGTTTCTTGTGTTTCGTCATTGAAAGATTTTATGATCATATCAGTTCTTTTCATTTCATCACTTCTAAACCCAAATATTTGGTAGAAGTCAAAAGTGCAGATATTTAAAGATGAACCATTATCAATCAAGACTCGTTTGACTGCTACATCTCCAATTAAGGCAGTAATATACAAGGGGTTATCTTTATGTAAACTATGTTGCGGTATGTCTCTATCTCGGAAGTCAATACAATCAACTTCACGAGTTATTATAGTATTGGCCATGGCTTCAGGTTGAATGTCTTGTGGTACCATCATCTGGCTCAATGTGAGCATTAATTCATCTCTATGTGTAGGAGAAGATCTTAAAAGGTCCAAGAGAGAAATTCTAGCTGTAATATTTGATAATTGTTCATTAATATTATAAGGAGGTTTAGGTTGAACATTAGGTGAATGATTCCCTTTATTAGGAACCTTCAAAACAAATGGAGCTGATCCACCATTCTGAATTTGATCTTGTTGAGAATTTTGAGCCTGTTGTCTAGTAACAGCTCCGATGGTACCCACAATATTATTCTGTGGATGATGAATGGGTCTTGGTCTAGCGTTTATAGCTAGCTCATTAGAAAGTAATCGGTGAGATGAGGGTCTAGTAGTGACTCTTCTTGGAAATGGCTCTTCCGGAACCATATAACTTGTGATAGGGTGAATAGGATCTGATTCATCATTAGAACTATTCGATTGATTTGATGTGATTTCCATATCACTCTCAGTCTCGTATTCTGTATCACTAAGATCAAGTATCTGAATATTATATAGAGGCCTGGTTGTAACCACGGATAAAGTTGTGTCAAATATTTCCAGATCATGAACAGGTAAATGCCCACTAATAGTTCCTACATATCGGGCAGGAGGAGGGACATTATGATGTTCAACTTGATTAGCCACCTCCTTACCATGTTTTGGTAAGGGATGTTGAAATATGTCCAATGACTGATTGGCATTCTGATTCTAGTTTTGTGGGGTGTTCTTTTGAACATTATTAGGAGGATTTTGCTTAGGTTGAAAGGCTTGCACCTCCATCTCATTGTTATCAATCAAGTCCTGTATTTTATGTTTTAATATTTTACAAGAGTTGGTAGTGTGTCCAGGTCCTCTATGGAAGTCACGTGTGTAAATCTGCTTTGTATCCGGGTATAGTTGGATCGGGTTCCCGAATATTTGGTAATTGAATCAAACCTCGTTCTAATAATTGTGGTAGAATAGTTGATAAAGGTTGATTTAACCTAGTAAATTCTCGAGGAGGTCTATCGGGAGGTTTCGGTACAAACTTCTCCGTTGTCTTCGCAGCATTAACATTAGCAATATTTCTGCTATCGGTGACTCCATCACCCACAACTTGTTTATTCTTATATTGATTTTTGGATGTTTTATCATCGTCTCTCTTGTTAAGTTGGCCTCTCCTAATGAGAGCATCTTCCACTCTTCGGGCTAAGTCTATAGCCTGATCGAAGGTGGTCAAGGTAGCGATTGATAATTCGTAAGATAGTTGCTCTTGCAAATTATTAATAAAGATGTCCAACATCTCCCTATAAGGTAACACAAAGTGCAATTTTCCTATCAACTGTCTCCACCTAGCTAGGAAATCAGCAAAGCATTCATCTTTGCCCTGTTTTAAGTTATACAAATCTTTAATGGTCACATATCTTTCGATGTAGGCACTAAATTGATGAACAAAAGACTCGGCAGTTTCTTCGAAATTCCTCAAAGAATTAGTGGGTAATTGATAATACCACTCTAATGCCATTCCTCCCAAGCTTTTTGGGAACATTTTTAGTAATAACAAGTCATCATGTGATATATCATGACATGCTATCCTAAACATACGAAGATGCTCTATGGGATCTTCGGTTCCTTTATATATGGGAAGAACAGGCATAGGGAAATGTTTAGGATATGGTTGTGCTACGACTATAGGATCTAAAGGCTGACTACACATCTCTCGATAATTGTACGAGGGACGGTAGGGATCCATCTGGTCCATGCGGGAAACTAACTGTTTCACCACGGCTTCAATATTGCCAGTTTGTCCACCATATTGGTTCGGTGGCACATAGGTATGGGATCCATGAGTGTATGATGGTGTAACATAAGGATTAGATGTTATATTGCTATTATGCAAAGTGTTGGTAGGAAGAGTATTATGAAGGGGATTTGTAATAGTATTATGTTGTACCTTAGATTGTTGGTAATTGGTGTTCGGTTTTGTTTTGGGTTTTTGTTGATTTAAGGTATGTTGATCAAGAGCTTGGCGAAATAGAGCAGTAAATGATGGTTTCTTTTGTGCGGGAATGACTCTAGGCTTGTTAACAGGCACTTTAGATCGTTGGGTAACCTGTTGTTGTTGCATGTTCTGGATCACAACTACCATATCCAAATTGGATGGTCCAGCTTGATCACTCTCTTGATCAATAAAGGACAAGGGATTAGTGCGTGTTTGAAATACTTCTTCTAGAGTTGCTTGAGTGTCACTAATTCGATCCTTGTCCATATGGGCTGCTCTATTAAAAACACCAATATTAGTATTAATGAACTTCCAAAATTGTTCCATGTTCTCAAAAGTGATAGCTCCTCCCGGAGACATTTTAGGGGATGAGGATCCTTCCTCTTTAATAGTTTCTTCTTGTTCATTTCCTACAACAAGCTCTTCTTCTTGTTGGTCTAGGGTTTCTTCTTCCTGAACTTGGTCCTCAGGAGGGACATTTTGGTCAATTAATGGTCTTCCTAACCAATCTTCATCTTCTTCGGTTTGTTTTCCATTCCTAAGTCTAGGCATTGTGCTACACTTAGGTTTTAGCAAATATATATACTTATATATATATGCGATAGGGTTGAGAGGTATATATTTTAACTATATACCTACTATAATATTTTAAAAGGAAATGTTTTGTTTTTTTTTTTTGTGTGATTTTATTATATTATTATTTTACGAGAATAAAAATAACAAACAACATGCTAGTTATAAGAAACAATAGTAGAAATAATCACTTAGCTTTCTATGAATAGTTTATGGATATCATTGATAGGGTCAAGTTCATCAAGAGTCATGAAATGCTCCTCTTCAAATTGGAAGTTGTTTTTCAAGAACTTGACAAAGTGTGCTATGGTAATATGATCTACTTGAGACTCTGACATGTAAAAATAAAGTTCATGGCAATACTCTCGATACAACACAGCTCTAGGAACTCTATTCCATCTCTTTCTATCCGTAAGAATGACTTCTTGATCCTCTATACGAGATAGAAATTTATGTACTACAACTGCATTCTCAAGGTATTCCTCAAAGGTGTATAATTCAGAAGACACAAGTGCTCTTTTATCGGCTAACCACCTATGGCAAGCTCTCTGAAGTTCATGGTACAAAGTCACCTGATCAGGATCCAGGATTCTATCTAAGACAAACCTCTTAATTTGCCTAAGTTCTGTAGATCTAGATTCAATAATACCCAATCTCCTATCAAGTTCATCCCACAAAGGTTGGGCTCTATATGTTTGAGGTACTCTAAGCACGAAGTAATCTCTATGGCTGTTAATTGATTTTCAACATTTATGGAGACTGCTCGTCTTCTATTATAATCTACCATCTAAGTATGATATGCAAATTTAACTTATTTTCTAATGATTCTAGATGTTCTTAATAATGTGTTTTTTTTTTTGGATTGTTTTCAAAAGGTGTTTTTAGTTTCACGTCGGGTTCACCAAAATGTATCGCCCAAATTTTTTGCACCCTTACCTTCAGGCTAAAGGATCCGTGCCCGAAAGGGGGATGCGAAAAGGATGGAACAATACCTCGGACGGAGAGGCCCTTTGAAGGTCGCGCCTCTCGGGGGAGGGGTATAAAGGTGAATTTTTGATGGATGGTGGGGTTCACCAGGAAACTTTGAGTGGCAGTTTCCATGCCTAGGTTGAGAATGGGTTTGATTTGTTCATTTTATGTTCAATCATTCGGATTCCTAGGTTGGCCAAAATGAAGCTAAGCTATTCTATATGAAAATTCTGATTTATATGAAGACAACAGACATAAATGAATCCTAATGCGATTAAATACAGAGAATATGTTAAATGGAGAAGAGTACACCTGATTTCTGATGTCTGATGAAGATTCTGAAGCTTGTAGGAGTCCAGATCATCTCGGATATGACAGGATCATCTGTAATTGTATAGAATCATCCCAAATCATAGGCGATCATCTGAGATCACCCAGGATCATCAGTGACCTAACGAATTCATCAGACGAATTCATCAGAAACCTGCAATCAAGAAAATAGACACCAAAAACCAAAAATACTATTGCAAGAATGATGCAAAATGATAGAAATAAGAGTGTAGATGCTTAAATAACAAATCCAGATATCAAATTAAATGAGATGCAATGTTTTGGTAACTTATTTTGAATCTTATCATGCAATTATGCTAAATGAGGTGAACTCCAAGATGCAAAATAGAAGTAAATTAATCTAATGCACCAATAAATAAAGAAACGAGGTAGAAAATGCAAACTCGGGACTCTGATTGCCCCCAAGCTGAATTGCAGTCAAGATCATCTGCAATCGTACGAGATCATCATCGATCTTGACAGGATCATCCAAAATTGTGGTTGAATCGCCTGCGACGATCCGAGCTATCTTCGACTGAAACACAGTGAAATCCTGCAACAAAAACTTGAAAACACAAATGCGAATGATGGGAGATCAGGGAGGGAGTCAGGGGATCAGGGAAGGAATCGGGGGATAAACTGGAAAAATCCCAGTTTATATAGGATTAGGGGGAGGTTAGGAGGTTGGGGATCATCCCAATCTGGGAGATCCTCAACGTGGGAATCTCCAACCACGTAGACACGCTTCTGCCCAAGTTGGAGAGGTCGTTGAAACAGAAGCTAATTATGAAAATTTGGTTTTGGGATGAAATCGTCTGGACGTTCTGTTCCAGACGAATTCATCCGATTTGGGACGATATCGTCAGATCGGCGACGATATCGTCCAACGGTCAAAACAACTTCTAAAAATGGCACAAAAAATGAGGTGAGCGGTTAACGGGCGGTTTCGGGGTTAAAATTCAAATTTTTACTTTTTACTGATGGTTTAACTACGCCAATTTTAGGGTGCTACACAATGAGACTAAATTTTTGAGAGGCGATAGCACTACAAGGAATGAAGGTTTAAGAATGAATTGTTGCACTCAATGTGGAAGAGTTGGACATGTTGCAAATAGGTGTTGGAACCTACATCCTTATGAGAGTTGTGGAGGACATGATCACTCCAAACAAAGGCATTGGTAGCAAGAGGAAGTCACCAACAGAGTGCATGTTGATTGTAGTTGGATGGATGTGGCACAATGAGAGAAGATAAAGAGAATACTAGGTTTATTCTATACAAGGAGGTTTGATCCTTAGAGAAAGTCCAAGATAAGATAATAAAATTGATCTTATGTAGAAAACCAAGCTAGAGTGGTAGAAGCTTGGAAGAACATTTCATGAGCTAGTGCTCATGAAATATTTTATTACCTAGTGAGTATGATGTGGGAACATCCATGTGATAACTAGATAAGTGATACCAACTAGAAATTCCATGCAAAATATTGGATAAGAATCATTAACATGGAACTAGTAGTTCAACCATTTAGATTTATTGGATAATCATTGTTTTTAGGGAAAACTAGAAGTTCAACCATCATGCATAGCTAGAGAGTCATTGTTCTCATGCTTATAAATAAATAGGATAAATGAAGAGCATGAGAGTGATAAGAGAAGGAGAGCATAAAAATAAAAGATAAAATAGACTTCCCTATGTGAGATGTGTGTGTTTCAAAAATATTATATGTAGTGGCATCGTTGCATATGCAATGGTCAATACAACTAATTATTTTCCTTAGTGTGTTGGAATTTTTTTGTGCAAATCTTGTATGGATTAAAGATAGTTGTGTTGTAGGTTACATTAAATATTATTGTAGGTTGACAGAGTTAGAAGGTGCAAACAATCGCTACAAATTTATTGATAAAGACAAAGCCATCATGACAAAGGGTGTTGTTCAAAAGAGTTATAATTGTATGAGCTTGTCATCTTGGAGAAGTGTCATTTGTATGTTTTGATTGATTTTTTATTTTGGATTTAATGCCTGGTGAAGTGGTAGAGAGTAGCTTACCCATCCTTGGAGAGAAACTATCATCTAATAAATTACCCATTACCTTTTGTCGTCTTGATAAATATTTATCATCTACATGTTGTTAAGGGAAAGTGTTGTTAAGAAAGTGCATTTAAACAGGGAAAGTGTTATTGTAAAAGTGCATGTTGTTAAAGGTACTATCATTGAAGTATTATTATCGTAGTCAAATATTATTATCATAAAGTTTTCTATTGACTTTCCATTGTCATTGCCATCAACGGGATGCTATCATGAACATATTGACTAAGTATATCATCCAAGAGAGTGTCATCTATGAGAAGAAAGGAGGTTGTTCTCTAATTCAAGTCATTATGATAGTTGCCATATAAAAATATTGTTATCCATGTCATGACCCTTCCTTGGAAAACTTGATATAAAGTGATTCATTGCAAAGAAGAGTCAATGCTTGCTTTTATTGTTTTCATTCTAAAAATATATAAAAGAATAGAATTTATAAGAGAGTTATCTTTTATTTGATATTATTGGTTTAGCATTTAAAAGGAAGGCTTAAATAGGCTTTCTTGAATTCAATTCAGAGTAAGAATTCATATTATTATTTTTATTAATGATTCTTGTTTTTTCCATTTACCTTGGAAAAGAAAAGTACATCCTGGAAGGAAAGGCTTGTTGTATGGAAATCTAATTATCCCATATTTTATTATTTGAAATACAACTTAGATTTATGAGGAGTTTTATGCTATGCTCGCAAGAAAAAAATATTTTAGTCTCTTACTAAGACTAAGGTGAGGACTTTTGAATATGCAATAACATTGTCTTATGGCTGGAGATGCTCCATATTGCTTCAGATGGGAAAGATGTACATTATGGAAGTTAGGTATACCACACAACTCATAATCATGTCCTAGAGGAATTGGATCATGGGAAAAAAAATATGTTACCTTTTATTGGGAGAAGGGTGTAGTGAATAGCACAAGATAAAGAGATATATTAATGGAGGGAAGGAAAAATGAAGCTAGTTGATCAGAAGCTAATTGGTTACCTAAAAGTCATATTGTAGTCTCACTGTGATTTCCAGCTAGAGTTTGAGAACTTATTTCATGGTTTAGCTTGAAGTATTGTTCTTTTTTTTTAGATCCTGGTTTGTCTTGATGTATATCATTGATTGTATGTTTTGGTTTAGTGTGTAAACCGTTCATCTGATCAAAAAAAGAGAAGGGATTATAACTAGTTTCCACATTGTTTATCTTATTGTGCATTTGATATGTTGAATGGTTTGAATACAAGCTATTTCATAAGGAATACATCCTGGAGTAATTTCTCCATAACCCTCTTGATTGTTTATATTTGGAAATCCATGATATTATTTACTTTTGTAGAAACCTAAAATGCGTTATGTCGAGAGCGACTACTCATATGGACATGCTACAAGACCATATGGAGGATCTTAGATAGACTCCAAGATAGAGCAGTGGTTCTAACCACTCAATTTATGCCCCGTGGACTAATTAGTCTGAACCGCAGCCCAGACATGTGGTCTACAAGCTGAACCATGGCTGACACCTACGGTTTACAGTCTAAACCGTATTTTTAACCTACAGTATTAACTAAAGTTCAATTGGCCTTCATCCAAGCCAAATCGATTTGAATGGCCATTTGTTCTAGAAGAAGGCAGTTAATGGATGAAATATTCCAGAGGCTTCCATTACAACTATCCTAACTACCTCTTCTTGATATTGGATTCTCCATGAAGCCACCCCCAGTCCTAGGGCATCCTATAAATACCCCCTCCAAATGGGGAGAGAATATAGAGAGTTGATTGATCAAGTGAGCAATGAAGCCCTATCAAATTGCATACTAAATTCATGCATTGGAGAAGGCCACTTTGCTATTCACCCAAAGATCAATTTGCCATGGAAGTTCTAGGAGCCTAGAAGAACCAAGAAATACAAATTTGGGCAAACAAAGGCCCCTCATAGTGAATCAACTACTAAACTTGTCAGAATGACACTGAAGGCGACCCTTGAACATCAATTGCACAAGGAGGTCAAGCCCACTACCCTTGATTTTGAGGGTAAACTCACTTGAGTGCTAACCATGGCTTCTAGTCGCTATTTACAGTGTAGACCATGCATCAGTGTTGTGGTTTGCAACAAAGGTATCACCACCTTACTGTTTTCATTTTTGCCCATCTATTTAGATTAGATTAGTCATTTGCACGGTTAAATTGTAGTTTTAGAGACTTCTGAACGATAGATTAGTGTTTTTACTAACTTGTTTTCATCATGGTAGTTTATACATTAATGACTTATTTTCGTGTTATAATGCTTCATTTCAAGTAATTGATTTCATATATTGATAGTTGTGCTCTTTATAAAACTTAGTAGCTAGAGCGAGATACTACTATCGCCAGTCTGGAGGCAAAGCTAGCTGACCAGGATAGGCAGCTAGCTGCATCTCAAGAGCAGATAATGAGTCTTATAGCATGGGCTATAGTGGTAGAGCTTCAGGTCCGTGAGCTCACTAGTGCACATGATTTGGCACTAGCACAACGGGGTGAGGTTGTTGTAGAGAGAGATCTACTCAAGGCACAAAGGGGGATCCTCAATCATCTTAGATTATTATGGGACATTTAGCTGCTTCATCAGTTACATTTCCAGGAGGTGGCGATCCTATGGTAGAGGTCAGACGGTTCACTTCCCTTGTAGAGGAGGGAAATGACCTTTGTGATGCAAGGGCAACTTGCATATCTCAGTTAGAGGGATGTATCAAACTGTGGGGCTTGGAGGTACTTGAGGATAGATATGTTATGGGGTCTCAATAGACCAAATCCAGGACTACAAGGAAGTCCTCGACGAGCTCTAGCCACCAGACTCATAGGATCGAGAGGACACATAGGTCCTCTAGCACACATGGAGCCAGCTCGCACGGGAGGCGTAGGGATGATAGAGGTGATACTGGTGACTCTCCAGTTGGAAGTGTAGGCACTCCTTAGTACATATCTTTTGATGTATATTGTACCATTTTTGGTGTAAGATCTAGGACCTACACAGTTGTAGCCTATGGGTATTTTTGTACTTCTGATATACTTTGAGACATATATATATGATTTGATCATTTATGAATCATTATGTGTACTTGCATATATATATTTTATTTTCTATTTATGTTATGCACATGGATGCAAAGCTTATGTTAATTTTATGCTATATGATGTGATGTATGGATGACATGCACTAGATAGCTATTTTATTTATGATGATGATGATATGCAGTGATCTAGATGCTTAGATGTGCGATGTATGATGGATGCATATGGATGCAATGTTTTCTCTTAACACATATTTGATATTGCTTTATTGTATGCATTAATGTATGTAATAATTTATTTACATGATGGTGATCTAATGTAAATGAACTTGTATACTTTAATCACTTAAAACATAAGGAATGAATGCAAATATGTTTATCAATCTAATGGATGACACCATAGAATGTATAAAAATCATGAATGTAATTGAAAATACTTAAGATAAGAATTTAATAAATTAATCACCCATATATGAAATGCAATGAATGTAGTTGTATGATGTGAATGATATAATGTGTTATTCTATTTTCTTTTACAAATTTGAAAAATATGCATGATATAGTCAGTGGTCGTCTAAATATTATTTCTAATATCCATCTGGTATCTATTCCATATCTTTATTGTGCTCTATATGACGATGTATCATGTACTCGATACTTTGCAATTTAATGTTTTATATGGTTTGTGATATTTGATATTTAGTTGCTATGAGAGAGATTTTTGAGGTTTTCCATGAGACTCAAACACCCTAATAGACTTATTAAAATTTGCATACTAACCACACTAGACTTCTGAGATAAAAGGATTTTGCTAGGATAGGCCCTAACTGTTCATTATCTCTATGTGTGCACTTGATTATTTTAAGATAAGACACGAGCATTCCCCGATGTCAGGAAGGAATCTTTCAACCCATTTCTAAGATAGGGGTACCACAAGTGTCTTCTCCAATCCTAAGTTTAGATTTTAGTTGGACTAAGCCACTAGGAAATGCAGGACACCTGAAGCTAGCTCCTCCACAATCAAACATTGGTCTATCCACAAGCCAGATGCATGTTTATCAGACATATCATCATGCATAAGGTACAATAGTGTCGACAATTCCAGGGATTCAGACTCATTCCTTTATATCCTTTAATTTTTAGGATACTTGCTCATATGTAGTGAAGCAAGGGAGTAAATTTTGTCTTCATTCTGAACTATCTCTTGATCTTCATTTGATCTCTCTTCAAACTAGATTTTGAATCTTCATTTGATCTCCACTCAATCTTTGATTTATGATCTTCATTTGATCTTCACTTTGAACTTGATTTGAGCCTGTTTTCAAATCTTCATTTGATCTTCACTTTTTGGCATTTACATTTGAAAATATTCTTCAAAAACTTTCCTTTGGGGGATTTACTTGGAAAAACTATTTATGGTATATCTATTGAGGATATCAATCTTATGATATCAGTATGGGATATCAATCTTGGGAAGTCGATCTATGATATTGATCTAGGGTATCAATCTTGAGGATTGATGTGGGATATTTCTCATTTTATCATAAGCAAGGGATTCTTAATAGGGAACTAACCTGTCCTTTTACCAACTGCCAACATTTTACATACCATTCATATAGAGGGATAAGCAAGAATAACTCTTTTTGCTTTAGGATACCCAGTCCTACTCTGTGGCTTTCATCTTCCCCTAGTCTTTGTTAGGATTATTTAATTTATTTATTAGTGTACACTTCTGATATGCTAAGAGCTATACTAACTGAACCTTAGCTACAAAAGTAAAGCAACCTTTCTACCAACTCTTGATAAGACCACTAGGTATGGTTGAGTGACCAAAAAATCCTAGCATATCTCCATAGTAACATTATAGGTTGTGTTGAAAAACACAATTTCTCACATGAATGATGGATCATGATAAATATAGAGATGCATGATTTAGACACAAATGTGGTGTCATTTGTAAGACTGACAAACATAATCCATTCTACTACAGAATGCAACGGATGACAAATGCCTACATGCAATGTAATAATGCAGTGAATGCATGAGTAAATGCAAAAAAATGACAATGCAAATGCAAATATTTTTGGATTTTTATGCTTTACCATTTTTTTTGGATTTTATTGATTTTATAATTTTTATGAGTTTTGAGCCTCATATCTGACCAAACGATGAGTACATACCTCTAGAACCTTTAGATTGACCAAACAATTTTTTAGAAAAATTCTTGGAGCTTTTTAGGATGACCGAGTGGTTTTAAGAAAACCCTCGAGCCTTTTGGGTTTGACCAAAGGGTTTATGAGCACCTTTGGAACTTTTTGGGATGACCAAGCGATCTTTTAAGAATCCTTGGAGATTTTGGGTTGACCAAGTAATTTTCAAAAACTCTTGGTGCCTTTTGATTGACCAAACTACTCATAGATGAGCTTGGAGCCTTTTAGGATGACCGCATGATTATAAACAAACCCTCGGGGCTTTTGACTAACACGACCAAGCAGTTTTAGGAACCCTTGGAGCCTTTTGGGATGATCGAGAAGTTTTTAGAAGAACTCTCAAAGCTTTTTGAGGTTTGACCAAAGGGCTTATATATGACTTTTGAACTTTTTGATTGACCAAACCACTGATGAGAGTGTTTGGAGCTTTTTAGGATGACCGAGCAATTACAAGCAACTCTCGAAGCCCTTTTACTATGCTCTTCAAGAATAAAATGTCTTAATATGTATGATGTTGAGAGGTTCAGGCTCTTCAACACACCCTAGCGACGTTAGGCGATGGATACCTGGACAAATATTCTTATATATGATGTAAGGTCCTATCCAATTAGCCATAAATTTGTCTCGCATATCTTGTGACAAATTAGAGTTTTGTTGGTTTTATTTCAAGGCAAGATCCGCAAATTCAAAGTCTCTCTAGTGGACTTTGATATTGTAAGCTCATTTTAGTCACTCCCAATAAACACGAAGATGCTCCAAGGCATTCACATGACGTTCATCAAGTAGCATCAGTTGATCTAGTCGAGTTTGCCATGCAGTGTCATCGATGAACTCTTTCAATGTGATGCGTAGTGTTGGAATTTCCAATTCCAAGGGTATAATGACCTCAATGCCATATACTAGTGAGAACGACATTGCCCTAGTGGGCATCTGAATACTAGTCCTGTAAGCCCATAATGCGAGGGGTAGCTGGATATGCCAGTCTTTGTGGTTTTATTAGACCATATTTTTTAAGATGGCCACCATTGTCTTATTTGAAGCTTCAGCCTACCTGTTTGCTTATGGATAGTATGGAATCACAAAACTATGTTTGATTCTTCATTTAGATGTCAAAGCTCTCATAGTTTTTTTCTTGAAAGACGTTCCATTATCCGATATTATTTTGGATGGAATCCCAAAATGACTTATGATATGCTCCAGTATAAACTCTGCTATACGAGCTCCAATTATCATTGTTAAGGGTATTGCTTCCACCCACTTTGTAAAATACTCAGTAGCTATGATTATGAATGTATGTCAGCCTGATTGACGAAAGAGAGATCTTGCCTATAATATCTAATCCCCACTGAGCAAATGGCCAAGCCACTTGGATGGGTTGTAAGGCCTGTGGTGGCAAGTGTGTAAGATTAGCATGATGCTGACACTTAACATATTTTTTACATACACATTGCACTTCTTATCCATAGTGGGCCAATAGTAGCCCATTCGAAGGATGCACTTGATGATGGCCATGCTACTAAAATGGCCATCACACGTACCATCATGAGCTTGCAAAATTGCCCATGATGTCTTTTGGGGCTCTAAGCAATGAACGAGAACTCCATCGTAGCCTTGTCCATACAAGATGTCTCCTATTAAGACATATTTAGTCACTTTCTATTTAAATGTGTGCTTTGTGGCACACGACAATCCCTCTAGGATTATACTAAGCTTCAAGAAGTCTTTAATTTGTGACATCCAGTTTTGATAAGCCTCAGCTTCAACTGCTAAGACAACTTGCTCCCCCTACATATCTACTTTTGCAAATGCAGACTCAGAAATAACCTTGTGGTGAATGGTAGTACCACTCCCCATAGGAATCTAAGAGATTAATGACCCCTAGGGTGTCTTCTTAAGAAAGTCTTTAGATTTGCAAAACCGTTTAGCTTTTGGTTCTACATTGATCATGTTGATCGATTCTTTATTATCATAGGTTGCACGCTCTGCTACCGGATGTGAGAGCGTCTTGACATGGATGGTAGTGAAATCCATAGATAGATTTTGAGGGATTAAAGATCCCAAATACACCATGGTGTCTGCAAACCTGTTTGACGATCGAGGGATTACCTCGATTTCATACCATTCAAATTTAGCCAAATATGTGGCAACTAGATCTATATAGGATTTTAGTATAGGACATCAACACTGAAAGAGCCCCTTGACTTGATTTACTATGAGAAAGGAGTCACAAAAGATGTTAAATATCTTAATATTCATGGCGACGACTATGTGGAGGCCCAACAGTAGGGATTCGTACTCAACGTTGTTGTTGGTGCACGAAAAATCCAACTTAAATGACAAGGGCATTGAAGCTCCTTGTGGCATGAAAAATACTATTCTGGCACCACCTCCTTACTCGCACTTTGAACCATCGAAGAATAGAGTCATATTAGCATTGTTCTCTGGTTCTTCAGGTTCAAGAGCTTCAGATATGACAAAGACTGCATCGTCTGAAAGCTCTATTGTTAGAGGCCTACTGTTCGAATGTGGTGCCTTAGCTAATTGATCTGCTATGACCTATAATTTAATGGAATTATGGCTTATGAATTCCAGATCAAATTCCATAAATAACATGATCCACTTTGTAGTACGTGTATTGTGATATGTTTTACTCATCATGTATTGCAAAGGATTTTGTTTGGATATAACATATTTCATATGACTTAACATATAGTGTCACAATTTCTTTGTAGCAAACACTACTACTAAATACAATTTTTCCACATATGCATAACCAAGCTCATAGCTCACCAAGGTTCGACTAATATAATATATGGCCTATTCTTTGCCTCGCACGTTATTTTGGGCTAACATGGTTCCCAATGCAAAGTCAGTTTCTGATATATATAATAGAAAAGACACCTCTGGAATTGGTGGAGCTAGCATTGGAAATGTTCCTAGGCATTTATTTATTTCAACGAAGGCTGCTTGACAGTCCTCGTCCTAGTTGAATGGGACCCCCTTATGTAGCAGTCAATTCATGGGTCAAAATTTATTCTATAGTTAAGCGATAAATCACTTTATCGATACCACCTTGCCCTGAAGGCTCCTGAATTCCTTAATATTGGTGGGAGGATGCATTTCCAAGATGACCTTGACCTTCGCTGGATCAACTTTGATGCCTCACTTAGAGACGATGAATCCTAGTAGTTTTCTAGAAGTTACATCAAATGCACACTTCTTAGGATTCAACTTGACATTGTGCTCTATCAGACAATCGAAGACCTTCCTTAAGACCTTTGCATGCTCTTCTTGCAGCAATGACTTGGCCAACAAGTCATCGATATAATCTTATAGAATTTTTTTTATATAGTCATGAAAAATGTATGTCATGGCCCACTGATATGTGGCACCAATGTTTTTGAGTCCAAATGGCATAACATTGTAGCAAAATGTTCCCCATGGTGTTATAAACATGATTTTATGCTGGTCTTCGGGTTTAATATGAATTTGATTATAACCAGAAAAATCATCCATTAAGGAGAGCATTTCGTGACCTACAGTTGCATCTACGAGAGCATCAATATTGGGCAACAAAAATGAATCTTTGGGTGTTGCCTTATTTAGGTCTCTAGAATCCATAAAAATATGGATTCTTCCATCGGGTTTTCCCATGGGTACTATATTGGACACCCATTCTGGATAATCGATGGAGATTACAAATTCTACTTCCAAAAACTTTTGTAGCTCATCTTTCACCATTAAGGCTATTGTTGGGTGTATATTTCTATGCTTTTTCTTGACTGGATTCTTTGTCAGATCTAGCAAAATATTATGCATAACCAATTTCAGGTTTAGACCTGGCATATCTTTGTACGTCCAAGAAAATAAATTTGGTCTCTATTTCAGTAGAGGGATGAGGGTGGCCCACTCATTTGGAGTGAGACTCTCTCCAAATTTAACCTTCTTTGCATTGGTAGGATCATTACTTATACCCACCTCAAAGGTTTCCTCTACTGGCATATGAGATCCCTCCTCAAGATGATGAGGCATAGGAATCAAATGGATGTCATCAACCGAGTTTATAGGCTCCATGTTGGAAGTGTTTTTGGCATGATAGATATTGTATGCATAGCCTGGCATAAAATGGAAAAGTTGCAACATTTGTTTATTAGGGAAGAAATCCTCAAGATCAACAGGTGAATCAACATGATCCCAGTCGATAGTATCTTTGTTAAGATACAATGGTTTGGATGGATCTATTGGATTGCGGAGTGGAGTGGTCAAATCAATGGAGACCATGTTTATGGAATGGAATTGATCTCCAGGACCACACGAACCAACTTCTACAAAATCTACGTAGTCCTCATACCCACGATCTAGCTCTAATGGCATAGGCACAAAGGGGTCTTCTCTATGAGGACTATGAACAACTGGATCCTCCTTATGAACTGATTGCAAAATATGATCATTTAGCTCCCGAAGCTCCATGTAGGTAGGCAGAAGAGGATTAACCAACCGATAAATTTGATCCAGGTTTAATCATATTGCTCTCAGATGAGGATCCACACGTAACTACCAATAGACCTCATTTATGTCGATGGATTTATGATGGTAACACAAATAAGGAAGACCAAGGTAGGCCATCTCTAACTCATCTTCTTCATCACTATCATAATAGAATCCTTCATTCACCCCCACTCTTGGGGGGTGCTCTCAAAAGTGCGGTCCCATGAATTTAACTACTTGATCACTGTCATCACTATCTGGATAAACCAAATAATTATATCACAAGTGTGAAATTGCCAAGAAATATAGATCTACTTCTTCCCCTGAATGACATGCCTGCCAAGGCCTCACATAGGCACCTTCGACTTCATCCCCAGATTCATCATCATTTTGGGATTCCTCATCTAGGTCATAGCCTGGTCCACTCATATCGGAGGTGGACTCTACTCCATCTCCATTACAAAGATCTCCTAGCTCAAGATTGCCTTTAGTAATGGGGTTACACCTTTGCACGTTTGTGTTGTCGACTACATCATGGGTTTTGTGTCCCAGGTTATCTCTAGGGTTCAGTTATGTCTCAGTCTGCTCAAGGAGCCCTTCATGATGATCTTCAAGTGGATCAGTAGTGATGATAGATATCATAGGGTGATTTATCTAGAAGTTGGAAGTATCAGTATGGTATGGATTAAAATCCACATTGTTTGCCATACTAAGGTACAAATGATTTAGGAATGCTATGAGAAAATTGTCTTACCCTCATATCTATAACCATAAATTGAATCTATCAGTTACTAACTGATAACATGGTTCTAGTGGAGTCCATCCTTTTTCAAAGATACCAAGACCATATCCATGCCAATGATATAACTCGAATATACGTATGGCATACTCCAGGTTGGATAGATAATGAACGTTAACAACGAAAGGTTCATCGTCATCCTCATCCATGGGCTCTCATGTTGGAAGCTGATCTAGCCTTGCATAAATGAAGTTAGTCTGATTAGAGGGCTCTCCTAATGGAGCCATCGATCCAATCGGGTAACGATGAGCGGACGGTCAGCCCATATCTTGTGTAGTCTTTAGATTCGGTTCGAAGGTTACATTCTACACAAGGTACTCACATAATATAGTGTTGGCGAGATGTACTATCACCCGCAGTGTAGATAAACCTGTTGAATATGCAGGTGAGGTAGGTCGAGGTGCCTCCTCAACTTTGTATTGGGGTTCCTCAACTTCCATAGGAGTGGGAACCTCCTTAGCAACTGGCTCAGGCTCACACTCCTCTTGCCCATTTTCACCTTCAACTTCCTTTCATCCTGACACATGACTGATGTCGAAGGTCTCAGGGAAGTGGCAGTGGTGTGTTCTTATTTGTGTGACACAGATGGCATTTTTTGAGCATATACTATTGGTTTACCTCCCAGCTTCTTTACTGACAATGATGGCCGAAAATCTAGGTGCATTGACGATAGTATGATACCCCTAGGCAAATCTGCTAGGTTCATGAACTTAAAAGGTTCTTAGTTTGATGACACTACGTGAACCAATCCCTCATGAATATACTTCACAAATTGATGCAATATCGAGGGAATACAACACATTTCATGAATCCAAGGCCTACCAAGTAGTATGTTGTACTGCATGACCCCTTCTATCACATGAAACATCATGAAGATGGTCTTCAGGCCTACCTACACGGGTAGGATGATTGTGCCGACAGTCGAACATAGTGTGTTGTTAAATGCTCTTGATGTAAATGTAGTGGGCATAATATGTGATTTAGATAGCTTTAAATGACTCAGCGCCTTGGTCATTATTATGTTGATCGATGAGCCGATATTGATCAAGACCCTTTTAAATGGCATTTGATTAACACGTGATTATATGCAATGGTGGGTCAACCGTGGTTGTAGAAACCATCCTTATCTCATGATCATAAAAATAGATCATTGATTACTGACACTGTTGTAAATGTCCCATAAAATTAGTAAATGCCAATGCATCATGGGAATGTACTTCAATGGACCTCAAAATGTCCATAAGAGTCTCCCTATGCATAGGGGACTGTTGTATTAGCTCGTATTGAAAGCACAAGGATACGAAAGCAAACAAAAGGGAAATGTAACGCTAAGTCCTATGAATGAACAAAGGACCAAAGTGCATGAAAAGAGGGAAAAACAAATGAACTAAAACAAGATATAAAGCAAATGTAAAGTGTAGCCCTTTATTTTATTAATTTGCTCGAGATTACGTTACAATACATCTCCATTTTCTGGGGCTAGGAGCGTTGGACATAGTTTTGTTACACCCCGGATGGTACATTCCCCTCAAGGATCTTCCGCGTGCCCACATTGAAAATGGGCGGACCAAACATCGTCGCCGCTTGTGTGAATGCGTCTGTAGTTCCTTGATGCCCCTCCGATGTCGAGATCCTATGTTCAAAAAAACAACAAACGATTAGTAGCACCTGCAAATGGAGGGAGACATGCGATCCCCAAGGCCTCCGGTTAATGCATGCATGAAATAATAAAAATGATAATCAAAACATATCAGAATAAGCTAAAAATTTGACAGAAGCATGTAAATTTTACCAAGAACACACTACAAAAGGAACAGTCAAGAAATCTACCACATATTTCTAATCGCTTCTGGGTGGGACGATTAGGACTATCATAAACGTCAGAAGGTGACCTTTTAAATGTCCCATCTAGGGCCTCCAAAACACCTTAAAAGTTGGGGTTAGGCAAAACAGGGCATTTTGGAACAACCCAGAAGGTCGGATTTTGCAAATTTGGCCTCGATCGCCATGTATCTGATGATGCTCCCTGTATGTTAGTGAAAGCGAGAAACATTGAAAGCACAGTAAAAACTCACCAAAATGGCATGAAATTTAAATGACTGCATATATGAATGACCTAAAATAAAATGCAAAAAAAATAGTGGGGAAATCTGCCACAAATTTCTAATCACTCTGGGGTGGGGCGATTAGGACTGCAGCAGTCAAGGGGGCTCTTGGGGGCAGGACGCCCGTCGTTTTGGGCCCGGTATCGGCACCAATCCACTTGGGATGGGTCCAAAACATCCTAGAGGGTTGTGTCGACAAATTGGGTAGGGTATTGTGGCCAAATTTTCAGTTTTGGGTCTAGATTGCGCTTCCAATAATCACCCAATAACCTCCCTTCCAAAAGAGAGATCAAGGATGTAAGAAGCACAAGCGATGGGTGAGGATGTAATTTGACAACACTCCGTTGCTCCAAATGCTCCTCCTATGTCCTATTTTTGGGGTGAGAAGACTCACCATTTTATAGACCTGAGGGTCTCTTGTGAATGAGCATGCAGAGGCGCCACTTGGCCATCATGCCTTGTCAGGGGAGAGAAGATTCCTCCCTGATTAAGGGCTCCATGACTACCTCTTTGAGCTCAAAAATGCTCACTCGAACTCCCATGAATTGAAGGTGGAGTTGAGTGGCAGATTTGAGTTGCTATTTTTCAAGGTTTGACCTTTTGTCCATCAAACCTGCTATTTGCCCCACCTTGGAGCGAATGCTACTAATCGTCCTGGGGTGGGACAAATACCAGTTTATAATCATCCCAAGGTGGAATGAGTAGGTAGCAGAGTGCCTGAAAGGTGCCAAATTGATATTTGACCTTCTAAAACTGCTATGGGAGTGGTTAGGACCATTGTTTAACCTCTGGGGATTGCCCTGGGGGCTATGCATGTCAATTCTATTAGTGATTGCTGTCACATAATCAGATTGGTGTTGTTTTGGTGTCTACAGATGCCCCTTTTTGGGATGCACTATGCGTGAAGTAGTGCTGAGCAAAAATAGATAACCAAAGCACTAGTGATTAAGGTTTCTCAGTAACCTAACCAACTTTTGATGCCCCAAGTTTGGAAATGGCATGCATTCCTGAATCCTTGCTTTTGATGAGCTAAGGAGCTTAACTCAAGTGTTAACCTTTTTCGGTGAGGTGTTACTTGATCTTGGACATTGTTCAGTCATGAATAGGCAAAGGGTGCAACCTTTTGTCTGTGGGAACCTTGAGTTCATGATTCTAGAATGCCAAGTGTTTGATCAGCTTGTGATTATTTCTTGTTTTTTGCCCCAAGAAGGAGCGTGATTGTCTTTGTCAATGATTCTTTGAATGCATGTCATTTCCTTGATTGGGTATGTATTTGTTGATTGGTGACTAAGTGTGACTACCCCCTCAAGTGACGAATCGATGAGGGAATGATCGACATGAGAAAAGCGATGAGTCACTTGACCCAAAATTGCTTTTGTAAGGGTGCCTTCAGTTGTTTTTCGTTGATCGGTTATGTAGTTTTCGAACAATTTGACCTATTTTTGGTGGGTTTTAACCCTTTTTGTGATGCATTTTGGAGCTAAAATTGTCAAAAATCCATCTTCTCGTGGAGCGGTCCAGCTATGGTAGCCTTCTTAGGGAGTAGTATATTGATATTTGTGGCCTTTATGTCGGTTTTGCATGCCAATAATGTCAGGCGCAAAGGCGCCTTTGTTCGGCAATTTTATTGTTATTTTTGGGTGGGTTTGGTCCCTTTTTGTGACATTGTTTGGGGATGAAATTCTTGAAAATACATCCTCCCATGGAGCGGTCCGGCTATGGTAGCCTTCTTAGGGAGTAGGATAGTGAGGATTTGTGACCCCAACATTGGTTTTGGAGGCCTTGAAGCGTAGGCACAAAGGTGCCTTTGCTCGACAATTTTATTGTTGTTTTTGGTGCATTTTGGATGCATTTTTTGTTGTTTTTGATTTTCTTGTTCTGTAATCATCCCAGGGTGGGACGAATACCAGTTTAGTAATCGTCCCAAGGTGGTACGAGTTCTAACTAGAGCGATCATCCCAAGGTGGAACGATTACAGGCCTAAAATCCTATATAAGGGCCAAAACTAGGTTTTGGGTTCATTTGCATTTGTTTTTTCTGGCGATTTGGAGCTGTGAGGAGGAGGAGGTTGAGTTCGCATAGCGGAGCACTGTCGAATTTCATGGATACCATGAGTTCATGGAATAGATCATCAAGTGGCGAAGCCGAAGCGAGACCGGTGAGTTCTCCTTCTCTTTGTTTTGCTTATTTTATTTTTCACTTTAAAATCGTAAGTATGTCTTTTGTATTTTGTTTTTTGATTTAAACTAAAATCAAAACCCTAGTTTAATTTTTTTTTTGTTTGAATTTGTGCGTTGTTGTTGAAACGAAGATCGAAACCCTAGTTTAAAAAATCATGTTTATTTTGTTTTTGTTGTAAACTAAAAATAAAACCCTAGTTTAAACTAAGATCAAAACCCTAGTTTTAAACATTGATTTTATTTTGTTTTATGTTTTTATCAGTTTAAACTAAGGATAAAAAACCCTAGGTTAATGATTTTTATTTATTTATTGTGATTTTGTTTTTATTAGTTTAAACTAAGGTTAAAAATCCCTAGGTTAATGACAAAATGTTTATTTTGATTTTATTTTTTTTTTTGTTTTTTATCAGTTTAAACTAAGGTTAAAAAAAACCTAGGTTAATGACAAATTTTTTCTATTGTGATTTTGTTTTTATCAGTTTAAAATAAGGTTAAAAAACCCTAGGTTAATGAAAAAATGTTTATTTTGATTTTGTTTTTTTATCAATGTAAACTAAGGTTAAAAAAAAAAAACCCTCGGTTACTGACAATTTGTTTTTTTTTAACTGTTTTTTTTTCTTTTTTATCAGTTTAAACTAAGGTTAAAAACCCTAGGTTAATGACACAAATTTTTGATTTTGTGTTTTATCATTTTAAACTAAGGTTAAAAAACCTTAGGTTAATGACAAAATGTTTATTTTGATTTTGTTTTTTTTATGAGTGTAAACTAAGGTTAAAAAAAAACCTGGGTTACTAACAATTTGTTTTTTATCAGTTTAAACTAAGGTTAAAAACCCTAGGTTAATGAAAAAAATGTTTGATTTTGTGTTTTATCAGTTTAAACTAAGGTTAAAAAACCCTGGGTTTCTGACAATTTTTTTAATTAATTTAATTTGTTTTGGTTTGTTTTGTTTAGCTATATATTTGTTAAATGTTGCTATACATTTTATTAATTGTGTTTGCTGTACAATTTGTATACATTGCTTGTATATTTATTTTAGTGTTGTACAATTTTTTTTGTCATGTTGTTAATGTTTTTAATGTTTTTGTGTTGTTTTTGTTTTTCAAGTGGTGAAGAGCTGGTACCGTCAGCCAACATTATTCTCTGACACACGGGAAGCGCTGACTGTGGTGGACTAAGATTGGCTTGATGCCCTTAGGCTCAAGCAGGTGACTCAACTAGAGCTTGTGGTGGGGGATCAGACATATCTGACTGCCCTGATCAACTTGTGGGATCCCTACACCAACACCTTTCATATCCCAACATGGGAAAAGATAATGACTCTGGAGGATGTCTATCGAATTCTATGGATTCTGATAGACGAGCTGCCTATTTGGACTACTCCTCGTGATCAACGAATGGCGGTGTTGACATGGTACTTCGGGCATGGGGCGGAGGTGGGTGTGGATAGTCCGGTGGAGAGGGCAAAGGGGGATTGCCTGATTGGCAAGATTTTGGTGCGGTGGTGGTTGGAGAAGGGCGTGTTGGGGGTGAGGCATGCATTACTGATGACCCTCATCTCCAACATGCTACTTCCTAACTCCTTAGGTGTGAGGTTCTCGTGGAACTTGCTGGAGGTAGTTTTTAGACTGGTGGAGTGTTCGACCTCAGAGCCACTGATTATGAGGTGGGGTCAAACACTACTAAAATAGCTTTATGATGAGCTGTACGAGGTCCAATTCTAGAGGTAAAAGGGGATTGGATGTAGCTACCTATTGTAGTGCTGGTGTTGGTAGTACATAGCTATGGAGAGGCCACAAGGTTTATCATGGACTACTCGGGTAGAGATGGTGGACAGGGAGATAGGGTATGCAGCGCTGTGGCATAGGTCAAAGGAGCATGGGCATAGTCGGTAGTGGGCAGGTGACGTTAGTCACTACACTGATGCCTTCTCATGGCTTGCTCTTGGGGAGGTGGTCTGGAGGCCATACCAGGACTGTCCAACCTAGCCTAATGCTAGGGAGTGGCTTTGGTGGGTGCGCAGGGGGATATGGCTGATCGGGCAGCATGGGACTGAGCAGGATTACTTCCTATATTTTTGGGTGACTCGACAGTTTGGGGTGCACTAGGGATTGCCTAGTGAGCCCTTGATCTATCGATGTCAGGGCGACGAGAGGACTTTGGCCTGGCCGATCATCGAGTCGTTGGGTGAGGAGTCAGATACAACGATTAATATCCTTGACATGGACAATTTCGGGATGACTGTCGAGTATGACCAGTGGTGGACGATGCAGCGCTGACAGGGTGAGGTGCCTCCTAAGGTTCGAACGCAACAACAATAGGTGGTGAGGGTGTAGAGGTACCGAGGGAGGATTTGGGGGCTTTGCTGGTGGATGTGGATATGGTAGAGGTTGATGACTTGATTGGGGATGACCTAGGGGTTCCAGAGTAGCCGAATATATAGGACATTCCAGAGTAGTGGGTGCCAGAGCAGCATGCCATCCCGGAGATACCCATGCCTCAGGCAATCCAAAGAGATATGGAGGCTAGGTATCATGCTGAGATAGCGCGATTGGAGGATCTATTACGAAGACAAGATGAGGAGCACAGGGAGGTTTTGTAGGAGAGGGATCTCCTATGGACTCAGTTGGTAGAATGGGAGAATGCATTGGCTGTGTATCATCGACAAGATGGGGACACAAATGCTTCACGGGAGAGGGATCTCTTGTGGACTCAGTTGGCATAGCGTGATGACGCATTGGCTACGTACTGTCAGTGGGAGATGGATTTGGTTCGGCATCAGATGGAGTTGGAGGTAGAGATTATCCGCATTTGTGGGCAATTATCTGAGCTCATTGGAGGTGGATCTTCGCATCGAATGAGAGACAATGAGACTAAGCAGTCTGCATCCTATCATCGTAGGCGGTTGGATGAGGGTAGCACTAGTGGGCATGATGTGGGAGCTAGTAGCAACCATCTTGAGAGGTCCCATAATACCCACACCACTGGAGGTAGTTCTAGTCGCACCGATCCTGCATGATCATGGTGGTCGATGCCCTAGGCTTGGGGGTTTTTAAGTTTTTGATTTTGTTTGTGAGGTTAGAGGACTGTTTTATTATAGCCTGAGGGCCTGTTGAGTGGTATTTTCACCCAATTGTGAAAGTACACTCTCCTTTAGGATTTGGGTTCCAAATCCCCTCTTGCAAAGAAGTTAAACAAACAACTTCTCCAAGGTCTCCATTGTATTAGCATTTACATGTGTGTATTAATAATCCCAAATAAAGATATTCAATTTAAATGCTTGGAACACCTTAGTGATTGCAAGTAACTGTAAACAAGGGGCAATGTTGGTTTATTTCATCATGAAACTTTAGTGATTGTTCATTGTTTTTTTGGATTTTGATATTTTTTAAATGTTTATTTTAATGCCTTGAAAAGTTAAAATTTTTGGAAAAATAATAAAAAATGCAGAAAAAATGAAAATGAAATGCAGAAAACTAAAAATAAAATGCATTTAGTATGATGTTATCCTGTTTCGACAAAACCAAAGATGTGAGGTCTCTGTGCATGCAACCTAACCTATTGGACCTACAAACAAGCACAATCCGGATAGGCTAAGTGCTGGTTCCTAGGGTACGAAATAAAATTCAGATTTCAAATATTCGCGTAATGTAACCCAAATAAATGGCATCAACATTATCTATAAATTCAAAATCTAATAAATGAAAGAATAAAAATTAAATCCATAGCATGCAATGAGAATCTCCTTCTTTCTTGCCCACAATATGCAAATTTTTGAACATTTCTATATTAAAAATGTGTCATTTTACAATAGCAAAATTTTTGGTTTTCCCAAACCAGTATGTGGAAGAGAAACAACTCAAACAGGCCCAGAATGGCCTTCTCGCCTTCAACTCTACAACTCTGCTTGTAGTTGTTTCCAACCCTTTCTGTAAAAGAAGAAAAACTAGTCCAATGTAGAAGAAAATATCTAGAGAAACCCAGTGCTAAGGCCTCGCCTTCATTACTACAATCTTCTCTGAAGAGTTCTCCCCCCTCTTTGGCCTCTTTGAATGGCGTATTTAAACTTGTGAAAACATTGCTTCATTCCCTGATGGATCATTTCATTTGTTGATGGCTATTCGTTTCACCTTCCCCGATTGTTCATTTCACCTTCCCTTGCATGCGTGTGCTTTGCTTTCCATTTTGTGGCCCCTTCGCTACGTTTTCTCCACATGGGCTTGCGTTTGTTTCCCTCCGTGTGTAACGACCATCTTAAATGATTTTAAATCATTAAAGATTCCTTATGTAATGCTTTGTCTTCTTCATTGGATTTTGTCCTTATGTCCACATCACTATGCAGGTCTGTTACCTTGGCAAAAATGGAACATGTCGCGATATCGCGACGCTTCTTGTTTCTCTGTTTGCCTACCCCTTTTGAATCGTGAAAATGTAACATGTCGCGATATCGTGACACTTTTGGCCCCTTTCGTATTTTGTTGCTTTTAGCCATGAAAATGTAACATGTCATGATATCGTGACACTTTTTCTTTCTTCTCTCTCTCTTTGCTTTGAATCACGAAAATGCAACATGTCGCGATATCATGACACTTTTTGTCTTTGGTCGCGAAAACGCAACATGTCGTGATATCGTGACACTTTTCTTTCTTGTTCTTTCTTTCCTTGTTTGGTCACAAAAATGCAACATGTCACGATATCATGACACTTTTCTTTCTTCTTCTTTCTTTTCTCGTTTGGTCATGAAAATGCAACATGTCGCGATATCGCGACACTTTTCTTTCTTCTCTTTTCCTTTGCTTTGGGCCGCGAAAATGCAACATGTCATGATATCATGACACCTTTTGTCTTTTGGCCGTGACAGTGCAACATGTCACGATATCGCAACACTTTTTCTCTTTTGTCCATCACAGTGCAACATGTCGCGATATCGCGACACTTTTTATCTTTTGGCCGTGACAGTGCAACATGTCGCGTTATCACGACACTTTTTTTCTTTTGGCCGTGACAGTGCAACATGTCACGATATCGTGACACTTTTCCCTTTTTGGCCGTGATGGTGCAACATGTCAAGATATCGTGATACTTTTTCTTTTTGGGCTGCGATGGTGCAACATGTCGCGATATCGCGAAACTTTTTCTTTTTGGGTCGCGATGGTGCAACATGTTGCGATATCGCGACACTTTTTCTTTTTGGGCTGCGATGGTGCAACATGTCGTGATATCACGACACTTTTTATTTTTGGGCCGCGATGGTGCAACATGTCATGATATCGTGACACTTTTTATTTTTTGGCCGCGATGGTGCAACATGTCGCGATATCGCGACACTTTTTCTTTTTGGGCCGCGATGGTGCAACATGTCGCGATATCGCGACACTTTTTCTCCTTGTGGTGTTTTGCTTTTTTTCTTTGAACTTTAGTCTATGGGTCACTTCGATCTTCTTGGAACACATGCAAAAAAGGTGGGTCCCCAATTTTGGGGTGTGTTGTGGAGTAGCCACAACTGGTCCTTTTGACGATATATATACATGACTTTATTTGTGTTTATACACTTGTTATGGTTTAACTTTATGCACATTTTAGTTAGTTGATGTATGCATGTGTTATTATGAATGTGATGTTTCTAATTATATGATGTATGCATATGGAATGGATGGAATGATTTTTTGATAACTTGTCGATGGCACCATAGACTGTGTAGGATTCATTGGCTTTCTATACTATGTGATGACTTTGCATGTGTAATATTTTTTATTTGTTTTGTATTTTTTGATGGTGATGCAAGAATGGACATGTACAACATTTGTTTTAGAATGTAGTTAAGGTTTTTTGGAGACTCATACGCTTTAACTTAACTAGCCAAGACTGTACATTTATCTTACAAGACTTTTGAACAAGGTACGAATCAGACTTGAGTTTGACCAAGTTATTTCACATCCCTATGTGTGTGATTGAATTCGTTTATGTGGTATTTGTCAGGATATCGCTAGTTCCAGGTAGGTTGTCCACCAAACCTGTACTGAGGATCACCTAATTAGCTCCACTAACTCCTTTGTTGTATTTTAGTAAGATTAATCCATAGGACAATCTAGGGTACCATAAGCTAGCTCATCCACATGCAAACATTGGTCTACTCACATGCAAAGCTAATGTGATAGACATATCGTCATGCATTTAGGATACCACCATTGCCAAGTAGGTTGTCCACCAAACCCATAATGAGGATCACCTAGATAGTTTTTTGAATGCTGAGAATTCCAAGGATTCAAGCTCAGGCGTCTTTTGGTTGCTCAACTTGTTGGGATACTTGCTCTCATACATAGTGATGAAAATCACTGTTTATTTTTCTCTTTTGTTTTTCTTTTTGAGCAAGGGGTTTGAATAGTGGTGATAACCACTGTTATTTGATTTTGCATTTTAGGTTTCAAAGTTGAGCTCGTGGGTTTTTGGCTTGCAAATGGAATTGATCCCTTTTGGATTTGGGGATGACTACCCATCCTGTTTAGGGACGTGTAGTACGAATCCTTACAACTTTGGGGACCAAAGGTGATTGGGGATATGATTATGTAATGGCATTGATATTTTAGGCCTTGGGGATGACTACCCATCCTTGTCAGTGGTGTGTAGTACGAATCCTTATGACTTTGGGGATCAAAGGTGATTGGGGACATGATTATGTAATGGCATTGATCTTGTAGGCCTTGGGGATGACTACCCATCCTTGTCAGGGGCATGTAGTATGAATCCTTATGACTTTGGGGACCAAAGGTGATTGGGATTTTTGTTAGTGGTGAAGACCACTATTTATTATGGGGAATTAGATGGGGAAGAGCTTGTCCTTTTGTCAATTCTTAGCATTCTTGAACCATTCGCACAGGGGGATGAGTAGGCTAACCTTTCACCTATGGTACCCTAGACTGCTTTGTAGGTTTCTCTTGTGTTCACACAACTTGGGAATTTTTTTATGTGTTTTAACTTGTGTTGGGATGTTACGTAACAAGGTGTGGTCCAAGTAAAACTCTACCTTTGTAAAAATCTATCTGACTTTGTACAGTTTTTGGCTAGAAATCTAATGACAGCTGAATGACGAAAAACCCTAGATGCATTAGAAGACAACTGACTATGGTATGGTGCAAAATGTGAATGGCGTTATTTTGGATGGATGTGTTTACAAAATGGACTGAATGTAGAAAATGATGGAATTGCCTAGCAATTACAGTCTATGGTGCTTATGACGTGTATGACCAACAAATATGCCATGTATGGATACGATGCCTAATGCAGTTTATTATATTTTTGTGTTTTGATTTTTAAGAGTATGCATGGAAGTGAGATGCAATTTTTTTTGTTATTTTTTATTATTTATTTTGTTTTTTTTGTTTATGAATATTTGTTTTTGACCAAGCGATTGTGGGAACCCTTGGAGCTTTTGGTTTGACCAAAGGGTTTATGGATACCTTTGGGGCATTTTAGGTTGACCAAGCGATTGTGGGAATCCTTGGAGCTTTTGGTTTGACCAAAGGGTTTATAGATACCTTTGGGGTGTTTTTGGGTTGACCAAGTGATTGCGAGAATCCTTGGAGCTTTTGGTTTGACCAAAGGGTTTATAGATACCTTTGGGGCATTTTTGGGTTGACCAAGTGATTGTGGGAATCCTTGGAGCATTTGGGGTGACCAAAGGGTTTATAGATACCTTTGGGGCATTTTGGGGTGGGCTATGTCTCTCTAAATGTGGAATGGCCTCAAATGACTGATGTTTAAGGGTTCTAGTTCCTTGATTCCTCCAAGAGAGGCGAGCCAGTATGTTCTAGGTCCTATTTTACTATCGATGACATAAGGACCTAACCAATTTGCTACGAACTTGTCCCTTAGATGGGGTGGCAAGTTAGAATTTTGTTGGTTCTCTTTTAATACTAAGTCACCAACCTGAAAGTCCCTCAGGTGAACTTTCATGTTGTATGCTTTCTTAAGTCGCTCTTGATAGATACGTAAATGCTCGAGAGCATTGACGTGTCGTTCATCGAGCAACGTAAGCTGGTCTAACTAGGCCTGCCATGCAGTGTCATCATCGATGAACTCTTGCATTGATATGCATAGGGAAGGTATTTCCAACTCGAGAGGCATGACTGCCTCAGAGCCATACACCAACGAAAATGGAGTTGCCCCAGTGGGCGTTCGAATGCTAGTGCGATAAGCCCAAAGAGCAAGTGGTATTTGAATGTGCCAATCCTTATGACTATCTATGATCATATTTTTAAGGATGGCCACTAGCATTTTGTTTGATGCCTTTGCTTGTCCATTTGCTTATGGATAATAGGGTGTTGAAAAACTATGCTAAATTTTGTACTTTGTTGTCAAAGCATGCACATCTTTGTTCTTGAATGACGTCCCATTATCCGAGATGATCTTGGATGGAATACCAAAATGACATATGATGTTATGTAAAATAAACTCTACAATGCGGGTCCCAGTCGTAGAGGTAAGCGAAATTGCTTCCACCCACTTGGTGAAGTACTCTATGGTCGTTATGATGAACATGTGATGACCTGATGATGCAGGGGAGATCTTTCCGATTATATCTAAGCCCCACTATGAAAATGGCCAAGCCGATTGGATCGGATGCAAGGCCTGAGAAGGTACATGTGTCAAATTGGCATGGTGTTGACACTTCATGCACTTCTTTACATACGCGCAACAATCTCGCTCTAAATATGGCCAATAATAGCCCATGCAAAGAATGCGCTTTGCGATGGCCATACCGTTGAAGTGGCCACCGCATGTACCATCGTGCACTTGGGTGATCACCCAAGTGGACTCTTGCTAGTCCAAGCAACAGAGGAGGATCCCTTCGTAGCTCCGATGGTACAAAATGTCTCCTAGCAAGACATGTTTTTCCACTTTCTATTTGAATGATCTTTTTACAGCGTGCGTCAATCCAAGTGGGAGGTTACCTAGCTTGAGGTAGTCTCTTATGGGTGTGTACCAATCCTACTGATTAGAAACCTCGATGGTATGAACTGCCAATCCCTCTTGAAGTTCATCCCTAGCAAAAGTTGAGCGGGAACGAACCTGTAAGAATAGCGTTGTGTTGCTATTAATAGGGGTCGGGGAGAACAAGGACCCCCAGTTGGCGTTATTTAGACTATCATGGATTTGAGAGAACTTATCCTAAGATGGTTCAATCTGGATCAGGTGGATTCTTGGTATTAGGTCAGAGCTTGCATGCTCCATCATGGATTGCGATAGTGTTTTGACTTGAATGGTTGTCATCTCACCAGAAGGGTCTTGCGGGATTAGTGACCCCAAGGAGGCCATAGTGTCCACAAAATGATTCGATGATCGAGGGAGTGCCTCGATGTCATACCATTCAAGCTTTGCTAGGAATTTGTCCACAAGGGCTTTGTAGGCCTACAGAACTGGGCATTTACATTGGAATACCCCTTTTACTTGGTTGACAATTAATAATGAATCACCAAAGATGTTCAAGCGTTTGATGTTCATGGTGATTGTTGTCTGAAGACCTATGAGCAAGGCTTCATATTTGGCATTGTTGTTGGTGCATGGGAAATCAAATTTAAATGATAGAGGCATTGGAGCCCCTTGTGGTGTGAAGAATATGATTCCCGTGCCACCCCCTTGCTCACATTTAGAACCATCGAAGAATAAGGTTATGTCGGCCTGTGACTCAGGCTCATCAGAATCTGGCAATTCTGAGACATGGAAGACCCCATCATTGGGTAGCTCTACGGTCAAAGGTTGATCGTCTTCGAGAGGAGCCTCTGCTAGTTGATCGATGATGACTTGACCTTTGATGGACTTTTATCCAATGAATTTGATGTCAAACTCTGTCAACAACATGATCCATTTCACCGTGCGGCTACTATGATAAGTATGACTCATCATGTACCACAATGGATTTTCCTTAGACACAACATACATCGTATTGCTCAACATGTAGTGGCATAGCTTTTTGGTAGCAAATACCACTGCTAAGCATAGCTTCTTGATGTATGCATAGTTAAGTTCATAACTGACTAGGGTGCGGCTAAGATAGTAAGTAGCCTACTCTTTGTGTAGTTCATTCTTCTAGGCTAGCATGGTGCCCAATGCCACCTCAGTAGCTGAGATGTATAAATAGAATGGCACTCCTGGTCTAGGTGGTGCCAATACTAGTGGTGAAGCCAAGTATTGTTTAATGTCATCGAAGGCCGACTGACACTCATCATCCTAGTGAAATGCTACCCCCTTGTGTAATAATTTATTCATGGGTCGACACTTGTCAGATAGCTGCGCTATGAAGCGCTTGATTGACGTGACCTTTCCCTACAAGCTTCTGAGCTGCTTGATGGTGGTTGGGGGAAGCATTTCAAGGATTGCCTTGACTTTTTTTGGATCTACCTTGATTCCTCATTTTGAGACTATGAAACCCAAGATTTTTCTAGATGTGATGCTTGGGGTTTAGTCTGACTTTATGTTCGATGAGGCGATCGAGGATCTTGCTTAGGTCATCAAGATGATCTGGGCACAAAAGATATTTGGCCAATAGATCATCCATATAATATTCCAATGTTTTATGCATGTGATCATGGAAGATGTATGTCATAGCACGTTGGTAGGTGGTGCCAACATTTTTAAGGCCAAAGGGCATGACCTTATAACAAAATGTCCCCCAAGGCATTGTGAACGCCATTTTGAGTTGATCGTCGGGATTGATACGAATCTGATTGTATCTCGAGAAACCATCCATGAGGGAAAGCATTTCGTGGCCTACTGTAGCGTCTACCAATGCATCGATGCTAGGCAAGGGGAAATTGTCCTTGGGACTCACTTTGTTTAGATCTCAAAAATCGGTGCATATGCAAATCCTCCCATCGGGCTTCTTGATGGGTACCATGTTGGACAACCATGGTGGGTAATCCATGCAGATGACAAACTGTGCATCCAACAACTTTTGTAGCTCATATTTGACCATTAAGGCTACTTGTTGGGTGCATCTTGCATAGTTTTTGCTTGACTTGCTTGACTGTCGGATCAAGCATTAGATTATGCGTGACTAGCTATGGGTCTAGCCCCGACATGTCTTTGTAGGACCATGCAAAAACCTCCTTCTTCTCTTTGAGAAGGGCAATGTAATTGGCTTGCTCTTCGAGGGATAAACTTACCCCCAACTTGATGATTTGTGGATTCATTGGATCAAAGCCGATGTCTACGTCAGTTGTCTCTTCGACTAACATGTGGGACCCATCCTCCAACTAGTGTGGAGTTGGGATCAGGTGGATATCATTTGCTGAATTTAGATCTACATTTGGAACGTCGGGTTCCTCTTCAGCGTGGAAGATATCTTGAGTTGGTCCTAGGGTGAAATGAAGCATCTCATCGCAAGGCCAGTACTCTGATGGGGATGGTGGTGAGTCAGCATGTTCCCATCCTATGGCATCTAGGTTTAGATACAATGGTCATGCTAGGTCGATTGGATCATGGATGGGGGTGGTTAAGTCAATGGAGATCATGTTGATGAAATTATTTTGGTCTCCATTACCATGGGTGTGGTGACTCGGACTTCCTTGGTGATCTTTGTGCTCCGGATCTGGCTCTAGGGGTATTGGCACAAATGGATCAGCCCTATGTGTGGATAATAGGATGGGGTTTGCCCTTGGTACTAATGGCTCTATGGGGTCTCTAGGCGGAAGGTGCTCTTTGTATACTTGAAGTAGCGGGTGAAGCAGTTGGTCCAACTGTGCTTGGTTTAGGTGCCACCTATGCCTTGGCCCCATGTTAGATTGTTCAAACATGTCGTCAATGTCCATGGGGTATTTTTGTTGCCACATATGATTGAGATATGCCATCTCAGTTTCATATTCATAATCACTATCAAAGATCCATAGGCCTTCGTTGGCTCTGACAACTGTTTGTGACATGTGAGGCTCGTCTTGCTCAAGCAAATTGATCTGGTCCCATCGAGGTTGTTCTGCTCTCTGCGGGAGGACCTGATTCTCTTGAGGTGGCATTTGCTCGATTGGAGCATTCAAGGGGAACGTTGCCAATAAGCTTTCTTGATAGTCATCCATGGGGGTCACTTGTGAATGATTGCTATCAGATTCGAAAGGGTCCCATGGCACTACCTCATACTCTGACTCGTCTTCTAAAGATCCTTCTTGACCTTGTCTATATCCCTCTTGTAGGTGAGTTCTCAAACTTTCTCCTTTCTCGATCAAAGGGAAAGGGTTGTTGAAGTCAACAAGGTTGGTTGTTAACAATGGGAGATAATCCCCCAATGTGTACATTGTGTTAGGATTGGCATATGGATCTTGTGCCAACCCATCCTTGTTGCCTATCCCTAGGCCTTGCATGTTCTCCACCAAGATGTCAAGGGGAAAAGGGTGGTTGAACCCTACTCCTGATTTGTCATATGACATCTGATATCTTGGTTGGAAAAGAATGCACACTCCTTGTTCATATCTGCCTAACCCATATCCATGCCAATTACATTGGCCAAGATATCTCAAAGTGAAGTCTAGGTTGGACAAATAGTTGACATCCTCAGCAAAGGGTTCTTCATCTTCTTCCTCTTGCAGGTAAGGTTCAATGCCATTATCGAGGCCCCCATATACAAAATTTGTCTAGTTTGGCGGGTAGCCTAGAGGAACAATAGTGCCGATGGGGAGGTGAGGTCTCCCCATGTCCTGCATGGACTCAAGTGTGGGTGTTGCTACGATGTTCCACACTAGGTACTCCCCCAGGCCCGTATTGGCCATCTCAACGGTGATCATTGGTGGTTGAGGGGGAGGGAATGGGAGCTCTTCCTGAGTCCACTCCATGTTGGGTGAACTAGGCATCTCGACTTCCATTCGGCTAGGCATATCTTCGATAGATATGGTTGAGACTGATGGTGGTGCCTCTTCTAGGGGTTTCTTCCCATTGTCCTTCAGTGTGGCCATCGTAGGTGGCATCTTTGGTGAAGGACCAGATGATGAAGATGGACCCAGCTAGGGATTTGAGGGACTTAACAGTGGGGATGCATGCAGAATCAGACCCTATTTAGATGGATTCAACTGAAAATCCAAATGTGTCTATGGAAGGGTTGATTGCGACATCAACTACATCGCATTGCAATACTTGAAGGGCTCTAAGTCTGTCGGGACTACATGCACCTGCCCTTCGAATGTGTACTTTAGGCATTGATGAGCTATCGAAGGGACACACTTCATGTCCCTAATCCAAGGCCAGCCCAACAAGATATTATAGGCCATATCACCTTCCAAGATGTGGCACAATGTAGGAATAGTCTTTTGTCCCACTTGGATGGGTAGGAAAATTGTGCCAACTATCGAGCATATCGCGTCATTGAATGCTCAAAGAGTATAGGTGGAGGCCACAATGTGAGATGCTAGCAACTTGAGGTGTTTCAATGCCACTGTTGTGATTATATTGCTGGATGAGCCAGTGTCCACCAACACCCTCTTAAATGGAATCTTGTTGACCCACGCAATGACGTGCAAGGGTGGATCCGCCATATCACCAGTCATCGATTTTAGTTCGTCCTCTCTAAAGGTGATGATTGGTTCTGTGCATCATTTTACATGTCCCACAAAGTTATTGAAAGATTTTTCTTCATGGGTTTGCAGCTCAATGGCTTTTAATATCTCCATTAGAGCCTCCCAATGGGGCGGTGATTGCTGGATGAGCTCGTAGATGGAGAGCCTAGCCGACGTGGTCCTTAAACTTTGGGTAAGTTTAGTCTGAATCATGGCCATTGGTCTAGGTGGGGGAGGTTGTGTAGGGTGTTGTTGAGGTTGTGACATTGATGGAACCTCTCCTGTAGTCGTCGTGGGGGTAGTTGTGCTTGGGTACCTCTTGTTTCGAGTCACTATGCTTATCATCCCTACATATCCCTGCATGGGGCAGTTCTATGTCACCTCATTGACTTGAAGGGTCTTTGCCTACACATCATGGGTAGGCAGGGGGTCTTTGAAGACCTCCATCTATTGGTTGTTTTGCGCAACAAGATTATCCACCGCTAGCATCTTGTTGTCTATTAGGTCTTGCACTAAGCTTTTGAATTTCCAACATGCATAAAGGTCATGTCCTTTCTATCGATGAAACCTACTATACAAGTCTTCCCTATAACCCTTGGGTTTTGGCATGTTGGGGTCTATGGGTCGACTCTCTAGAAGGTTTATCAAGTTTACCATTGACAAGCGGTCAAACAAGGAGTCTTTAGACTCTGTGAATGGTGTGAATTATCACCTAGGGTGACACTGCTGATTTTTCTCTTGCCTATGATTTTCTCTTTCATAGTTGTCAAGAGGCACTACCTGATAATTAGCCTTTTGGGGCTGTGTTGCTTGTGTAGGCTTTGGTGCATTGATAGCAACCTGATTGACCGCAGTGGGTTTTGGTTGTGTGGTCCCTGTTTTGGCATTTTTAGGCCACTCTTTCTTGCGTGGCTTGGCAATCTCGCCATCCTATATCTTGATCTCCTCAATGATTCTGGCTTGTGCTAGGGCTTCCTTGAGAGTGGCATATTGCTGCAACTACAATAGCATGGAGATCGACCTTAAACAACTTTTCAAGAACATTTGGGTCAGGTCGGCCATGGGAGGGAGGTAAGGTAGCTTTGAAAGCAACATCCTCCACCAATTTCCATAAGCCACCATGGTCTCTTCCTCATACTGCTTGAGGCTAGCTAGGTCACTTAATGATGCCTTCTTATTGGTATTGAAGGCAAAATGTTCGAGGAACATGTCCACTAGCTGGTCTAGGTTACTGATGCTATGCTTCGGTAACTAGGTAAACCAGTTCGAGGCAGGCCCTATGAATGTGGTTATAAATGTTCGTAGAAGCAAAGCATCATTGTCTTGAATGCCAAAGCATTGGCTCAGGAATCTTGTCACGTGCTCTTGGGCATCCTCCTCCCCTCTAAAGATTGCCAATTGAGGCATTTTAAAGTGTTCAGGGTATGGGGGTGTAGGCATTGAAGGATGCACAGGGTGACTATGGAGTTGGCATAAAGTGGGCTTTTGGGGCCCAAAAGTATTGGTCTCCATAGACTCTAAGTGCTCTAGCAACACTTTGTATGCATCAAAATATTTGATCTCTTCCTCCTTGGTTTTTTCCCGTTGCGAATTGCGGGGAACTTGAGGCCTATGGAGGGGTAATCGGGTAGCACCCCCTGCCTTGGTAGGGCATTTCAGCCCACTCTTCTTCTTGCTCGAATTCCTCATAGGCTTCTTGAGGAGTTCCTGGGCATGACCTATAAACATGGGTGGGTGCCCACGGAGGGTGCCCATCATTGGCTCTAGGGGTGGTCTCCCGCTCAGGTCTAGGAGGTCTTGGAGGTAGCATTTGATAAGGTCACAAAGACTTATCTCGTGCCAAGGGGTTGTGTCTCTCATACAACTATGTCCTATGCGTGCTAGGGGTTGGGACCCTCTCAGGCATAGTGTTCTAGAGAAACTCATTTATCTGACGCCTAATGCACTCTTTGCTAAGGCGATACAAGTGCTCTAACTATTGTTGATCTTGCTCAAGATGCATGATTTGTGCTTGGTGGGTGGCATGTTTGGCAAATGCCAAGTTGATTTGTTCTATTGTATTGAGTCTAGGAGGCCTAGATGCCTCCCCTACACATCTATCTCGGTCATGGTGATCCGAGATATCTATAGGTCGCTTCCTTCTATCGAGGTTAGCGGCATTCACTCGAGGCTCTGGCCTCAGTAGGTGATCCTGATAAATAGTAGGTGCAAAAGTGCATTGTTCCTGCATTGTGTATTGCTCTTGAGGAATGTAGTGGTCTTCCTCATGCTCCCTTTCGTATATGTGAAAGGGGCAGGCAGAGTTGGCTCACCCTATCTGAAGAGCCTTGTGCTCTAGATTTGGCCTATTGTTTCTGACAGTAATAAGGGGTAGAGGAGGGATGATGTAATCATGTGGCCCCTCCTTATGGACCCTATGCTATTCTAGTGCTTCATTGCATAGTGGCAATTCATAGCGAGCATCTAAGGGAGCCTTCTCATTTATGTTGAGTGCCACGTGTAAGGACTCTTCCTGAAAGGGTCTATCTTGAATGGGAGTGCCCCTCGAAGGGGTGCCTCTATAGTCCCTTTTCATCATGGTATGATGTGGACTATTTTGTGGGTTAGGACGCCAAGGTGGTATGACCAAGTCCTTGGGGCTATAGCGGAGGTGACTTGTGCCCCCTTGTACACTTTTTGCAACTTCTCCCGTGATTGGGCTTGGCTACGAGTGTACACCATGGTGGTGTCTCTCTACAAGATACGTAGGTTTTTATCTTCTTTACAATTTTTTATGCTACACTAAACAAATAGGAGCCACACAAACAAATAAGTGATTATCTCATTTATAGATTAAAGGTGTGCCCTAGATCTGGTTTAGTGTGTTTTGATTTTTGTTTTGAAAGCTTTGTAAAGAAAATTTTGTTGTATATGCAATATGAGGGCTCTTATGTCTCCCAAAATGGTCGCCCCTTCAATATACCACTGCTAGGCCATTATATCGAACCTCTCAATATACCCGCCCTTACGTGAGGGAAACTATTGGTACACGAGAGCAGAACAGTACGTGGAACATAGGCGATACGAAAGGGGAATCGCTCTATTTTTGACACCTACCATAGAAGACTTATCCTCATGCACTGGGAATCACCCCAGCTACACTTGGTCAGATTTCATCAGGATTTACGTCTAGCAACAGTAGCGATCAAGGTTATGTATGCAAAATTCAAGCCAAGGTGGTGATGAAATCCACTATTGGTCTTGATCAAGTGTTGGGGTTTTACGACCAACGCCTTGATGTTTATATTACCTCGTGGTGTGTGGGGTTATTTTTACTTGCACAAAGAAAGAGAACATGCAGTAAATTTTTTTATTTTTTTTTTTTATGCAAGCAAAGAAACTAAAAATTACAGAGACAAAAAACAAAAAATGACAGAGTGTTCAGACAACCTACCTCTTCTCTGCCCACACCAGATGCCCCTAAGTTTTTGCTCAAAAACTGCACAAAGAGCTAATCGTCCCGGGGTGGGACAAATAGCAGATCTGTATTCGTCATAGGGTGAAACAAATGCCTTATTCATCTCAGGGTGGCACGAATTCTAGTCTGTATTCATCACAGGGTGGCACAAGCAGCAATCCAGCGCTTGAAGGATTAACACCTGAAAGCAAAAACACACAATTTTGATTAGAAATTTGATCTCAAAATCAAGGGACAGGGTCCCACCATGATCGCCACTGAAAGCACGAGGATACGAAAGCAAACAAAATGGAAATGTAACGCTAAGTCCTACGAATGAACAAAGGACCAAAGTGCATGAAAAGAGGGAAAAACAAATGAACTGAAACAAGATATAAAGCAAATGTAAAGTGCAACCCTTTATTTTATTAATTTTCTCGAGATCAGGTTACAATACGTCTCCTCCATTTTCAGGGGCTAGGAGCGTTAGACATAGTTTTGTTACACCTCGGATGGTACATTCCCCTCGGGGATCTTCCGCGTGCCCACATTGAAAATGGGTGGACCAAACATCGTCGCTGCTTGCGTGAATGCATCTGTAGTTCCTTGCTACCCCTCCGATGTTGAGATCCTGTGTTCAGGAAAATAGCAAATGATTAGTAGCACCTACAGATGGAGAGAGACATGTGATCCCCGAGGCCTCCAGATAATTCATGCATGAAATAATAAAAATGATAATCAAAACATATCAGAATAAGCTGAAAATTTGACAAAAGCATGTAAATTTTACCAGGAACACACTACAAAAGGAACAATCAAGAAATCTGCCACATATTTCTAATCGCTCCGGGGTGGGACGATTAGGACTATCATAAATGTCAGAAGGTGACCTCCTAAATGTCCCATCCAAGGGCCTCCAAAACACTTACAAAGTTGGGGTTAGGCAAAACGGGGCATTTTGGAACGACCCAGAAGGTCGAATTTTGCAAATTTGGCCTCGATCACCCTGTATCTGATGATGCTCCCTGTATGTTAGTGAAAGCGAGAAACATTGAAAGCATAGTCAAAACTCATCAAAATGGCATGAAATTTAAATGACAGCATATATGAATGACCTAAAATAAAATGCAAAAGAAACAATGGGGAAATTTGCCACATATTTCTAATTGCTCTGAGGTGGGGCGATTAGGACTGCAGTAGTGCGGGGGCACCCGAGGGCGGGACGCCTACCATTTGGGGCCCGGTCTCAGCACCAATCCACTTGGGATGGGTCCAAAACCTCCTAGGGGGTTGTGTCAAAAAATTGGGTGGGGTATTGTGGCCAAATGTTTGGGTTTGGGTCTGGATTGCGCTTCCAATAATCACCCAATAACCTCCCTTCCAAAAGAGAGATCAAGGATGTAAGAAGCACAAGCGATGGGTGAGGATGTAATTCGGCAGCACTCCATTGCTCCAAATTCTCCTCCTCTATCCTTTTTTTTGGGGTGATAAGACTCACCATTTTATAGACCTAAGGGTCTCTTGTGAATGAGCATGCAGAGGCACCACTTGGCCATCATGCCTTCTTAGGGGAGAGAAGATTCCTCCTTGATTAAGGGCTCCATGATTGCCTCTATGACTGCCTCTTTGAGCTCAAAAATGCTCACTCGCACTCCCATGCATTGAAGGTGGAGTTGAGTGGTGGATCTGAGATACCATTTGTCAAGGTTTGACCTTTTGTCCATCAAACCTGCTATTTGCCCCACCCTGGAGCGAATGCTACTAATCGTCCCAGGGTGGGACGAATACCAGTTTGTAATCATCCCAGGGTGGAACGAGTAGGGAGAAGAGTGCCTGAAAGGTGCCAAATTGACCTCTGACCTTCCAAAACTACTATGGGAGTGGTTAGGACCACTGTTTAACCTCTAGGGGCTGCCCTGGGGGCTATGCATGTCATTTCGATCAGTGCTCGTTGTCACATAATCGGATTGGTGCTATTTTGGTGTCTACACGTATATCGATAACTTTGTAGGATTTTTCTACAGGTTTTGGACCAACCTGCTCCTTATGGTCACCACCGATATTGTTGGTGGGCCTGGAATATTTTGCATCGACCTTTGATTCAGCGTGGCTTGTATTTGAATGGGAGCATGAGGTTGATTTTTTTGTTTGTATCTCCCATGCCTAGTGACAATGTTCACCATGCCTACGAACCCCTGGGTAGGTGGTTTGACTCACACCTAGTTGACTTGGCCAAAGTTGTTATGAGGTGCCTCATGATTTGGCAAGGAGTTTTTATAAATCCCCACATTTTTATTATCAGGTGCTTGTTGGTTGTGCAGCACTGCAAGCTCACCTTTGTCAAACATATTTTGCACCATGTGTTTGAAAGTCTAGCACACCTCAATGTCATGGCCTTTCATTCAATGAAAAATGTAAAATAGATCTTCTTGGTACCCCTTTGATTTGGGTTAATTGGGGTCTATCATCTTAATTTTGGGTAATCTAATTACCTTGGCCTCACACAGTTGATGGAAAATTGATGTCAGTGATTCCGTCAATGGTTTGAACCAACGAGGTGGACGTTGATATTTTTTCTTGCCCTTATAATTGTTGTTTTGCTTTTCATATTGTGCAGGAGGAGGTTGGGCCTGATAATTCTATTTCTGTTATCCCTTGTTCTCCCTCTGGAGATTCAACACCACTTGATTCACATGGGCCTGCTTGCCTTATTTTTTTGTGGTACTCTTATTTTGTCCCTCTCTCCTATTCATGAGCTTAAATTTTCCTTCCTATAACTTGATGTCCTCGATCACTTTGGCTTACGCCAAAGTCTCTTCGAATGTAGGATACTGCTGCAGCTATAGCAGTAACGAGATGCGCTTGGCACAACTCTTTGTAAACATTTGGGTTAACTCTGTGGTAGGAATAGGGAATGGTAACTTCACCATTAGTCTCCTCCATCTCTTTTCATATTGTTCTATTGGCTCATCATTACACTGATATAACATAGCCAGATCAGAAAGATTGGTCTATTTCTTGATGCCAAAGGAATAGCGTTCAAGAAAGGCATCAGCTAATTGATCAAAGCCAGTTATGTTATGCTTCTTTAACTGATTAAACCACTCCTATGCTGGATCAAAAAGTGTCATGATGAAAGTATGCAACAACAATGCATCGTTGCTTGCTATATGAAAACAAGCATCCAAAAAGCTCATGATATGTTTCTATGCATCTTCATCACCCTTAAACTTGTCTAACTTGGGCATATCAAAATGCTTAGGGTAAGCCGAAGTAGGCATCAAAGGATCCAAAGGCTCATTATGAATTTTCCTCAATGTCAAATTTTGAATAGCCACGCCCTGTCTCTCGATGGCTTTGACCTTCTTAGCTATGGATTTATAGGCTTCCAAAGATAGAAAGTCCTCCTCCCTAAGTTGATGTAGAGGTGTCTTAGGAGGTATTGTCTTCCTCGTACAAGTTGGAGGGCATTGCTCTTCCTCCTCCTCAAATTGGGAGCTCTCAAGATATTCTTACTCGTATCCGTCTCCCTTTTCTTCTTCATGCCACCTCTACCTCTGATCAGCGAGTGGTGGTGGCCACTCCCTTTGTTTTGTACTAGCATGAGTATGAGCATCTCTATGTTCTTGATGCATATCATCTTGTGATAAAGCATTCCTATATACACGTTCTCTATGCTCATCATGAGGATATAGGTCAGCCCTAGCTAACCTATCCTCCTCCACGTGATCCTTCTGGGTAAGGATAAGCTCTTCACGCATGTGCTGCTCATATAGCCTTTGTCTAATGGGCCTCTGTGCTTGAAGGTTTTCATATTCAATGTGTTGCCTCTCTAGGTGAGTATCCTCTAATTGATCTTGGAGGAGTTGGCATTTTTGCTCCAATACTAATTGATGTGATCTATAAATCTAATCGACCATGGGAGGCCTCTATTATCCTTGCTCTATATGAGCAACCTTATGGGTTTTGTACCCATAAAACTGATGTGCTGCACCTTTACATCTATCTGTGAAGATAGCATTGGCATCATGTTGTGTCCTATACCATGAACCACCATGCGCAGATAGTGGGTGTATGACATGAGGGTGCTTAGAAGCCTCTCCATGCTCTCTAGTAGTCCTGATGATGCTCACGCTATGCTCACTCAAGGCACGAGTGGGTGGAGTGCAAGGCTTGCAACCTAACTGCTCTAATAAACTACCTATACCCTCTAGCTATTTAGATCACCATTTCTCATGTGATGGTGTGCCATTAGCTCCCACCTTTGATATATTAATGGTGATCTTGCATGGTGGACCATGCATGGGAGTATGGATAGACCTATGCTCAATAGTGAGCCTATGTACCTACCCTTGAATGGGAGAATATCTAGTCCTTCTATACACAGAAGGTGGAGGCATGGATCCTCTTGTGGACTTAGTACATAGGGGCACCAACCTGGTCCACTACACAACAAACTCTTTGGCCGATCCCATAGACATGCATGCAAGGCGGTCTTGGTAATGGCTTTTGAGTGGAGCACCTTCATGTTGAGAGGCTCCCTATTCTATCCTATACCTAAAAGTGTGTACTAAAGCTTCTATATTTGGGTTATGCTCTATGGGCTCCCCTCATGTCGAGTTATCTCCTCTAATGCTTTTTGAATGACATTCAATTTGCTCATGTGGGTGAGGACTTGACACGTGCTGTTGTGAATTGGTTAGGTGTTGGTCATCAGCGTTAGGTTTAGACCTTTGCCAACCACATCGTGTATCCACCATTGTGTACTTAGCATTGTTAGTTTCATAATGACACTGAGAGGGGGGGTGAATCAGTGTGGCTCTTTAAATCTTAAAACTTCAACTCTTAAAGCCAAAACAATGAAAACTTAAAACCACATAAAGCAAATATAACAAGAGAGCATCACACAACACAAGATGTACCAAGGTTCACCAGTTTTGGCTACTCCTCAAAAATTGATTGTTTAGACTCCCATCCAAATCCAGCCTTTACAAAATACCAATTTTACAATCAATTTACCAGCACCCACTGGAAGGAGCACCAACCCTTGATTTATCTACACCAACAAAAAGGAGCACCAAACCCTGATTTATCTGCACCAATAGAAAGGAGCACCAACCCCTAATTTATTTGCACCAATAGAAAGGAGCACCAACCCCTGATTTACCAGCACCAACTAGAAGGAGCACCAACTCCTGATGGCAAAAACCAACTTGGACTTCGATTTTGAACTATTAGATTAACATAAAAATGCCTTCACTTTTACAAGACCCTGACTGGTCTATTGCTTACTCAACATCGCCCACAAATCACATAACACACACCCTTCTCGATCGCCTGTTGCACACCTCTCGCTCTCCTCTCGTGCTCTTCGCAAGATAAAATCCCTGACTGAAATTCTCTAAGCAATGCTCCTTTTATAACCATATTGTCTCTTTGTAACTTCAGTTGTAACTCCTTTCATTTCTCATACACCACTTGTCAATTGTAATGCCTTCTATATGTAACTCCTTTTGTATATATAGAGTAGGCATTTCGTCAAACACGTTACATGCAATGAATTAATACCATATACTCCTACCATGACTGTTCATCTTCTCGGTCATGATTGTTCATTTTCTCCTTGCATGACTATTCTTTTTCTCTTTGCATGTCTATTCGTTTTCTCCCTACATGACTATTCGTTTTCTATTTTAATGACTATTCATTTTCTATTTTAAAGACTGTTCATTTTCTCCTTCCATGACTGTCCGTTCTGACTTCAGTTCACTGTTATTATTTTAGCTGCATGATTTTTCTTTGTAACTGCACCTGTAACTGTCGTACTGACTTTAGTTAACTCTTCTTATTTTAGCTGCATGATTTTATAAAGCAAAGGCCCCTATAACTGCCGTATAACTTCAGTTAACTATCACATATCTTATTTTGGTTGGGTTCTCTTCTTAGCTCACACCAAAGTGACCTGTCATGAAATCATGACACTTCTGCCTCTTTGTCCTCTTCTCGGGTTTCGCCCATGAAAACACATGTCGCGATATCGTGACACTTTTGCCTCCTTGCTTCTTTTCTTGGCTTGTACCCATGAAAACACATGTCATGATATCGTGACACTTTTGCCTCCTTGCTACTCTTCTTGGCTTGTACCCGTGAAAACACAACATGTCGCGATATCGCGACACTTTCGCCTCCGTACTCTTCCTCTTTACTTTTGTCATGATATCGTGACACTTTTGCCTTCTTACTTTCTCTCTCCTCCTTTAGTCGTGAAAATGTGACATGTCGCGATATCGTGACACTTTTTCTCCTTTGCTCTTTCTCTTGCCTTCGGGTTGCAAAAATGTGACATGTCGCGATATCATGACACTTTTTCTCCTTTGCTCTTTCTCTTGCCTTCGGGTCACAAAAATGCGACATGTCGCGATATCGCATCACTTTTTCTCTCGGACTCTCTCTCTTGCAATATGTCATGAAATCGTGACACTTTTTCTTTCGTACAATCTCTCTTGCAATATGTCACGATATCGTGACACTTTTTCTTTCGGACTCTCTCTCTTGCAATATGTCACGATATCATGACACTTTTTCTTCCGTACAATCTCTCTTGCAATATGTCACAAAATCGCGAAACTTTTTCTTCTATACAATCTCTCTTGCAATATGTTGTGAAATCGTGACACTTTTTCTTTCGGAATCTCTCTCTTGCAATATGTCACGATATCACGACACTTTTTCTTTCGTACAATCTCTCTTGCAATATGTCATGAAATCGTGACACTTTTTCTTTCAGACTCTCTCTCTTGCAATATGTCACGAAATCACGACACTTTTTTTTGCTTGCGCTTTCTCTTCGAACATGTCATGAAATCATGACATTTTTTCTTGCTTGCGCTTTCTCTTCGAACATGTCACGAAATCACGACAGTTTTTCTTGCTTGTGCTTTCTTTTCGAACATGTCACAAAATCACGACAGTTTTTATTTCTTCTCAACATGTCGCGATATCGTGACAATTTTTCTTTCTTGCTCAACATGTCACGATATCGCGATAGTTTTTCTTTCTTGTCAACATGTCGCGATATCGCGACAGTTTTTCTTTCTTGCTCAACATGTCGCGATATCGTGACAGTTTTCTTCCTTGTGATTTTCTTTTTATTTTTAGCATATGGGCCACTTTGATCTTTTGGAAAATCACTGTATATACTCTGAAGAACCTCTTAAATCCTGTCGACTGCATCAACCGATCTGTCTGACTGTGTTGACAACAATGACAATATTGTTGCTGCACCTTGCTCAACAATCTCCCCCTTTGGAATTGTTGGCAACACACGTGCAATATCCTGTAATTCTTCTCCCCCTTTGAAAATAATACCAAAGGGCTGCTGTAGACTCCCCCTGAGTCCATGCACAACATTCTCAGGCACAAATTATTATAGTTAGCAAAAATTACAAACATGAGCAAAAAGATAATCAAATATATAAATGCTCCCCCTAAGAATGTGGTCCTGATAGCTAGTTAGTTCTTGGAAAACGTGACCACTCCCAATTTATTGTGAAGATACTCAAAGACTTCCTTGGGCAATGATTTTGTGAAGATATTTGCTACTTGCTCTATTGTTGGAGCAAAATCCAACTTAACCTCACCTTCTACAACTTTCTCCTGCGTACAACACACTATTGCTGCAATATATTCTGCCTCTGCTGTGGATAAGGAAACTGACTCTTAGTTCTTACTATTCCATGCAACCAACCTGTCTCCAAGATAGAACGCACCTCCACTGGTACTATTTCTATCATAAAGTCTTCTTGGATAAGAACTCTAATCTCTACTCATCATATTAGAATTCATGTTGTACCTTGCTTTTACTTATTTAGTATAGTATGATCAACACTCAACTTTTAGCTATGCAAAAGTTACTCCCAAATTAAAAATGATCGACTCTCAACGCATCCTGCACGTAATTTCTTCAGCCTTTTGACTGCCATATCCTTCGTGAATGACGACTTTGCCTCGCATCAATTGTGCAGCTCAATGTCTCTGGTTTCTAACGGCTGCCATGAATGTTTTCATTGCCTGCGCAGGTATTGACAGTGGACCATTACATCTAGTGTTGGAACCTCAATCTACGCACAGTCATCAACACTCGATATTCTGCTTCTTGCTAGGGCATATGTCAGGGCTACTCAATGTCTTTGTCTTGCATGTGCCAATTTGCACTCTTGAACAAATGGGTGCTAGTGCCACTGTTTGCTTTGACTCTGGCATCTCTTTGACAACTGTTACTTCTTTAGAGAAAATTAATGTTTTGTTTTTCCCATGATCCAATTCGGCTAGGGCATGATTATGGGTTGTGTGGTATCCCTAACTTCCACAATGTACATCTTCCCCATTCGAAGCACGATGGAGCATCTCCAACCATAAGGCAATGCTATTGCATATTCAAAAGTCCTCACCTTAGTCTTAATAAGAGACTTAATTTTTTTTATTGCGAGCATAGCATCAAAATCCTTATAAAGCTAGGTTGTATTTCAAATAATCAAACATGGGATAATTAGATTTCCATACAACAAGCCTTTCCTTCAAGGATGTACTTTTATTTTCTAAGATAAATGGAAGAAACAAGAATCATTAATAAAAATAATAATATGAATTCTTACTCTGAATTGAATTCAAGCAAGCCTAATTAAACCTTCCTTTTAAATGCTAAACCAATAATGTCAAATAAAAGATAACTCTCTTATAAATTCTATTATTTTCTATATTTTTTAGAACAGAAATAATAAAAGCAAGCATTGACTCTTATTTGAAATGAATCACTTTATATCAAACACAATCTCATCTAAAGGAATATTATCAAGTAGCAAACAAGTTTCACCCAGAACTTGATATATTTTCCTCATGCAGATCATGATATGCAACTACATAAAAAGATCATTCATCCATATTGATCTAAGTTGTTTCAATGAATAAATCATCACATCATTTCTATTTCTTATGGCATCCAATTCTTGGTGGTTAATTATTACTTCCACCCATGAGAAAACTTATTCCTACAAATGTGCAAATCCATTAGCAATAGGGTTATGCATAAGCACGAAATATCGTAAACTTGGTCTATTTAGGATTTTTGAAATTTTAAATTTACTAATTTTGGATCCTTTCACTAGGGCCCATTCGCTCAAAATTTATGGGGTGGAAGTTGTTTTGGGGTAAATTCACCCGCCATTGATAATAATTATCCTATTTTTATTTTAATTCACCGACCAATTTCACCCAATTCCATGGATAATTTGCCTTCAAATTATATATAATTATTTTGTTTTTCTCGCCTAATTTGCCTCATATACTACCCATATAAATAATATAGGAGGTACCAATAAACATACATTTGAAGCAACAAAAAAATTGATAAGTTTGTAGAGGAGTGTATGTCAATATAAGTCGATTGGTTGCAGAGGAGTATCAATCGATATATACTGATCGATTACAGAGGAGTGTCAATCAGTATAAGCTGATCGGTTGTAGAGGAGTGTCAATCGACATAAGATGATTGGTTTTAGAGAAGTATCTATTGGTATAACCTGATCAGTTGTAGAGAAGAGTCTGTTGGCATAAGCTAATCGATTACAAAGGAGTATCAATCGGTATAAGCCGATCAGTCATAGAGGAGTATCAATCAACATAAGCAGATTGGTTGCAAAGAAGTGTCAATCGATAGAAGTTGATCGATTGTAGAGGAGTGTCAATAGATATAAGCCAATCGATTGTAGAGAAGTTTCTATCGGTATAAGTCGATCAATTGCATAGAAGAGTTTGTCGACATAAGCCAATTAGTTGCAGAGGAGTGTTAATCATCATAAGTTGATTGGGTGCAGAGGAGTGTTAATAAGCATAAGTCGATCGATTGCAGAGAAGTATTTGTCAGCATAAGTAGATCGATTATAGATAAGAGTCTATCGGTATAAGTTGATCGGTTGCATAGGAGCGTCAATTAACATAATCAAATCGGTTACAAAGAAGTATTAATTGGTATAAGTCGATCAGTTGCAGAGGAGTTTTTGTTAGCATAAGTCGATCGGTTAGAGTTTGTAGGTATAAGCTGATCGATTGCAAAGGAGTGTTAATCAGTATAAGTTGATTAGTTGTAGAGTAGTTTTAATTGGCATAAACTGATTAGTTGCAAAGAATTATTTATCAATATAAGTCGATCGGTTGTAGAGGAGTGTCAATCAGGATAAGATGATAAATTATAGAGTAGTAACTATCGGTATAAGACTATGAATTTCATAGGAGTGTTAATTGGTATAACTGGATTAGTTGCAAAGGTGTATCTATCATTTTAAGTTGATTGGTTGTATAGGAGTGTGAATCAGCATAGGTTGATTGGTTATAAAGGATTGTCAATCAATCGTGATTGAGCTGTTGTAGAGTAGTATCAATTGGTCATGACTGAGCGGTTGTAGTAACATTAAAGTGACTATCGATGATAGAAAACTGTGATGACTATGATAATAGGTAGAGTATTCTTCTTCCATAATTTTGTTGTCTAAATATATTTTTCTTCAGTTTCATCGATAGTGTAGATGCACTATCTGCAACTGTAGTAGACAAGTATCCATATCATTTTATTGTGTGTTAGGAGCATTTTTATTGTCAAAGACTACTTCTTGTCTATTAGAGTATGTTTCATAGGCAGTGTAGATGCACTATCTACAACTATGGTAGACAAGTATCCATATCATGTTGTTGTGTGTTAGGAGCATTTATCTTGTTAGAGATTGTTTATTTTCTATTAGAGTATGTTTTTAGGCAGTGTAGATGCACTATATGCAATTGTGGTAGACAAGTATCCATATGTTAGGAGCATTTTTCTTATCAAATACTGCTTATTTTTTATCATAGGTCATTCTATAGGACATTGTACATTCGTTTGAAGATTCATATATTCTTTATGAAATTATAGTTTAACCTTGGTTACTTAGAAACACAAATTATTATTGAGAGAAGTATGTGATTTTTCTTTAATTTTATATTCATTTCCTAACATCTAAAGGTTTTTTCTTTAAAGATACAATGTCACCTACTAAATATGGAAAGAACGAAGGCTAATATTTTGGTAAAAATATAATTCTAAAATATTTTATACAAATATCAAAATGCAATGAGGTATCCACATCTACACAACATGCATGTACAAACACCTTTTACCATCAACTCATTACTTTTTCTTTGTTATTATTAAATATAAACCCTTTTTTATTAATAGATAAACGGTTGTATGCTTATCTACCTCTTTTTAAATGCTTTGTAAAATTATATTTTGTTAATTCTTTAAAATAGTGGCTTTTTACATCCAAATATGATACATAATACCAAACATTGAATGCAATAAACATTGTCGACCTTGATATACCTCCACTCAAAGATATTCCAACAGATGATATGGGACCACATGATAATTTTTCTAATAACGACATTCAAAAACCACTTCAAGAGATGCCTAATACAGACACATCAACTGAAAAAGGAGATGATAGTACAATTAACATGCATACCTTTGGGAAATCTTGTAGTGAAAAATCTAAACATCAAAAGACAAGCATATGGACTATTGGAAGGGATTTTAAAAGTGAATGAGCATGATTATACCCCTTTATTGAGTGAGATGAGACAGATAAAGTGTGTAGATGCATTATTTGTACTTGGAAGCTATGAAAGGATCATTTTTTTTTAAATAAGAAAGACACAATAGAAAAATATTATGGGAAATTTTACATCAAAGAAATAAAAAGTGATAGAATAATTAAGATATCTCATAGGTGGAAGGATGCATTGAAATGTGTGCATGTGATATATGCACTTGAATACAAAAAAACAATGAAACACTAACAAAATCTCATTGAGAAGGGTAGAATAATCCAGGCTCAATTTCAAAAAATTAATAAGATCGTATTAGCCTCAAAACATTTGCAGTTTGTTGTTGTATATAATATTCTAAAAAATGGTTGACCCATGTCTTATTTTGCTAATTTTAAGCAAGTATTTCAATTAGATGATGTAAAAAACCTTACCCGTTTCCATTAGTCAGATCGAAGTGGTTGAGAAATGGCAAAATGTCTATCACTGGTTGAGAAGGAGGACCTAAGAGATAATGTAAAACAAGCCAATTTATTGCACTTTTCATTGATGAGGTAACAATTGTTGACAACACATCTTGGATTTGCATACATGTTTATACATTCCAAAATCATTTGAGACAACCTCATTTACTAGCACTACATAAGATGATGGAAAATTGTAATACAAAAAACATTTATAATGTTGTTGTAACCAGTTTAAAGGATATTGCCGAAATGGATGAAAAATAAATTGCCACAAAGTTAATTTGTGTTGGAGCTGATGGTGCGGCTACAATGCAAGGACAAAGGAACGATATTTGTGTTAGGCTATAGACATCAATTTCCCCATATTTGATTCCCATTTATTGCATGGCTCATCAAATGAATCTTGTATATAAAATTGTGAGCACATTTGATAATGTGGCCAGAGTGGAAGATCTCATCCATGAAATACATAAAATATATTTTCCATATTTTCTCTAGGTGTAACTGAAGGAAAAAAAATATTAAAATTTGTGGATACCAGGTGGATTTCACTGTTTCTTCTTGCAAAAAGAGTTTTTTTTTCAAAATATCAATCATTGGTGGGGTTTATGTATGCACATTGTAGGGATGTTGACAAGGCAAAATATTTTCTATTTTGTATGACTAACTTGAAAACTCTCCTCACATTATGTGGTATTTTTCCATTGTTGCAAGAAATAAATTCTTTGATTAAACTTGCACAGGAAAGAACAATTTATATTATCGATTTTATCAGGATGAGAAAAAAAAAATGTATGCTTATTGATAAGATTTACTTATCCGTACAAAATATTAAGGATCCTTTGTTTGATAGTTGGAATACGTTAGTTCAATTCAATGATCCTAACAACTTTTTAAAGTTCAACATCAATGATAATATTTGTATTGCTATACAAAGAAAGATGATTCTTTTATATCATTATGAAAAGTGGTTAGATACACTTACAGATGATGTTGAACAAGTGCCCGTAACACATTGTAGATTCGATGAGGTTTTGGATAATACTAAGAATAAATTGAAAAGAGTTGCAAAAATATTAACAAGTGAAATAAGAGATTTTTTTCATAGAGATGAGACACTTGAAGCCATGGATATTGTTAATCCCATCTTCTAGAATCTTTGTATTGACCACAAAAGTAAAAGTGAGTTGTTTGTAAAATGTATGGATAATCTTATGACACTTTTCTCTAAACGTGTAGAAGTAAATGACATTGAAATCAATGGTATTTTAAATAAAGAACTTTTGAGACAACAATCACCCAATTTTGGAATAACAATGGATAATCAAATTGCACATTTCAAAAATCCACATGATACTGGTTTCATCACGCGTTTTTGGCAAAAATTGTATCAAAGTAGTGTCCTACAAGAAACTATGAGTGAATATTTTATTTTATATGAATTATGTCATATAATGATTTTGATATCTATTGAAGACGAAAGGGTTTTTAGTGCACTATAGTTTATTAAATTGAAAGTTCGTAATAGGTTGGAAAAAAATTGGAAAATTGTTTGAGAATGTATGTGTTATCGTATGAGTTGGGTAAGTTTCCCTATGACAAAGCTTTGACATATTGGAAGTCCCTAGTGAACAGGAGAAGTATCACTAATACTATTGATAATGATGATAATGATTCAGCTTGCAATGATGATGATATTATGGAGACACATAATTCACAAATGATTTATGGTTATTTTGAAGAAGTTGACAAGACTTTGTATGAGCTTCCAACAATGTAATATTTCAATGATTTGAAAAAATTCATATTATCAATGATTTTTCAGATTTGAAATCATTTGTAAAATATCAATGATTTGAAAAAATTCATATTATCAATGATTTTTCATATTTGATATCATTTGTAATATTTTAATGATTTGAAGAAATTCATATTATCAATGTTTTGCAATATTTGATATCATTTGTAAAATTTCAATGATTTGAAAAAATTCATATAATCATTCTATTATCAATGATTTCACATATTTACTTTTTAATGTTATTGACTATCTATGTTGTCAAAATTTTATGATTTATGTTTTAGCGTTGAATAAATTGGAAATTTGAAAATCATCCATGCATACATAATTACTAAATATTATTTTACAAAGTGTTGTATGTAGTCTATAATAGTAGAAAGCACAATGCATTTAGCATAAATATCAAGTTACGAAAATAATAATACAATACAATAATTATTTGTTATTGAATTAACTGTCTATGTTGACAACATATAATGATTTATGCTTTGACTTTGAATGTATATATGTATGTGTGTATCATTAGTATCATTAGTATGCATGCTTTGATTCTAGAAGTATTATTGATTGTCTATGCTAATTGTGTATGTTGATTGTTTAAGTATGCTTTAGCATTGAGTATACTGGAAATTTGAAAACCATGCATGCATACATAATTAGTAAATATTTCTTTTACAAAGTGTTGTATGTAGTTTAAAGTAGTAGAAAGCACAATGTATTTAGCATAAATTTCAAGTTAATGATTTATGTTTTGACTTTGAATGTATGTATGTGTATCATTAGTATCATTAGTATGTATGCTTTGACTCTAGAAGACAAAATGCAAATAGCATATTACTCTAGATATGGAAATATAAAAACAATATATCATAATACACATAACAATACTCACTTTTAAATCATAACAAGATTGAATTTGAATAAAATAAAAATTTAAACTCATACATAGATATATCCTTCATAAACTCACTTGAAATATAAAAACAATATAGCATAATACACAAGATAATACTCATTTTTATATCACAACAAGAATGACTTTGAATAAAATGAAAATTTAAACCCATGCATACATTTATTCTTCATAAATTCAAGCATATTTGAAACCCCATAATACTGAAGTGATGAAAATAACATGTAAATATAAAAAAATAGTATAATAGTAATATAATAAAAGCAAATATCTTGTTTTCAAATGAAAACATATAATAAAATTATCTTTTTGAAAAATAAAAATTTTAAAAGCAATAAAAGAACCAATTGTATTTTTTAGGCAGTTTCTGCATATTTTCCTTTTCCACTCCTTTTTCCTGTTCCACTCCTTTTTCCTTTTCAACTACTTCCACATTCTACATTTCAAAGGCTCCTCCCTCGGGCTGGTTAATAGTACTCTCAATTGCTATAAAACTGACAAGAATGTTCTCTACACTTATCAAGCCTTTGAGTAGGATGTTTTTATCTTTCCCAACATCTTTGGATATTGGTGCAAGAACTTCTTTACCCTTCTCCTTAAGAAGAATATCAGGATACAATCTGTTTAGGATAATGATTTTCCGAAAAGCATTGTTTTATTGAACTGCAACCTGAGCTCTTTTTTCATTGCCATAGAAGCATTTAAGAAATCCTTTGCCATGTGGAGATAGTCTTGTAGGTTTTGAACATGCTTCTTCAAATTATTGAATTTACCTTCAAAAGAAAAATAAGTAGTCAAAAAATATTTACATTTTAAAAAAGAGAACAATTTTTTTTAGAACACATTAGTAAAACCTCGACAAAATTCTTTGTAGCTATAGCAATAACAACAATTTTCTTATCACACGCCCATTCATTATAATAAGCTTGGACCTCATCATTTAAGTTCTCCAATCTGTTCAACATAACCCTTAAATTTTTATCATTGTAAGAAGAAGAAACCTGCACAATGCTAGATTTAGCTTGATGTAGTAGAACCTCAAGCTTTTCCAGTTCATTTTCAACTAAAGAAAAATAGTTATCTTTTTGAAAATTTTATGAATCAGGAATTTATTTCCTTTATCAAAAATTTTGCCTGATACTGCCATTCTTTCATTTTTGTTATATCTGGAACTAGAGAATCTTAAATGGTTGCTTCAAATTTATCAGAAACTAATTCTTTTTCAAAAAAATTTACTTTTTCATCCTCTATTAGAGGATGACCTGAGGGGTGCTAGTTTCCTTAGGAGGATATTTGCTTGAACATTCTGCTCCTTATTCATTTTCAAGATCTCCAAGAAGATTTGTTACTTGAAAAACAGTGGGTATGTTGCCTTCACCTTGTTAAAAGACATCCTGATCAAGTGGAACATTATCCAATCCAACACCAGAAGCTTTCAGTACACCTGTAAAATTACCAAAATACATAGGTCCGAATCTTGAAAATTGCTTTGTTGCTTCTCTCCGTGGCCTAGATGGAAGAATGTGTTTTCCACCCAAGAAGCATTAACCTTGCATCTAAGGTTGGCATGGTGGAGGGGGTGGCATCGACATTTTATTTTGATGACATAATTGTTGTATAGGAACTTAAAACATAAAAATAGAAATTGGTTACAAAATTTATGAAGGAAAATTATAAAAATTGGTTATAACACTTACCGATAGAAGAAGAGACCTCTTGTGTAGCCATAGATACAACTGGAATGTGGGTGCACTGTATCTATGAAAACACAATTTAAAATTTAAATAAAAAAAGTAAAATTTGGTAACAAATTTTGTGAAGGTAGACTGTAAAACTTACTTTCCAAATATGAGATATCTTGTGCAACTACTCCCATTGGTAATGGACGTGCAGGTGGAGGTTGTCAAGGATTAGGAGAACTAGATCTTACATGTTTCCTTGTTTATATTTTTCTTAGTGGTGGCATTGTTTCCTCTATAGGTGTTTTGACGTCTCCTTATTTCTTTGGATTATAAACTTTGAAAGTAGCATCCCGCTTTGAAGAGGAAGAGGATGCCATTTTGTGTGTTTTGTATAAAATGTTAAAATTATAAAAATGATAAACATATAAAAAATAAAAAATATTACTTTAATATTAACTAAAAATTACTTGAACTTGTTGTTCTATTAAGGCTGCATTGGCTAGGGCTGAGTGCCAAGAAGTCGATACTAGAGTATTCTACAAATTATAATAAGATTCATAAAAAAACCAAGAATATAGTCGCATGTGCTTATTGTAGGCGAAGGTGAAGTGTGGGCTATCACATTTTGGATATCCATTTTGATCCAATGTGAGACATAGGTGGACTAGTCAAATTTTTGGTATGCAATACAACGAACCAAATATGCAAATGCCCACATCAAAATTTCTATTGGTATTCCTTGCAAACTGATTCTAGCTAGGAAGAATTCACAACATGCCCAAATAAATTTGTCCTAAATAGCTGGTACAATTAGACCCCTTTTGGACTTGGTAGCCATAACTGCAAAATGACAAATCAATAATTATAGACCCTTGGAATTTTAATTCAATTAAATAAAAAATTATGCAATTATACCTTGAAAATATTCTGGTTGCACATTGACGGTGGTCTCTAGGTAGAGTTTATCATCATCATTTAATGTGAATTTTGATGTGATTAGATCACAACCAGTATGAGGTAATGTTGTCAATCTAGAGATGTCAGAGGCTGTGAAAAAAATACAATGTTTTTGTTGTCAATGACAACATTTACCTTACCCAAATCAGTGTCATAACCTACAATTATCTTCTCTAGCGGTTTAATGTTTGTGTCAAACTATGGCATCGAAACTAGACCTCAAAGACCAGATTCTTGGACCCATGACATGTCCTAACCCGATGTTGATAATATTTTAAAAATTAGGAGGTAAACAAGGTTTTTGAAATTAATTTTCAAAATTCTAGGGATGATAGGGGATGCCATTGGATTATTTTGTTGTGTACAATACTACGAGGGAATACAGATCAATAGGTAGGGTGGAAGGTATTGGATACTTGATTATGTTAAAACTTGAGGGGTAAAAATTTGAAGGGTTAAAATGCGAAGGGTTAATACTGTATTAGAAAAAGAAAAAAAAATGATTATTTATGCCTTTATATAGACTTTTCTAGAATGAAACCATCGAATAAATAAGTGACACATGGCATTTTAATGCAATCATTTAAGATATGGTTGACACGTGGCTTAGATGCAATGCATTTTCAATGCAACCGATCAGGTGTGATGCAACTGATTAACTTTATTACAATTGATTGACTCTATTGCATCCAATCAGTATTATGAAATTGATTGACTTTGTTGTAACCAATCGACTTTGTTGCAACCAATCAAATTTGCTACAATGGATCAAATTTACTACAATGGATCAACTTTACTACAACTGATCAACATTACTACTTTCAATCAGCTTTACTACATTCAAAATGTAGTACATCAACATTACTACAACTAATAAATATTGTTGTAACCAGTCGAAATTGCTGCTTTTGATTGGATTTGTTGCATCCAATCGATATTAATGCAACACATCGACATTGTTGCAATTGATCACCATAGCTGCAACACATTGACATTGCTGCAACATATTGGTATTGCTACATCCAATCGATATTGTTGTAACCAATTGAATTTGCTACAATCGAATGATATTGCTATAATCAATCAATATTGCTACAAACGATCAACTTTGCTACAACTGATTGATATTGCTATAATCGATTGAATTTGTTACAATCGATCGGTATTGCTGCAAATCATTGGTATATCTATAATCGATCATCATTTTTTAATCGTAGTGTTTACACTAATCATCATTGCTACAACTGATTGACATTGCTACAACTCATCGATATATTTGCAATCGATCATCATTTTTTGATTGTCATGTCTGCAATTGATTGTCATGTCTACAACTGATTGACATTGCTACAAAAAATTGATATTACTACAACACATCAACATATCTGCAACAGATAGTCATTTTTTGACTGTCATATCTACAACTGATTAATATTTTTTAACTGTAATTTCTACAACCGATCATCTCAGACCGATTGACATAGCTTTGTTCTAATGGCACTATTTTATAGGTATAGTCTGATCGACATAGCTTTTCTGGTTGACATAAAGCCATTATTTTTTTGTGTAGTGCTCGAATTTGGCAATCGATATTCATAGCCCCCAACACAGAAAATTCACCACAGTTTAAATTTTTTTGGTGAAAAATAAGTGCAATTCACCATGTCTCCTTGGACATGATTTTCTGAGATTTCAAGATAATTTACCTTGATTTTATAAATAGATTTCAAGACTGACCCCTTATTCATAACCATGATTAGCAACATCATATTCTTTTTTATAAAATAGATATATACAAAGAAACTAAATATGAAATATTCAAAATTCCATAAACAAGGTAACATATCAGTTCTTATGTCATCATAGGAGCATCATTGAGGAGCAACAAGGTGCTAGCCAATCAAGGATTCAACACAAAAAAATCAACCATAGTTTCAACATTGGATACAAGCTTTGGTCCATAGCCTTGGAGCAAAGAAGGCAAGTTTCATTTTAGCAATCGTTGTCTTGGACAGTGGCCTATAGGCCTAGCTTAAGGTTTAGAAATCAGATTCTTTTATTCTACTTTATTCATGTCTTCATATCATTAGCATAGATTTACAAGATTTCATAGAATAGTTTCATAATATTTTTATTTAATTTTATTTATTGCTAACAACCTCATCCGGGGAGGCAATCTCGGACATCTAAGCGTGTGTTGTTGTTTCATTGTTTATAGGGCTAGAGGTTCATCGAGAAAATACATAGCATATGAGAGCAAGAGGATCCCTCTAGAAATAAGACCTAGAGAAGGAGGCATTTGTAAGCCCTCATACATTTCCATGTGTGAAACTGAGAAGCTTGTGAAAGCACACCACCCATTTGTAAGGGGAAATTCTACCCACGTGTAATTTTATTGTATCGAAATGGGTATCCCTCAGAGGGACTGACATGTAATCGGGTTTCAATATCAAGAAAATAATCTATATTTTTTATTTCCATGTTATATTCTTTTCATGGTCTTTCATTTCATTTCAGGTATGATATTGCAAGTAGAGTAGAGCGGTGCATGCGTCTCGGGGTTGCTACGAATGACAATCATGGTGGGACCCCCACCTAGTTTTATTTTTTCTACTACTTTACTAATTCTATTTTTTGGTTTCCAGGTTTAGTCACTCAAGTTTGTAGTGGCCAGGATTCATCCGCTCTTGCCAATAGCAGCCTTAGATCAGTCGCTCCTTCCAATAATGGCTAGCAATCAACCGCTCTAGTCAATAATGACCAGGGTTATAATGCAGAAGAGGGCATAATTTTTATCATCTGAGTGGGATTTAAGGTGGGTACCCCTTCCCTAAATTTTTCTTATTGTCTATCTGCATTTGATTTTAGAAACAACAAGCATAAACATAGATTAATTAGGGAAAATAAAAGAAAAAGTCTATTTTCTCTTTTATCCCATACCTTATGATCTACTCATAGTGTAGTGGGTCTTTTTACATTGCTTATCACTATATCCCAAAATTACTCTATAGTAAGTATGACCTTCATTTTAGTCTTCCATGCTAAATAATTAGAACCTTTAAGCAATTAGGTATCATTGAGATACTTGTTGATTGTAGCCATTGTGTAGGTTCTTTATTTGCACCAAAATGGTTTCTCTTTCACTCTAATTGATATTTAATGGCACCTGCCTAAAAAATATCTTGAAGAAATATGATCAATTTGAGGAAATTTAAGCCAAAAAAATAATAAATGAAAGAGAATTCACTGTAATTGATATTTACTAGAACATTCCTAAAAATCCTCCTAAAGAAGGATAATCAAATGAGGAAATTGAGCCAAATAAGAAGAGTGGATTTAGAGTTGTAAGGAGAGAATATAAATATTAAAAATGAATTATACTTGTGATTACTTATTTTCGCAAAGTGAAAATCCCCTTTAAATCACCATGAATGTGGGTATTTTTGCACCTACCCACACCTGACTACTAGCAGCTATATATTAGGTTTACCTTTTTGCAAACAAAACCAAATATTTTCAAAAAATTATGTCTACAAGTCTAAAAGCATTTCCAAAAATGAAGTTGAGAAAAAAAGTGATAAGAAGGAAGCCCCTTGAACTTGTATTATTTATACCTGATAAAATATTGAAATAAATATGAAGGATCAAGTTGTTGCAACTATTAATTTTTTAGCATTGAACCCGATGTCGAAAGAGTAGAAGAGGATTTAAATGGTAATGTTTGGGATTATCGGAATAATTGCACCCAATAGGAGCCCAGTAGGGTCCCAAAAGCCTGACCTCCACCAAGATAGGAAAGTGGACCAGTCTAATAGATTCTAGAACAATTAGACCCTACTAGAGCCCAACAACATCATAAAGGCCTAACTAGGAAAATGGTAAAGTTCTAAGAGCATTGAAATATTCGTGCTTGATCATAGTCTGATTGGGTCCCAATGTTTCGATCCATGGCCTCGAAGCTAACAAAGGGAGCATAATGCAAAAGAAATAAAGATAAAAAAAATACCAGAAGACCCATACCTATTTGGAACCTAGAAATCGCTCAAATACCTGATGCACACAAGGGTAGAGAGAAGGCACTGAAAGAATTATATCCTAAAATACCTGGCTAGGTTCTAAGGACCTAGTATGATAGAAGAGATATCTAGTACAAGAGTAAAGTCACCAAGATATCAATACATGGTTGAAATCCATTTGAGAAATCAAGAGGTATTCCATAGGTGCATGCACAATCTACTAGATGCTTCCCAACAAGATAATGTCTCTTTTACCCATGATATATGTTGGACATGATTTTGTGTTAGGAGATCTCAATAGCAAAATATATCACACAAAATACATGGGGGCTGAGCAGATATGGTCAACAAAAATCAAGGGACTAGATGCATCTAGCAAGCTATGCATGACTCAAGGAAACACAGATCCTAACCACATCAACAAGCTACATTCTAGTAGTTGGAGCAGTCGTACTTCTGAGCAACCCTACAAGCTAGCAGAATATATGATATAGTAGCAATCCTCTCATAAAAAAATCATGACTTGATATTTTAATATACCTATAAATACAAGGATGTAAAATAAAAATTGGTCGACTCTTAGGAGTTTACAATTCATATGTAAAATGGAATATTACATCTTAATACAAAGTGATGGTTCGATTTATTTATAGAATATATATGTATTAATGATCGCATATTTCTAATTTAAGCATGTTGAATGTTTATGGTGTTTTATTATGAATCCTGGATTTACATTGTACTCATTCACCTGTCTAGAATTTATAGTCTAATAAGATATAGTAGATTAAAATTAAATGTGTTGTAATTGGTTGCAAAACTTACTAGTATATTAGGTAGTTGGTTGTTTAGTTGCATAATCCTTGGTTTTACATTTTTATTGTTGTTGCTTAGTATACACCACTATTAGTTCTGGATTTAGGTTCCTTCATTTCTTTTAGCACCCTTTTCCTCCACATTTAGGCATAGTTAGTCGGGACTTCAAGGAATCAAACTCCTCTGGAGATTGACCGTTGTTGTTGTCACAAGCTCCTTGATAATTCAATGTTGTTCAAGGTCTATGACGAGGGACCGAAAAACACACACATACTCAAACCCTACTTTTTTATTAAGAAATCTAAAAAATACATGCATACAGCCCGCAAGCTTTACAATGACTAGCGCTCGGCTTGGTCTTCTCACTTCTACGCTCTCAGTGTATTTTTCGATCCACCACATCGCATCTAATACATTAATTGGGTTTTTTTATAGAGGCCCTGACCCTCTGAAGCATCAACTCACGCATTAATCGGGACACCAAATCGATTTAAGACCCCTCTTCGCATGGTCCTTGTCACCACTGAATCCGTCAGATTCTCTGCGTGACCCATCCTCTTCGTTCCCCGCGCTCCTAGGTTCTTGTTCGCCTTTACTGCACTTTGTGCCATGTGTCATCTGTAACAATTTTTGAAAATATCGCCTACCATGGTTTCCCGCCATCGCCTTCTCCTTATTTGCCTTCTTCTCTCTCCACCGTGATATCACGACCATTTAGCCCTCGAGCCCTTTGTTCTTATATACGTCGTGATATCGCGATGTCGCGATATCATGGCATCGCGATATCGCGACCACTCTGCCATCGGCCCCTTCGATTCGTTATTCGTCGTGATGTTGTGATGTCATGATATCATGACCACTCTGCCTTCGTCCCTTTCGCTTTGACATTCATCACAATATCGTGACATCGCGATATCACGACCACCTCCTGCCTCGCCCTGCTTTCTTCCCAGCTGTCGCGATATCACGACTAGTTCGCTTTCCTGCCTCCTCTTCCACTTTTCATTGTGATTTCATGATGTCGTGAAATCACGACATCACAATTTTGCTACTAATTTCTTCCCCTGCCTCCGCCTCGCCTTGATGTCACAATTTTGTGACGTCACGAAATCGTGACGTCGCGATTTCGCTACTCTTTTCAACTTTTGCCTTAGCAAAATTTTCCTTGCCTTCTTCTTCTTCTTCACGTCACAAAATCATGACGTCCTCTTCCCTCTGTGCCTTCTTGCTCTTTCGGGTCACGATTTCATGACATGTCACGAAATCATGACAATTTCCCTCCTTGGCTTCTTTCTACGCTTTTGGTCACGATTTCACATGTCATGAAATCGCAACATCTTCTGCCTGCTACCTCCATTCTCTGCTTTTGGTCATGATTTCATGACATGTCATGAAATCATGACATTTTTGGCCTACACCTTCTCTCTCCTCGTCGTGTCGTGATATCACGACACTTTTTCTGTCGCGATATCGCAATAGGTTTTGCTCCTTTCTCTCCTTGTCATTTTTTGTCGTGATTTCGTGACACGTCGCGAAATCATGAAATTTTTCTTCCTTAGCTGATTCTTCAGCACTGGCTTTCTCGTAACTAGATGCCTCTGCATTAGATGTCCCTGGATGCTCCTGCATCAGACACCTAGGGTTAGGGGAGAGGTGATCTTCACTTCTGCATGGTCTGGTTTCTACCTCCTGCAACACCTCTAGAAATTCCTCTGCCTCTGTAGTCTGTTCCAAACCCTTCTCCTGGTACACATAACTTCTGTCTTCCTCCAGACAGATTTTACTGTTGCATACTTCTTCTACAGCCTGCTTCAACTCCTCCTCTTTCCCAAAAAAAAATTTGCCTTCTAGGCAGATCTTGGCACTGCTGCACTCTTTTGCAGCCTTCTTCAGCTTCAACTTCTGATGCACTCCCGCATCTTTCTTTTTTTGTCTTTATTCTCGCCTTTTATGTCGCTCTTCTTTCTCTCGCAATTTTATGCTGAGCCACTCCTCTTGTAGGGCTTGCACTTGTCTTTGCAATGCCTTGAACTCTCTCATTGTCATCATTTTTCACACTGATCCCAATGTAACTGCCTCATGTTCGACGATCTGTTACACACTCGGGGATCCTAAACTCTCTCTCTTCTCTCAGAACCCTCCCATAGATCCTGGCATAAACTACCTCACGATCGATGATCTGTTTACGCACTCAGGAACATTAGCTCTGATACCACTAACAGGGGATCGAAAAACACACACGTACTCAAACCCTACTTTTTCATTAAGAAATCTAAAAAATACATGCATACACCCTGCAGGCTTTACAATGACCAGAGCTCGGCTTGGTCTTCTCACTTCTACGCTCTTAGTGCATTTTTCAATCCACCACCTAGCATCTAATACATTAACTAGGTTTTTTTATAGAGGCCCCGACCCTCTGAAGCATCAACTCACGTATTAATTGGGACACCAACCCAATTTAAGACCCCTCTCTGCATGGTACTTGTCACCACTGAATCCTTCAGATTCTCTACGCGACCCATCCTCTTCGTTCCCCGCGCTCCTAGGTTCTTGTCTACCTTTACTGCACTTTGTGCCACGTGTCATCCGTAACAATTTTTGAAAATACCACCTGTCACGGTTTCCCGCCATCACCTTCTCCTTCTTCGCCTTCTTCTCTCTCTATCGTGATATCACGACCATTTAGCCCTCGAGCCCTTTGTTCTTATATATGTCACAATATCATGACCACTCTGCCATCGGCCCCTTCGCTTTGTTATTCGTCGCGATGTCGCGATATCGTGACATCGCGATATCACGACAACTCTGCCTTTGTCCCTTTCGCTTTGACATTCGTCATGATATCACAATGTCGTAATATTGCGACCACCTCCTGCCTCGCCCTGCTTTCTTCCCAGTTGTCGTGATATCGTGACCAGTTTGCTTTCTTGCCTCCTCTTCCGCTTTTTGTCATGATTTCATGATGCCACAAAATTGTGACGTCACGATTTTGCTACTACTTTCTTCCCCTACCTCCGCCTCGCCTTGACGTCATGATTTCGCTACTCTTTTCAACTTTTGCCTTAGCAAAATTTTCCTTGCCTTCTTCTTCTTCTTCGCATCACGAAATCGTGACGTCCTCCTCCATCAGTGCCTTCTTGCTCTTTCGGGTCGTAATTTCATGACATGTCGCAAAATCGTGACAGTTTCCCTCCTTGTCTTCTTTCTGTGCTTTTGGTCACGATTTCGCGACATGTCACGAAATCGTGACATCTTCCACTTGCTGCCTCCATTCTCCGCTTCTAGTCGCGAATTCGTGACATGTTTCAAAATCGCAACATTTTCGGCCCGCACCTTCTCTCTCCTCATTGTGTTGTGATATCACGACACTTTTTCTGTCGTGATATTATGACAATTTTTTCTCCTTGCTCTCCTTGCCATTTTTTGTCGTGATTTCGCGACACATCATGAAATCGTGACGTTTTTCTTCCTTAGCCGATTCTTCAGCACTGGCTTTCTCGCAATTGGATGCCTCTGCATCATATGTCCCTGGATGGTCCTGCATCAGTCTGTGGGTCCACAAATATTTCCATTAGACTTATTCTTCAACCAACAAAATTTTATTCTAAGATAAGGATCTAGCTTATCATGGGTTAGTTAGTAGGTTTTAAGCTCATTTTTTGAAGTAATAATATCAAGTCTTTCTAACACATTATGATGACCATGATATGATTATCAAGATACAAATATTATGTCTAGAATCCTCATCTAAGTCAGGATCCTTAAACCCCAATGCTAAAAATACTTCAAGCCCAGTGGGCATCCCAAAACCAAACCCTAATGCTGAAGAACTTAGAAAGAAAGTTGAGGCATTGGAAAATAAAAAATCTCATCTCCCTAGCATCATCACTAGGTGCCAGGTGAATCCTACTAAGGGATTTTCCCATAGACTAGGGGAATACAAGAAAAAATAAGAAGATTTGGATGTAGGGGTGGAGATATATGTAACTCTTCAGACTGAGGAATATGGCAGTCTAGTTATGCAATAAATTACCTCCCCCCAGTTTAGTCCTAAAAAAACCAGGAGCATTGTGAAGTCTCCTATAGATTTTGATAGTGAAAAAAGAAGAGGGAGAATATCAAATGCTGAGCATCAAAAAATTAAAACTGATAATGAAATTGCCAATGGAAAATAGATAACCTTGTTTCAACAGGTTATTCTAGGTTCTGAAGACAAAAAATTAGGAAAACCCCCTCAAGGGAGGGGGAGAGGAAGAAATCCCAAACAATCTAAATGAAGTTCCTCTCATGGAACATGAGAGGCCTCAATGGTCTACCCAAACATAGGGAAGTCAGTACAATAAGAAATCAAGTGAATCCAACTATTATCATGTTGCAAGAAACAAAAACTGATGAGATTCAGTCAAAAAAAGTAACAAAAAGATATGGAATCAAGGGGATATGGTTTGCATCCAGAGGAGCGTCTGGAGGCCTTATGACTTTGTGGGATCCCCAAATAGTAGAAGGTACCATTATTCAAAAAGATAACATGGTTCTTAGTGTTTTATTTAAGGAAATAAACAACAACAGGTCGTGGATCCTTTCAAATATTTATGCCCTTACTTCAATTCAAGGGAGAGATCTACTATGGGAGTACTTAGACAACCTGAGTGAAATCTTCTATAATGTCCCCTAGATTCTATCTAGGGATTTTAACACTCCTCTTTACCCTTCAGACAAAAAGGGTGGAAATGGACCACCTATCAGGAGCATGGATGAGTTCAATGACTTTGTGAACTCCAACATGCTGATGGATGTAAAACTTAGAGAAAAAAATTATACCTAGAGCAATCAATGGATAGGGTGTCATCTCATTCAAGAAAGGCTTCACATGTTTTTTCTATCAAAGGAGGTTACAACTCTGTTCGGTGATTCTACCTTGCAAGCCCTTCCTAAAATTATCTCTGATCATAATCCCATTTTGTTGGAGATCCCTAACTCTCTGTAATTCAAGAAACCTTTCAGATTTCATTCTATGTAGATCAAACATTCCAGTTTCAGAGATAACTTAATTCAGTGGTGGCAGTAGCCTGTTAGGGGTAGTGCAGCTTTTAAACTTACTGGAAAATTAAAGTTTGTTAAGGAAAAGCTTTGAACTTGGAACAAAGAGGTCTTTGAGAACCTCTTTGAAAATAAAAAATAGGTTGTTGAAATTTTGAAGATAATTGATCAAAGGATTCAACATGGTGATGCTAATGAAACTACTAGGCAGGAGGAACGGATAAAACTAGCAGAGTTTCATAACATTTTGGCCTGTGAGGAAATATTTTGGAGGTAAAAATCAAGGGCTCTTTGGTTGAAATATGGAGATTCAAATTCCAAGTTTTTCACGTCACCACGCTTAGAAACAGAAGCAATAACAAGATAGAAATTTTAAAAAAAGTAGATGTTTCTATTACTCAGGACTTAACAGAAATCAGAAAGGATACAGTAACTTATTTCAATTCTATCCTTGGTCAGGAATCACAGTGCAATGAGGAGGCCAAATATATTCTCTTATAATCCATTCCAAGTATAATAAATGAGGATATAAACCTTAATCTTCTAGCTCCCTTTTCTAATGAGGAAATTAAGGAAGCCTTGTTTAGCATGGAGCCAGACAAAGCCCTAGGACTCAGTGGCTTTCCCCCTCGTTTCTATCAAGATTTTTTGGACATCGTAAGTGAGGATGTAATTTTTGCTGTCAGAGAATTCCAAGCAAGCAATCATATCCCAAAAGATCTCAAATCTATTTTATTTCTCTAATTTCTAAGAAGCAAACCCCTAAATCTATGGCTGACTTCAGGCCAATCAATCTGTGCAATGTTTCTTACAAGATCCTAACTAAATCCATTGCAAATAGAATGAGAGATGTTCTACCCCGCATCATAGATCTATGCTAGGGAAGCTTTGTCTAGGGCAAGTAAATATTGGATGGAGTTATCACTATTCATGAAGCTCTGCACTCTGCTCATAAGACTAATAGGTCTTTTTTTGCCCTCAAGCTTGATATGAACAAAGCATTTGACAAGCTAAATTGAGACTTTTTTATTGTTGTCCTCCTTAAGTTTGGTTTTCACCACCAATGGGTTAATTTGATCAAAGAATGCATTTCCAAAGCATGGTTCTCAATTTTATTTAATGGAACAACTGATGGTTACTTTCAAAGTCATAGAGGAATTCGGCAAGCGGACCTTATTAGCCCCATGTTATTCATCATTATGGCAAAATATTTAGGCAGAACCATAAAAAATGCTTGCAGTTCAAGGCTAATATCAGGAATCAAGGCAACATCTCTCACTAGGGTTGTTTCTCACCAATAATTCATCAATGATACCCTTCTATTGACTAAGGCATAGATGGTTGAGGTCAAAATAATTAAATACATCCTACAACTCTATGAGGACACTGTTGGTCATAAAGATAATTTCAATAAAAGCAAGTTATATTTCTTGAACACCCCCATTCAAAGGTAAGGAAGGATTGCAAAAATTTTAGGGTGTGATATAGCAAACCTCCCCACTTCATATCTTGGTCTCCCTCTTTTCATTGGTTCTCCGTGAGAGTCAATGTGGGATATGGTTATTGAAAGAATTTAAAAAAAACTTTCTAGATGGAAAGGTCATATTCTATCTCAAGTAGTAAAGCTGACCCTCCCTAAGGCCTCTCTTCAGAGCATTCTAATCTATTTCCTCTCTGTTTTCAAAGCCCCTGTGAAGGTTTTCCAAATATTTTAGAAACTCCAAAAAGAATTTTTATGGACTGGATCAGAGGAGAAAAAAAGGATACACCATGTAAGATGGACCAAAGTGTGCAGACCCAAGGAAAATGGGGGCTTAGGTCTGAGGAGAATTGCTCATATGAATTTAGGTTTACTAGCTAAGCAGACATGGCACCTCATTTCTGGTGAAGAAAATGAATGGATAGCTACCATAAAACAAAAGTATCTTCAAAATATGGAATTTCTAAGTGACTCAGTTCCAATCAGAGGTTCTAATTTTTGGAAAGCAATTATCAATTGTAAGGAAATCATCAAAAAAGTTTTAATATGGGTTTTAGGCAATGGTGAGAGGATAAATTGCTGGAATGATAATGGGCTAAGGATGAACCACTGACACAATATCCTAACTTAGCTTGAATCAGAGATATCATGAAAGAACTCATTGGTAGAAAAGTCTTTGATTATATGGTTGAGGACAGAGGCAAAATGAAGTGGAAACAAATAAGGATTCAGGGATTTCAAGTGAAATCAAATGATATTTGTAACATTCTTGGGCAACATTTTATCCCCATGAGACCCAAGGAAGATCAAGTGATCTAGGCTCCTACGAAAAATGGGCAGTTCACTGTTAAATCAGATTACAAGCTTTTGCTTGATGATGAGGATTTTTCCTCGAAAAGGACTTAGTTTGGATAAAAAATTTAATTCCAAAAATTGTAGTCTTTTCATGACTGGTTATACAAGGAAGAATTCTAACCATTGATAATATGATGCATAAAGGTATTTATATCACTAATTTTTGTTATCTGTCCAGGGCTAATTGGGATACCATTTATCACATTTTTCTTGAGTGCCCTTTTTCCTTGACTATCCTAAGTGGGGTTTTCAGGCCTTCAATATTTCCTCGATTAAACCAGCCATCATACTTGATTTGTTTGTCCAGTGGCCTTACCCCTTTTCTAGTCAAAGACTTAGATACATGTGGAAAATTTGTCTCAATTACTATCTTTGGCAGGTGTGGTTAGAAAGGAACCATAGAGTCTTTAATGAGTATATCCATGATCATCAAACTATAATTGCCAGGATCCTATCCTTTGCCAATGAGAATGTGAACCTTATCCCTTTTTATAGTCATAAACCTCATCTGCAAGAGACCACGTTTGCTCAATATTTAAGCTTAACCTTGTTATATGAGTCTGTGCCTAGGGTAGTCAACCCTAGAGCCAATGTTAAGTGGTCCCCACCTCCTACGAGTTGGTTTAAGCTTAATTTTGATGGAGTGGCTAAGAAAAATCCTATCAAAGTAGGTGCTGGTAGCATTATGCGAGATCATAATGGGAATATGATGCTTGCGTTTTCCAAATATTTGGGAACACGGACAAACAATGAAGCTAAAGCTAGAGCTATGTGGAGAGGTCTTCAAATGACTCAAGACTTAGAAGACAATTTGATCATAGAATGAGACTCTATGCATGTTATAAATATCTTCAATAATTGGAAAACACCTCCTTGGAGGATTAAAACAATTGTTGAAGAGGCTAGGATCCTTTTCCAGGGAAGACAGAACATAAAAGCCCAACATGTCTTTCGGGAAGCTAACAAAGTTATTGATAAGCTGGCCAATTTGGGTGTCGATGGTGATAGACTTTTCAAACGGGAACACAGTGTCTCGAGCGAATTAGAGGAGCTTATTCAACAATAATTCCAAGAATGATAGTCAAATTTACCAATAGAGAAGGCACTGTAAGTTCGAAGGCTATGAGTATTCCCATCTCTTTTTTGAAATGGACTCACAATAAAAATTATTCGAGTTGTTAGTCTTGGTGGACGTTGCTTGGAAATGCCACAAATACTAATGGGGGTAGTCACATTTCAGATAACATGGCTCCTAGTCATCTTAGTAATTTGAGTTTAGTTGATAATCACAAGGCAGGAAATAAACGACAATATAAGAATTTTAACCAGAACCATGTGGACCACCAGATATCCAATGCCATAAATATAGCCAACAGGTTCACTTCTCCAAGGCTGATTGGCCAAGACGGGATGTGGTCCCAAAACATGTCATATATGAAAGAAAGCAATTATCAAAGAAGTATTAAGAGTAATTGTCAATACAGAGCTTGTGAGATTTTTTTTAGTACTCTGCTATGTGTGTCTGCAACTTTTTGTTTCTCCACTATTTCAAGGAATGGATCTATGTCTATTTATTTTTTTTGTAATTATGATGCAGGTGTGTTTTCTAGGGGTATACCCAAAATGTTGTATGGGAAGTTTCTTTTTGATAACAAGCTATGTGCCTTACCGGATGTAATGGCTTTGGCGGCATGTAGATTTTACATATATAGGATCCTTAGTAAGGACATGTTTATCAACAACCATAGGCTGATTTTTGTAAAAGGTTTTTGGGTCAACCTGTAAAACCCGATATTAATGCTATAGTATCTTATCTACCATAAAAAAAAAATTGATCTTTATTTGAAATAAAATATTAGGATAATAGACACCTCTCAAATGTGATGAAATCCCTGAGTTGCATGACCTTCAATTAAAACCCTCTATCTTGAAAGATTTATGCCAACTCAACTATCCCTATACATTCAAGTTTGGTCTTATATTAATGCTCTTTAATATTAAAAAATACGATTTCTCTTTGGTACAATATATAAAATAGTGCTTTTACAACATAGTATATTGTATTCATACAAAATAAAATTATTAACTATTCATAGCTCTTTAGTACCACATTGGCTACACTTCTACTTTCTCTTTTTATAAGAACATGCATTCATTATTGTCTACCAATTTATAGGTTAAACTTGTCTGAATTGTAAAATTTAGAAGGACCATAAGGACAATATTCGTACACTTTTTGCAATATGTCATAAAAACTCATCATAGTGGATGGATGCAAATTCATGGATCTATCTCTATCCAATCCTTTAATATTCCTTAGAATCAATTATGGATGTGTATTTTCAAAACCAATCCACCATGACTTGCTAGAAATATAATATTTGAGCAAAAGCCTTTTGTTGGATGATTTCAAATCCATGCATCAACTGTATCATATCATAGCACAAATTAAATATATTAAGTATAACTTTATAAATGTTAGGATCAATATATTATCTTATATATCAATTACTAGACTCTAATAAACTAGTGGATCCTCTCCCTTACATCCTCTATAACCACTCCTCTAAACAGGTCCAATAATATATTCTTAAATCTATAGGTGGAGATACTTTAAACCCCAACCATCATTACCATTTTTCCTTCAACTAAAAATTGTAAGACTACATTTACTCAATATATAGTTATAGTAAACAAGTACAAAGTCAATATCTTAACTTGTATCTCTACTCAACTAGTGGCTCCTCTCCTTACATCCTCCATAACCACTCCTGTAAACAAGTCCAAAAAAATATTCATAATTTTATAGGTGGAGACACTTTAAATCCTAGCCATAATTACCTTTTGTCCTTCAAATAAAATTTTTAATACTGCATTCGCTCAATATACAGTCACAATAAAAAAATAAAAATAGGGTAAACAGAGGGTCTCTCTACTCATTTGTATCAAGTGCCTCCTTCATAGCCATCTAAGTAAATTACAATAGAATGAGGCTATGGACTATCCTCTCTTGATTACTAAATACATAACTAATTAAGTGAATAAATGAATTAGGAGGGACCCCAAAAAATGAGGTACATCACCTATATAAATTATTGTTTCAACTACTTTAGCTTCTACTTATTTGTTTGTATTTTCCTACTACTCACCCCATCATTCTTATGATCAACTTGGGCTTGGACATTAATTAAGGAGAATGTTTAAATTTTTACAAAAGACATAACGGCATTAGAAAGTTTAGCTATAAAATTGTGAACATGATTCAAATTGATGTATTTGAACTCATCTCTTAAAACTTGGATCAAACCCACATTCACAACGATAATAGCCTTTAAATTTATTTTTAATATGTTACAAATTTGATTAAATCTATGCATTATGTGACTGAGTATAAGGATATGAAGGTGAGATATAATAGAAAAGATAAAACCAAAGGAAGTGAATACCATTGGTGATAAGCACTTTCCAACATGGTAGGAAATGGAATTCTAGTTATTTGGCATTCCTGCCATGGTTGTCGACTGATGCAAGAGCATCCATGTGGAAACTAGATAGGTGATGCCAACTAGAAATTCCATGCAGAAGATTGGATAAGAATGATTAACATGAAACTTACAGTTCAATTGTTTGGAGTAGATAGACGATCATTATTTTCAAGGAAAATTAGGAGTTCAACCAACATGCATAGCTAGAGATTCATTGTTCTTATGCTTATAAATAAAGAGGAGAAATTAAGAGCATGTGGGGGGAAGAGAAGGAGAACATCAAAAGAAAAGATAGAAGTTGCTTCCTTGTGTAAGATCTACGTGCCTCGTAGACATTATATATAGTGACACCATCGCATATGCAATGATTAATAAAAATCCTTGTTTTTCTTAGTGTGTTGGGATCTTGTTGTGAAAATTTGGTATGCATTCAAGATTATTGTTTTACAGGTGTTGCTAATGATTATTGTAGGTGGATGTAGTTAGTAAATGTTGGCTTAAAATATACCTAAGGTAAATTATGCGCCCAAGACTTGGATAAAATTTAATGATCGGTCGATCTTCAAGGCTCAACTAGGTCAATATCCAAAGAAGGTTGTATCTTATAAGGTTATAACTAGCTAAAACTATGGTGGGGAAAAGGGTACAAAAATAAATAAATGAAACTTAAGCTAGAACATAAGATGATATATATTAAGCAACATCAAGAAGTGCATGAAGATCATGAAAAAGAACAAACATTCAAACCTCCTAACAAACTTGCCAGTTTTATAAGATGTGTAATAATATCTTTTAATCTGTTTTCAGTCCAACAAATTATTTTGTCCTGGACTAGATAACAAGCATACACAAAAATCCAAGAAAAAAAATTAATGCCATACACATCATCTATCTAAAACAAAATTATTTATCCACTCATACATACATATTTTACAAAATGGTGAACCAAAGGCCAAACAAAAGTTTGAGTTGTATTGCTATCTTCAAAAAATCTTCATACATCCAACTTATAAATGCCTAAGAGTCGACCCTTTCACAAGAGGTCATTACTCTTATCTATAAATTTTCCTATGGTTCAATATTTCCAATTTACAAAAGTGCTTTATTTTAAAAATTGTTACAACAAAATGTCATATGACCAGGTTGGCAAGAACACCATGTAGAATTTTTGATCTAAGCTAGGAAAACATGTTTGATTTATGGTTGTTGATCAACTATAATTTTACAAGTGGGAAAGTAGTTGAGGTGAGCTTAAATCTGGTCCATTCTTCATTCTTGAAACCATCTATCATCGTTGATCTATAACAGATGTTGGCAGGCTAAAACTCTTTGAAGATTCAAATCTTTACAAGAGGTCATGGTTGCATCATAGCGACATGAAGTGATGCCACATCCCTTTTCATGTCTTTGGGCTTTCCAAGATTTTGTGACCATGATGTGAAAACATGTTGTGATGTCACACTCTTTATTTCTTTAAAGCCCTTTCTATTCTTTGTGATCATGATATGGAGAAATGTCATGGCTTCGCACCATTTTTCCCTTAGTGCTTTTGGAGTTTCTATGGTTGTGACATGGAAACATGTAATAATGTCGTGATACTTTTCACCCATTGAGCTTCCTAGGCCTTAGCGATCACTATGGGGAGACATGTCATAATGTCATACCCTAATTTTTCCATAGATATTTTTAAGACTTCATAATTGCAATATGGAAACAAACCACGACATCATGTTACTTTTTGTATTAAGCTTTTCCAAGCCTCTATGACCATGATGAAGTGACAAATCACAATTTCACGATGTTTTTTTCCTTCAAGTATCTCGAGCCTTGTTAACCATGACATGGAGACATGTCATGACATCACACCTTGTTTTGGATTTAGAACTTCCCAGGATTTTCTAATTGTGACATTGAAACATGTCGTGATGTCGTGCCTAATTTTATCCTTATGTAAAAAATTAATTTTTTTTAGAGTTTATCACCTTATTTCTCCTAATGTAGTCATTTTTACCTACAGGAAGAACTTACAATCAGTTACAAAATTTTTAATGAAGATGATATTGTCATGGCAGAGTATGTCATCCAGAAGAGTTATTGTCATATGAGGTTGTCATCCTGGAGAAGTGTCATTTGTATATTTTGATTGCTTTTTAATTTTTGAGTTTCTACCTAGTGAAGTGGTAGATCGTGGGTTTCCCATCCTTAGAGAGAAACTATAATCTAAGATATTACCCCTTACCCCTTATCATCTTACCAACTAAAAATATTTATTGTCTATATACCATCAAGTAAAAGTGCCACTAGGAAAGTGTGTGTCGATATGGGAAGTGTCATCGAAGAAGTGCATGCCACCAAGGGTACTGCTACCAAACTATTGCCATCATCATTGGATATTATCATCATAAATTTTCTTGTTGATTTACCATTGTCATCATGAACCTATTGACCAAGGATATTTTCCAAGAGAGTGTCATATAGGCAATTGTGTCGTATAGCTATTTATGCAAGTTGTTCCATATGAGAGGGGAAAGGAGATTGTCATCTAAGCTTGGTTCTTATGATAGTTTTTGTATGAAAATATTGTTATCCACTATTTTTAATGAAAAAAAATTGCACCACCTTTCCATTGCATCATTTTGGTATCAGAGCCAGAAGATATTTGAGGATTGAACAATGGCACAATGGGGAAGAAGAAGATCATGAGGCCCCTCAGCCATAGATATAGCTGAGGTGCTAAGAGGAATTACTTTTTTATTTTATGCAATCAAAATTACCCAAAGCAGGGGCATTAAAATAGAAGATATGATGAAAGTGAAGAGGAGACTCATCATGTAGAAGCTCAAGATGAAGAGTGAGAGAAAGATCTAGAAGAATTATTTATCTAAGCAATTTAAAATATGGGTTGAAATTCGAAGATATAAACTTCATCATACAATGGAATTTTGAATCTAGAGAAGATCATAGATTGGATTACTAAACTGAAGATGTATTTTGATTATGACTCAATAGAATACCCCAAAAGGGTGAAATTTTCCTATAAAAATCTAAAAGGATATGAATCCTTATGATGAGATCATATTCAAACTGAAATATGAAGAAAAGGAAAGGAGAGTATTAAGACATGGGAGAAAATGGTCACCAAGCTGAAAGCCAAATTCCTGTTGTTAGACTACCAATTGGGACTTTTAAGGAAATTGTAGAACTTAAGACAAAAGGATATGAGTGTGAAGGATTACATAGAGGAATTTTATAGGCTTACAATTCAGGTTAGTCATGTGGAATATGATGAGGATAAGGTTTCAAAGTATGTAAATGGGTTGCAATTATTCATAAAAGATGAAGTTTTCATTATGAGAATGAGGATGGTTGAAGAGGCATACCATTATGCACTCAAGGTAGAGGAATAATTGTTGTGTAGGCAACTAATATGATAGGAAGAGGGAGATCCTCAAGGGATATAAAAATCAAGCAATGGTAGCGGGCAACATTTACAAGAAGGAGAAGTCGGTACTTCTCAAAGTGATTTCAACCAAAGTACCAAAGAAAAGGGTGAATTGTCAAGAGGACAAGGTGGATTAGGTAGAGGTAGAGGTCATGGTTTTGTTGGCAAGTGTTATAGATGTTTTAAAAAGGACATAGTCAAATTAGCAAAAGTGGAAGGGAATCCCATAGTCAAATTGTACAAGCGAATGAAGAGAATATTGCTTTACAAAAGCATATTGAAGAACCAAAATAAGGATAATCCCTTATGATAGAAAGGGTATTTTTGAAACCAACAAAGTAGATGCATGAACCCGAGCAAATAAGGAGCTTGTTTATAATAATTTACAATTATGGAGGAAAATGTTACAAGGTGATTGTGGACAATGGGAGTATGGATAATCTAGTGTCTATAGATATGGTAGAAAAGCTTGGGTTGAATATGATAGAGCACCCCAATCTGTATAAGGTCTTTTGGTTGCAAAAGGGACACCATATTTTAGTAAGTGGATAATGTCAAGTGAAATTTTAAATCAGATCTTATGAGGATGAGGTCCTATGTGATATTATGCCTATGGATTCTTGCCATGTCTTGTTGGGAAGACCATGACAATTTTACATAAGAATAGTACATGATGGTAGGAAGAACATCTACACTATAGAGAAAGAAGACAAGAGGTACATATTAAGTCCATTTAAGGACAAAGGAAAAGAGGTGGATAATAGTCCTACAGTGTGCCTAAATAAAAATAAACAATTCTTGAAGACTTATAAGACCAAGTTGAAGGAAGAATAACCAATGAAGGAAGGGATGGACACATGCAAGAGGATAAGCATAGATTAGTTAATCCAAGAAATCAATAGTAATGACAATGAAGACAATGGTGCAATGAATCCTACAACAAATAAAGGAAAAGAGGTAAAAATAAAGGGTAAAGAGATAGTGGTGGAAGATGAACCTCATCAAGTCATTATTGGCCATGATAAAAGCCATATTACCATAGTTGATAGTGATAATGGTACTGAAAGGTATGGTAAAGGACATTATGATAGAAAATAAAATAAATCAAAGTGGTGATGAAGAGTTCGTGTACTTTGAAAAGCACACAAAAGGCATTAGATCCAATTTGTAGATGAGAATAAGGGGTACAATGTAAGGGATTGGTAAAATATGGGAAAAATATCTATAATACCATAATTAAGGCCAAGGAATGAAGGTCTTGGGTATGCAAGTCCAATAGGAAGCAATGGGACTAAATTTTTGAGAGGTAAGAGAACTATGAGGAATGAAGGTTTAAGAATGAATTTTTGCACTCAATGTGGAAGATTTGGACATGTTGCAACTAGGTATTGGAACCTACATCCTTGTGAGAGTTGTGGAGGACATGATCACTCCAAACAAAGGTGTTGGTAGCAAGAGGAAGTCACCAACAAAGTGCATGTTGATTGTAGTTGGATGGATGTGACACAATAAAATAAGGTGAAGAGAATAATAGGTTCATTCTATACAAGGATGTTTGATCCTCATAGAAATGCCAAGACAAGACAATGAAATTGATCTTATGTAGACAACCAAGCTAGAGTGGTAGAATCTTGGAAGAACACTTCATGAGATAGTGCTAATGAAATATTTTTGGTACCTAGTGAGTATGATGTAGGAGCATCCATGTGACAACAGGATAAGTGATGCCAACTAGAAATTCCATGGAAAATATTGGATAAGAATCATTAACGTCGAACTAGTAGTTCAACCATTTAGAGTAGTTGGATAGTCACTGTTTTTAGGGAAAACTGGAAGTTCAACCATCATGCATAGTTGGAGAGTCATTGTTCCCATTATTATAAATAAAGAGAAAAAATGAAGAGCATGAGAGTGGGAAGATAATGATATCATCAAAATCAAATATAAAATAGGCATCCCTTTGTGAAATGTCTATGTTTTAAAAATATTGTATGTAATAACATCGTTGTATATGAAATGATCAATAAAACTAATTATTTTCCTTAGTGTGTTGTAATATTATTGTGCAAATCTTGTATGGATTAAATATAGTTGTGTTATAGGTTACATTAAATATTTTTGTAGGTTAACAAAGTTCACTACAAATTTATTGATAAATACAAAGCAATCATGGCAAAGGATGTTGTTTAGAAGAGTTATTGTTGTATGAGCTTGTCATCTTGGAGAAGTGTCATTTGTATGTTTTGATTGATTTTTTATTTTGGAGTTAATACCTGGTGAAGTGGTAGATAGTGGCTTGTCCATCCTTAGAGATAACTATCATCTAAGAAATTACCCCTTACCCCTTCTTGTTTTGCCAAATATTTATCGTCTACATATCATTAAGGGAAAGTGTTGTTAAGAAAGTGCATGTCAAAAGGGGAAGTGTTATTGTATAAGTGCATGTTTTTAAGGGTACTATCGTTGAATTATTATTATCATAGTCAAATTTTGTTGTCATAAAGTTTTCTACTAACTTGTCATTGTCATTGCCATCAACATGATGCTATCATGAACTTGTTGACTAAGTATGTCATCCAAGAGAGTGTCATCCAAGAGGGGAAAGGAGGTTGTTCTCTAAGTTAGGTCCTTATGATAGTTGTCATCTAAAAATATTGTTATCCATGTCATGATCCTCCCTTGGTAAACTTATTTAAATGTTAGACATAAGAACCGATATGTTACCTTATTGATTAGTATTTGAATATTTCATGTTTAGTTTCTTTGTATATATCTATTTTATGAAATAATATGATGTTGCTAATGGATTTGCATGTTTGTAGGAATAGGTTTTCTCATGGGTGGAAGAAATAATTAACCACCAAGAACCGAATGCTATAAGAAAGGGAAATGATGTGATGATTTATTCATTGAAATGACTCAGATCAACATGGATGAATGATATTTTCATGTAGTTGTATATCACGATCTACATGAGAAAAATATATCAAGTTTTGGGTGAAACTTATTTGTTGCTTGATAATATTCCTTTAGATGAGATTGTGTTTGATATAAAGTGATTCATTGAAAATAAGAGTCAATGCTTGCTTTTATTATTTTTGTTCTAAAACAATATAGAAAAGAATAGAATTTATAAGAGAGTTATATTTTATTTGACATTATTGGTTTAGCATTTAAAAGGAAGGTTTAATTAGGCTTGCTTGAATTCAATTCAAAGTAAGAATTCATATTATTATTTTTATTAAATATTCTTGTTTCTTCCATTTACCTTAGAAAAGAAAAGTACATCCTTGAAGGAAAGGCTTGTTGTATGGAAATCTAATGATCCCATGTTTGATTATTTGAAATACAACTTAGCTTTATAAGGATTTTGATGCTATGCTTGAAATAAAAAATATATATTTATCTTATTAATACTAAGGTGAGGAATTTTGAATAGGCAATAACATTACCTTATCGCTGGAGATGCTCCATCGTGCTTCGAATGGGGAAGACATACATTGTGGAAGTTAGGGATACCACAAAAATAATAATCATGCCCTAGCTAAATCGGATCATGGGGAAAACAAAAAATATGGTACCTTTTCTTGGGAGAAGGGTGCAATGAATAGCACAAGATAGAGAGATATGTGAATGAAGGGGATGAAAAATGAAGCCAGATGATCAGAAGCTAACTGGTTACCTAAAAATTGTATTGTATTCTCATTGTGATTTCCAGGTAGACTCTAAGAACTTTTTTCATGGGTTTGGTTTGAATTATTGCTCTTTTCTTTAAATCTCAATTTGTCTTGATGTATATCATTGGTTGTATGTTTTGGTATGGTTTGTAAACCGTTCATTTGATTAAAAAAAAAGGTGTAATGACAGGTTCCCACATTGTTTAGTTTATTGTGCATTCGATATGTTGAATGGTTTAGATACATGCTCTTTCATCAGGAATATGTCCTGGAGTAATTCTCCATAACTCTCTTGATTTTTTATCTTTGGGAGTCCATGATTTAACATACTTATGTACTAGAAGTGAATTGAAAATGGTAGAATATTACAAAGTTTATGGCTTTTGTGTGTAACTGGATGATAATATTGAAACTTTTGGAATAATATTACCCATTTTGATTGTCATTATATTTATTGTAAAATCCTTCTTGTTATTTATTACCTAGGGGATGGTTGTAGCTATTTTATACTGAAGCTTGTCATTGATGCATTGAGAACAAAATACAATGAGCTTAATTTTCTTTACATTGAATTTTTTAAGTGTTGTTGTCCATTTTATATTATTTGCCTTAGAAGTGAATACAATAAACGCAATATGTTTTCTATTGTATGGATAATATAGGCATAGGTGGTCTTGTGTTACTAGTTTAAATTAAAATGTACTTCCATTTAGAATTACATTGGGTTATTGATTGACGTCATAGGAAAAGCATGAAGCTCACGAAAGAGCTTGTGAACATTTGAATGGGGTAATAGCAACCTGTATGTTCACTGTAACCATTAACAAGTCTTTCTTATTGCTTGGTTTCTTCATTTTAATATTTCACTCTAGTGAAAAAGGGATTGGAACATTTCCTATGTTTCAGTCAAAGTTTGAACAGATAAATTGTACAGGGTGTAACACAGAAGGTCCTTTAAAAATTAAGAAACTTCCATAATAGTTAATATGGATCCTATTTTGCACGATTTAATTAATATTTCATATAAGCATCATGAATTGTCGTAGTTGTTTTACCATCATAAAATATCCTTGAGTCTTTAAGATGTGCTTTCCTTATAGATGAAGTAAGAGAAGAGCCTTACAAAAATTGTAATAGAGCATCATGAATACTTTCCTTATGAAAATAATTGTTATTATATTGTGTTCTTCCAAAGTTTTGCTTGTGTGATTTAATTTAAATAAACATAAGTGGATGTCGTTTTCTAGATATTTTGTGAAGGGATTGTGGGATCCTGTAAAGATTAAAAGATGCTTGTGTTTCTTTTAAATATTTTGTGAGGTGTGAAGCCCACTGTTTACGAAGGGAAAGATGTGGTTTCCTTTAGAATTATAACCCTTTTATTAAGTAGAGAGCATGCTTATAATTGTGTTTTATTAAAGAAATGAATTTAGTAATGCACACTCATGCTAGAAGTCATTTTCAATCCCTTATCTTCTTCTCGATTGGTTAAAAGAACCCAAATATGGTGGGGTCTACAAGGCACATGAGCGAGAAATAGAAGAAAGTGTTTTATGTTGTCAAACTTGTAATCCATATCTGAAATGAACTTTGTAAGCATTGAACAATCATTCATATATAGGATACTTGGGATGTATCCTTTGTATTAAACATTTTTATTTATTTCTCTTGTAAATAGAGAGATATTCTAAAAATTTACATATATCTAGTTGTTTATTTCCATGTTGAAAATATAAAAATGTTGATCATTTAAATATGAGCCAACAAGGTTTTTTTATTATGATTAAAATGGAATTAATGCTATGGTTTTATATTTTTATTATATGCAATAAAATTGGAGAAAGTGGTCTTTTACATTGGTTATGTATGAAAATATTGTAACACCAATGAGATATAATATTAATGATGATTTGTTAGTACAAATGGATTATGATGAATAATTGTTGCAGTTATTCTATTAAAGCTTTGTATGAGAGTAGATCTTAAATATGCTAAATGGGTTTATGATGGTTTGTTTACTATGAAACCTAAATTTGAACAAGATAGATAAGGTTCGTAATCCAGGACGGATTTCAATACTTATATTTTTTTTTGGATTGGAATAAAATTATAGGTAAGGATTGAACCCAGACTTCCTTATAGAATAAACTTATGTATACATTATCCTAAAGTAGAATTTAGTTACATAATTATTTAGAGGATATATAATGAGCACTTCTCAATGATCGATCACTTAAAGAGATTTTTATTATAGGTTACTACTTAAAGGAAATCAAGGAAGATCTAATAGATGAATGTCTTGTTTGGAATAATTCATTTCATAAAAAATCCTACTAGATAGGGAAAGAGTTTTAATGAACTCTTATCTATGAAAAACATTTAGTGTTATACCCAGTGATAAAAATTCTAGTTCATCATGGAGATCTATGCTTTGAGAATTATGCAATGTTGATTGGAAATATATATTTTTATAGGCTCCTTCTTGATGGAGTGGCATTTTCTAACTGTTAAGCTCATACTCATTTTATTCAACTCTCTATTTTCCAATTCACGAGAAAAGGCATTTCCAACATGACTAGGTTAGCAAACATCCTAATTAATTGATTTAGTCCTCCCATATTAACCATGTGATATGTTCAATGTATTTTTCAAGACTTTATTACATTACGTACTTGGTCTATGGCCTTATTATTTTTTGTTGTAATCAAATTTATTTACATACCACCTATGTGCACAAAATTATGGCATGTTTTCCCATGCCAATGGTGTTAAGCTTCACTTCTTCATCGAGCAATTTCCCAACCATATAGTGCCATATTTTTTCTTTTCTCACTGATTAGTGCTTTAGAACATGTAGCTTGTTTTGGTAAAGAGTTATCATAAGGTCGGCTTTGAACATAAGTGAGTCTTAAAACTTATCCAATACATGGCATCAGGAATTAGTGTAGATAATTTTTCTTTAGCATATGAGTCGACAACCTTTCCTATATGTTTTGGTTTGTGTGCCAAAAATACATCCTGTATCGTAGAGTTCTTAGATATATGAGTATCATTGCCTTGGGATCCAACATAGAATATTTCTTAGTCGTGTGCACTTTTTTTGCTAGTTGTCCTAGATTCTTTAGTTGTATTTATTGGAACATGTGACTCACCATGCTCAATATTGATTATAGCCAACCTCTAGATTTTGCAGATTTTCCAAGTTTGAAAAAATCATCATTTTGAAATTAGCCATGGAAAACTTGTTCCACATCAGCTTTGTATTGTCCCCTAGCCAATATTTTATCTCCATGTGTAGATATTCCAAAATAATTTACTCCTCATACATCTCCACATGATAAGGGTTGAGCTTTTCACTATGAAAATAGACTATATCTTGTACATAAGGGACAATCATATGAGTATGACCTAGTGCCAAGTGTCCCTCAAACTGATCCAAGCTTTCCTTTGATAAATATATCCTAAATAATGGTAGAAAATCAACCACTATTACATCTTGAATTATTGCTAGGTCCAACAATTTTTGTAGCAATATTGGAACACTTTTTACTACACCCACTACGGGGACCAATTTTTTGTTGAAATATAGCATACCAAAATCAACCTCAACATATTTCAAATTCATTGCATCATAGACCACATAAGGCATCACTGCAAAAGAAACTCTCAGATCTAATATGCAATTTTGTAATACCCAATCTTCCACACATAAGGATAAATAAAAGGATCGATTTAGTCTTACCCATGTTGAGGTATGTCTGACTATGTACCATTTTGAAACTTGGGAAGGTTATTTGGCTAGTTGTCGAGCTCTTCAAAGCTGCTTCAACCAAATCCAAATGTCTAGGAAATAGCAAGGTCTATTTTAATTTCTTCACTTCTTTCACAATGTTGTTTTCAGGCTCATCCAATAGTCCAATATCCCTTTTAAAAGATTATTTGAATTGTTTTTTATATCATTCAACTGCCTCTTCCCATTGTTTCCTTGTTATAGTCGGGTAGTATATCTTTTGGTAGGCCTACATCCTTTATTGATATATTGGGGATGTTTTTGGGTTGAATTAATTTGCAAATAATTTTGTCTTCTGCCTCTTATGTCACTCCCTTTTTAGGTACATTTATGCTTCCCACCCTTCCTATAGAGAAAAAAAGCGGTGCACCTAGCAGAGGTAAATGAAATGCATCTATTGCTATGTTGATCTAAGCACTACAAAAGTGACATTTAAAGAAAGCATAAAATGACAAAGAGATGAAATAAATGGGTGTATATTAGTGCAATTTCAAAATATGTGATTACAAAATATCCCCTCGAGGGCTCTCAATTGATACAACTCATTACAATACTCAAAGGATCAAATTCTTGCAGTGTCTTCCTCGCACTCACGATTGAAGAGTGGGATTTTGATGTTGTCCCAATGTTCTATTGATGTTCTAACTTGATGCTCCTTCCTCATGCTTTGTGATACCTAGATCTACACATAAATAAATTAGATTTGTTAATAGCATGTGTATATTGAAATGCAATCAAAGAGATATATGTGATAATGAGATTGAAATATGAAATATATAATAGATGATTCAAAACTATTCCAAATGCTACCAAAACTTAGGATAATGCATATAATATGTTTTGGAAATGATCTAATCAAGAAAAAAAAGGAAATTACACACATATTTATGGTTGTGCCTGGGTGTGCCATTGAGGACTACAAAACAAGAAATGCATGATAACAGGTGCAAAACAACTCAAAATTGCACCAAAACTTAACAGACGGCTTAAAATATACTCTAGAATTTATCTATACAAAAATAGAAAGAAAATAGTGCTCCAATTTGTAGCTATCCATGGGTGAGTCATTTAGGATTGTCATAATTTTGGGGTCATCCTAGGGTGAGACGACCACCAAATATGGTGGTTTTTACCACCAATTCCTTTGGGATTTGGTCTAAATTACTCTTAGGGATGTTGGCATAAAATTTTGGGATCTTATTTATTTGAATGGGTTACTTTTGTAAATAGATTGCACGTTTTGGAATAACTTGAAAAATTCCTTCACTCAATGGAGATCTCAAGGGAAAACACATGGTGAGTTGGCGATAACTATCAACAACACTTTGTAGTAAAATATTCCAAAAGACTCCTCCCCGAAATTGGGTGGAATAACTCCACTTTATAGCTCAAGTGAGCATATTGTCAAATGGCCATGTGAGGCCATGTGAGGCAAGAACCGCCATTTTTCAAACCTTGCCATGCATTAGAGGGGGGAGGAATATCCATTTTGGGCCTCCAATTTGCAACTTGGCATGAGAGTTATGTGCCCTCATACTGGCATGCTTTAATGGGTGAGATAAATGGTAGAATATGGGTGCCATGGTTGTTGGTGGTCGTCCCTGGGTGGGACAACCATGAATTGTGGTTGTTCCTAGGTGGTATGGCCATGCCTACATGGCCCAAAACTTCCCAAAAGTGGGGTAGAACATCCTAAAAGTGGCTAGGACCACTATTTAACCTTTGAGTGTTTTCCAAGGGGGCCATAGGGTGTTGATTAGAACATGTCTTGGCAGTCTAATCATATTGATGTGATTTTAGTGTCTACACTTCCATTTCAATTTGTACCCTAATTTGCTCTATTATTTTTTTCATAATTCCTAGGTTTCCAGTCTTTAGGGTATATGATGGCATGGAAGCATGCTTGGATCCTAATATTAGATTGAACAAAGCAAGTGTGAAGGTTTCATTAACTATAAAATATTATTTTGGATTCATCACTTAGGCCACTAATTGTTATGCTTTGCAGACTACAATTTGTTGAAAATGAGATTGATATTCTCAGTAGGAATTACCAGTGTAATGACTATCAAATGGCAAATATTTGTGCCTGTATAGAGTGATGAATGCTTTCTATTCTGATCTTTCAGCTACAGAAAAATATTTTACATCAACCTCACTAATCAACATAATTTGATCTTCTAAGGCAAAATATTGCCCTTGAAGGTATTCTTCAAATCCTACCTCAGTTTTCTATTGCTTCACAATTTTGATCTCATTTGTCAAGTGTTGAATTACAACTTTTATTTCTTGTATCTTATGATATTCTAGGGTGTGCATGGTGGGTACAATTCTTGTCAAGAAATGAGATGAATAATATAATCTAGACCATGTGTATGGTGAAGGCAAATGTAGTACTATAAAGGAATTTTCTGGGTTTTCTTTATAAATCTAAGGCACATCAAGCATGGTTATTCTAAGAGGGAGCTTATTGATTGATATTGACACATTGTCCACTATGGTTGCAACCTAAAATATATGTGGTAACCTTTTCTCATTAGATTGTCTAATTTGAAGGCTTAAGTTTGGGGTGAATGCACAAAGATAATAATTATAGGCTTGGGAATGTGAGCCTTATTTCTTAAGGGATTATTCTTTAGGTTCTCTTAAACCAGATATTGAAATAAGTGATACTCTCTTGAGGCTTCCTATGAATAAATAAAAACTAAATGAACAGTAAGAAATCATAAAAATCTAATCTGAGGGATTCATCTAGGCTATCCCAAGTTCTAATGTTGTTGTCTTCTAGTGATCGAAACCATGTCAACACTTTTTCCTTAAAATATAGTGCAAGAAGCCTCACCATTGCATCCTCATGGGTAATATTACAAATGGAGGCTAGAGCATTGATGTCTTTGCAATGCTTATAAATCATATTTTTTCTACCATCATAAGAGGACAAAATCTTCAATGCAGCCTAAAGAATCTCATGGTGATGTGATAGATTTTAGGGTTTGATAATATTCTAGGTTATATAACCCAACCATGGATTCAAGAGTGATATATTATGATGCCCTTGGAACCAGTGATTTGCTTAATATCTCATGAGATAACTTGGCCTCTGATATTCTTATTTTTCAATTTTGGATTTATTTTACGAACAGAGTTGCCAACCTCAGATCCTTCAATCAATGGAGTCGCCAAGTGAATATGTATTCTCTGCTTGTGAGGTCAAGACTATTCACTAGAATATTGAGTTCTTCAAGAAAATTAGACAAATATGAAACAATTTGTCCCATCAGGCATGCTTGAAACTCTTGGACCAAAATATACGTAGTCTATAAAATGTGCCCTAAACTCTGGTTAATATTGGATGACTATGATTTCTCATAATCTCAACCTCTAGAGAAGGTTGATTCCTTATGGTTATAGAAAAATTAAAACAAAATTTAAGATTAAATAAATAAATAAATAAAAGCGTTATAAAGGAGAGAGGGTTTAAATAATTCTTAAAATATGGATGGAGTATAGCTTAACAACAATGAAATATATTGTAACAGTATCTTTAAAAATAAATTAAAGCAAATCTTATTAGAACAACTAGTAATAAAAGCATTACAGAGTTCATTAAGCTTAGTTTTTTTTTACATGGTGGAATCGGTAGCCACCATGATGATCTGAGCATGATGTCCTTCTTTATGACTACCATAGTATTTTGTGTTATTCACCTCGAAAGCCACCACACATTACTCCACGTAATCTAACCCTATAAACACCATGCCAAATTCATTAATCTTAGGTTATATACTTTAAACATTCCAAATACTTCATGAAAGACAATCTAACTAACAATTGATTATGCAAAAGTTGCTTTGATAGAATTCACCATTCATAAAACATAAAATAAAAATCCATTAAAGTATACAATTCATACATAAAAACTTGAAAATGCTAACACCAGTGGAGACCAAACACCTTTCACTTTTATTTATTACAAATCAAAGTATACAATTGTTGGTCACGAATTTGCCTAAGTATAAAATTATGTGCCTTAGACCCAGCCAACATTGAAAGATCGAAGGAAAGAGATGTCCTTCGGGCTAATATCCAAAAAGGGTTGGTTCCCTTACTAATATAAAGATCAGTATAAATCTTAGGGAGGGAAATTAACAGAAATATATGGGAAATATGGTTGTAAGCTAGAAAAACAGAGTGAGGGATGAACTAATAGCTAAATAACCTAGTCAAATTCTAACCAACATTCATCCAAAATAAGAGCATAGGAACTAATAATAGATCAAAAATATGATTTCCATTTAACATTTCAACATTCATTTCTTCGTCGAAAATTAAATTCAAATGCAAAATTCTAATTTATCTAACAAAGGTAATGCATATAACAAAAATAATAGACAAAAAACAATGACATACATGATTAATCCAGGAGCTAGAGTCCAAAGTATTTCAATTGAGGTAGAAGTTAAAACTTAAAGAGTTTTTTTAGCAAAATGTTCCTCCCCCACTCTATTTTTTTGGCTTACAACCATATTTCCCATCTCTTTTCGTCAATTTCTCTCCCTAATATTTATACCAATATTTAGATTAGACTAGTAAGGGAACCAACCCTCTCTAGATATTGGATCGAAGGACATCTCTTTCCTTTAACCTTTCAATGTTGGTCGGGTCTAGGGTGTATAATTTTATACTTAGGCAGATTCATGACCAATAGTTTTTTGCATGCTCGATGGGACATGAAAGTTTCACCTTAAACAATATTAAAATTCGATGTTCATATTTTTTGTTGTTTGACTAGAACATCTAGAAACTCAGTTTTATCCAGAATATTTTGAACATGAAGTTGGCAAAATTATTACTTCATGATCACAAGATTGAAGGCCAAAAATTTAGAAAATCTTGAGTTCTTTGAGCTTGACACTAAAGTCTTAGGAAAAAATCCTATATTAATCCCTCTGACTATCCCATCAATTACAATATATTCACAAGTAGCTGGTGTGTTTTTCATTCCTTCAAGTTCCTCTAGCACTACCACCATATTTCCTCCTCAAGAAAGTTCTCTGGTCCAAATGGCTCAAAATACACCATAGTATTTTCCAGCATGGAACCATTTTGGAGCTTTGAATATGCAAGCTCAAAACTTGAACTCACTAGTAGTGTTGAAGACTTCGCCTACTTACGATGGTACAATAAAAACAACTTATGAGTATGTTTAATATGTGGCTTCATTGATGACTATTCATAGCATCATAGACAAATATGTCATGGTCATATTGCTCGTGATCTCTCTTAGAAGGAAGTTGCTTTATTGGTACCAGTCCTTACCACCTGCCACTATTGCAACATGGGACCAGTTGGCTAAGTTAATGATAAAATATTTTAATGAAAAAGTGGATCCTTTTTCTCTATTCCATAAATTTACTAATATTTAGAGGCATCTGCAGGAGAAAATCATTGAATTCAATATCAGGTTCACTCAAACTTGGTAGAGAGTCCCTGATAGTCTCTGATCGACTCTTGAACAAGTTGCATTTTATTATCTTTGAGCCTTCAACTCTGACATTAGCATGGCCATCCATCAGTCCAATGTTGATATATTTTCGGCCTTGTTGATATATTTTTGGCATTTTATTATCTTTGAGCCTTCAAAAATTTGAAGCTAATTTAATTTCCATTGGTAAGCTCCCATCGAAAATGATGATTTTGATAATTGTTGATCTCCCACATCATTCATATTCCAATGCATCTTCACAGTCTTTACAAATGTCTCCCATGTATCCAGTCCCTTCATGGAATATGAGTTCATCTCAAACCCTGATAGTTTTTGTCTTGCAACTGATTGCTCCTTCCATTCCACACCTACCCACTCTAGTTCTATTTCTAGCATTGCCATCTCCGCCAGTATCGCTACCATTACCAGCTCCTCCAGCAACATTAAATCCTAAACCTCAAATGAAGCTACTTCAAAAGATGCAATCAATGAAATCAATAATGAGAGTGATGACGAATGAGATCACAACCATTAAGAAAAGGAAATTTGAGATATATTTCCAACCTAGAATATTCCAACCTCCATCAATCACCAGAGAGGAAACAACTTCGACCAGCAAAGTACTTGAAAGGAATGTGACCGTGTTAGCAAATTAAGAAGCTGGTTCATCAAAAAAATGTATTGGTGTTCTACTTTCAATGATCCACATGGTGGAAACTTGCATGGTTCACCTAAACTATGTGTTAACATTTCCAGACAGCTCTTTCAGTGGTCATATCAATATGATTAGATAAGTCGATCATAATTTTATGGTCCCTTTCTTAGAACAAGTAAAAAGATGATCACAGTGGATCCAAATGAGATGGAGCCATTGAAGGTACCTACCGATTCAAATATCTAGAACAAAAATAGATAAGCACAGGTGAAAGCACCTAGTGCAATGTATAATTCGTAAGAAACTATTCTTTTAAAATATCTCTTGCCTCCACAAGCAAAATAAATATTACAAGTAAAGGCTTCAACTTCACAACCTCTAGCTGAAACAAAGAAACAAGCAAAAGAACACCTCAAATACCCATCCTTGATCAAGCACCAAAGGGTGGAAGCCATAAAATAATATCAAAGCAAGTATGAGGCTGCCAACGAAGGAAGAGAATATAGCACATCTACATATAATATTATTAAAGAATTGAAGAAAATTCCTGCTAAGTAGTCTCTATGATGTGTTGCAATTGCTTGGACAGGTTGATTTGTTGCAAGAATATTTGAAGTTTTTTAAAGATAAAAAGAAAAATCCCACTCAGACCATGTTAACTTAGATGTTTACAACTTCTACTTTTTAAAAGAATAGACCACCACCATTTTATTTATCTCATAGAATGGAGGGTTGGATTGTGCATAATTGCATAATCAACTCTGGTGCTAGGATAACTGTTATACTGAAGGTAATTTGTGAAGTTATGGGTATGGAATATACAAGAAGCAGCCTAGGTGTCTTGCATTTGGATGGTACTCCTATAAAAATAGTAGGTGTCATAAAATATATCCCCATTATCCTGCATAATATACCCCATATCACAATGATCTAAGAGGTGGTTGTATTTTATCTGGAACCATATTTTAGTATGTATCTCTGAAGAGTGTTTACTACCAAATTGGGAGGTTATATATCCCTAGATTAATCTCACTTGGATATTCCTTTCAAAGGGAAAATAATGTGAATATACAATGAGAAGCCTTCCACATTCCACATAGAAAGGATTGAAGAAGAAGAAAAATCCATGGATTCTATTAATATGATGATTGAAGAATTGGGAGAATTGGATTTAATGGAAGAATATTTGGATGAGATTCATATAGAAGATGAATTTTCAATGAATGATTTTAATGCGATGATTGAAACTGATATTGGTTGTTACTCCATTACTAAGCCTACTAAAGTAAAAATTTATGATGATCATAATCCTATTCTAGACTAGTTGTGGAAGCTCTACTTTGATGGTGCAAGATGCAAAAATGATGCAGGATCTAGAATTGTTCTCATTTACCCTTTCAAAAGGTATAAGAAATATTCATATATGTTGACCTAGATCTTTACAAACAATGCTACCGAATATGAACCATTGTGCTTAGGATTGAAGAAAGCAGAGAAGCTTGAGATCAAACAACTATAGATTTTTGTAGATTCTGAGCTGATTGTAAATCAAGTAACCAGTAAGTGTGTCTCCAAGTAGCACTATCTAAAGGTATATCAGTGATATTAGTTGTTACTCCATTACTAAGCCTGAAAAGGCTGAAGTAAAAATATTTGATGATCATAATCTTGTTCTAGACTAGTTTTGGAAGCTCTACTTTGATGGTGCAAAATGTAAAAATGGTGCAAGAGTTGCTTCCCATTTCAAAAGGTATAATACATATTCGTATATGTTGAACTAGAGTTGTACAAACAATGCTACCGAATATGAAGCATTGTGCTTAGGATTGAATAAAGTAGAGAAGCTTGAGATCAAACAACTATAGATTTTTGGAGATTCTGAGCTGATTGTAAATCAAGTAACTAGTAAGTGTGTCTCCAAGTAGCACTATCTGAAGGTATATCACAACAAGGTTTGGGATATGTTTGAGTCCTTCACGATATTAAATGTTCAAGTGATTTCACAAGAACAAAATAAACACGTAGATATTTTGGCATCTCTTGGCATCAACTTTTCTCCAGTTGAGCACGTGGTGAAAAACCAAAGATTGTGAGGATGGTTTATAGACCTTTAGTTCCTATTAAGAATATTTATTAGAAAGTATTTGAAAGTGATGAGCAGATCATGAAATTTATGATAAAAGAAGCTAGTAGTGTGGAAGGAAGAACACTTGATGAAGAAGAATCTGAGGGACTAATCCAGTTAAGAAATAATCATATCCTGAAAGGATTGATTTTGCTTGAAAGTCTCTTTGATGATAATGATAGAGATGAAAAACATAATATCAAAGTAGATGAGAAGGAATACACCGAGCTGCAGTTAGAACCTGAAAATTCAATCAAGATCAGAACTTATTACACTCTAGAAGAACTTGAGCAAATCAAGGAGCTATGTCATGAATTTCCAGATATTGTTACCTAGAGTTACCATAATTTAAAAGGTTACAACAAGAATGTGATCTAGCATACTATTGAACTGCAAGGAGTGAAACCTTTCAGGTAGAAACAAAGGCCAATAAATCTCAAAATTGAAGTTTTGATGAAAGATGAACTGTTGAAAATTTTGGAAGCTAAAATTATTTACCCAATCAAGCATTCTACCTGGGTAGCTAATTTTATCCTTATGCAAAAAAATAATGGAGATACTCACCTATGTATTGAATTCCAAAATTTAAATTAGGCTTATCTGAAGGATCATTATCCTTTGCTATATATTGATTAGATTATTCACATAGTTGTAGGAGCTCAAATATTTTCTTTGTTAGATGGATTCTTTGGCTACAATCAGATATAGATCAAGGATGAAAACCAATACAAAATGGTATTCACCATAAAATGTGATACATTCACTTATCAATGAATACATTTTGGTCTCTCGAATGTTGGAGCAACCTTTCATAGAGCGATGGATGTGGCTTTCAGTGATTTATTAAACTAAGTTATTGTTATTTATTTGGATGATATGATTGTCTTCTCTCATAACAGGGATGAGCAAAACTTGAATTTAAGACAAGTGTTTGAAAAATGCTGAGATTTTGGGATATCCATTAACTCGAATAAGTCTATATTTGCGGTGAAGAAGCGAAAAATATTGGGCCATGTAGTCTCAAAAAAAATTTTAGTTGTTGATCAAACTAGAGCTTAGGCTCTTTTGAAGCTTCCACTACCAGCCAACAAGAAGGATTTATAGTCACTTTTTGGTCATATTAACTTCATTCGGAAGTTTATTGCATATTTTGCCCCAAGTTGTGAAACCAATGATTGAACTCTTGAAGAAATATGTTGAGTTGAAATGGACTGAGCAAAGGAAGCAATAATTCACGAAAATCAAGAAAATAATTTCTCAAGCCCCTATTTTGATAAACCCTGACTATTAGAAGGATTTTATCCTTTATGTTATTGGTGAAAAAGAGAGTTACGCAGCTGTACTCACATAGAAGGGAGAATATAGTGATGAGAAACCAATCACATTCTTAAGCCAAGTCATCCACCCACACGAAGAAAAGTACAATTTCATAGATAAGCAAGTGTATGTTGTAATGAAGTCCCTGAAGAAGTTTTGATATTTTGTTTTGCAAAGTAAAACAATTGTTTATGCTCATCCATATGTTCAAAGTTTTATTATCCAAGGTGAGCTTGGATATAAGAGAGTTGTTGGGTTTCTAAAATTAAATAATATGATATCGAAATTTGACTAACCAATCTAGTTCAAGGTTGAGCACTATGTTAGTAGCTTACGAAGAGCACTACTTTCGAATCAATGGTTTACCACTATGAAGAATCAATAAGTGAAAGTAATATTGCTAATCATTCCTCAATTTATTGTGATTGGATAAAGGACCTTGTCGAATACTTCAATTTAGGAAGGTGTCCTTCACATCTCAATGCTTCACAAAGGAGAATATTTAGACTACAGACCCTCAGGTATGTTATGTTACCAAGTGGATTATTTCATAAGAACATTGATGGAGTGTTGCTTAGGTGTGTCAAAGAATCAGTAAAGCAAAAATCCTAGAAGAGTCTCATTATGGATTATTAGGAGGCCACTATGTATGAAGATCCATGGCATTAAAAATTATCAAAGCAGGTTATTTATGGCCCACCATTTTTTAGATGCATTTAAGGTTAGTCAAAGTTGTGACAAATACCAAAGGTATGTTGGCAGGAACAAAAATGCACCTTTGCCTCTTCACTCGCCAAGTAGAAGTACTATTTCAACAATGGGGTGTATATTTTATTGGGTTCATTGATCCTAATTCATCTGTCGAACATAAATATATTCTAATTGCAACTAATTATTTTACTCAATTGGCCAAAGCAGTCCAAACTAAGAAGGCAAACTAGGAGGTAGTCATCATTTTCCTTGAAGTATTGATCACTCGCTTTGGCATACTATATGTGATTATAATAGACAATGAAACACCATTCATCGGGGTCAAAATTAGTGAGTTTGTGGGTAAGTATGGTATTTATTTAAAAACTTCATCAAATTACTATCTGCAGGGAAATGATTTGGCTGAATCTATGAACAAAAATATACTTAGAATTATGAATAGGAATCTTGGTGACAACAAGCAAAGTTGGCATTTTCTCTTGAACTAAGCTTAATGGGCTGATCGCATCTCCATTAAAAATTCTATCAAGATGTCCCCCTATTATTTGGTGTATGGTAAGGAAGCAGTTTTTCCCATTCACATTGAGTTGTCAGCTCTTCATTATTTACAATTTCTTGATGATGAAGATGATGAATTTGATCCCATGAGTGTAAGGTTGGTTCATCTATTACAGTTGGAAGAAGAAAGGGAGAAAGTATATAATGCTTTCATGGAGCATGCTCAGATGACAATAAAATTGGTTTAGCAAGAAGACTTTAGAGAAGGCATTTAAGGTTGGTGATTTTATGCTAAAATGGAATGAGAACAAGGTGAATCCAATCAAACATCACAAGTTTGAGGTAATTAGGGAGGTCCCATTTCAAATTTCTAGTATGAATCAATTTAACTTATATTATTTGTAGGATATGGACAACCATGTGTTGCCTATTTTGGTAAATGGTCTTCACTTGAAGACCTACTACCAATTAAAATTTCAGGATCAAGAATGTAAATATGTACATAGTTTTGTAATGTAATTTCTATTTGGAAATGGCCAAGAGGATAAAAAATATCGTGAGTGAAAGATGTTTTTTCTTGGCAAGGGTATTTTCACTAGCAAAAATCATTTTTCATCCAGCAAAAATCCTCTTTAGAGTCGAAGACATTAATTTCATCTAGAAACATTATTTTTGGTGCCCAAATTAGAAATTTTGCCCTCTTGCCCTACTCTTTTGGTAGAAAAGCCATCAAGAGTTATTTTGGATAGCATGAATTAAATTTTTTTCTTTTTTGGTGCATGGAGCGAAAATACGATGAAAAGCAAACAAATGAGGAAAGAAAGAAAAGAAAAAATAAGAAAAGGTGATTTCACCTGAAATAAGTTTTTGCTCATGTAGATCTTCCATTTTCAGATTGAAACACAAGTTAGTAACAAGAAACTTCCACTCACATGCTTTTTCGAGCGAACAAAGTGGTGAAAGAAAATTTTGAGGTGAAAGTGGATGAAATTGCTTTTCAACTTGTTTTTCCAACAAACTTCCTAAAGATAGAGATTTTTAAAGAACACAAGCTTATAGTGATAGGGGGAGGGTGAACATAATAAGACCACTTTTTACTTTTATTTACTCAAAAAATATTTTTCAATATATCAATGCAATGTCAATGGTAGTAATCAAAGCAATGCATAAATCACCACACACAATAGAGACATCGATTTAACGTGGTTCACCCAATGTGGGCTACTCCATAGAGAAAATATTTCACCAAATTTTTTTCAAAAAATCTCTTGGGAATCCTTTCCATATTACAATGTTTATGGACCTCTATCCAAAGAAGACACTAATCCCCTAATCAAGTTCATGGATCTCTATCCACAGGAGAGACCAATCCCCTCAGCTAGTTTGTGGATCTCTATCCATAGGATAACTCCTTCTCCTCTAATATGGTTGATGATCCTCTAGAAGACTACTACCTCCACTACTCTGACTTGTGTATCCATCACTATTGAAGACTCCTATACTCACTTAGAAGACCTCTATCCCCACTGCCCTGGCTAATGGATCTCTATCCACTAGAGACTATTGTCCTCTGCTCTCAAACCTCCAAAGCTTACTCTCAGTTCTATCTTAAATTTGCACTAAGCATAGTACTTTGGTCTAGTACAAATATTCTTAATATCTATCTCAAATCTACACTAAAAACAGTCCTTCGATCTAACACAAATCTTGTCAATATTTATCTCAAATCTGCACTAAACACAATATTTTGGTCTAGAACAAATCTACTCAATCTCTGCCTTTGTTCTGACACAAACCTGTCCTAAAATCTACACCAAACTTTGTCCTCAAATCTGTCCTTAAGCCTTAACACAAAGCTTGACTCAATCACAAATCAACTCTACTAGATCTACCCCAAACCTTAACTCAAGGTTTGAACAAATCAATCAATCAACTCTGCTCATAAGTCTACTTAAAGATTGACCTCAAATATATCAACAAGTCCTCTCAAGAACTTGTTCAATCTACACTATAAGTCTTCACCAAGACTTACCTCTAATATTCTCAACAAGTTCTCACTAAAACTTGTCCAATCTGCTCAACAAGTCTTCACCAAGACTTATCTCAAATTTGCTCAACAAGTTCTCACTAGAAATTTTCCAATCTGCTCAACAAGTCTTCACCAAGACTTACCTTAAATTTGCTCAACAAGTTCTCACTAGAACTTATCTAATCTTCTTAATAAGTCTTCACCAAGACTTACCTCAAATCTGTCCACTAGCTTTCACAAAAGCTTATTCAACTCAACTCAATCTATCACAGAAAAACCTCTTCAATTACAGAAACAAGTTTCACACAGAATATTGTTTTAATATCACGAAAACATATAGATAATGGTTAGAGACTTAATATATATTTTCACACTCACAACAATACTTAATCACTTTCAAACTCTTTTTTAGCCACAAAAACATATGGAGAATGGTTAGAGACTCAATATGTTTCACTCTCACACAACACTCAATCACTTCCAAAATTTCTTCAAATCAATTAAGAATAAAGAACAATTTGTTTCATAGAACTTGAACTATCCCTCCAAAAATCTCAATCAACTATGTTCAACCAACTCCACTCAACCATCTACTCAATGAAACACAACTTGCTTACAAATCCTAACCAAGTGTTTCACCAAAATTCCAATAACTCACACTATGGAACTCAAACCTTGACTCAATATGATTCCAAAATCACATAACAATTATACTCATGATCTTTTCACAAACCCTTATCATGCACACGAAATCTTACTCAAATATTTCCAACAATGCTTATCAAACAACCTCACATAACAATGATACTCATGATCTTTCCTCTAGGCTAATGGATAAGAATATAGGCCTAAAATTTTCGCACTCCTTTCCTCTAGGCTAATGGATCCATGCCTCAGAGAGGAATAGAAAATAGTAGAGCTACACCTCGAAAGAGAGGCACTTAGTTATACTTTCTTATGGTGATTTTTTGACGAATGAGTTTGGGTTCACCAGGAAACTTTTTGTGGCAGTTTTCGAGCCTAGGTGAGGTAGTGTTTTGATTTATTTTGTTTCACATACAACCTAGGTTATACCAGAATGCAATTTCTACTTAAATAAATGCAATTTTATATTCGATGAAGACAAGGGCAAACAAATGTAATCTAATAAATATTTTAAACATGATAATGCAAAATGCAAGAATGAGTGTTTTTGGATTTTTATAGTTTTTCTATGCAACTTTGTCTAATGCAACTAAAGCGTATGTTTTATGTTTTTTTTTTGTTCTTTTCAATGCAGAAGTTATGAAAGATAGAAGAAAATGTAGGTTTTGGTAATATGAAAATAGAGAATAGGATTTCAAACTTATATGATTTTAGATTGCTAATGTTTGAACTAATTTGGATTAGCTTTTACAAATTCGGATCTTATTTCGAGCGTTCAAATCTGTAATAACCTGCGATTTTCATAAAGACAAGCTAGATTTTTTTATTAGTGATGGGGGATCTACAAATATCACAGTGAATCGTGATTAGTCAGATACCCTAGGCTTTTAAAAAACTTGAAAAACACATGGATCTAATAAAATAATTGCAAATGATTGAATTAAAAAATAAAAATGATTTAATCAAAGTAAATATGTATGCGGTTATATGATTTTAAAAAATTCTTGACCCATAGAAAGCATACATAGAATAGATCTAATATATATATTTGCCCCCATTTTTATTATTATTAATGCATCTATTGATATAGAAAATAATAATTAATGGTTTAACCATATTAGGCTTGATCAATAATAAAGAAAATATTTAAATTCAAATATTTACCCATATTTAATTTTTTTTTAATTCTTGGAAAAATTCGTAATAATTAAACATGCATACATTTTTTCAGCATTTTAAAGGCCTAAATGGTATCAAAATCAATCAAATCATATACCATTGGAAAGCTCTTTAAGAGTCGTATCCAATGGTATAATATTTAGAGAAAAAAGATATGATTTACTTAGAAAAATATCAAACTGAAGGTGATATTATGTTTTTCTTTTTATTTTATTTTATTAATGAAAATATGGATTGAAATATAAAATTTACGTATAAATTAGAAGAAAATGATAATCACTATAATTGTAAAATAAAATATATTTTCACAATAGAGTTACCTTAAGGATTCCAGGCAGCACAAATGCTCTTCAATCACTCTCGGATTTTGCCCCAATTCTTCAACTTGCAAATAAAATTATAATTTCAAAAGTCTCCCTCTTTGTGAAATATTATTGCTCCCTAATATCTCTAATTTTTTCATTTATCCATATCATGCCTTCATCACTCCAGCATTCCATGCTCTCATTTTCCTCTTTGCTCCTTTTCTTATTTTATTTGCTCTCTCTACTTCTTTTGTTCCTTCTATCTCTCTCTACTTCTTTTCTTCCCTTCTATCTCTCTCTGCTTCTTTTATTCCTTCTATCTCTCTCTGCTTCTTTTCTTCCATTTTCTTTCTTTTTCCTCTTTTTTTCTTCTTTTCTTTTTGTTTTCTTTTTCTCTCAGGATACTTGCCCAATATTGGACGTGGGGTAAGGGATTTATTTTAGTAGGAAGGAACTTGTCCTTTTGCCAATTTCTCAGTATTCTAGACCATGCACGTGATAGGATAGCAGGGGAAACCTTTTGCTGAAGGTTTTAAGATTCACTATGTAGTATCATTTTTTTAAATTCACAAAAAATCATTTTAATGTGTAAAAGTGTGTTCTTGTTTCCAAAAAGTAGCAAAATAATTTACAAACTCAGAATTTATTTAGTGAAGTAATAGTGGTCTTCGATACAAGAGAGATTTATAATCATAGTGGTAAAATCAAAATAATTAATTTGTAAAATTAAGTGTATGGTTCAAGATAACTTCTGAATTAATCCGAAATAAAGGAAAATATAGCTTCAAAATTTTGAAATACAACAATTAATAACAATGCAGAATAATTTGAAATAATTTTAAGATTTGTTATACTTTTTGATTTTTTAGTTGTTTTATTTGATTTTGTTTTTTGATAATGATATTGGTGGTATATACAAGATGATATATATACACTATATGAGATGATTTGTGTATAGCATGTCTAAGGTGGCTTCAAAATCAAAAGAGGTTTTGAAGGATAATTTGGTTGTGGTGTATGTGAAGCTATTTGGTTGATAGTTGAGATTGTTGTGATGAAGAATGAGATGTAGATGAAGAAAAGTGGTGGACAGAAGATGGCAATGATAAAGAGGAAAAGAATAGAGAACATGATGTGATAATAATAATGAAATGGAGAATGAAGAACAAAAGGTGATGAATAAAAGGTAGTGATAACAAAAGTTTTGTTATAATGTAGAACAATGTAGCAAATGATTTGACTTTTGTGTGTAAAACTGATCATGTTACAAAATAAAATGTCAGAAGGATAAGAAGGTTCTTCATTATTATCACTATCTTCCAAGTCTTGATAAGATGGAGAGAGCATATGTGAAAGATATGCATGGGTGTTATTTGGTAAACAAGGATGATCAGATATGAATAAAGAAAAGTGATTTATAGGAGGAAATTGTGATAATGGAGAATGTTTAGAACTTGATGTTCCAACTGTTAAATATTATTCAAATGGTGTTGGTTCACCATGTATGGTGATAATTTTATGTGCAAGTTTAAACTTTAAACATTTATGAAGAATGGAAGGGACAACCCTCATCATATGAATCCAAGGACTTATGAGAAGTAGGTTGTAAGGTGAAGGGCAAGATGCTACATAAAACAAAGTATCCAGGATCTTGGGCCCACTCTTAAGGGGAAGAATTATAGTGCCCACTTTTAATAGTTGTTTCTTTACTAAATCCTGTAATGTAAGTAAAGGAGTCTTCTTGTGGAGTAGAGGAAGGAATCTCCTCATCATAGAATGAAATATGGTTAACCTCAAGAGGGCTTACACCATTAATTGTGTTCTTAGGGAAAATATCATGAGGAACAAATTGTTGGCTAAGTATATTGAACAAAGTTTCCCTATGAACATGAGAACTTTGTAATACTTCTAGAAGAGATATATTTTCTTGAGGATTAATCACTTTTTTTTTACTATCAAAGAGGATTTTAGATTGAGATTTTGATGCTAAATATGGGCTTTCTATGCTTACATTCCATTTTGGATCATTCTCTAGAGCCAAAGATAGTTTTGAAGGTTGGTCAAATGAGGAATTCATCTCTTGAATATCAAATTGATTTTATTGAACTTGAGGTTGCTCATTTGTAGTTTTTATTACGATATTAATGATATCATCATGATGGGACACATTAAGATGAAATATTTGATCGGTTTCATGTTGTTGATAATTGAATAGGGGTTCTTGGGAGATCCCCATGTCTTGATTTATTATGGGTATTTTTTGTGTAGGAGTTTGATTATTTATTGGAGATTTACAATCAGTTGTAGGTTGTAATTCCTTTATAGTGAAAATACCCTCATCAATAAAATCTTGAATTGCACATCTTAAACTTTTATATTTTTGTGTCATATGTCCATCCACTCTATGATATTCACAATATAGCTCAGGTTTATACCAATCTACTGTGGTATCAGGTTGTCTTATGGGAGGGAATTCAATCCTATTTGAATCAAGTAAATGATTGAGAATTATATCCATTGGTTGATTGAGCTTAGTAAATTTACGTGGTGAAGGTTTTTGAGAGGCTTTTGATAATAGTCTTAGGAATTCAGCCATGAAAGGACTTAATGGTTTATTACCTCTTTTTTCTTTATTATGGGTAGAATTATGATAGGAATATTGTGAAGTATGAAGTGAGTGCATGGTAGGATTAGAAGGAGAAGTATTTTCTTGTTGAAATGAATTTGTTGTGTTGAAAGAAGAATGTTGAAATAGTGGAGAAGGATTGTATGTGGATCGATAGGCATAATATGGATATGTGGTAGAAAATATAATATCGTCATGAAGAGGATTGGAAAATGGATTGTCTTGTTGGGGTAAGGATAAAAAATGAGAAAAGTGTGATAAAGGTGATGTTGAATATGGATGAGGTTGGTCATAATCAACAAATGCATTTGGCTAAATTTTCCCAACATTACTAATGGGCTCATATTGATTTGAGTTAAGACTCATGGTTTCTTTAGTACTTCTAAAAGTAATATTTGGTATCTAAAATTTAGAATTGAATCTAAAACATACAAATTTGAAATGATGATTTTTTTTGTTGTTTTTCTTGTATATATATATATATATATATATATATATATATAGTTTGTTTTTTGAAATCAGAATAAATGCCTATGTATTCACATTGGGTTCACCACACACAATAGAGCCACCAATTTAACTTGGTTCACCCAATGTGGGCTACTCCACGGAGAAAATATTTCACTAAAATTTTCTCAACAAATCTCTTGGGAATCCTTTCTCTATTACAATATTTATGGAACTTTGTCCAAAGGAGACACCAATCCCCTAATAAATTTTATGGATCTCTATCCACAAGAGACACCAATCCCCTCAGATGGTTTATGGATCTCTATTCATAGGATAACTCCTTATCCTCTGCTCTGGTTGATGATCCTCTAGAAGACTACTGCCTCCACTACTCTAGCTTGTGGATCTCTCTCCACTGAAGAATCATAACCTCACTTAGAAGACCTCTATCCTCACTACCCTAGATAATGTATCTCTATCCACTAGATACTATTGTCCTCTGATATATGACCTCCAAATATTACTCTCAACTCTATCTCAAATTTGCACTAAACACAATACTTTGATCTAGTACAAATATTCTCAATATCTATCTCAAATATGCACTAAACACAATCCTTCGGTCTAGCACAAATTTTCTCAATATTTATCTCAAATCTACACTAAACATAGTCCTTTGATCTAGCATAAATCTGCTCAATATTTGTATTTGGTCTAGCATAAACGTATCCTCAAATCTGTACCAAACTCTATCCTCAAGCCTTAACACAAAACTTGACTCAATAGCACATCAACTCTACTATATCTACCCCAAACCTTAACTCAAGGTTTGAACAAATCAATCAATCAAATCTACTCACAAGTCTACTCAGAGACTTACCTCAAATATTTCAACAAGTCCTTTCAAGAACTTTTCCAATCTACTCAACAAGTCTTCACCAAGACTTACCTCAAATTTGCTCAACAATTTCTCACTAGAACTTGTCCAATTTTCTCAACAAGTCTTCACCAAGACTTAACTCAAATCTACTCAACAAGTTCTCACTAGAACTTGTCCAATTTGCTCAAAAAATCTTCACCAAGACTTACCTCAAACTTGCTCAACAAGTTCTCACTAGAACTTATCCAATCTGCTCAAAAAGTATTCACCAAGACTTACCTCAAATCTGTCCACTAGATTTCATAAAAGCTTATTCAAATCAACTCAATCTATCATGGAAAAACCTCTTCAATTATGCAAATAAGTTTACATAAAATCTTGTTTTAGTCTCATAAAAAATATAGAGAATGGTTAGAGACTTAATATGTTTTCACACTCACAAAAATACTTAATCACTTTCAAACTCTCTTGTTTAACCACAAAAACATATGGAGAATGGTTAGAGACTCAATATGTTTCACTCTCACACAACACTCAATCACTTCCAAACTTTCTTCAAATCAATTAAGTATAAAGAAAAAATTATTTCACAGAACTTGAACTATCACTCCAAAAATTTCAATCAACTATGCTCAACCAACTCCACTCAACCATCTACTCAATGAAACACAACTTGCTTACAAATACTAACCAAGTGTTTCACCAAAATTCCAACAACTCACACTATGGAACTCAAACCTTGACTCAAGATGATTCCAAACTCACATAACAATGATATTCATGATCTTTTCACAAACCCTTATCATGCACATGAAAGCTTACTCAAATATTTCCAACAATGCTTATCAAACAACCTCACATAACAATGATACTCATGATCTTTCACAAACCCTAGTTCAAGATAGTTCTCAATTTCACCTTTAATTGACCTCACACCATTCACCAATCATACACATGAAAGTTTACTCAACAATGCTTATCAAACAAACCTTTTCATTCCAACTTAGAATTCATAATATTCAACCCAACAATATTTCACCCACAAGGAAGATATGCCCATACCTTTTTATTGATGGAGAAATGACCTCAAAACCTGTCTCAACATAATCAACTTCTTTGTCAATCTCAATGGTTAGATATAAAAACTCTTCACCCAAATATTCTCTCAATATTAATTCAATATTACAAAATTAAAAAAACAAGTACACCTTATTATCTCTAAACTTTATCAAATAAATATTTTAACCATTTAGATTCACAATAACCCCTTCCAGAAATGTAATGCATGAAGTAATCCAAACACTACTTATGTCTCCCTACTCAATATTGCATTTTTCAAGTAATTAACCTTATAAAACAATGCAATATATTTTTAACCCTCAATAAAAATATTTCTCACTTTATCTAAGGTAAAAATTAATTACCTTACCCTTTTAACTCCCTAAGCACTTTAAAAAAACCAAATAAACCACATGCTAATAATTTTCCCTCTTCACACTATAACCCAAGTGCAAAATTAAACTATGCACTTTGAGTGCCACCAATGACCTTAGCCAATGCGCAATTTAATTAAAAATTAAAATACCTCCTTTCCCGTTCCCTGTGGGATTCGATCCCTGGACTAAGTGCCTCCGGTGCCTTAGCCGTAGCTCCACTACTGTGTGAGCTAAGTGCTCACGTGGGAGGCAAAGGCGCATAGGGTGCTTTGACTCCTCCTTGCACACCAAAATCCAAAAAGGCTTTGTCTAGCGTCATCGCCAAAAATCAAACACAACACCTCTACATTCCAAATACTTTGCACAACTTAGATTCGTCGCTAGCCCAACTGCTGGTTGGTGTTTTTCCTTTTCACCTTTATCACTTTGTCTTCCATGAATTTTGGGGGTAAATAAAAATTATAATCTTTTGTCCTTTGCTTGCTCACGAAATATTTTGCCTTCACTTCAAACTCACATGCATTAAAATAATTTCGGAGACCTAAAAATTTTTAGGGGTAAGTGCTATGGTATTTATGTCATATGCCTTCCCTTTTTCAACGTCGACGAAGAATATAAAATTCAAATTCATTTTGGCACCCAACCCAACTTTGGGTTATGAAAATATTATTTTTATAAATAAATTTATAATATAAATATTATAAATTATTTATAAACTACCTTAGGCATAGTTAAAATTTTAATATTATAATAAAGTATTATAATATTATTTCCATTTGGCCTAGGTTTTTTCCTCTTTTGCCCTTAGACCTTTTCTGACCACCTTTAATATTATAATAATAACTATTATAATATTATTTTCTTTAGGCATTTTCTTCAGGGTATTTAACTGTCCTTTTGACCAATCATCTGGAGCTCTTATGGGATTAAAATATATATATTTTAACCCTCCTTTTGCCAAGTCTTGTACTAATTCCTGACACTGACTCTTGACATCAATGACAACACAACTAGCTCAAAATTTCCAACAAAATTTTACCACTAAAAGCAGAAAAGTGCTTTTTTGGCACTCCACTTTAGCGAAATAGACACTTATCACGTAGTTCAAGGTGAAAAGCAAGTAGTTGCGCTTCTCAAAAATATGGCAAAACTATTAGAAATCATGGGAAAGTGTAAGATTTAAATTGCATGGTCACCCAAATTTAGTAGGTGCACCGCATACATTAAATATGGTAGGTGTGAATGAGCGTTATAAAAGGGGGTGAACCCGTGAAGCTTGCAAATAAAGAAAATCATCAGAGTATTCTCTTAGGGTGTTGCAGAACTATTGTCGAATTACTACTTAATTGCAAATTGTTAGAATATTGAAGTGAAGTTGCTAAAGGGTAAAAATAGGAAAGAAAGCTACATAATCGAAGAAGAAATAGAAGAAAACTGAGGTGGGAAAATATGTCAAGAAAGCCAAGAGGATTGAAGATGAGGAATTCAAACCATATTATGATGTGTTGGATAAAATTGGTGATTGCACCATTTCAAACAAGGGCATGGAGGAATTACACCAAGATGCGGAGTTTGCTATAAAATAAGGTTTAACACCTACAAGCTCGTGGACTATAGCATACCATGCACATATTTTTTGGTTCCTGTGTACACCGGTTCATGCCTACCCAAAGCTTATTTTGGCAATTTCAAAATTCTACCATCCTGCTATGAGAGCCGTTCAAAATGTGAACGTGGATAGTTTGTTTAGCATATTAGCCTCTATAGTCCTAGAAGCATTTACTTGCAGGGTCAGACCTCCTTCAAACGTAATATTCAGAAAGATCAATCTCAGTGAGTAGGAGGAAAGATACCATTCAACTATGTCACTACTCCAGTTTATGGAGAGTCAATTGATAAAGACTCCATAGTTTGGGTAGTTTCCAACTTTCCCAAATCCTTAGACAAATTTTAAGAGCCTAGACCTTTATTCAATGTTGGTATGTATTTTTGGGCTTCCCTCAGATTCAATGGTGCATAAATAGTAAGTTTTGCTTACACAGTGTATTTCACAGGTGGAGTTTTACGCTCCAACGACTATGAAAGTAAGCACTAATCTAGTTTCATTTGATTGGGCAGATTACGTAGCTTAAAAAATGCACACACAATTAGAGAAGGTGCCAAGTGGAGAAGAGGTGGCATTTAGACACTTTTTGTTCTTGATGTGGTATTTATTTTTTCACATGCACCAACATTTTTCATTTATAGCCATGAAAAAACCAATGAAGCAGACATAAAACTACCTATTTATTTATGGACTAAAAGGTTTTCGAGAAGGGAGTCCTATTACAATTTCAACCACATATTCTTGGGACCTACCATCAAGCTTATTTTTGATGCATGTGAGAGAGTGCTAATGGTGATGAAGGAAGAGATCATCACGAATGAGAAAGGTGATATCTTCTTGTTGGCATAGGGCATCATTGTATGGATTTTTTATTTTATCGAAAAGTCATTCCTCCTTCCATATTTTGCTATAGAGCGTATTTTTGCATTGGAAGTAGCCTAACAGAGTGAATTTGCTAATGACACATATGGGTTAGGTCAGGGAAAGCAAGCTACGTGTGCCATAACTTTTTGTTTTGGTGGTATTAAAGTGAACCAAGTGGGGTAGAATGAGCTAATTACTAAAACCCTCTACGACCTTGGTTTGGTAGAATTGCCCTAGTAGTGGAAGTATGACCTTTTGGGCCTTTTTGCGAAGTTTATTAAAGCAAAGAATTTTATTGCTATCTTAAGGAAGATATTATGCACAAAAGGAATAATCCAGAAGGGCGCGATCTCAAGTGGCATATTGAGAATATGATATCACTTCCTCCATGGCATGACTTCTAGGAGATGGAAGTCGAATATAATCCTAAAGTCCACAAGGACCATATCCCTCCTTCGAAATTGTTTAGCAAAATGAAGAGTCATTTGCTCGATTGGTCCGAGGAGAAATTCAAAAACTGGTGGATTATGAGGGCCCACCGAGGAAAAACCAGGTTAGCCCAAAACTTGGTGATGGATGAGGTATTTATATATATATTATGAACATTGTGATAAGTACAAACTGATTTCTTTCACTAAATTTGTGCCTCAAAGCTTTCAAGGATCTAACAATGAAGAGATCATGGCTGGAAAATAGCGATCAATAGTTGAAGAAGCACCACTTGTAGAAGAAGAAAAATAGTCATCGCCAAAATAGTAGATTCAACATAAGAAAAGGAGTGCAAGTAAGGCAATTTCTTTCTGAAACATCTTCAAGAAGTTGAGAACTGGTGCAGTCTCTTCATTTGGAATAAATCCTCTTCCTACAGTTTCAAATACATAGGTTGGCATTTCAAAGACTGTTCCTTTAGTCTATGGCGAGCAGCTTAGCTAGAATATTGAGATCATTAATATTAAGGAGGAGGTGGAGGAAGATCAAGCCAAGAAAGAATCAGTATCATAGTCGCCTTCATCATCGGCTCAAATGGTGTTGGAACCCGTAGGTACAATTTCTCTAGCTTTTTCCCTTGATCATGAGCATTTGGTGACCGTCGCACCTCCATTTAGCATACCTTCCACTTCAGTTCCACTCCTCGTTTCTTCATCATCGATCACCAATGCTCCTTCTTCTATTCTCTTTCCTTCTATTTCCCTTTCTTTTAGTTCTTTCACATCCGCACCCAACCCATTTTCGCATCCATTTTCACTTCCTTGATCTTCTATTCTAGTTAGTTCTCTCGTGGCTATAAGTACACCAAATCCTTCTCAAGTAAGTGTAACTATAGTCAAACCCCCTATTTCCATTTTGTAAACCACTCCTATTTTTGTTTCCCTTTGTGAGCTAGATCCTCAGCAAGCTCTTTGTCCCTTTTCTCCATTTCTTGAGTCATAGCTGTTTCCAGAGTCAGAGATGGAAGTTGTGTTGGAGCATCCTATTGCAGAAAAGATCAATTGAGCCTAAAAAAGTTCATGATGGTGGCTAAAAAAGCGTAAGTGAAAGGAGGCTCAATATCTAGCAAAAACATTGAAGAAGGTCTCTTTTGACCCTGAAGCTATGGAGTCCCACATTGTGAAAATGATTACCCAAGTCCAAAAGCCCCAAGGAGAGATGGCTCCAAGCGACTATTATTATGAATTCACTATAGAGGACCTTACACAGATTGACATTACAAAAAATATGGAGAATATTCAGGTGGATATGAGCTCAATCTATTTGCATGACGAGCATTTTAGGAAGAAATTTTTTGAGGTTGAAGAGAAGATCGTTGAGTTGGAAAATGCTTTGGCCGAACATAAGGCACAACTAGAAACAAAGAAATAAGAAGTAGAGTGTTGGTAGTAGAAGGCATATGGCTTGGAGAAAGAAATAGTAAAATATAGACAAGTGGTCGAGGAACACTAGAAATATCAGGAAGGAGCAAAATAGCAAGTGCAAGCATTGACTACCCAACTTTTGATTGAAGACTGCGTAAAAATATATACAATTAGTGGGTTTCTCTAAGGAGAAAATCGAGGCTCACCATATTTTGAATGAAGACTACATAAAATAGGCAGTGAAATAACTCTTGGTTCTATTGTATATTCAAGAGGCTCAAACAGTAATTATACTTAGCAAGGAACCATTATAATATGTCGAGGAGAAGCTAGAACCAAAATTGGACATGGCATTGAAGATTCAATTTTTAGCTAATTCTACCCTTCGATTTAAACCAATGACTAGGATGGCCCAAGCTAGGTCTAATGCTAGGATAATGCTATGTAATTATTTTTCTATATTGAATCTAGCTAGAGAGAGTCGTAAGCTACTTGATATGTATGAGAAGGAGCATTGTATTTCGCTCATTTATTTTGAGACTATAGATAATGCCATATTTATGAGCTTCACTGATGATCAAGGAGAGATTTTTTGAAGTAATATTTGGAGGTAATCTGATGATATTTCGTAGATGACACCTCAGATATTGATAGCTGAACAGAGCCAATTACATAAGAGCAGGTATTATCATTCATGAAAAATCTCACCCGCATTGAGTCATCCTTGCTAGAGTTGATCCAAAGATCCAATGACATCAACTTGGACCAGATATAGACATTAGACTTTGTTATTTATTCACTTCATAATCCTTTGATGATCGATGAGGATTCTTGGGCCGAGGTGGTTGCAGTGTATGAGACCATCAGTGCACATCTCAAGAAGAAGGAAGAACGGGCATATGCGTAAAGAGAGCATAAGGAAGCTACTGAATGAAGTAAATCATCTGATGCAACAAGTGGATTTGAGATTGAATCTAATGGATAAAGACCTGGGGTTGATTGCATCCTGACAAGCTGAATACCCTATGATTTACTAAAAGTGTTGCCAGTTTTACCACACTAGAATTTTTTTGTAAAAACTTCTAAGTATAAAATATAAGTGGTGCATTGTCACTAGTCTCCTTAACTTTTTAATATTTTTGTTAATTTGTTTTGGCATTTTCACTGGTATACATCTCTCTTTCAAATGCTTTCACCAGCAAAAATAAGTCAATATTTTTTTGCCCAAATTCATGCATTTTTAATGGTCAAAGTCAATTTCACCATGGTCAAGTGTTCGCTTTTGCCACATTCAAATTTTGCCAAAATTTTACCTAAGTAAGAAATCAATTTTACCAACAAAATCATCTTCTAGTAGTTTCACCAGCGAAACCCCCAAGCGCAGTAAAAATCATCTTCAGACAAAGTCGTAATGAAAATTATTTTCAGGCAATTTTTCCAGCCCCAAGGCACAACAAAAACATCTTTCGAGTAGTTTCACCCCTGTTTGGAGTGAAATTCCATTTTCACCCCTATTTCTAGTGAAATCCCATTTTTGCCTTGTTTCTTGGTGAAATCCCTTCTTAGGCAAAAGGACAAAGATCCCAACGAAAATCTCTTTTCAGGCAGCAGTTGTAGCAAGATCATGTTTTTGGGTGAACTCCATTTTTCAACAGCAAAAGCTCATTCTAGGTGAAGTCATGGTGAATATGTATTTCTAAATGAAAACTTGAATAAAATTCCTTTCTGGGCAAAGTCATAGCAAAATCCAGTTTTGCCCAACGAAATCCCTTTAGGGCAAAAATCTCAATGAAATTCTTTTTCAGTACGCAACCTGGAAAAATTTCTTTTTTCCCCAACACCTTAGAAAAATTCATATTTTCCATTTCCCCTTTGGATGAAATCATTTTCGATGGCACTTTCAGTGTAGATCATTTTTGGAAAAGTGCAAGGACTAGTAAATTTAATTCTTGGGGTAAAAATTTGATATTTCCAAAATTATTGTTGAAGAATTACCAAGATTAAATATTGACTCGCTTCGCCTTTGTCTCTGGTATGATTCTATTCATTTCCAAGGCACCATCCACTACAATGGGTGCTCATTTTCAAGACACTGATATTAAGGTGAAAATTTTGCCATCAATTCTTGCTAGGTTCCAAGGCACTCTCCGCTAAAGAAAGATCACTACTTCCCAAGACATTCGTTGATTTGTAAGTTGTTGCTGAGTAGAAAATTATTGCTAATCAATATTTGACTTACTGACATTTTATTTAATGCTTATAAAATTTTGGAGGTGAAATCCTCTATAAAAACTAAGAAGTTTGATGTAAAAGGAGGAACATTTTACTAAAAAACTCTGTAAATTTTAACTTCTACCTCAATTGAAAGACTTTGGACTATGGTTCCTGGATCAGTCGTGTATGTTATTGTTTTCTACCTATTATTTCTACTATATTCATTGCCTTTGTTAGATAAGTTAAAATTTTGTATTTGTATTTAATTTTTGATGAAGAAATGAATATTGAAATGTTAACTAGAAATCATATTTGTGATCTATGGTTGGTTCCTATATTCTTCTTTCTGATGAATGTTGGTTAGAAATTGACTTGGTTATGTAGTTGTTAGTTCATATCCCCACTCTATTTTTTTGGATTATAGCCATATTTCCCATCCCTTTTTGTTAATTTATCTCCCTAAAATTTATACCGATTTTTATATTAGTAAGGGAACTATCCCTCTTTGGAGATTTGCTCGAAGGACATCTCTTTCCTTCGGCCTTTCAATGTTAGTCGGGTCTAGGGTGTATATTTTTATACTTAGCCAGATTCGTGAACAACAACAGTATATGACAAGCAAATGCTAAATATTCAAACCTTGTGTTAAATAGCTCTTAGCTATTTATAAAATTATAATGTTGTTTTATGTTATTCTCCATCATCACAATGGGGGTCCTATTATAGACTAATAAGGATAGGTATGATCTGACTTGCATGGTGGAAGAGTGTGTCTATTGTGTTCTTGCTTAGGCTAGCTAAACTATCTTGATTCTAATGAACATGTTGCCAGTACTAATATTTTCTTGGAATGGCATTCATGCATCCTTCAAAACCTAAGTTTTTTTGGTGGTTGCAACATTTTGCCACAACTAGTCAAAGGTGCCAACTCAACTTGACCATTTTAATTTGGGTGACTATGTAAGACATGTGAATCTTGCTAGAAGATATATTTTTATGAGCCTGACTGCTCATTGTCAGGCTTGGAGATGTTACCAAGATCTTGGAGTCTAGGTCAGGGTTTCCTAGAGTGTTACTAAAATCATCTTTAGAGAATCCTGACCTTATATTATTCAAGTTGTGTGTTATCTTTTGGGCTTGGTTGAGGTTTGGTGTGTCGTCGATGTTTGTAGATATTGGATCTAATTTGTCGAGATTGTTATAATAGTAAATATAATAAAATTAAAAAATAATAATAATAATTTTAAAATATATATTAATAAAAATATAATAAAATATTTATTTTATACTTTATTGAATTATACAATTGATAAAAACAATCCTCTTCCTTTGTTCAAGGTTTGGCTCTTCTTACGAAGGTCCAAGGTTCAAACTGTAATGTGTATAGTTGTGTGTTAATCCCCTATTGATAAGTGTAGCTTTCAGCCTTACAAGGGTCATGGCTAGAAGGGGACTACTCAACCCTATACTATGGTTGTAAGAGTTTATAACACTACAAATTCAAAAAATAAATAAAAATTTATCTTTAATCTATAATACTGATATAAAAGTTATGTGAGATTCCAATAAAAGGGATACTAACATAAAAGTTAAGTGAGAGGACAAATAAAAATATAAAATATTAATTATTTAACATAACTTTTTCGTTAGTGCAATTTCTACAAAGAATTTTAAAAATATAATTAACTATGATGTCTTGGAAGAATGTTGGGAAGAAGTTTGTTTGGCTAGAATCATGGAGTACACACAGTAAAGCTAGGATTTGTAAAGTGAAGCACAAAGAAGAAAAAAACACAAGTGACAGTAATTTATTTTTCTAGAAAAATATTTCATTTGTTGGAGAAGGAACAAATTTGGGGGAAGACAAAAAACCCTAGCATCGAACAATTTTTCCAAAAGATATCACGGGTATTAGTTTAGGATGGCACTTCTTTGGCTTTAGCTTTGAAAATATTTCATTGGCTAGGTATTTAAAAATAGGGACCTATTCTTTTGGAAGTGATTTATGGTAGTCTATTGGTTGCAATGACGACTACAGCCTCACATTTCAAAAAATCTGGCAATGAGGCCTTCTCCATGTTTTCATAATAGTTTTCCTTTGATGAGGAGAAACTAGATCATATGCCTCAAGTGCCTAAAGCAAGGAGAGCACCCCATACAAAACCACCTACTCGCTCTAACAATGGCACCTTTGTATCAAAGTTAGATGAGTCTCATATGATTGAGGTGCCTCCAACCCTCATCCAACAACCTTTTCTCACAATTTCCACCCAAGTCCTTGCATGTAAATTTATGGGAATATATCCTAGTCCAGTCACAATCTAGAAATGAATTAACACACATTGGGGGGGAAAAGTCTCCTCTTATGAATTCATGATGATAGGTAGGGGATACTTTGTCATTACATTTACCTCTGTGTAGGAGAAGAGCACTATATTTCATAGAGTCCCCTGGTTTTTGGGATCTAGTCCACTCTACATGACCATGTGGAGCATGGAATTTGATCCTCAAGAGGAGGAGCTTGAAGAAATTTATGTCTGGGTGAGGTTACCATTTTTGCCACTGCACCTATGGAAAAAACCTTCAATGGAATTAATAGGGAATGTTATTGGAACATTCATTTTCTGGGCTCCTCTAAAGGTCAATAACGCTATCTGCGCACACATATATATGTAATCCAATATAAAAAAGGGTTTTCCTGAGCATATTAGAATAAAGGTGTTTGATTGGGTACATAACCAACCCCTAGACTAAAATCATATACTATTCAAGTGTATAACTTTCCATGAGCATGGGATTTTCTCATAAAGCTACCTAATCAAACAAGCATAGGAAATAAAAAAGGAAGAACTAGAATTCTAGGAAGTCAAAAGTAGACCACGCAGATCAAGAAGCAAGAATCGACAACCTCAACCACATGATCAAAAAATTTTTGACACAAAAATAAATTTGTAAGTCTTAATGAAGGAGAAAAGGAAATCACCTCTCTAGATGTGATGGCTCCTAAAGATAAATAGAAGATACCTACAACTAAAGCTGACAACCCACCATAGATATTAGGAGATACACCAATGAACACAATAGTTAGAGAAGAAATTGATGGGAAATAAGAGGAAAAGGTAGAAGAAATGGAAGTGGAGGAAATAATGATTCTTGAGGGCTTGCCAACCACATGATGTGTAGATAAGGGAAGAAAATCGAACCAACAACTCAAAAATGAGCAAGCACAAAAATACTTGCAATCCAAAACCCAGGTCAAAATTGAGGAGAGCTTCATAAAAAATAAGAAGCAATCTAAAAAATGAATATTATGTCATGGAAATGTAGGAAACTAGGAAAACCTCTAAAAAAACTATCTCAAAATTATAATACAGTAGCAAAAGCCAACAATATTTTGTATTCAGGAAATAAAAATAGTAAAGGCAACACTAACTACATAATGGTAGAAGATATGGGCACAATTAAAATTGATAATTGTTGATTCTGTGGGAGCCTAAGGAGGACTGGATTTGGCTTGGGACCCACAAGAATTAGTTTGTATCTTACAACATAAGCACAATAACTAGATAGGTACAAAATTTGTCTTACCAGATGAAACTAGTGTAGCAGTATTAAATTTTTATGGTCTAAATCATCCTATCTAGCAAAGATAAGCATGGCAAAACTTAGCACAATAGCTAGACAATGAGAATTTTGACAACATAATACTAGGAGGAGATCTCAACATGATTCTCTATCACTAGGAGAAGGTTGGGGAAATTTTAGCAAGGGATCCAAATAGAGATATACTCAATAAAATTATGGCAAATAAAAGCTTACAAGACATTCGATCGACCAAAATAAATTACACTTGGAGAAATAGAAGAGTAGGGGAAAACTATATTGTATAAATATTGGATAGATTTTTTATTAGTGAAAATCTCCTAACAAATTTCCCCTTACTTCTTGTCACATCATTAAGAACTCTATCTCAGATCATAAGCCAATTCTCTTGGATAGCGACCGAAGCCTACAACCTCAAAAAAATCCTTTAAAATACAACTCTGAATGGGTAGTAGAAGAAGATTTCAATGAACTTGTGGAAAGCATTTGGAATCAAAAGGTCCAATCCACCAACCCCCAAGAAAAATGGAAAAGCAAACTTCAAAAATTGAAGCATGTGATAAAAAAATTGTTGGTAGAAAAAGTGAGACTCAAACAAGACAAGAAGCAGTTGATGCAACAACTAGAGTATCTAGAAACAAAAATTGGGGATCATCCTCCTCAACCATTTCAATAAGATGCAAGAAATGACCTGATTCAAAAGCTCAATAAATTAAGCACTGAAAAAGAAACACGTTGGAGGCTTCAATATCAAATTGTTTGGCTAAGCAAGGGGGATAGAAACACCAAATATTTTCATCTAAAAACCATGCAACACTACCAAAGGAACACAATCAAGGAGATAGAGAATGAATGAACCACTTATACAGATAGGGATAAAATTAAGGAACTTGCCAATAAACATTACTCAGCTCTGCTCTCTAGAGAAAATGGTAACCCTCATTCCCAAGGAATACTACTACAACATATAATGACAATATTAAGTTTGGAAGACAAACATGATCCCAGTTATCCAATCCCTATGGAGGAGCTTAATGAGGTTATAACAACTCTACCAAAGGACAAAGCTCTTGGACCTGATGGATTCACAAACAATTTTTATCAACAATACTTATACATCATTAGAGAAGATTTGCTACACATGATTGAGGATGTTAGGGTGAAAGGTAAGCTTATTGGAGCCATAAACTCCACCTTTCTAGCATTGATTCCTAAAGAAAAAATTACCACTACTTTATCTATATTCAGACTAATTTCTCTATGTAACTCTTCCTATTAAATTATTACCAAATTGTTGGCCAATAGAATAAAGAAGAAACTTGATAAAATAATATTAGAAGAGCAAGGGGGATTCATACCTAGAAAAAAATATATGATAATATCATAAAAATGCATGAAGCCCTCCATAGTAGTAGAAAATAAAAAATAAACACATTGTTATATAACTTGATATGGCAAACACCTTTTATTGAGTTAATACACAGTTTGTATAATAGGTCCTACAAAATTTTGGATTCCCACATCAGGTCATCAAGTGGATCAGAGCATGCATAAAAAATTGATGGATATCCCACTTAATAAATGGAGAACCAACAAATTTATTTTAGGATAGAAGGGGAATTAGACAAGGGTGTCCACTATCACCATATCTTTACATCATTTTAGTTGAGACTCTTGGAATATTAATTAACCATCTTCAAAGAGAGAAAAATAATAGGGATAGAGGCTACAAAAGGATGTAAATTTGTAACACATACCCAATCTGGAGATGATATCATTCTTCTAGGTGAAGCCACTAAGCAAAATGTTAGAAAATTCAAGCAATGCTTGGATTGGTTCACACAAGCTATCGAGGCTCATATAAACACTCAAAAGAGTAAGTTCTATACACAAAATATTGCAGAAATAATATTCAAACTCTTTTGCACTATTCTAGAATTTTGGTCTGACACAAAAAAATATTTCAAATATCTAGGAGTACCCATGAGCTTCCACCTCAAAGCCTTAGATTTTTGGACTCCACCATTGCACAAGATGGTTATGAGGATACAAAGTTACAGTAATAGTTGGCTCAGTCTTGTAAGAAGGGCAATATTGATCAAATCAATGTTAGCTTCTCTTCCAGTCTACCAACTATTAGTATATCATGCTCCCAATTTTATTTTACAAAAGGTAGATGGAATCATACACAATTTTCTATGGCAAGGAGGTAGGCAATCAAAAAGAAAAAAGTTCCACTTGATCAATTGGGAGATGGTCACAAAAAGTAAAATTCAAGGAGGTTTGGGAATCATAAAAATTGGAGATATTTTTCAAAGCACAGGGAGAAAAACTTCTTATGAACATGCGCAAACATAATCGAGCATGGCAATGCATAGTAGTCAGCAAGTATGTAAATAATCAAACAGGTATTCAAATTCTCAAACATATAGATAAACTTCCTAGAGCCTTGTTGGTTTGGAAACATATAGTGGCTAAAAAGAGCATAATAGAGGATAGAATTTCTTGCCTACCAAGAGATGGTAAGTCAATTAATCTATGGGAGGACCGAATCCTAGGAAATCCACCATTAAGAGAGAGAATTTCAATCGAATTGCATAATCACTTGGAAAGCCAAGGAATACTCAAATTAGGTAACTTGTTTTATTAGACCTCAAAAACTCTAAACTGGATCTCCCCTCCCATTCCATATCAACTTCAAGGAGATTGGGATTATTTTTAGTCCCATGTGGCAATCATTAGACCTGTTCATCCCACAATGGCAGACAAACTTATTTGGGGTAGCATCAACAGTAATGGGGAATAATCAGTGCATCTAGGAGTCCAACATCAATAGATTGGGTCTACCAATGTATAACTATTGGTAGTGTGGAAAAATAGAGCACCACCTAAACTGCAAGTATTCAATCAGCTAGTCTCAAAATAAAATATTAAAATGTAGATCAATTAAGCAAGTATTTAATCAGCTAGTATTCAAGACCTCACGTTTATTACAATTTCAGGTAGAACAATGAAATATTTTTTCATATTTTGTTTAAATAGCCAAAGGCAATATCAATTTTGTTAGGAATAACCAAAATTCTTGGCACTGTCTACTCTAGAAGGTTAACCATGTACACATATTTTACCAAGTGGAACAAAGAATATAAAGGTAAAATGATAGAGAAGTCCCTCTTTAAATATATGTGGAATTCTATACCATATTTTATCATCTGGCACATATGGTTGGATAGAAATCAAAGAATTTTTGAATGAAAATGTAAGGACAAAAAAACTCTAATACGAAGGATAAAATAAGAATTAGTTAAATGCAAATCTAGTTTCATAACAAGATGAAGAATATCCACCAGAAGAAGAATGATTACAAATTAGTCTCCAAACTTTCCTAAAACACAGCCGAGCAAAAATTCTTGCGACATATATTTTTGATGCTCTTTGGGCCTCCAAGCACCCCACCGCTGGGATGGTCAAGACCCTAATCCTTTCTTCCATTTTATATCTAGCACATATGGTTGGATAGAAATCAAAGAATTTTTGAAGGCAAAGGTAAGGACAACAAAACTCTAATACGAAGGATAAAATAAGAATTAGTTTTAAATGTCAAATCTAGTTTCTATCAACAATAGTATGAAGAAGATCTGTCACCCACAGAAAGAAGAATGATCTACCAAATTAGTCTCCAAACTTTCCTGAAACACGGAGGCTACAGAGCAAACAATTCTTTGCCTGACATATATTTTTTGATGCTCTTCTTTTATGGTGCCTCCAAGTCCAACCCTGACCAAGCAGTGGTAGGGGGATTGGTTCTTACAAGACCCCGTGAGATCCTATTCTATACCATATTTTATCATCTGGCACATATGGTTGGATAGAAATCAAAGAATTTTTGAAGGCAAAGGTAAGGACAACAAAACTCTAATACGAAGGATAAAATAAGAATTAGTTTTAAATGTCAAATCTAGTTTCTATCAACAATAGTATGAAGAAGATCTGTCACCCATAGAAAGAAGAATGATCTACCAAATTAGTCTCCAAAATTTCCTGAAACATGGAGGCTACAGAGCAAACAATTCTTTTCCTGACATATATTTTTTGATGCTCTTCTTTTATGGTGCCTCCAAGTCCAACCCTGACCAAGCAGTGGTAGGGGGATTGGTTCTTACAAGACCTCGTGAGATCCTATTCTATACCATATTTTATCATCTAGCACATATGGTTGGATAGAAATCAAAGAATTTTTGAAGGCAAAGGTAAGGACAACAAAACTCTAATACGAAGGATAAAATAAGAATTAGTTTTAAATGTCAAATCTAGTTTCTATCAACAATAGTATGAAGAAGATCTGTCACCCACAGAAAGAAGAATGATCTACCAAATTAGTCTCCAAACTTTCCTGAAACACGGAGGCTACAGAGCAAACAATTCTTTGCTTGACATATATTTTTTGATGCTCTTCTTTTATGGTGCCTCCAAGCCCAACCCTGACCAAGCAGTGGTAGGGGGATTGGTTCTTACAAGACCTCGTGAGATCCTATTCTATACCATATTTTATCATCTGGCACATATGGTTGGATAGAAATCAAAGAATTTTTGAAGGCAAAGGTAAGGACAAAAAAACTCTAATACGAAGGATAAAATAAGAATTAGTTTTAAATGTCAAATCTAGTTTCTATCAACAATAGTATGAAGAAGATCTGTCACCCACAGAAAGAAGAATGATCTACCAAATTAGTCTCCAAACTTTCCTGAAACACGGAGGCTACAGAGCAAACAATTCTTTGCCTGACATATATTTTTTGATGCTCTTCTTTTATGGTGCCTCCAAGTCCAACCCTGACCAAGCAGTGGTAGGGGGATTGGTTCTTACAAGACCCCGTGAGATCCTATTCTATACCATATTTTATCATCTGGCACATATGGTTGGATAGAAATCAAAGCATTTTTGAAGTCAAAGGTAAGGACAACAAAACTCTAATACGAAGGATAAAATAAGAATTAGTTTTAAATGTCAAATCTAGTTTCTATCAACAATAGTATGAAGAATATCTGTCACCCACAGAAAGAAGAATGATCTACCAAATTAGTCTCCAAACTTTCCTGAAACACGGAGGCTACAGAGCAAACAATTCTTTGCCTGACATATATTTTTTGATTCTCTTCTTTTATGGTGCCTCCAAGTCCAACCCTGAGCAAGCAATGGTAGGGGGATTGGTTCTTACAAGACCCCGTGAGATCCTATTCTATACCATATTTTATCATTTGGCACATATGGTTGGATAGAAATCAAAGAATTTTTGAAGGCAAAGGTAAGGACAACAAAACTCTAATACGAAGGATAAAATAAGAATTAGTTTTAAATGTCAAATCTAGTTTCTATCAACAATAGTATGAAGAAGATCTGTCACCCACATAAAGAAGAATGATCTACCAAATTAGTCTCCAAACTTTCCTGACACACGGAGGCTACAAAGCAAACAATTCTTTGCCTGACATATATTTTTTGATGCTCTTCTTTTATGGTGCCTCCAAGTCCAACCCTGACCAAGCAGTGGTAGGGGGATTGGTTCTTACAATACCCCATGAGATCCTACTCAAATACATGATCAACTTAGAAATATCTAATAACATGGCAGAGGCTATTGGATGTAAAATCATCTTAAAATTGGTGGCAAAGAAAGGAATCACCGAGGTCATAGTTTATGGTGATTCTAAACTAATAATAACATCTCTTGCCAAAAATAAATATTTTATATCTTTACAATTGAAGATTATTCAATATAGGATTAGATAGCTAGATAGGATAATTTGTAAAATATCCTATCAACATGTAAGATGGGAATTCAATAAAGAGGCTGACACACTAGCGAATCAGGCAATCAATATAGCCCTTGGTTATTACCGCCAAATAATCAAGAAGCAGAAGGGCAAAGATGGTATGTGAGGATGATGAAGACTCCAATAATGAAATCCTTTTTTATCTTCATGTTATATTTTTTAAAATGCTCTAGTTCACTTTTATTTCTCTTATTAAAGAGTTTTGCACCTTTTGTTAAGTAAATAATTATTTTCCTAAAAAAATGTTGAATGGAATTCAATTAAAAATGTCAAAAGTTATATATACTTAACATCTCAAAATTCTATAAAATTTAGAAAAAGACCTTTCTCTACCATTCAAATCGAAGAATTATCTTGATATCAAATTGTGAAAATGATTCAACTTGATGCCTTTGAATTCATATCTTAAAACCTAGATCGAAGTCCTTTCTCTATTATTCAAATCAAAGATTTATCTTGATATCAAATTGTAAAAATGTTTCAACTTGATGCCTTTGAATTCATCTCTTAAAACCTGGATCGAACCCACACTTAGCAACGATAAATGCCTTTGAATTCATTTTCAATATGTTACAAAGATTGATTAAATATGTGCGTTGTGTGCCTGACCATAAGGATATCAAGGTGAGATAGAATATAAAGGAGAAAACCAAAGGAAGTGAATAGCATTGGCAATAAGCACTTTTCAACATTACAACAAATAGAATTCCAGTTGTTTTACATTCCTGTCATGGGCGCCCACAAAAGGCGATGGTTTCATTACCAAGCCTATATGTTCGTTACATAAAATGCTAAATCATACAATCTTGTCCATCTAAAACCAATATAATTTCTCTAAATGTAAGACTGCATTCACTTAATGTATAGTCACAATAAATAAAATAGGGCACAGAGGGTCTCTCCCTTCATCTGTATTGGGTGCCTCCTTCATAGAAAAATAAGTAATTTAGGACTGTCCACCATTGATTTTTTTTAATTTAGTAAAAAATTATTTGTGGGGCTGCCTTGGTCTGAGAAACCACGACCAAGGGGTTCTACACCATCAAAATCACTCGGGATTCGCGCCTGATCTTGACTGCACCAACATTATCAATTGGATTTTATTTTGTAGGTTGGAGATTCGAACTAGGGACCTCCCTTGGAAGATAGATAAATAGTGGATTGGCATTTAGAATACCAATAAATCGATTATATGCCACATATAATACCAATTATATGGTGGACAATTACTCATCCAAGCTACTAGCATTATCAACATCTAAAAATCCTATCAAAATTTAAGGGGAGCTAATAGAGTAGTGAATACCCATTTCATAGGTCCCTCGGATGCATCTAAGAATCCTCTTTGTTGTTATCTAGTGATTCTCCTAGGGTGACTACATATATCTAGAACAATAATTTATAGCTAAGGCTATATCAATTTTACTATGAGTAAGGTAGATAAGTCATCCAACAAGAGACTAATACAATGTAGCATCCATTGAAGGAGTGGTACAATCATCCTGAAGCTTTAGGCCTGAGGCAAAAGGACTCTGAGAAGACTTGCAATCCACCATCCTAAAATTCTAAAGAAGATCCAAAGCATACATAAGTTGGGAAATGACAATGTTAAAATTTATCTAATCAATTTGAATCCCCAAAAAATATTGTAGAAGCCCCAAATTTGTTATTTCAAAAGTGGAATAAATCTATGACTTAAAATATTGGATTAGAGTAGAAGAGTTTCCAGTGATGAGAAGATCATTAATATACAATAAAATCACCAAAGTTTTTCCATCCTGATTTTTTATGTAAATGTCAAGTTTAGCCTCACATCTCTCAACTTATTCACTTCTCTATGACTGAATTCATACATAATTTTAAAAGGGCTCTTGGTTTTACTTCTATTAATTGAGATCTCATATACAAATTTAGCTTGTGCTAAGGTAGTATCCCATATATTCGATTTCTTTCCAACCAAGCATCTCAACGAATTCCCAAGGCTTCAATTGATAACCTCTTTTTACCCATTGGTTTATGGATGATAGGTTGAACTAAAACCTGACTTAGTATCCAATTTCTTCCACGAAGTTCACCAAAAATAGCCCATAAATCTAGTGTCTCTATTTGAGAAAATACTCTTTTTCAACCCATGCAATTACACCACTTCTTTGAAGAATAATGTAGTAATATGAGTAGCATTATTTGTCTTACAGTAAGGTATGAAATGTGTCATATTTGAAAATCTATCAAAAAAAAAACAAAAATAGAGTAATTACCTCTGTGTGTCCTTTATCAACCCAATAATGAAGCCCATGTACATTTTCCCAAGGTCTTTCTAATATAGGCAATGACTGATACAAACCACTGTTCTGACTCCTTTCTTTGGCATGTTGATAACTCTAAAAATTTACACAAATTTCTTCACATCCACACCCATTCTTGGCCAATAGTAACTCACACAAAGCTATCCCAATATCTTATCCACTCCAAAGTGTCTGGCTAGACCTCCATTATGCTTTTCTCTTATCAAAATTTCCCTCATAGAACCATGCAATATACACAATTATTACCCCTTAAACAATAATCCTTCTTGCATGAAATAGTCCAACCATGGAGTCTTATATTTCTCAGTTGGGTCATTACAAGAAGCCCAAGCCTCCTTAAATTCCACATAATCTATATATATCTCTCTCATGGAATCAAACTAGGAACCTCTATTCTCATATCATGTAATAATAAATATCTTCTACTCAATGCATCGACTACCCGATTTGTGCTACCACTTCTATACTTCAAAACAAATGAATAACCTTGAATAAATTTTACCCACTTCATATACCCTTGATTTAATTTACTTTGGCTATTAATGAAATAAAAAGCATGATGATACGTGAATAAAAAAAACTCCTTCAATAGAAAATAATGTCTCCACTTTTTAAGGGATTGAACAATGGCATACAAATCTTGATCATAGATCGAATATTTCCTCTTTGCTTCACTTAAATTCTCACTAAAATAAGCAATCGGATTACCCTCTTGGCTCAAAAAACCACCTATAGTTGTCTCACTTATATCACAATCCACTTGTAAAATCTTGTTTAAATATGACAAATCTAGAACCAACTACTATGTTACCTTCTCCTTCGGGATTTTAAAACTATTTTATGCTAAAAACATTCATTTCAACTCACACCTACCACCCTTCATTATTTTTATGATTTATGCACAAATCCAACTAGATTTTCTGATAAAATTCTTGTAAAAACTTTTCAAATCATGAAAAATTCTTGCCTCAAACATACTTCTTAATGATGGCCAATCGACAATATCTTTAACATTTTTGGAATCCATTTGCAAGACTTCTTGTAAAATAACAAAGCCCTAATATACTAACTCTTTTTATTTCAACCTTTGCAAAACTAATCTCAAATGCACCAAATGATATTCTTTACATTTGCTAAATATCAAAATATCATATGAATAAACAACAACAAACTTACCAAAAAAATGTTTCAACACTTTATTCATCAATTGCGAAAATACTCAGTGCATTGGTCAATCCTAATAGCATGACCACCACTTATAATGGATCCTTTGTCTTTAATGTGGTCTTCCACTCATCCCCTTATTTAATACAGGTTTGATGATAGTGTTTTATCAAATCTATCTTTGTTAAGTACTTATCCCCACTCAAGAAATCCATCAAAGCATCCATGCATAGTGATGGGCTTAAGATGTCTTGAGAATCCATGTACATATGTCATGCTCCACCCTTCTTAGGTGCTAGTACAACTAGCATTGTACATGGGCTTAAGATCTCTAATTATCCCCTTGTCCAATAACTCCTAGACTTGTCTCTTCATTTTCTCATTCTCCATATGTCATTCTATAAGTTGCCTTATTTGGTAAGATCAATTTTAGAATTCCTTCACTTCATATAGAATATTATCCATATTGTTTGTTGTCCCATATTTCATGGGTTTAGCAATGAAATCCAAACATACTTTCTTCTTCATCATCCCCTTTAAGATTTTTTTTCCCACAATCAAACACATTCTTGGAATTTTATCCACTTCTTCTCCTTTATACCTCAATGGACTTAATGTGTTGCTCTTGCAATCCTTCACAATAGTGTAGTTGTTCACCCCACCATCATGCACTATTTTTCTATCTTATTGTCATGGCCTTCCCAACAAACATGATAAGAATCCATACACATAATATCACATAGTATCTCATTTTTATAAGAACCAAATTGAATGTTCACCATATATTGTTCACTTACAAAAATTTGATTTCTCTTTTGCAACCATGAGGCCTTGTATGGATTTGGGTGTTCAATCCTCTTCAACCTAAGCTTTCTACCATCTATGTAAACACTAAGTTATCCATACTTCCATTGTCCACAATGACTTTGCAAGACTACCTCTTGATTTGCATATTGTTCTAAAATACTTATTTTTTACACTGGTTCATGCTCCTCTTTGGATGGTTTCAACAACACTCTCTTCATCATGAGAGATTATCCTTGTTTTGGTTTCTCCATGCATTTGGGTGAGGCAATACTTTCTTCATTTGCTTATGCAATATGATTCATGGTTTCCTTTCCTTTACTATTACCTTGTTGTACTATTGGATATTCAAATGCCTAATTACTAGCTTCTCCACATCTAAAGTAATTTTTTGGGAACCCTCCACTCCTTCCTCTACCATAACCACCTATTCCTCTTGAGAAAACTCCACTTTCTCTTGTTTTTTAGGTGAAATTACTTTGAGAAGTACTAGCTTCTCCCTCTTATCTTTGCCGCCCTTTTCCACTTTTGGCTTGTCCTCTTCCTTTAGAGAACCATCCTATTCCTTTGGAATTATTATTTTTCTTCAAGACAACTTCTCCTCCACTTTCAAGGTACATTTATATGCCCCTTCCATGGACCTCAACTTGATTATACACAATTCATGATGAATATACATGCAAAGTCCATTGACACACCTCAAAATATTCTCTTCATAATATTCTATATCGCTAGTCTGAATGATGAGATTGTAAAACTCCTCCATGTAGTCCTTCACATTTATCTTTGTTTGCTTTAGATTTTGTAATTTTTTTAAGAGACCCCTTTGATAATCTAATGTAAGAAACTTGGTTTATTTTTAGCAACCATTTTATCCCAAGTCTTGTGTTTTTCCCTTTTCTTTGCCTCTCCATTTAGATATGATCCCACTACAAAGATGAATGCCCTTTAAACTTGGTATAGGAAAACTTCACCTTCTTAAGGTCTTCCATTGATTCAAATTCAAAGTATTTCTCCATGTTATAATCATGTCTATCAGCTTATCCAGATTCAAACTTCCATTGTAGCATGAGATCTCTTACTTTGGCTTACTACCAATATTTATGATTGATCTCAAGAATCTACTCTCTAGTTTGTCCACTTGGCCTTCTTCTATAGGCTCTTGAAATAATTATTCTTCCTCATCATCATTAACATTCTCAACATGCACTTCCCTTCTTTATGTTATCTCTATGGCATCCAACTTGGTTGTAATTCCTCTTATCATCTCAACAATATCAATATTATTGGTATTCTGTAGTTATTGTGGCCTTCCTCATTGTACCATATATTCTTCAACCTTAGATCTAATACCAATTGATGTACTCTAGATGTATCAGAATAAATTCACACAACCAAAAAATGAACTACAAGAATTTACTTGCATTCAACAAATATATTTTTAATTGATTGACATTTGTTCAACATCTAAAATTAAAACCAACAATGAAAAACTTATAGCAACAAAAAGTGTAGTCACGAAAAAACTTCCCTTGCTAGTAAACTAGAATTTGTAGCAAAACTCAAAAGTTCATTAAATTGCTTCTCTTGTTGGTAAACTAGAAATTGCAACAAAACTAAAAAATTTAATTAGCTAGCTTCTCTTGCTGATAATCAAGAAATTGCAGTAAAACACAAAAATTTTATTAGATAGCTCCTTTTGTGATCATTTGGAAATTGTAGCATACCTCAAAAAATTCATTAGATAGTTTTTCTTGTCAGCAATCTAGAAATTGTAGCAAAACTCCCAGTTTATGGTTTTCTCCAACAACGAAAATGAAGGTGGGACATGGAAGGTTAAAAACCATGTCCCTTCTTCTCTTGGCACCTGGAAAGATCTTCAAACTATTATTATTATTAGTATTTTACCCAGATGCTCCTACATTAATGGAGAAAGTCTGACATGACAACAAGATAACTAATAAAAGGGAAGACAAGACATTTTGTACAAAGGATCATGGGTTCAATCATCATCTCATCATTTTTACCTTTTAAGACAAATGTCATTCGAAGAAGATTTAAGATTTCATGTTTTCATCCTCGCATGGTGGTTTTGTCAATTGAATAGCTAAGTGGAGGGATAGGCATGTATTGTAGGTGGTTTGGGGCTTGAACCATACTTTTGCTTAGGGAAAGGAATTTTAGTTGGCATGAAGGGTGTTCTTCATAGAGGCGCTAGATTGGTTGGATCAATAGAGAGCTTAGCTCAACTAGCTACTTTGCCTTGGCTAAGCCATTCATGGATTCTACAACACAAGGTCATATCATAAGAAGGTTATATTTTCTATTGTGTCATTTTATCTTTGATGGAATGGAGGTTTTCCTCACAATTGAAAGGTGGGTGCCTTATTTAGTGCAAGGTGCCCAACACATGGGAGACCATGTTTGAGGCCATTTTTGGCATTTCCAAACAACTAACAAGGACAATATGAAGATATGGCTGATGTGGTGGCTAATGTGGCACCCTTGTGTACCACATAACCATATTTTTATCTTATATACCGTATTAACCAATCAAACTGAGACAAGTGTCGTAATTGTAGGAGTTTAGAAGCATTGAGATGGCAAAAAACCAATGGACACTAGGAAATAATAGAATACCAAGTGGTAGTAAGTGATTGATTTATACTTTTGTAAATTTTGGGACTTTAATTTTTATATTTTTGAAGTCCATTAGAATAAAACTTTCATATGTTATAACTTTTGCAAATGGAAGTGTTTTGAGCCTATTTTTTTAAATCAAAAGAGTTGAGCCTATTTTTTTAAATCAAAAGAGTTTTTAAGCTCCACAGATTGGTAGCATTAGTTGAAGGACCTATCATAGTGTTAGGGGATAAATAATATAAGATGGATCACTTGGCCCTTGTTACTTGCCTCAATGGAGAAAATTATAGTATTTGGTCAACGTAAATGGAATTATTACAAAGACAAACCTATCAAGGTATGGCAAAAATTGCACGAGTTATTTGGTAATACAAAAACAACTAATGTAAGTCGTTTGGGTTTTTTTGCTTTTATCCTCTTATCTATCTCTTGCTTCTCTATTCCGGTGTGATGTAAAAGGTTCGAGGAGCCATTCAAAACCCTTCTTCAATCTTATAAAAAAAATATAAATCGCTTGGAATTAAAGCTTTCTTCTCTTAAATTGGTTGAGTTTAATAACATTGAAGACTATATTATGAGAATTAAGACATTAAAAATAGATATTGCATCTTCTAGAAACAAAAAGCGTGAATATTCTCCTTATCAATCCATCTTCTTTCAAATGTTCAAACCTCATAACAAAATAACAAAATACAAGCAAGACACTTAATTATTCCTATTATTCCTACATGGACAAACAAAGCACTTGATGTTCGCATGTCTCTTCATGCAAGTTACAAACTGCCAAGTCATACAAAGCAATTACTAAACAATGGATTCATGCATAGGTTATATAATAGCAACACTGGCAACAAGGTTATTCAATCTTATCATTTTAAAAAATTTTAGCTGGAGACACTTTAACCCCACCCATTGTTACCATTTATGCTTCAACTGAAAATTTGTAAGACTGCATTTGTTCAATATACAGTCACGTTACAAGTACTAAGTAGGGCAGACAGAGGGTTTCTCCCCTCATCCGTATTGGGTGTCTTCTTCGTAGCAAAATAAGTAATTAACAACTGAATGGGGCTATGGACTTCCACCATTGAATGAATAGAATACATGAATAAGGAAGGGCCCCAACAACTGAGGTACATCACCTGCCTTAATGACTCTTCCGATTGCTACTGCTTCTGCTTCTTTTTTATTTCTGCCTTTCTGTTGATCATCGCATTATCATCAACCTGGCCTTGAACTTGAACTTGGGGCAAAGAGGATCTTTGAAGGGCCACAAAAGAGGCAGCTGCAGCAAATGACAACTTAGCCATAAAATTGTGAAGATAATCCAACTTGATATTCTGATCTCTGAGACCTTGTATAGAACCCACGCTCGCTGCTGCTGCAACAACCCTCTTTGAACTCATATTTTCCTTCCCTTTCAAATGAAATATGATCTATGCCACTGATCTGTGTGTGGGTTCTTGGGTAATTACTTCGGTAGCCGTAGCAGCAGTAGCAGGCAGCCCTGGTGCGTCGGCCGATCGATACCCTGTCAGTTCTGATTACAAGCCTGTGGGTTCCGGAGGACGAGAACTTGTCCAGGGACCAATATGAGACCACCTTATGGCTGGCTGAACAAACATTTAGGTATGAATTTAAATGATTTTTAAATTTTTTTCCATTTTCTGGTTAATGTGTGTAATTGGATGTACAGAGGAAGTGGTTTTGAATCCCGGAAGTCATACGTGGCGGGATACTTTAGCGTCTCGATGAAGCGGGAGGCTGCCCACACTGCCCGACACTTCATTTTACATATGTATGTTTTTTAATTTTTAATTTTTATTTAAATTGATTTTTTATTTTTATTAATGTTTTAGATTTATTTATAATGGAAATCAATTAAAAAATGTATAAATGTGAATTTAGTGTATTCTTTATTTTTTTAGAGTTGATAGAGTGATTAACAAGGAAATCCTTAAAATATATTATATATGTAGTATTGGAATTAAAATATATTATATATGTAGTATTGGAATTAAGTTTGATTTTTTTTAATATACTAAATTATAAATAAATTTCTAATTTATTTATAATGGATTGGATTTTAAGGTTTTAATTTAATAAAATTGAAATGTATATTATATTTTAATAATCAAATTTTATTGAAATAAATAATATTTTTTATGTCAATTATTTTATTTTTATCTTTATTCAAAGAAATATATATATATATATATATATATATATATATATATATATATATTCATGATAGCCAAATGACATTTGGTGTAATGTCAGTTGCCTAGTTATTCTCATCCATGTGGTTGTGAGGTCGATTCCTATTGTGTTTGCTCAAACTAGCGCTAATTTTGTACATATATGTAAATGATGTTCAATATAAAAAAAGATACAAGATAAGACGAATAAATGATTCTTTATAATATAAAGAAGAACCAAAACTCATTTTCAAAAATGTAGTTCTAACACTTAGATTATCATTTTGCTTTGAAAGACATGGAACTTCCTGAGAGTGCATAGAACTCTGAAACAGATCTATGATCTATGCCAAGGTTTAAACCAGAGTCTAAGTGGGTGTATGTCCCATTATACATAACAAAAAAGTTTATTATTATTATTTATTAATCGAAATTTATAAACAAATAAATTAAAGATTAATTTTTAGGTTATAATTAAATTTTATATTTAAATACATGGCCTTTTTCAAAGAATGTAACTATTTTCAATTGGTCAACACGTTTTTATTAAGCTTAATCAAATTATTTATATTTCTTAGGTAAGATCAAATATAAATACTATGTCTAGTGTCTAATTATTTATTTCTGAAAATTACGAAGTTTTGCACTTAACCAAATTATCTATACTTTAATATATTATAAATAAAAAATTAAAGATTAATTTTTAAGTTATGGCTAAATTAAATATTTTAAATATAATATCTTTCAAAATAATGTACTTATCTTAAAATGATCATGATCAATATATTTAATTAAATTATTTATATTTATTAGGAAGTATAAAATTTAAAATTATATAATTTATCAATATTAAAACCTTAATCTTTTAAAAATTAAAAACATGCTCATCTAAGTTAAAATATTTATTAGGTCCTAATAAAAACAGCAATTGTTAAAAACTTTAGCCTCCATCTGCCGGAGGTGGGGTTTCCCGCCGCTAATTCTGCACCCGGGGTTGTTGAGAGAGGAGAACCTGCTGCACAGCGAACCACCCTATATATTAATGAGGAAAGGAATGATGATTTATTAATTTGGGATGTATGAATGGAAACCCCTAGGCCCTATCACAACTAGCATCCATAGCGAGAAAGAGATAGACGCTATTCAAAACGCTCTCGTGGCATCTTCGACACCGTATCTCTCGTCTCAGGACATCTCCGGTTCAGAGCTCTACATTTTTAAAAATAGGACATCTCGGTTTCAGAGCTCTACATTTTTAAAAATAAGTTTTGGTTCTTGTCTATTCACTTTATTTTGAATTTATACATATATTTATATTTCTTTGAATAAAAATAAAAATAAAATAATTTTTTTTATGAGGAATCTTTTATATACAACATATTCGTGAGATTTGAACCTAGGCTTCTCCATATTAATTAAATTATAAATTATATATAAAAAAAAAAAATTCTAATAGTTGTTAAAAAGTTTCCTGAAGTGTGTTTATCTAGATCTTAATGTAATCATGTACTTTAATGATAAAATGATCAACATTTAAAAAAATATATATAATGTACATTTCTATTCTATTTTATTAAAAAAAAACAAATTTAATTTAAAATGTTAATCACTTTATAACCTTAAGAAAATTTCACATTTATACATTTATTTAATTAATTTTGATCTAAAACATTAATAAAAAAAATCAATAATCAATTTACATAAAATTTAAAAATAAAAAAACATACCTACTTAAAATGAAGTGTCCATGCCGTCAGTGTAGCAGCCTGGAACTTCATTAAAGTATCATGCGTGGTATGACTTCCGAATTTGAAACCACTTCCTGCTTTCATCCAATTACACACATTAACCACAAAATGAAAAAAAATGTTTAAAATCATTTAAATTCATACCTGAATATCTGAATATCTGTTCAGCCATAGGGTGGTCTCATACTTGTCCCTACAAGTTCTCCTGCTCCAGACCCCACCGCACAGGTTGTTGAACGCCTGGTTGAATTTTACAGGCGTGTAATCAGAACTGACAGGTATCGATCGACCGACGACCGACGCACCGGGCTTGCTACTGCTACTGCTACGGCTACGGCTACCGAAGTAATAATATAGAGGCGTGTTTGTAGGCAAAACCAGAGGAGGTGAATACAGCCGTCGGTAACACCAAGAGCAAATTAATAATGGAAACGGATTCCTCTGTGGGCAACTCTACAGTTTGTAGCCAAAACCAGAGGAAAAGTATTTTACCCCCTTTATATTCAACATGCACAATGAACGATTTTCCTTTAATCAAAAAATTTATTCATACCTTTCACCAAGCACACGATTTTCCTTTTCGGCCACCAAGCGCACGATTTTCCTTTCTCACCTTGCAAAAATAGTGCTCATCAAATTTGACCCTGTGACCTCCTACCTCACGGTGCCCTAGCGCTAGCTAGGCATCCAGTTGGGCTACCCCAGTGGGTAGTCACCTCCATGCAGCATGATGACTTGATGGTCTTCCCTTTCGATCAAAATATTTTCTCCTTGCTTCCAAGAAAAACAAGACCCATCGAATTCGACCCTGCAACCTCCTTGTTCCCAGCGCCTTAGTGCTAGCTCAATGACCAACTAGGCTAGCCACCTAGTTGAGATAAACACTACAACACTTCACCTTTATACTCAAATCACTATTTCATCGAAAATCGTGTCCTCTTCCTTTTGCAATTCATCAATTTTAGCGCACGAGGAGAAATCAAATATTTCGCTCAAAACCATAGTCTGCCAATCGATTTTGGTGGTGTATTTATATCTTTTAGCCTTCCTCTTCAATGATGTCGGTGCACATGGGTTTTTCAAATTTCCTTTGCTCTAAATTAATTTTTTGTGCCTTGTCTTTTTAAACCTTCTTGATATTATAATAATTTAAATCTAAATATTTAAATATTATAAATTTTGCCTTAAAAACTTTGTCCTCCATAAAAACTTTTGCTTCAAGCATTTACAAATATTTTCATTATAATATTTAAATATTATAATTCTTTTCTTTTAAACCTTGGCCTTGTCTTCTCTTTTAACCCTTGGCCTTCTCATTTAATTATTTAAACCTTACCTTCTCTTTTAAACCTTTGGCCCAATCCACTTTGTTCCAAGTAACTCTTAAACCTCTTTGTTCTTCTTTATAATATTTAAAATAAATATTATAAACCTTTTCTTTACAACAATTTTCCTTGCTTTTAGATATACCTTACCTTGAAGAATATTTCTGCTTTGAATACCATGCAACCTTTTGACATCAATACTTTGACATCAATGACAACTCAATATGCTCAATATTTCCAACAATCTCCCCCTTTGTCATTGATGGCAACCCTTATAAAAAATATTCCTTTTACTATAACTGGATTCCCAATTTTCTCCCCTTGACAAGCTGCTCCCCTTACTAAATTCTCTCCCCCTTTGACATCAATGGCAAAGGGCTCCTTGGGGCTAAATATAAGACACTTAGCATAGCCCCCTCACCACCTCCTTTCTTGAGGTGATCAATTTTGGGATGGGAGTAAACCTACTCCCAACTTACAATGCTCTTCTTCTCTTTCAATATTTTTCCATATCTTTGTAGTCATACCTCTTTGAACCTTTTGGCTATCCTTCTTCTTGCTAGTCTTTGGAAGTTCCTGAAATTATGTTCTACACCACTTTGCTCTATGCCCATAATTATTGCAATTGTAACATCTGATATTGTAATTCTTGAAAGGTGCAAATGAATTGAAGTTCCTCTTGATGAAGCCAAAATCATTCTTACCATGAACCCTGCAATGTATAGCTCTATGACCAAAAATATTACATGAGTAGCAATATCCTTGGAAGAAATATTTATCTTGCCTTGGAGAGTGTGATCTCATGGTTCTTTCCTTGTCTTTTCTGTGATGATCCCTGTTCCTTGATTGTGCATTGTTTTCTTCCTCTTTGATGCTTCCACTTCTTAACTCATCAGCAAAGGTCTTAGTTTCTTCTTTAATCACTTCCTTTGAAACTTCTTTTTCTTTTGAGCTTGACTCCCCTTTTTGTACCTCTTGGCCTTCTTCATAACCTAGTCCTATCTTGATAAATGGAGATCTCTGTATTTTGATAATGTCATCCAAGGTTTTTGAGCTTTCCTTAAACCTAGTTAACTTATCAAGATATTTTCCAAGTTCTTTCTTTAGAGAGATAACTTCATCTTCTAGCTTTTCACACTCTATCTCTTTTACCTCTAACTATTTAGCCATACCTTCTTCAATTCTTCTTGCCTCTTCAACCTTAACTCTTAAATCAGTGAGATCTTGTAGAAGCTTTGCCTTTGTTTTCTCATCCTCTTTTACTTGAGCCTTCAATTTTAAGTTCTCCCTTTTCAACTTATCAAGTTCCTTTTCCATATCATTTGTGGCTTCCACTTCCTTTTCTAAATATTTCTCTTTTTCTTGGTCTTCAACTATAGGAGCATCTTCTTTCTCTTCTACTTGGTTTTCAATAGGAGTATTCTCTTTTTCTTCTACTAGGTCTTCAATGGGAGTATCCTCTTCCTCTTCTATTGCCAAAAATAGAATCTCTTCTTTTTCACTGTCTGAGAGACTTTCATCATTGTCACTTGAAGCACTGCTTGCTTCTTCAACATAAAAACTTTTCTTGTGCCTTTGAAATATCTTCTTCTCATGCTTGCCTTGACCATGCCTATTTTTCTTTTCATAACCAAATTTTCTTTCTTTATTTTTCTTGTATTCTTTTTCATCTTCACTGCTACTATATCCATTTTATGGATAATAAGTTGCATAGTGACCAATGTTACCATAACTAAAACATTTCACAGTCTGCATATTCTTGTGTTTCCTTGGACCCTTCTTATTTCTTCTTACAAAATTAGCCTCTTCTTCATTGCTTGATTCATCACTTGATTCTGATTCTTTATCCTTTGCCTTCTTTGAAGCTTTGAATGTTGCCTCCCTTTTGGATGTTTGATATTTTTATGTTCTCATCTCATAAGTTGTGAGAATCCCATGTAGTTCATCTATCCTCAAAGTTGCAAGATCCTTCATTTCTTCTATTGTTGAAACCTTTGCATCATACCTCATGGGAAGTGATCTTAAAATTTTTTGAACAATAGTAGAATCCTCAATATTTTCTCCAAGTCCACGAATGGTATTAACAACCTCATCAACATGAAGTAAGTATCTAGCAATATTTTCCTCATATTTCATCTTCAAGTCTTCAAACTTCCTTCTGTGAGTTTGAAGTTTTGCCATCTTAACCTTGTCATCTCCTTCATATGTATTTTGTAGCTTATCCCATATTTCTTTTGTTGATTTGTTGTGCATGACTTTTACAAACTCAGATTCATGTAATCCACTTAAAATTACATTCATTGCCTTGGCATTATTTTCATATAGTTTCTTACTAGTTATATTTATGGGAGGATTTGCAGGTGGTGTGTACCCATTCTCAATTGAATGCCATGTATCAAATCCCTGTGCCATCAAAAATATCTTCATCCTCACACTCCAAAAAGTATAATTAGTCCCATCAAACAATGGAGCTCTATGTGTTGAAAATCCTTCCTGATTAGCCATCTATGTTCCTGTAAGATCTTCCTTCAAGTTGTTAGGCTTCCCTGAAGGAACCCACTCTGATACCAATTGAAGAACACAAGCTTATACTGAGAGGGGGGTGAATAGTATAAGATACAACTTTTTACTTTTCTTTCCAAAGTAGTATTATCCAATGTTATCAATTGTAATAATGAAATAATACACATATCATCACACACATAAGAGACACATATTTAATGTGGTTCACCCAATGTGGGCTACGTCCATAGAGAAAATATTTCTTATAAATTTTCTCAAAAAATATCTTGGGAACCAATTCCCTATTACAATGTTTATGGGCACCAACCCAAAGGAGACACCAATCCCCTATGCTCAAGTTTATGGACCACTATCCATAAGAGACACCAATCCCCTTTGCTTTGGTTTGTGGACCTCTATCCATAGGAGACACCAATCCCCTTTGCTCTGGTTTATGGACCTCTATCCATAGGAGACCTCAATCCCCTCTACTCTAATATGCTCCAAACCTTTACACAAGGCTTGCTCAAATCTACTCCAAAACCTACTCTCAAATCTGCTCAAATATACCCCAAGCTTGCTCAAATTTGCTCACCAAAACTGCTCAAATATGCTCACTATCACTACTCAAACCTGCTCATAAATCTTGCTCAATATAGCTCACAAAACCTGCTCAAATCATTACTCAAACCTACTCATAAGGCTTGCTCAAATCTACTTCACCAAATCTGCTCAAATCACTTCTCAAACCTTCTCATAAAACCTGCTCAATCCAGCTCACAAAACCTACTCAAATCTACTCCAAGCCTACTCACAAGGCTTGCTCAAATCGACTCACAAAACCTGCTCAAATCTACTCCAAACCTTCTCACAAGGTTTTCTCAAATATGCTCACAAAAATTGCTTAAATATTCCCAATTCTTGCATACAAACAATTTCATATATCTTTCCCAAGTACTTTCTTTGACTGAAGTAATTCAGACATATTCTACCCAAAATTATTTTTCTTCATGAACATATAGAGAATGATATGCATTACAAACAATCAATATGTTCTTCTCACATTCATTAAGTTTATCGCTTTCACATGTCTCACATTTATTTTCATTCACAAGATAGCTCTAGTCTAGCACTTGATAATTGACCTTCTTATGTACTCCCAAAACCAATCAAACTAATGCACAAGTTTGCTTCACAAAATTGGTCTATAACCCTTGCAAATTTACTCTCAATATTAATCATAGTAATGCACAAATTTGCTTCACAAAATTGGTCTATAACCCTTGCACATTTCCACTTCAATTTCACTCAAAGCAATGCACAATTATGTTCTCAAACACTTGCACTTTTATTCTCAATATCATTCAATACTCATGCACAACTTGTTCTCAAACCCTAGCTCATATATTTCCAATTTCAATCAAGGCAATGCACAAATACTATCAACTTCAATCAATCACTAATGCACATCAAATCAATCCTTATATCTCCACCATATGATATCAAAAATATTTTCCTTAAACAAAACCACCTTGAGAAAGGAATCAAATCACCATACCTCTAAGGCTGCCTTGATGATAATCTTCTATGTGTATTGACTTCTCAAAACCTGTCTTAAAATAATTTCCCTTTCTTTTGCCACTTCAAAAATAGGTTAGCAAATCTCCTTTTCAAATCATCCACATTAAAACCCTTCTCAAAATATGTGCACAATAAGGCTTGAAAATAATACTTTATAACTTCTTTTAGTCTCACAAAATAAAGCTTGTAATCATGACTAAACCCTCAAATTTCCTTTTCTAAGATGTGCCAAAAATACAAACAATAATAGTCACAAATACACCTTATTTCTCCTTTCTAGAACATGCAAAATTATAGATCACAATAATCATAAACACACCTTATCTCTCCTCTCTAAAGATGCAAGGTCACAACTTTCAAATAATACCCAAATCACCTTATGTCTATTTACCTCATGCAAACATTACAATATTAAATAATAATCCTTATTACACCTTATGACTCCCTTTAAATCAAATTCAATACAAAGTATTTTACCCCCTTTATATTCAACATGCACAATGAACGATTTTCCTTTAATCAAAAAATTTATTCATACCTTTCACCAAGCGCACGATTTTCCTTTTCGACCACCAAGCGCACGATTTTCCTTTCTCACCTTGCAAAAATAACACTCACCAAATTTGACCCTACGACCTCCTACCTCACGGTGCCCTAGCACTAGCTAGGCATCCAGTTGGGCTACCCCAGTGGGTAGTCACCTCCACGCAACACGATGACTTGATGGTCTTCCCTTTCGATCAAAATATTTTCTCCTTGCTGCCAAGCAAAACAAGACCCATCGAATTCGACCCTGCGACCTCCTTGTTCCCAGCACCTTAGCGCTAGCTCAATGACCAACTAGGCTAGCCACCTAGTTGAGATAAAAACTGCAGCACTTCACCTTTATACTCAGATCACTATTTCATCAAAAATTGTGTCCTCTTCCTTTTGTAATTCATCGATTTTAGCGCACGAGGAGAAATCAAATATTTCGCTCAAAACCATAGTCTACCAATCGATTTTGGTGGTGTATTTATATCTTTTAGCCTTCCTCTTCAACGACGTCGGTGCACATGGGTTTTTCAAATTTCCTTTGCTCTAAATTAATTTTTGGTGCCTTGTCTTTTTAAACCTTCTTGATATTATAATAATTTAAATCTAAATATTTAAATATTATAACTTTTGCCTTAAAAACTTTATCCTCCATAAAAACTTTTGCTTCAAGCATTTACAAATCTTTTCATTATAATATTTAAATATTATAATTATTTTCTTTTAAACCTTGGCCTTGTCTTCTCTTTTAACCCTTGGCCTTCTCATTTAATTATTTAAACCTTGCCTTCTCTTTTAAACCTTTGGCCCAATCCACTTTGTTCCAAGTAACTCTTAAACCTCTTTGTTCTTCTTTATAATATTTAAAATAAATATTATAAACCTTTTCTTTACAACAATTTTCCTTGCTTTTAGATATACCTTGCCTTGAAGAATATTTCTGCTTTGAATACCATGCAACCTTTTGACATCAATCCTTTGACATCAATGACAACTCAATATGCTCAATATTTCCAACAGTAGCAACCTGGATATGCAATTTTTTTGCATTTTACGTTCGAACCATCTTGCTTGGGTCCCTCTGTGGTCATCACCACCAGCACGACCACTACCTATTTTGGTATGCATCACATATATTTACCTTTTCACAATCGTCATCCACCGATCTGTCTATTCGAATGTTTTCTCGGTCTGGCACTACCAGCACACAGTTGCTTTGCATTTTTCGATCCACAAGCAGTTTTTCCCATGGTTCTCATGCATTCTTAGGTGGTACGATCACATTTTTTATGTTTCCACCATAGATTCGACGTAGCAAACCATTCACGCCATTCCACCCTATTTGGTGTGACCTTTCTTTACATGGCTTACTCTTCAAATTTTTGGTGGCAAGCGCTTGTTTTACCCACCTTTCATTTTTATACATTTTGGGCTGCACGCTTGCAATGATCATAAAATAATCGATGATAACGATAGTCTTATAACGTGTTTGAAAGCCATGCTAGGGTTCCAAGCCATTACCAGTCAATTTTTGGTTGCACTCTATGTTTTCCTGCTGATAAATTCTACTTCGATGACAAAACAAATTACCATCTGCATCATTCCAATATTTTCCAATCCAATTTTGACTTTTCTGGCATATCCTACAAATTTTGGCACAATCCAAATTCTTTGACACAAAAAATTAATAATCGACCTAAAGTTTCCTATTTTTAGAAATGTCATCATAGTTTTTCATCTGTTGGCCATGTCGATGTTTTTAATTATTTTGGTGGGCATTATCCCACATGAACAAGGAGATCACCCTTCTCCTCATTTAATATCAATGTCTCTCGTATATTGTAATAGCCAACATTCATTGGTAGCTGCCATCGTAGCCTCGTCTACCTAGATATCATAGCTGGCTATCACCTACCTAACCCCCATCACCATCCCTGATTGGCTATTCTATACGATACCTCATGCTTCGCATCCGACGTCCCCACCCTTAGCCATGTCACCTTGCATCATGCTCACCATTCGCCATTTGATTGGCCCATGCCCCTTAACCAAAAAACCTCACCATTTTACCTTCTGCGAAGCTCACATATCTTCACACCTCACATGTGGCTTTACCCCACCTTTCCATCTTGTCGCACGTTCATCCACATCGACTTGTCTTAATCTGAGTGTCACACCGTCCTCATGGTCTGATCATTTCAATCTTCCCTCCTGTCACTTGGTCCACCCTGGTCTTCGTGTCCACCTATAGCTCTTGGTCCAAGTCTCCCCCACATCGTTTTCACATCCACCTCCTTGATGTCAGTGTCATCCCCGTGTCAGGGTCTACTCCTGGTCTGCATGTCACTTTGTGGCATCTAGTCCTGTCATACATGTTACCATTAGTCTGGTCTGCATGTCTATTATGTTGCACCAGTACACCAGTTCTTGAGTCATTACCTTATGCTGATGTCATCTTTTGTCAGTGAGTCAGTATTTCGTATAGCAAGTCAGTCTTCCAGATACATCACCTTCAGCATGTTAGTATTTCTTGTGTCGATCCATGTGTCCATTATGTTGGGCCTTGTTAGTCGTTTCCTTCTATATCCAGTCAAATCATAGCATTCCATGGTGATAACGTCATTATAATTCATTCAATCACATTTATTAATGCACCATATTTCATATAATCACATTTATTAATGCGCCATATCTCATTCATATTTCATAAATGTTGTTTTCTTGCATTTATTAATGTACCATAGTTCATAAATACCGCTTTCATTAATGCAACCAATTCAAATTTTCTTCTTGGCATATTTTGTGCACATGGTTTGAGGTATCTTTTACTACATCTTCTCTGACACTTCAGTTTTTGCTATCTTCTACCAAATTTAGGGACCCATTTCAGTTGTTCGATGGTATAGCAGTATTTATAGTCATTGGAGAGCATTTTTCGAGCCTGATCCAGATCCAATGTCATATTTTGGTTTTATGAAGACATGTAAAACTTTGTTATTTTGGTCTTCATATTTTTGTAACAAGAGTGCATTTTTGGTAGTACCCAACACTCTTCAGCTACCCATATTTCTCTTCCACACCTGTACACATTGGGGACCAATGCTTCCTCAATGGGGAGGAATGATAGGGATTAATATTATATTCTATAATATTATTCTTTTCACATTGATCATATTGTACAACATTTAATGCTCACATGGATTGGGTGCATTAAATATCACTTTTGTAAAGGTAGACATGCCTATAAATATGTTTTTGGGTTGAATGCAAAGCCAAGTTTTCATTTGTGCTATTTCGTGTTGCCTTTTAAGAGTGTTTCCCACATCATGTATGTTGATGAAGTTGATGAGCTTGCTTGTTGCTTAAGATCTTGAGATGCTTGAGAGCTTGAGGACTTGAGATGCTTGAGAGCTTATAAAATTGTGAAATTGAGAGCTTGAGGGCTTGAGAGCTTGTGAGCTAGTTGCCTTCAAAATATCATGACATAAATTTGATAAAATTTTGTCATGCTTGAAGATTGATTGCCATGAATTTTGATAGAGTTTTGTTAATTTTAAAAGGCCAACGATTGACCTCCCCAAGTTTTGGTTTATAGAAATCCATGGATTCTTAAGGGATGATTGATTTGAAATTGATAGGATTGGTTAAGACAAGATTTTGAAATGGGATCAAGATGCAATTAATTGATGGAAGATAGAAAATAAAAAAATGTGGGCTTTGGATTTCTATTAGAGCTAAATATTAGACTAATGTGATTAGATCCATTTTTGGTGGATGTCTTGGAAGGTACTAGATATAAATATTTTTCTTTTTGGTGTTTGACAATCAGTATCGCTAGAGGCGATAGCATTGGTAGTGCTAATGCCATAACACATTTGCCAAGATGACCATTGCTTATCAATTTAGATGAGAAATGGTAAAAATTCAAGTTTCACAAAAACATTACTAGGAAGCATAAGCATTGCTAGTGCTATCACTTTAGTCCTAACACTTTTGATTTTGGAGCAATAAATGCTCTTGATTTGAGCTTAGAGACAATTGATTTGGTTTCGATGCTTGATTGGTTGATTGATGAAGATGTTGGCAAGTTTGGAGATCTTGATGTTGCAATCAAATTTGGGTGTCTACAATTAGCATGTGATGGAAATCATGATTTATATTATATGTTATGCATGAACAATATTTTTTGTTGAAAAGTGCCTTGTATTACTAAAAAGAATATTAGTTACACTGATCACAAAAAAAGGTAGGTGGTATGGAAGCACACCCTAAGATGTCAACCTGAGAATCCACCCATAATCTAAAACAAGATCTGGGGCTTACATAGATAATTATGAAACTAAAACAAAATGATCAACTTTAAACCCTAAACTGATAAACTAAATAATTGTGGAGAACAAAAAACTTTGCAGATTTTAGCTCCTATGAATGCACGAGACCTAGATCTGATGCATGAATAGTATTTTAATCAGTTCTATTTTTAAAATGTGATTATTTTATCATCTATATTTTTTAAAATAAATAAATAAATTGATAGAATGGCTTCTAATCACAACTCGATGTATATATGATATTAATAAATAAATTATTTAATTGCATTGTTTAAATTAACATGGATTATTTTTATTACATGAATTGTTTAACTATATCTTGTGACTAGACTCCATTATTGGTATGATATTTTTGGAATCCTAAATTATATCATGAACCCAATAATTGATTTTTTTAATCTATTTGTCTACTTTGGGGTGGGAGGGAAGGGAGAGAGGGATAAGAACAAAATTATCCAAATCTTGAGGATTTTGTCCTTTCCTCCAAATTTAAGCTCAATGGAAAAAATAATTTGTGTCCGAAAATTTATTAATATTCAAAATTATATATCTAATATGTATTATTAGATTGACTATTCTTTTATATTGCAAAATATCAATTCAAATGAATATGTGAATACTACATTTCTTACTTTTTAAATAGGAAAAAGATATTATTTTCTCCTAATGATTTTCTTAGAGATTAATCTTGATATTTGTTTATGTTTTCGGATTGATCTACATTTTTTAATGATATTGCTTGATCGTTATTCATCTTTTATAGTAACCACATCATAGGATTTGCAAGGATAACTTGGTTGATCTAAGGGTGAGTGCGTAGCCGAGTTGGTGTTAGGCGATCAGTTGAGGAACGTGATCCGTACAATGCGAATCCACGCAAATTTGGTTCAAATCACATTGGTTTACCATAAACTCTTTTGCCCCCGAGGGCTAGGTGGATTGGTAAGTGCTTGTCTCGCTAGGTACTTACAAGAAGATACCCAAGTTCAAACCTCGAGGGTAGCTTGTTTGCAAAGGTAGTAGTCTAATCTGAGTCCTTTGAGTGCGTACCAAACCAACGATGATAGTACAAATTATGAGCGACCGAGTGGTCCCCTTCACACTGGGTCAACAATAATGAAGTGGAATAGGTTTGGTGGGAGTAGCCCATATGGTTTGAACCTTGCACTTGTCAATTACTAAAAATAGTGTGGTTGTGACCAACTCTCCTATGTAACAAAAAAAACTTGGTTGATCTAATATACAAATATTGATCAAGATATATCTATGAAAAATTAATTATCTAGCTCTGTGAATGGTAACAACCATACCCAATTGAAAAATAATATCATCCAAATGAATTTAGAGTAATTATAATTAAACCTCACCCATTGATCCTTTGGCTCTTCTAGTGATACAAAATATTGAAGTTATTATCACTTTGTCAGTCTATTATGAATATATATTTTGTTTTTCTTCTTGGCAAATTAACAAAGTTTCTAGCATGGAAAGTTGTGGCACAAAAATTCTCAATGCTCACACAAAATCTTCACCCTCTCGGATACCATTATGATGTAGACTAGAGGAGGAGGACCAATGAAAGACCACAAACCAAACATCTCCACACAAACACATGCAAAAGCTAGTAAATAAAACAAAATATAATTTATATTTCTTTGTTTAAAAATATACAACACCTCAAACTTCCACTTCCATTTTTGGTCCTTGCCAACCTTGGTTGGTCATCTCAGATCCTTGTCGACTCCCCTTTCGATCTCTTGTCAAATTTTTATCAACTCCTTGCTGACCTTATCCAATCCTTTGCCGATCATCCAAGATCCTTGCCAAATCTTTGCGGCCCTATCCAATCCTTTTCCAGACTCTACAATTACCAACAACACCTCCACTTACATCTTTCCAACCATGAGAAACAATGTTGGAAGAAGATGAAAAGTTGTGCCACTTCCTTTTCCCTTGACAACTAAGACGACCTTTCATGTTTTTTATTATTTTAGTCTCCCAAATGCTTCTGCATAAGCTAGTAGTGCATGATGCTTGCTTTATGACCTTTGATTTTGATGTTTGTGTAATGATTTTTATCATTTTGAAAAGGGGTCTCTATGGAATCCCCGTTTGCTTTAACAAAAAATATTATTATAAATAAAATATATTATTTTGTAAATACCAAAAGATTAAAATAATATTGATTCAAAACTTAGCACATAGTTGAGTCAAAATCCACCAAAAAGAAAGTTATAATACAAAAGTACCATAAAATTCACATCAAAATATTTTAATCTAAGAGTTAACAACCTAAAGCATATTTTTTATACTCTCCTTGAACCTTAAACATAAATATTTGCTAGATATTGAACATAATCATGATCCCTCTTGGTTAACAACATATAAAAACAAATATACTATAAAAACAAAGACTTTACCAACTGGCATGAGCTCACCTGATTAAATTATTTAATTTTGGAGGAAAATATTGACAAATAATACTTGCATGATTACAAGATATAATTCAACAACGTGTAATCATGATGTAATATAATTGAGGTCATTTCAATTCCATATAATCAATTTAAAAAATCAAATGACATTAGCTCAACTCACAATATCCTTCAACTTTCAAAGAGGAAACCCAAATTCAAATCTTGTCCAAAGATACATGTATAATTACTAAATTGTTGTAATACTACTAGATGGTCATGATTTAGTACTACAAAAACCATTTCAATTTAAATCTTTGCAAACAAGATACATGAACAATTACCAAATACCCTAGTGGTTAGGGCTTTGGGCTCTCTTTCGGAAGTTGAAACCATGGTGGGGTGGGGCATGGTATGTGCACGTGAATAAGTGAGCTTAAAAAATTAACATTATATGATTATAATAAGAATTGTTTCAATTTTATATAATAAATTAAAATAAAAAGGAAACTTAAGTCAATGATTTTTTTCAAAATGAAATATCATCAACCAACAATAATAATGGTCCCACTCACACTGGGTCAACAATATAACGACGGTATGACTTCCAATCGATTGATGGTCCCCTCATCCTAGGTCAACAATAACGAGATGGTATAAGCTTGTTGGGAGCAGTCCTTATAGTTTGAACCCTGCAATTAGCAATTACTAAAAATAGTGTGAATATGACCAACTCTCCTATGTATCAAAAATATATAATAATAATTTAATTTTATAAGCCTACAAATGCCATGACTACTTGTAGGAAAAGACAAAAATGTTTCCACTATCAAATGCTAAAGTTTTTTGTTGACATTAAAGTTTTTGGTAACGTATGAGATAGAAGACCATGGAAACATTTTCCCGCCCCACCCCCCCCGGGGCCACCCCACAAAAAAAAACCCCCCAAATATCTCCACACAAATCTAAAAACAAGACTACCGCTCTTGGTGGGCGCCGCGCCCATAGGAGGAATTCGTTTCCATTATTAATTTTCTCTTGTTGTTACCGTCGGTTGTATTCACTTCCTCTGTTTTTGCCTACAAACACACGCCTCTATATTATCCTCTCTGTCACTCCTAGAGCTCACACACAGATGAGTGGCGTGGCATAGATGATACATATTTCATTTGAAAGGGAAGGAAAATATGAGTTCAAAGAGGGTTGTTGCAGCAGCGAGCGTGGGTTCGATACAGGGTCTCAGAGATGAGAATATCAAGTTGGATCATCTTCACAATTTTATGGCTAAGTTCTCATTTGCTGCAGCTGCCTCTTTTGTGGCCCTTCAAAGATCCTCTTTGCCCCAAGTTCAAGTTCAAGGGGAGGTTGATGATAATGCGATGATGATCAGCAGAAAAGCAGAGATAAAAAAGAAGCAGAAGTAGAAGCAATCGAAAGAGTGACTCATGTATTCATTCAATGGTGGAAGTCCATAGCCCCATTCAGTTGTAAATTACTTATTTTGCTACGAAGGAGGCACCCAATACAGATGAGGGGGGGAGCCATTGAGGGGTGATGTTCCTCGGTTGTTGGGGCCCTTCTTGTGGGATTCATGTATTCATTCAATGGAACCTGCTTAATTACTTATTTTTCTACGAAGGAGGCACCCAATATGGATGAGGGGAGAGACCCTCTGTCTGTCCTACTTTGTGACTGTATGTTAAGCGAATGTAGTCTTACAAATATTCAGTTGAAGCACAAATGGTAACAATGAGTGGTGACTGTACGTTAAGCGAATGCAGTCTTACAAATTTTCAGTTGAAGCACAAATGGTAAGGGTGAGTGGGGTGGGGTATACTTGGATAGGACAGGTTTTTTGTAACGAAAAGTCTTGGTCCCAAGAGATACGAGAAACGGTTTTCCTTGACATAAGGTTTTTGGCCTTTGGCCCTAAGGTGCTCTGAATCCTTTGAGTGCGCACCAGACCGACGATGACGATATGAATCCGAGCGACCGGTGGTCCCCATCTCACGTCGCATCAATAATTAACAGGACGGTGGTCCCCATCTCACGCCGCATCAACAATTAACGAGATAGATAAGTTTGGTGGTTACAGTCCCTGCTGTTTGAATCCTACGTAGCCAATTACTAAAATAGTGACTATAGCCAACTCTTTTATATAAACAAAAAAAATGGGTGAGGTTTAAAGTGTATCCAATAATATTGAATAACCTTGTTGCTATTATATAACCTATGCATGAATCCATTGTTTAGTAATTGCTTTGTATCACTTGACAGTTTGTAACTTGCATGAAGAGACATGAGAACACCAAGTGCTTTGTGTCCATGTAGGAATAATTGTATTGCTTGCATTGGAATTTTGGCAAGTGTGGAGCTTGGTTGGGGGAAGGGGATTAAGACCCTTTCCCATGGTTGTATTGAAATTTACACTTATCTTTTAAAATTTAACTTATTTTTAAAAATAAACAGAGGTAATTCGTTCATTTAAATCCTACATAGAAGAAAAGAGACACAAAATCATTATATTATGCATAGATAAGAATTACAACACTATGATACAATAGATGGAGTGGTGAGGATGTTTATAACGATAACAAATCTCTAAATTATATAAATGAGTTTAACTTATGCCAACATAACAAGATGGATATAAAATTAATTATAAGTTATAAGATGGTTTGACCAAGTTAACTACGATCCATAGGACTTAAGTAATAAAATATCATAATAAATTATAAATACAATTATAAAATGATTGTCCTTATGTCTATGTAATATTCCATCATACAATGTTGTCTTTAGCCATATGCTAGATGATACTTTCAACACTCCATCATAATTTGTACTAAGGGTTCAAGGAGAGAAGATATTAGTAATAATATATCTCCTCTATCCATAACAAATGCTTTAGTGAGACTCTATCATTAGGGAAGATACTTTTGAATCCCCTTCATCATTTCAAAGATGCCCACCCATATTTAGAAACTCGTTTTCACTCCTTTGCAATTTCAAAAAGCAATTCTTGGTTGGATGTTCTTCCTTCTTGCAATATCCACAAATATTCTTCAACTTCTTTAAAGACTTAGCCTTACCCTTGGGCCTCTAGGTCTTAGCCTTCTTAAGTTTAAAGCCTATACTTGTGAAATACCACCATAATTCCTCATTTTTACCTAAAACTAAACTAGGGGAAAGTAAAATTGATCAAGAGTAAGAGTATTTTGTTATTTTGTTATAAGGTTCAACATATAGCATACCAAAATCAACCTCAACATATTTCAAATTCATTGCATTATAGACCACATAAGGCATCACTGCAAAAGCAACTCTCGGGTCTAATATGCAATTGTGTAATACCAAACCTTCTACACATAAGGACAAATAAAAGGATCAATTTAGTCTTACCCATGTTGAGGGATGGCCGACTATGTACCATTTTGAAACTTGGGAAGGTTATTTGGCTAGTTGTCGAGCTCTTCAAAGATACTTTAACCAAATCCACATGTCTAGAAACTAGAAAGGTCTCTTTTAATTTCTTCACTTCTTTCACAATGTTGTTTTTAGGCTCATCCAATAGTCCAATCTCTCTTTGAGTAGATTGTTTGAATTTTTTTTATATCATTCAACTGCCTCTTCCCATTGTTTCCTTGTTATAGTCAGGTAGTATATCTTTTGGTAGGCCTACATCCTCTATTGATATATTGGGGATGTTTTTGGGTTGACTTACTTTGCAAATAATTTTGGCTTTTGCCTCTTGTGTTGCTCCCTTTGCGGGTACATTTATGCTTCCCACCCTTCCAACTCAATCTGTACCCTAATTTGCTTTTTTTTTGGCTTCATAATTCCCAGGTTTCTAGTCATTAGGGTATATGATGGCATGGAAGCATGCTTGGATCCTGTTGTTATATTGACCAAAGTAGGTGTGAAGGGTTCCTTAGCTATAAAATATTATTTTGGATCCATCACTTAGGCCACTAACTGTTATGCTTTGTAGACTATGATTTGTTAAAAATGATATTGATATTCTCAATAGGAATTACCATTGTAATGACTATCAAATGGCGGATATTTGTGTTTGTCTAGAGTGGTGAATGCTTTCTATTATGATCTTTCTGCTATAGAAAAATATTTTCCATCAACCTCACTAATCAACATAATTTGATCTTCTAAGGCAAAATATTCCCCTTGAAGGTATTCTTAAAATCCTACCTCAGTTTTCTACTACTTCACAATTTTGAGCTCATTTGTCAAGTGGTGAATCACAACTTTTAGTTCTTGTATCTTATAATATTCTAGGATGTGTATGGTGGGTACGATTCTTGTCAAGAAATGAGATGAAGGATATAATCTAGACCATGTATCTGGTGAAGGGAAATGTAGTACTGGAAAGGAATCTTGTGGGTTTTCTTGATAAATCTAAGGCATATCTAGTATGGTTATTCTAAGAGGGAGATTTTTGACTGATATTAATACATTTTCCACTATGATTACAACCTAAAATATATGTGGTAACATTTTCTCATTAGATTTTCTAATTTGAAGGCTTAAGTTTGGGGTGAATGCACAAAGGTAATAAATATAGGCTTGGTAATAAATATAGGCTTGGGCATGTGAGCCTTATTTCTTAAGGGATTCTTCTCTAGGTTCTCTTAAACCAAATATTGAAATAAATGATACTCTCATGAGGATTCCTATGAATAAAGAAAAATTGAGTGAACAGTAAGAAGGGATCTCCTAGGTCATCAAACTCTAATATGAGAGGTTCAACTAGGCTATCCCAAGTTCTAATGTTGTTGTCTTCTAGTGACCAAAACCATGTCAAGACTTTTTCCTTAAAAGATATTGCAAGAAGCCTCACCATTACATCCTCATGGAAAATATTACAAATGGAGGCCAGAGCAATTATGTCTTTGCAATGCTCATAAATCATCTTTTGGCTACCATCATAAGAGGACAAAATCTTCAATTCGGCCTAAGGAATCTCATGGTGATCCGATAGGTTTAGGGGTTTGACACTATTCTAGGTTAGATACCCCAACCATGGATTCAAGAGTGATATATTATGATGCCCTTGGAACCAATGATTTTCTTAATATCTAGTGAGATACCTTGGCCTCCAGTCTTCTTATTTTTCAATTTTGGATCTCTTTTACCAACGGAGTTGCCAACCTTAGGTCCTTCAATCAGTGGAGTCACCAAGTGAATATGTATTCTCTACTTGTGAGGTCAAGACTATTTACTAGAATCTTGAGTTCTTTGGGAAAATGAGACAAATATTAAACAATTTGTCCCATCAGGTGTGCTTGAAACTCTTGGACCAAAATCTACGTAGTCTATAAAATGTGTCCTAAATTCTGGTTAATATTGGATGACTATGATTTCTCATAAGCTCAACCTCTAGAGAAGGTTGATTCCTTATGGTTATGGCAAAATTAAAATAATTTTTAATATTAAAGAAATAAAGGAAAGGGCTAGAAAGGAGAGAGGGTTCAAAGAATACTTAAAATATGGATGGAGTATATTTTAACAACAATGAAATATACTATAACAGTATATTTAAAAATAAATTAAAGCAAAGCTTATTAGAACAACCAGTAATAAAAGCATTACAGAGTTCATTAAGCTTAGTTTTTTTTTATTTTACATGGTGGAATCGGTAGCCACCACGATGATCCGAGCACGTTGTCCTTCTTTATGGCTACCATAATATTTTGTGCTATTCACCTCGGAAGCCACCACACATTACTCCGTGTAATCTAACCCTATAACCACCATGCCATATTCATTAAGCTTAGGTTATATACTTTAAACATTCCAAATACTTCATGAAAGACAATCTAACTGACAATCAAATTATGCAAAAGTTGCTTTAATGAAATTCACCATTCATAAAGTATAAAATATTAATGCATTAAAGTATACAATTTATACATAAAAACTTCAAAATTCTAACACCAATGGAGACCAAACAACATTCACTTTGAGTGATTGCAAAGCAGAGTATATAGTATATGACAAGTAAATGCTAAAGAGTCAAACCTTGTGTTGAAGAGCTCTCAACTATTTATAAAATTATAATATTTTTTATGTTATTCTCCATCATTACAATGGGGGCCTTATTCTAGACTAATAAGGATAGGTATGATCTGACTTGCATGGTGGAAGAGTGTGTCTATTGTGTTCTTGCTCAAGATAGCTAAACTATCTTGATTCTTATGAACATGTCGCTAGTCCTAATATTTTCTTGGAATGGCATTCATGCATCCTTTAAAACCTAAGTATTTTTGGTGGTTGCAACGTTTTACCACAACTAGTCGGTGGTGCCAACTCAACTTGACCATTTTGATTTGGACGACTATGTAAGACATGTGGATCTTGCTAGAAGAGACATGTTTAGGAGCCTGACCGTTCATCATCAGGCTTGGAGATGTTACCAAGATCTTGGAGTCTAGGTAGGGGTTTCTTAGAGTGTTACTAACATCATCTTTAGAGAATCCCAAGCTTATATTATTCAAGTTTTGTGTTATTTTTAAGGCTTGGTTGAGTTTTGGTGTGTCATTGATGTTTGTAGATATCAGATCTAAGTTGTCGAGATTGTTATAATAGTAAAGATAATAAAATTAAATAATAATAATAATAATATAATAATTTTAAAATATATAAATTTTAAAAATATAATAAAATATTTATTTTATACTTTATTGACTTATACAATTGATAAAAGCAATCCCCTTCCTTTGTTCAAGGTTTGGCTCTTCTTAGGAAGGTCCAAGGTTCAAACTGTAATGTGTATAGTTGTGTGTTAATCCCCTATTGATAAGTGTAGCTTTCAGCCTTACAAGGGTCATGGCTAGAAGGGGACTACTCAACCCTATACTATGGTTGTAAGAGTTTATAACACCATGAATCCAAAAAATAAATAAAAATTTACCTTTAATCTATAATACTGATATAAAAGTTAGGTGAGATTCCAATAAAAGGGATACTAACATAAAAGTTAAGTGAGAGGACAAATAAAAATATAACTTTTTCGTTAGTGCAATTTATACAAAGAATTTAAAAAAATGTAATTAACTATGAGGTCTTGTAAGAATGTTGGGAAGAATTTTGTTTGGCTAGAATCGTGGAGTGCACGCAGCAAAGCTAGAATTTGCAAAGTGAAGCACAGAGAAGAAAAAAATACAAGTGATAGTAATTTATTTTTCTAGAAAAATCTTTCATTTTTTGGAGGAGGAACAAATTTGAGGGAAGACAAAAAACCCTAGCATCGATCGATTTTTCCAGGAGAGATCGTGAGTATCAGTTTAGGTATGGTACTTCTTTGGCTTTAGCTTTGAAAATATTTTATTGGCTAGGGATTTAAAAATAGGGACCTCTTCTTTGGGAAGTGATTTATGGTAGTTTGTTGGTTGCAATGATGACTGTAGCCTCACATTTTAAACAATCTGGAAATGAGGCCTTTTCCATGTTTTCACAACAATTTTCCTTTGATAAGGAGAAACTTGATTATATGTGCTAAGTGCTTAAATCAAGGAAAGCACCCCATCCAAAACCATTGCTCGCTCTAACAATGGTACCTTTGTGCCCAAGTTAGATGAGTCTCCTATGATTGAGGTGCCTCCAACCCTCATCCAGTAGCCTTTGCTCACATTTTCCACCCAAGCCCTTGCATGTAAATTTGTGGGAATATGGCCTAGTCCAGTCACAATCCAAAAATGAATTAACACACATTGGGGGGGTAAAGTCTCCTCTTATGAATTCATGATGATAGGTAGGGGATACTTTGTTGTTACATTTGTCTCTGTGGAGGGTAAGAGCATTATCTTTCATAGAGTTCCCTACTTTTTGGGATCTAGCCCACTCTACATGACCCCGTGGAGCATGGCATTTGATCCTCAAGAGGAGGAGCTTGAAGAAGTTTTTGTCTGGGTGAGGTTACCATTTTTGCCACTACACCTATGGAACAAACCTTTGATGGAATTAATAGGGAATGTTATTGGAACGTTCATTGATTGAGCTCCTCCAAAGGTCAATAACGCTATATGCACACACATCTATGTGCAAGTCAATCTAAAAAAGGGTTTGCCTGAGCATATTGGAATAAAGGTGTTTGATTGGATACATAACCAACCCCTCGACTACGAGCATATACCATTCAAGTGTATAACCTACCATGAGCATGGGTATTTCTCATGAAACTGCCCAATTAAACAAGCATAGAAAACAAAAAAGGAAGAACTAGGATTCTAGGAAGTCAAAAGTAGACTAAGCAAATCAAGAAGCAAGAATCGACAACCTCAACCACAAGATCAAAAAAACTTCCAACACAAAAAATTTGTAAGTCTTAATGAAGGAGAAAAGGAAATCACCTCTCTAGATGTGATGGCTCCTAAATATAAAGAGAAGATACCTACAACTAAAGCTGACAACCCACCATAGATCTTAGGAGATACACCAATGAACACAACATCTAGAGAAGAAACTAATGGGAACTCAGAGGAAGAGGTATAAGAAATACAAGTGGAGAAAATAGTGATTCTCGAGGGCTTTCCAACCACATGATATGTATCTAAGGGAAGAAAATTGAACCACAACTCAGAAATGAGCAAGCACAAAAAGACTTGCAATCCAAAACCCAAGTCAGAATTGAGGAGAGCTTCATAAAAAATAAGAAACAATCTAAAAAATGAAGATTATGTCATAGAACTATAGGGGACTGGGAAGTCCTTTGAAAAAAACTATCTCAAAATTCTAATACAGGAGCAAAAGCCAACAATAGTTTGTATTCAGGAAATAAAAATAGTAAAGGCAACATTGACTACGAAATATCATAAGATATGGGCATAACTAGAATTGATAACCATTGATTCTGTGGGAGCTTCAAGGAGGACTGGCTTTGGCTTGGGACCCACAATAATTATTTTGTATCTTACAACATAAGCACAATAACTAGATAGGTATAAAATTTGTCTTACTAGATGAGACTAGTGTAGTAGTAATAAATTTTTATGGTCTAAATCATCGTATCTAGAAAAGATAAGCATGGAAAAACTTAGCACAATGGCTAGACAATGAGAATTTTGATAACATAATACTGGGAGGAGATCTCAACATGATTCTCTACCTCTGGGAGAAGGTTGGGGGAATTTTAGCAAGGGATCCAAATAGAGATCCGCTCAATCAAATTATGGTAGATGAAAGCTTAGAAGACATTTGATCGACCAAAAGAAAGTACACTTGGAGAAATAGAAGAGCAAGGGCAAACCATACTGTAGAAATATTGGATAGATTTTTTATCAATGAAAATATCCTAACAAATTTTCCCTCACTTCTTGTCACATATTAAGAAATCTATCTCATATCATAAGCCAATTCTCTTGGATAGCGGCCAAAGCCTCTAACCTCAAAAAATTTCTTTTAAATACAACTTTGAATGGGTAGTAGAAGAAGATTTCAATGAACTTGTGGAAAGCACTTGGAACCAACAGGTCCAATCCATCAACCCCCAAGAAAAATGGAAAAGCAAAATTCAAAAATTGAAGCACGTGATAAAAAAATGGTTGGTAGAAAAAGCGAGAGTCAAACTAGAAAAGAAGCAGTTGATGCAATAACTAGAGTAGCTAGAAACAAAAATTGGGGATCATCCTCCTCAACCATGGCAAGAAGATGCAAGAAATGACATGATTCAAAATTTCAATAAATTAAGCACTGAAGAAGAAACACATTGGAGGCTTAGATCCCGAATGGTTTGGCTAAGCAAGGGGGATAGAAACACCAAATATTTTTATCTAAAAACCATGCAACACTACCAAAGGAACACAATCAAGGAGATAGAGCATGAAGGAACCACTTATATAGATAGGAAGAAAATTAAGGAACTTGCCAATCAACATTACTCAGCTCTGCTCTCTAGAGAAAATGGTAACCCACATTCCCAAGGAATACTACTACAACATATATCGACAATAGGGGGGGGGGGGGGGGGGGGGGGGGGGGGGGCCGCGCCCCCCGCCCGCCGCCCCCGGGGGGGGGGGGCCGCCGCGCCGGCCCCGCCCCCCCCCCCCCCCCCCCCCCCCCCCCCCCCCCCCCCCGCGGGGCCCCGCGGCGCCCCGGGCCCCCGGGCCCGCGCGGCGGGGGGCGGGGGCGCGCGGGGGGGGGGGGGGGGGGGGGGCCCGGCGGGGCGCGCGGGCGGGCGCGGGGCCCGCGCCGCGGCGCGCCGCCGCCCCCCGCCCCCCGGCGCCGCCCGCGCCCGGGGGGCGGGGCGCGCGCGGCGGGCGGCGGGGGCCGCCCGCGCGGCCCGGGGGGGGGGGGGGGGGGGGGGGGCCGGGGGGGGGTGGGGGGGGGGGGGGGGGGGGGGGGGGGGGGGGGGGGGGGGGGGGGGGGGGGGGGGGGGGGCGCGGGGGCGCGCGGGGGGCCGCGGGGGGGGGGGCGCGTGGGGGGGGGGGGGGGGCGGGGGCGGGGGGGGGGGGGCGGGGGGGGGCGGGCGGGGGGGGCGGCGCGGGCGGGGGGGGGGGCGGGCGGGGGGGGGGGGGCGGGGGGGGGGGCGGCGGGGGGGGGGGCGGCGGGGGGGGGCGGGGGCGCGGGGGGGGGGGGGGGGGGGGGGGGGGGGGGGGGGGGGGGGGGCGGGGGGGGGGGGCGCGGGGGGGGGGGGGGGGGGCGGGCGCGGGGGGGGGGGGGGCGGGGGGGGGGGGGCGCGGGGGGGGGGGGGGGGGGGGGGGGGGGGGGGGGGGGGGGGGGGCGGGGGGGGGGGGGGGGGGGGGGGGGGGCGGGGGGGGGGGGGGCGGGGGGGGGGGGGGGGGCCCGCCGCGGGGGCGGCGGCGCGGCCGCGGGGGGGGGCGGGGGGGGGGGGGGGCGGGGGGCGCGGGGGGGGGGGGCCCCGGCCGCGCGCGGCCGGGGGGGGGCCCCCGCGGCGGTGGGGCCGGGCGTGGGCGCGGGGGCCGGGCGCGCGCGGGGGCCCCCGGCGCGGGCGCCCCCCCCCGCGCGGGCCCCGCCGCCCGGCCCCGCCGCCGGGGCGCGGGGCGGGCCCCCGGCCCCGGCCGCGCGCGCGGGCGGGGGGGGCGGGGGGGGCGGGGGGCGCGGGCGCCGCGGGCGGCGGGGGGGCGGGCGGCCGGCGCCGCCGGCGGCGGCGGCGCGGGGCGCGGGCGCCCCGGCGCGCCCCCGCCCGCGCGCCGCCGCCGCCCCGCCGCGCCGGCCCCCCCCCCCCCCCCGCCGCCCGCGCCCCCCCCGCGCCCCCCGCCCCCCCCCCCCCGCCCCCCGCCGGCGGGGCGGGGGGGGGGGGCGGCGCGGGGCGGCCCCGGGCGCCCCCCGCGCCCCCCCGCCCCCCCGCGCGCGCGCGCCCCGCGGCGGCGGGGCGCCGCGCGCGGCGGCCGCGGGCCCCGCGCCGCGGCGCCCCGCCGCCCCCGGGGCCGGCGGGGCGCGCGGCCCCGCCGCCGCGCGGCCCGCCCCCCCGCGCCCCCGGCCCCGGCGCGGGCGCCGCCGGGGCGCCGGCCGCGGGCGCGGCCCCCCCCCGGGCGGGGGGGGCGCCGGGGGGGGGGGGGGGGGGGGGGGGGGGGGGGGGGGGGGGGGGGGGGCGGGGGGGGGGGGGGGGGGCGCGCGGCGGGGCCGGCGGGCGGGCCGCGGCGGGGCGGGGGCGCGGGGGGGGGGGGGGGGCGCGCCGGGGCGGCGCGGGGCGGGGGCGCGCGGGGCGCGCGGGCGGGCGGCGGCGCCCCGCGCCCCGCCGCCGCCCGCCCCCGCCGCGCGCCGGCCGCCGCGGGCGGGGGGGGGGGGGGGGGCGGGGCGGCGCGGGCGGGGCCCGCCGGGGGGGGGGGGGCGCGGGGGGCGGGGCGGCGGGGGGGGGGGGGCGGCGCGGCCGCGGCGGGGCGCGCGCGGGCGGGGGGGGGGGCGGGGGGGGCGGGGGGGGCGGGGGGGGGCGGGGGGGGGGGGGCGCGCGCCGGCGGGCGCGGCGGGCGCGCGGGGGGGGGGGGCGGGCGGCGGCGCGGGGGGGGGGTGGGCGCCCGGGGGGCCCCCCGGGGGGGCGGGGCGGGGGGGGGGGCGGCGGGCGCGGGGGGGGGGCGGGGGGGGGGGGGGGGGGGGGGCGGGGGCGCGGCGGGGCGCGCCCCGCCCCCCCCCCGGAGGGCGGGGGGGGGGGGGGGGTGTGGGGGGGGGGGGGGGGGGGAAAGGAGGGGGGGGGGGGGGTAGGGGGGGGGGGAGGGTGGGCAAAAGGTTTTTTTAAAAAATATTAAGTTTGGAAGACAAACAAGATCTCAGTCAGCCAATCACTATGGATGAACTTAAGGAGGTTATAACAACTCTACCAAAGGACAAAGCTCATGGACCTGATGGATTCACAAACAAATTTTACCAATAATACTTACACATCATCGAAGAATATTTGCTACACATGATTGAGGATGTTAAGGTGAAAGGTAAGCTTCTTGGAGCCATCAAATCCACCTTTCAAGCATTGATTCTTAAAGAAAAAAATGCCACTACTTTCTCTAGATTTAGACCAATTTCTCTATGTAACTCTTCCTACAAAATTATTACCAAATTGTTGGCCAATAAAATAAAGAAGAAACTTGATAAAATAATATTAGAAGAGCAAGGGGGGTTCATACATGGAAAAAAAATATATATATATGATAATATCATAACAATGCATGAAGCCCTCCATAGTAGTAGAAAATAAAAAATAAACAAATTGTTATAAAACTTGATATGGCAATCGCCTTTGATCGAGTTAATATACAATTTGTAGAACAGGTCCTACAAAAGTTTGGATTCCCACATCAGGTCATCAAGTGGATCAGAGTATGCATAAAAAACCCATGGATAGTTCGCTTAATAAATGGAGAACCAACATATTTCATTTAATATACAAGGGGAATTAGAAAAGGGTATCCACTATCACCATATATTTACATCATTTTAGTTGAGACTCTTGGAAGATTAATTAACCATCTTTGAAGAGAAAGAAAAATAACTAGGATAGAGGCTGCAATAGGATGCAAATTTGTAACACATATCCAATTTGTAGATGATATCATTCTTCTAGGTGAAGCCACTAAGCAAAATGTTAGACAATTCAAGAAATGCCTGGATTGGTTCACACAAGCTATCGAGGCTCATATAAACACTCAAAAGAGTCAATTCTATACACAAAATGTTGCAGCAATAAGATTCAATCTCTTTTGCATTATCCTAGAATTTCGGTCTGGCACAAAAAAATACTTCAAATATCTAGAAGTGCCCATGAGATTCCACCTCAAAGCCTCAGACTACTGGACCCCAACATTGGACAATATGGTTAGGAGGATACAAATTTATAGTAATAGTTGGCTCAGTCTTGCAAGAAGAGCAATATTGATCAAATCAATGTTAGCTTCTCTTCCAGTCTACCAACTTTTAGTATATCATGCTCCCAAGTTTATTTTACAAAAGGTAGATGGAATCATACACAACTTCCTATGGCAAGGAGGTAGGGAATAAGAAAGAAAAATTTGCACTTGATCTATTGGGAGATGGTCATCAAAAGTAAAATTCAAGGAGGATTGGGAATCATAAAAATGGATACAATTTTGAAAGCATTGGGAGCAAAAATTCTCAGGAACATGCTTAAACACAATCGAGCATGGCAATGCATACTAGTCAACAAGTATGTAAATAATCAAACAGGTATTCAAATGCTCAAACATATAGACAAAATTCCCAGAGCCTCATTGGTTTGGAAACATATAGTGGCTACAAAGATCATAATAGAGGATAGAATTTCTTGGCTACCAGGATATGGTAAGTCAATTAATCTATGAGAGGACCCAATCCTAGGAAATCCACCATTAAGAGAGAGAATTCCAATTGAATTGTAGAATCACTTGGAAAGCCAAAGAATACTCAAATTAGGTAACTTGTTTTATTAGACCTCAAAAACTTTGAATTGGATCTCCCCTCCCATTCCATCTAAACTTCAAGGAGATTGGGATTATTTTAAGTCCCACATGGCGAGCATTAGACCTCTTCATCCCATGATGCCAGATAAACTTATTTGGGGTAGCATCAATAGTAATGGGGAATACTCAGTGCATCTAGGATTCCAACATCAACAGATTGGACCTACCAACAAAAAACTATTGATAGTGTGGAAAAATAGAGCACCACCTAAACTGCAAGTATTCAACTAGCTAGTCTCTCAAAATAAAATATTAATAGGTGATAATCTACAAAAGAGGAGTATACAGGACCTCATGTTTGTTATAGGTGCAGGCAGAATAGTGAAACACTTTTACATATTTTGTTCAAATACCCAAAGGCAATATCAATTTGGTTAGGAATAACCAAAATTCTTGGCACTTCCTACTCTAGAAGGTTAACCATAGACACATGTTTTACCAAGTGGAACAAACAATATAAAGGTAAACTGATAGGGAAGCACCTCTTGAAATATCTGTGGAATTCTATACCATATTTTATCATTTGGCACATCTAGTTGGACAAAAACCATAATTTTTTGAAGGTAAAGGTAAGGACAACAAAACTCTAATACGAAGGATAAAAGAAGAATTAGTCTTAAATATCAAATCTAGTTTCTATCAATAACAATATGAAGAAGATCTATCACCCACAGAAAGAAGAATGATCTACCAACTTAATCTCCAAGCTTTCCTAACACAGGGAGGCTGCAGAGCAAACAATTCTTTGCTTGACATATGTTTTTTGATGCTCTTCTTTGATGGTGCCTCCAAGTCCAACCCTGGTCAAGTAGTGGCAGGGGACTGATTCTTATAGGACCCCGTGAGATCCTACTCAAATACATGATCAACTTGGAAACAACATATAACAACATGGCAGAGACTATTGAATGTGAAATTAACTTAAAATTGATGGCAAAGCAAGGAATCACTCAGGTCACAGTTTATGGTGATTCTAAACTGATAATAATAACTCTTGCCAAAAATAAAGATTTTAGATCTTTACAATTGAAGATTGTTCAAAACAGAATTAGATAACTAGGTAGGATAATTGGCAAAATATCCTATCAATACGTAAGACGAGAATTCAATAAATAGGTCGACACACTAGTGAATTAGGCAATCAATATAGCCTTTGGTTATTATCGTCAAATAATCAAGAAGCATAAGGGTAGAGATGGTATGTGAGGATGATGAAGACTCCAATAATGAGATCCTTTTTTATCTTCATGTTCTATTTTTTAAAATACTCTTTTCATAGTGGAGGTCTGAGGTGTAGACCAATTGGTTTGATCAAACCCCATAAGGGGGTGGAGGTCCAAGGTTCAAATCTTGGGCCTTGCCGGACTGAACGCTTGTCCCTTTCCTGGTGCTTCCAATGGCGTAAAAGGTTTAAAATGATTGTGGCATTGTGGTTATAGGGGTGGACTATGCAGAAGATCTGTATGGCGGCTTTCGGGGTAGATAATGCAAAATACTGTGGTGGCCATAAAATTCGGACAACCTACCCGGATTCATGGTGGCTACCGATTCCACCATGTAAATTTATAAAAAAATACTTTGTTCACTTTGATTTCTCTTATTAAAGAGTTTTGTACCTTTTGTTAAGTAAATAATTCTTTTTATAAAAAAAATGTTGAATGGGATTCAATTAAAAACGTCAAAATTTATATATACTTAACATCTCAAAATTCTATAAAATGTAGGAAAAGACCTTTCTCTACCATTCAAATCAAAGACTTATCTTGATATCAAATTGTGAAAATGACTCAACTTGATGCCTTTGAATTCATATCTTAAAACCTGGATCGAAGACCTTTCTCTACCATTCAAATCGAAGACTTATCTTGATATCAAATTGTGAAAATGATTCAACTTGATGCCTTTGAATTCATCTCTTAAAACCTGGATCGAACCCACACTCAGCAGCGATAAATGCCTTTGAATTTATTTTCAATATGTTACGAATATTGATTAAATCTATGCATTGTGTGACTGACCATAAGGAGATCAAGGCGAGACATAATAGAAAGGAGAAAACCAAAGGAAGTGAATACCATTTACGATAAGCACTTTCCAACATTAAAGCAAATAAAATTCTAGTTGTTTTACATTCCTGCCATGGGCGCCCACAAAAGGTGATGGTTTCGTTACTAGACCTATCTGTTTGTTATATAAAATTCTAAATCATACAATCTTGTCCATTTAAAACCAATAAAATTTCTCTCAATGTAAGATAGCATTTGCTTAATGTACAATCACAATAAAAAGTACAAAATAGGGCACATAGGGTCTCTTCCCTCATATGTTTGGGTGCCTCCTTGTTCTTTATGTTATTCTCTATGGCATCCAACCTGGTTGTAATTCCTCTTATCATCTCAACAATATCAATATTTTTGGAATTTTGTGGTTATTGTGGCCTTTCTCAGTGTACCATATCTTCTTCAACCTTGGCTCTAATACCAATTAATGTAGTCTAGATGTATCAGAATGAATTAACACAACCAAAAAATGAACTACAAGAATTTACTTGCATTCAACAAATATGTTTTTAATTGAGTGACATTTGTTCAACATCTAAAATTAAAACCAATAATAAAAAAATTGTAGCAACAAAAAGTGTAGTCACGTAAAAACTTCCCTTGTCATAAACTAGAATTTATAGAAAAACTCAAAAGTTCATTAATTTGCTTCTCTTGTTGGTTTTCTAGAAATTGCAACAAAATTCAAAAACTTCATTAGCTAGCTTCTCTTGCTGATAATCAGGAAATTGCAACAAAACTCAAAAAGTTTATTAGATAGCTTCTCTTTTGACAATTTGGAAATTGCAGCATAACTCAAAAATTTCACTAGATAGTTTCTCTTGTCGGTAATCTAGAAATTGTAGCAAAACTCCCAATTTATGTTTCTCTAACAACAAAAATGAAGGTGGAACATGGAAGGCTAAAAGCCATACCTCTTCTTCACTTGGCACCTAGCAAGATCTTCAAATTATTATTTTTATTATTTTTTTACCCAAATGCTCCTACATCAATGGAGAAAGTTCGACATGCCATCAAGATAGCTAGTAAAAGAAAAGACAAGACGTTGTGTACAAAGGATCATGGGTTCAATCATCATCTCATCATTTGTACCTTTTAAGACAAATTTCATTCGAAGAAGATTGAAGATTTCATGTTTTCATCCTCGCATGGTGGTTTGGTCAATTGAATAGCTACATTGAGGTATAGGCATATATTGTAGGTGGTTTAGGGCTTGAACCATACTTTTGCTTAGGGAAAGGAATTTTAGTTGTCATGAAGGGTGTTCTTCATAGAGGTGCTAGATTGGTTGGATCAATAGAGAGCTTAGCTCAACTAGCTACATTTCCTTTGTGATGAGCATCAAAAATGCTCATATTTTGTATACATTTTCTTGATTATTATGCGGCTGTATAATAAGGATTGCATATGTTTATGAATGATTATATAATTATTTGATGAAATTATGCGTGTTATCTAATTCATGTGTTTTCAGTGTGTTTTTGTGGAATTGTAGTTGATTTAGTCAGATTTGGATCAGTCGAGGTCTTTTCATGGACCTGGCACTTTGTTTCTTTCGGAATCAACGCAGAGAAGGTAGGCGCCTTCCTCTTCCAGGAAGGCGCCAAGCGTAAGTAGGTGCCTTCCTCTTCTAGGAAGGTGCCAAGTGTAAGTAGGCACCTTCCTCTTCCAGGAAGGCACCAAGGAAAGACAAGCGCCTTCCTCTCCCAGGAAGGCACCAATAGAAGGCCAGCGCCTTCCTCTTCTAGGAAGGCGCCAAAGGAAAATAAGCGCCTTCCTCTCATAAGGAAGGCATCGATAGGAAGGCGCCACTAGAAGGCAAGCACCTTCCTCTCATAAGGAAGGCACCGACAAGAAGGCACCACTAGAAGGCAAGCGCCTTCCTCTCACAGGAAGGCACCAATAGAAGATAAGCGCCTTCCTCTTCCAGGAAGGCACCAATGGTAGTAAGGCACCTTCCGCATAGAGAAGGCACCCGACATACTTAGGCACCTTCCTCATAGGGAAGGCACCCCTGTTCTTCACCCGTTGACCAGACAAGCATGACATGGACAACAGAGATTGGTGCAGTTCCAACTCTACATCATGTAGAGTTAAATTGGGGATCGCACCGATGTATGAGAACGTCCTACCAATGCCAGGTGAAGCACAAACCAATCAGTGAACATGCCACCATTAGAAATGAATGCCAATTTTAGTAGACATCGATCACATTTACCAGACTGTCTTAGTTTAGTCTGGAATGAATCGACTGTTATAACTTCTTTGTAATAGAAGATCTATGGGTGTGCTATATAAACACATGCAGACCTCTCTGAGGATATATAGAATATTTTGATAGTAAATGTAGAGAGATATATGGAAGAAGCATTGTAATACTTTGATAATTATAATACAGTTCTAAGAGTTTCTAAGTGCGTGTTCAGCTGGGAGGAAGTCTCTGGAGCCCGGGCCCACTCCAAGCCAGTATTTCTTCCCCTATTTTTCCTATGTTTTCTAGATTAGTTTACCACTTTTATAAGATTGTTTATCACATTGTTATTTCTAGTATTGCAATAGGTTTATTTCTAGGAATGCGTGAATATTTCCTTTCTGTAGATTTAATTATTTTTACGTAAATTATTGAGGAGTGTATGAATGATTGACGACCGTTGAAACACCCCCCAATAGTAGAACTAGCGGACTCATCTCAAGTGGTATTGTAAGCAATCTTGTTCAAGACCCTTCGCAAGTTTACGAAGCTCCCTGGGTTGATAAATTAAATGCATGGGCATGTGACAAAAGTAGGAAAGAAGTTAACCTTGTTTGGCCCACAACATTTTGGCACCATTGTCGGGGAAGCATCTCAACTAGATTATTTACAATACCTAGAAACCTTCCATCTGACCTTGTATGAGTTCTTCGAGAAGAAGAGGACCTGACGGTCGGTTTATAAAAACCAATCCACTAGAACTTGAGTCAGCCGAACATTCTGAATTTGAATTAGACTCACCCGACCCACCACCAACAATCCATTGGAGTGAGGATCCACACTTTGTGCAAAGTGCCTCCTCATCCCATCAACTTGGGGAAGAACGAATCATCATAAATCCCCTATTTAATAGGACACCCTTAGAGGAAGCCCTATTGTGGAAAGTTGTAGAAGATCGGACGATAACACCAGACAACCTTAGAGCCTTGACTCAGAAAGTCTTAAATGATCGTAAGGCCATAAATACTGCATTAGAGACCGCATTTCCTAAAAAAATGGCTGACAATGAAGAAGTCTCATCTGGCTTTAGTTTCCCGATTGATGAAGGAGTAGGAGATACCAAAATGAAAAACATATCCCCTGCTCACCTTTCGACCTTCAGAGGATACCCAACTGAGGACCCTGACCTATTTTTATTTAAGTTTGATGTCTTATGCAGGTCTGTGGACTACAAATCTGATACGCATAAGCTGAAACTCTTTCCTTCCACATTGGATGATGCAGCTCTATGGTGGTTCATCGGTCTGGGAGACAAACACATTGCCACTTGGGATCAAATGAAGAAGCTCTTTTTAGAGCAATACCAAGATTTTGGGAGAGCAAGAGACTCCAGAGAAGAGGTCCTGAGCATGACGTAGAAAGAAGATGAGTCTCTCGAGGAATACTAGGAGAGATTCAACTTCAATCTTCAACGATCTCCTCACACGAAACTATCTGATAAGTCCCTCAAAAGCATATTTTTGAGAGGACTTACCAATGAATCACTGGAGGCTCTTAACATGATTTCTGGAGGTGATGTCTACCAGCACGCTATGGAAGACATCCGACAACTATGCCGAAACTACTCAAGAAGGAGAGGCAAGACCACTTCTAGAACCATGAAAGTGACTCGTTTAGTCATGAAGATAGAAATAGGTAACATGCTAGAAGATTTAAAGAGCGAAATGCTCTCATCTCTAGCATTGCAGATGGATACGCTATTGTTAGAGAAAAAGAAGCAAGAAAATGAAGTAGCATTGGCTTATTTCTATCCAAAATGTAGAGGGAAGCATGCAAAGAATGCATGCCCGGAGAACAAAGTCAGAGTATGCATAGTTTGTAGGCTGAACCATAAAACTCGATTGTGCCCACAACTGCCTAGTAATCAGGAGGATGTTGAAAGCGTGGATGCCTATTTCATAGGCAATCGAAAGAGTTGGCCACAACCCCTTACGGGGAATATGCCAACCAAAATGTCATCATATGGGGGAGGACCATACATGCCCCAAGGCCCACCTCAACCACCTAACATGGGGTGGTGGGGGCCATCACCCTGGTCCAATGCACCCCCAATAGCATTCTCGAACTAGTAGCCATGGATGCCATATCCATATCCTGGGCAGTAGTGGAGAGGCCACACTACATGGAATCAGGCTCCATAGAATGTAGCACCAGCTCACCCCCAATAGAATTTATCGATGTTTCCAGTAGTGAGACCTGCGTAGCTACCCGCACAATCGATGACAAATCCTAATAACAGGGTGAACCAGCCAACATACAATATGGAGGGTGAGATGTATCCGATGTACCATATTCAGCTTAGGTCTGGTAGACAGCTAGGAGTAGGAATGCCTCCACTGGTAGAAGAGGAGGAAGAGGTAGGAGAAACACCTCTTGTAGAAGAGGTGATAGAAGAAATGCCTGAGAGAGCAAAGGCTCCATTTCCCAACCAGTTGCAAGAATAGAGGAAAGTAACACAATCGAAGTTTGATATCTTGTCTAGCTTGAAGAACCTCACCATGACAATTCCATTATTTCAAGCCATCCGAGATGTTTCGATATATACCAAGGTGATAAGAGAGATGTGTCTAAGGAAGCCAGGATGAAGAGCAACCCAGACTATCAATGTCATGGGTAAACTAGCAGATTTGATGATGGGAAAAATGTGCCATCCTAAGTATGCAGACCTGGGCAGCCCGATGTTGACTATAAAAATTGAGGGACATTCCCTATCCAATACGTTGGTCGATCTCGGAGCAGCCATCAACGTAATGCCTCAGGAGACCATGTAGAGGCTACAACTCATGAACCTGAAACCCACTATGATAGTGCTGCAGCTGGTCGATCGATCGACCATGGCACCGAAAGGAATGTTGGAAGACGTAATAGTGATAGTCAATGCATGGGAATACCTAACCGAATTTTTAGTCTTGCAATCTAAAACTAGGTTGGGCGGTTACCCGCTCATCTTGGGAAGGCCATGGCTGGCAATAGCTGATGCTTACATCAGCTATCAGGATGGGCTGATGACCATCTTCGATGGATGAAATGTTAAAAGGTTGACTATTTCACCCCCAACATAGTCCATCGACTCATTAGGAGAACCCATGTTGACCGAGCATGAAAATCCTGAGCTATCCATGATCCAACCGATGATGACGTTGGATGAGTTGGTAGAAGAAGATGAAGATGGTGCTATTGTGGAGTTCCTCCATGGGGAGTCCTCCATCTCCACACCTGGATCACCATTGGCTGGTGCCCAAGATCACCACGTTCAGTAGATACACGTCGGGCCAGGAAGAACGTTGAATGTCAGCAGTGGGTTGACTCCCACACAATTGATGAAAGTAGAAGAGCTCCTGGTTAGACACCAATAGGCATTTGCATGGGATTACTCAGATATGAAGGGTATCAGCCCAAAGATCTGTACCCATCGTATATACCTAGATGATCAAGCAACTCCAAGCAGGCAACCATAGAGAAGAATGAATCCGACAATGAAAGACATTGTCAAGGAAGAATTGCAAAAACTCTTGACTACCGGATTCATCTATCCAATTTTTGATAATGAGTGGGTATCACCGTTAGTGGTAGTCCCTAAAAAGAATGGGAAATGGTGAATCTATGTGGACTACAGAGCGTTAAACAAAGCGACCAAGAAGGACCACTTCCCGCTCCCGTTCATTGATCAAGTCTTGGATACACTCTCCGGGAGGAAGTATTTCTCCTTCCTGGATGGATTCAGTGGATACAACCAGATCCAGATAGGAGAAGAGGATCAGGATAAGACAACGTTCACCTACCCATGGGGAACGTTTGCCTATCGGGTATTACCTTTCGGATTATGCAACGCACCTGCCACCTTTCAAAGGGTGGTGCTTAGCATATTTTTAGACATGATGGGAGACGCGGTCGAAGTATACATGGATGACTTCACCGTCTATGGAGAAACCTTTGATGAAGCAATGATGAACTTGGAAAGAGTGCTCGAAAGAAGCAAGGAAAACAATTTGTCCCTGAGCAATGAGAAATGCTTTATGATGATGCAAGAAGGCATCGTACTGGGACACCACCTCTCTGTAGAAGGAATAAAGGTTGATAAAAGAAAAATTGAGGTCATCAGAGACCTACCCAACCCTAGAATGTAGAGAGAGGTGAGGAGTTTTCTTGGATCAGCTGGGTACTACCGATGATTTATCATCGAATTCAACAAAATTGCAAAACCATTGCACACTCTATTATCTAAGGATGTGGAGTTCAATTGGATGAAAGACTGTGAAGAAGCATTTCAGTTGCTTAAAGAGAAACTGATATCCACACCGATTTTAAGAGGACCAAATTGGGCCATACCATTCCATATCTACTGTGATGCATCCAACAATGCGATTGGAGCAGTCCTCGGATAGAAGGATGGCAAAGAATTTTATGCCATCTACTATGTCAGCAAAAACTTGGCAGGAGCCGAGCTCAACTACACGGTGACGGAGAAGGAGTTCCTTGCAGTTGTGCATGCCATAAACAAATTCTACCATTATATCATCAGGTATAAGGTATTTTTCCACATGGACCATGCGGCCATCAGATACTTGATGAGCAAGCCGGCCATTGGTGGAAGAATTATCAGGTGGCTCTTGTTACTACAGGAATTCGACATCACAATAGTCGACAAACCAGGCAAAGACAATGTCGTAGCAGATTTTCTATCCAGATTGATACCGATAGACCATACAATAGTGGAAGACCAATTTTTGGATGAACATTTGTTCACCATTAGTGAGAAAATCCCATGGTACGTAGATATAGCCAATTACTTGGCCATCGAAAGAACCTCACCTGCTCTCTCTTTTTGAGAAAAGTAGGTGGTCATAGAGAAAAGTGCATCATTCCTATGGATTGATGGCCTCCTATTCAAAATAGGATGTGACCAGATTATAAGGAGATGCATAGCAGAATAGGAGTTCTCAGAAGTACTCAAAGCATGTCATGATGAACCATGCAGAGGACACTTTGTAGGGAAATGAACTACCTACAAAATCCTATAGGTTGGGTACTTTTGGCCCACTCTGTTCAAGGATGCGGCTGCGTACGCCAGCAAGTGCGATGAATGCCAAAGAATGGGTAGACCAACCCATCGAGATGAAATGCCCCTCCAGCCTCAGGTACACCTAGAACCCTTCGATAAGTGGGGCATGGACTTCGTGGGACCAATTAATCCACCTTCAATAGGGAGGAGGTTTATTTTGGTCTATACAGATTACGTCACCAAATGGGTTGAAGTTCAAGCGTTGAGAGATTCAAAAGAAAGAACAATCATCGATTTCTTATTTGCCCACATTTTTACATGATTTGGGGTCCCTAGAGAGATAACAATAGACCAAGGGCCTCAATTTACCTCCAAGTTGATCAAGGAGCTGATGGAGCAATACAGAGTTTGGCACAATAAAACTACACCCTACCATCCACAGGCAAATGGGCAAGTGGAAGTGACGAACAGAGAAATAGAGAACATCCTGATGAAGACCATGCAACAACACAAAAAATATTGGGCTACACGGTTGTCGGAGGCAGTCTGGGTGTATAATACCACGTGGAAATCCACCACAGGCTTCACACCCTTCCAACTGGTCTATGGGAAGAGTGCGATGATGCCCATTGAATTTGAAATCAAGACATTGAGGACAACTTCAGAATTGAACTTGAGCTTGGATGACGCTCAAAAAGAAAGGATTCGATAGCTAGATCAGCTGGACGAAATCTGAATGGACGCTTTGCAGAGAATGGAAATCATACAAAAGCAAAGAAAGTGGTGGCATGATCGCCACATTAAACTGAAGTAGTTCCAAGAAGGAGAATGGGTGTTGTTGTACGATTCTCGGTTCTAGGAAAGAAAAGGTAAATTAATGCAAATATGGATGGGACCGTATGAGGTGGTAGAGCTCATCAAGAATGGGGCAGTGCATTAGAACAATTGATGATAGCAACACCATGTTAATGGTCAATGGCCACCGATTATGCCCCTATAACACATCCAAAACCTTATAGGTGGAATCCAGAATAGACATGGGGGAGACCCCATCTTGTTAGATCTGGACCAAACTCTTAATAGGAAAAATGGTGGGCATGGAGGTGCTCACCAAAATTAGTTAATTTAGTTTTTTTCTTACAGTGTGTTTTGTAGGGACGACGCCCGCATGCAAGCTATAGGCATCCTAATCCAGGGCCTAATAGGCATGGAATGCATCTAACTACCTTTATTTTTCTTTCTTTTCATTTGCTTTTTGTAGGTGGAGGACTTGATAGCATGAGGAATAGGTATCTAGGAAACTAGGCCTGATTCGGCTCAGCATTCCGACATCGACACTCGTAGGTAGAAGCTGAGGTAGCGTGAAGCGAGACTGAGAAGGCTTGATCACCCTTTCCCAATCAATCACAACATGATTGCCAAGAATAAAGTGCCTTCCACATCGAGAAGGCATAGAAGAAGGCACCTTCCTTATAAAGAAGGCACTAGCCAAGAAGGTGCCTTATAAAGAAGGTGCCTTCCTTATAAAGAAGGTGCCCCAGAAGAAGGTGCCTTCCTTATAAAGAAGGCACCCTAGAAGAAGGCACCTTCCTTATAAAGAAGGTGCCCAGCCAGAAGAAGGTGCCTTCCTTATGAAGAAGGTGCCCACTAGAATAAGGTGCCTTCCTTATGAAGAAGGCACCCACTAGAAGAAGGTGCCTTCCTTATAAAGAAGGCACACAAAAAAAAGTAGGCGCCTTCCATGTCAGGAAGGCGCCACAAAAAAAAAGAGCCTGAGGCGCCTTCCACATCAGGAAGGTGCATACAGACTGAGGTGCCTTCCACCCTAGGAAGGCGTAGGTATTTAGCAATGCCTTCCACATCAAGAAGGTGCACCCATTCAGAAGCACCTTCCATAGTAGGAAGGCACCATCATCAAAAAGGTGCCTTCCACCATCGAAAGGCGCATCCATTCAAAGAGCATCGACAACATCGAGAAGGCACCATATAAGCACCTTCCACATCGGGAAGGCACCATATAAGCACCTTCCACATCGGGAAGGCACCACATAAGTGCCTTCCACATTAGGAAGGTACCAAAGAGCACCTTCCGTATACAACCAACACTTAAGTCTCACGGATGCCTCGATCGAAATGAAATCACCACATGAACGAGCGACATCAGATTACCATACCCCTCCCCCATGTCACAAATCAATGAATCAATGCTCTTCATGATGCATGAAACACCAAATAAGGTACGTGCATACTAACTCAAATATTTATATAATTATTCATAAATTATGCAGTACCAAAAAAATATTGTCGTCATAAAAATCATATACCCCCATGGTCGAAACCACGTGCCAATGATATGGCTCAAAAGGTGTACCCTAGAATTAAATGCTAGGGTTAGGCACCTTCCCTATAAGAAGGCGCCTTCCTGAAGAAGTAAGGACAGAAAAAAAGAAGTGTAGTAGTAAGGGAAGGCGCCATGGGAGGAAGGTCGAAGAATCATGCGGTGAAAAAGAATGAGCCGAGTGATACGAAAGGAATCAAGGGGATGGTAAAAACATAGTTCGAGGCCGAGGGATGGTTCGAATACTATACCCTGGTCAATCAGGGCTAGGATATGGAGGCAGCCAAGGAATTCACTGCCTCCTTGAGGGGCGACGTAGCTCAGGTGCGAGGGGTAGAAATTTTGGTCACCCCCGAATACATCTCGTAGGCGATTGGATTGCCCCTCACAGGTGAATGCATATACAAAGGTGGACTGCTGAAGCCGTACGCCAAAGTGCTGCTGCTAGGAGAAAATGTGCAGATAGATAAGGAAGGGCTACCCAAAAGTAGCCTTCCCATGAATCTACGAAAGATATTCGAGCAGGTTGCTCGATTCTTTACATGCACCGGGAAGTATACCCATTTGCACACTAACCATGTGCAGTTTCTGAATCACCTGGTGCATGGAAGGAAGTTGAACATGCCCTTCTACCTAGAAAATGCCCTGAAGGAAGAAGCGGCTAGGTACTAGAAGGGAGCACCATCCACCTTGGCCCACCATGGGCTGATATCAGCACTGGTCCGCCATGCAGAAGCGTAGAGGTAGAACCTCAATGTAGAGGGAGATGGTGGCCAAGAAAGGCAATAGGATGCTATTGCTAAAATAGGGCAAGAAGAGGGAAGCCCTATAGAGGAGATGGCAAGTATCGAGCAATTGGCATTGCCCAATTTCATGGAAGAAAGAGGGCATTCACCAGTGCTCGAATGCATAGAGGAAAGAGGGCATTCCCTAGTGCCCGAGTATGAAGAGGAAGGAGCACCACTTATTAGCAGTGAGGCCGAGTTTCGACCACCATAACTAGTCCCTAGGAGGAAACGCCTATGGTGACTCCTCTCGATAGAAGAAGAATAGAATGACTCGAAAGTCGACGTGGCAGCCCAAACCCTTCAAGAATTGACAAATCGAAGCCCACAAGATGTAGGGACTTTCGGGAGCAATGATCAAGTCGACGCAGCCTTGGAGGAAGCACTGGAGTGGCAGACCAATTGTTGGATGGCCCAAAAAATTTTGGAGGATTACCAGAATGAGCATAGAGGGGAATTGGAAGAATGAGAAAGATGAATCACCCAACTCGAGTAGTTGGTCCAGTAGTTGCGGGAGGAGAACCAACTACTCCAGGATAGGGGAATAGAAAGAAGGGATGCATCGACCCAAACTGACTGGGCAATAGAAGTCCCGATGAATTCTCCCACATCTATAGAATGAGTATTCTCTTTGGGAGAATTTTGATCGGACGCCCGATAGAGCAGCCCAGAGGCAGGGGAGAATTCCTCTATTTTTGGGAGTGAAGGGGAAAGAAGTCCCACAACACCCCTTGTCATCGACCTGAGTGATACAGAGTAGCAGACAAGACCAGGGGATAAGGAAGAACTCCCCGGACCTAAGGAAGAAAGAGAAGAACCTGAGGGGTCAACACAAGACAGATAGGGGGTGAAGAAGCACCCCCAGGGATGGTAGCACAGGTCCCCTAGAGTGAAGAGAATGCTCCAGGGACCGTAGAGTAGGCCCCTCGGAGCGAGAGAACGTCCGCTAGGGAGAAAGGGAAAACCCCTATTCGAGCCACCACATTTTCTGTAGAGGCCAAAGGAAAAGGGCCTAGGATGGCTCGAAAGAAGGTGAAGGTGACCTTCATCGAGCCATAAGAAGATGAGTGGGATATGCAGCCATTCGTAGAGAAGCAAAAATAGTTCGAACGACTGCTCAAAGAGATGACAACAGCTAAGGAGACCAGGAAGGCAACCTCGAGGATGCAGGGGGACTCTGGTATCTACGTCAATCCGATAGAGGACAACCAGTTCTGGGAGATTTATGGGTCATCCCGGGGATGACCCTCCAAGATAAGAAGGTATTTTGAATGATGGGGGGTATATGGCCCCGAATTGGAAGCCACTGCCATTGCAAAGGAGAACGTAGGGCTTACTCCTAAAGCAGCCCGATTGTACAAAGCCCAAGTAGTTCATCTCAAGAGGGATAATTTAGATATCCCTCTTGCAACGGTCAGACCTCCGGACGTTGACCTATGGCAAGTTGTAGAAGTTGCATTTTAGGCAGTAGAGATGATGCTGGCTAGATCACCTTCGATAGCGGCCAAGATGAGGAAAGCAAAGCCGACAGTAGCACCCATAGCCCCACATAGAAAAAGAGGAGCCACACCTCCAGATGCCAATACATAGAAGAGGTAGACACGGGCCATAGGTACAACCGGATCCACCAAGAAATGACAATGATGAGGGGTCAACAGGGCTACCTATAGTTTTGATGCCATGAGGGCGTGGCATATGTTAGGCATGGGGGGATGATGAGCATCAGAAATGCTCATATTTTGTATACATTTTCTTGATTATTATGCGGTTGTATAATAAGGATTGCATATGTTTATGAATGATTATATAATTATTTGATGAAATTATGCGTGTTATCTAATTCATGTGTTTTTAGTGTGTTTTTGTGGAATTGTAGTTGATTTAGTCATATTTGGATCAGTCGAGGTCTTTTCATGGACCTGGCACTTTGTTTCTTTCGAAATCAACGTAGAGAAGGTAGGCGCCTTCCTCTTCCAGGAAGGCGCCAAGCGTAAGTAGGCACCTTCCTCTTCCAGGAAGGCACCAAGCGTAAGTAGGCACCTTCCTCTTCTAGGAAGGCGCCAAGGAAAGACAAGCGCCTTCCTCTCCCAGGAAGGCACCAATAGAAGGCCAGTGCCTTCCTCTTCCAGGAAGGTGCCAAAGGAAAATAAGTGCCTTCCTCTCATAAGGAAGGCATCGACAGGAAGGCGCCACTAGAAGGCAAGCACCTTCCTCTCATAAGGAAGGCACCGACAGGAAGGCGCCACTAGAAGGCAAGCGCCTTCCTCTCATAGGAAGGCACCAATAGAAGATAAGCGCCTTCCTCTTCCAGGAAGGCACCAATGGCAGTAAGGCACCTTCCGCATAGAGAAGGCACCCGACATACTTAGGCACCTTCCTCATAGGGAAGGCACCCCTGTTCTTCGCCCGTTGACCAGACAAGCACGACGTGGACAACAGAGACTGGTGCAGTTCCAACTCTACGTCATGTAGAGTTAAATTGGGGATCGCACCGACGTATGAGAATGTCCTACCAATGCCAGGTGAAGCACAAACCAATCAGTGAACACGCCACCATTAGAAATGAATGCCAGTTTTAGCAGACGTCGATCACATTTACCAGACTGTCTTAGTTTAGTCTGGAATGAATCGACTGTTATAACTTCTTTGTAATAGAAGATCTGCGGGTGTGCTATATAAACACACGCAGACCTCTCTGAGGATATATAGAATATTTTGATAGTAAATGTAGAGAGATATACAGAAGAAGCATTGTAATACTTTGATAATTATAATACAGTTCTAAGAGTTTCTAAGTGCGTGTTCAGCTGGGAGGAAGTTGCTGGAGCCTGGGCCCACTCCAAGCCAGTATTTCTTCCCCTATTTTTCCTGTGTTTTCTAGATTAGTTTACCGCTTTTATAAGATTGTTTATCGCATTGTTATTTCTAGTATTGCAATAGGTTTATTTCCAGGAATGCGTGAATATTTCCTTTCTGTAGATTTAATTGTTTTTACGTAAATTATTGAGGAGTGTATGAATGATTGACGACCATTGAAACACCCCCCAATAGTAGAACTAGCGGACTCATCTCAAGTGGTATTGTAAGCAATCTTGTTCAAGACCCTTCGCAAGTTTACGAAGCTCCCTGGGTTGATAAATTAAATGCACGGGCATGTGACAAAAGTAGGAAAGAAGTTAACCTTGTTTGGCCCACAACACTTGGTTAAGCCATTCATGGATTCTACAACCCGATGCCATATCATAAAAAGGTTATTTTTTTATTGTGTCATTTTATCATGATGATGGAATGGAGGTTTAACTCACAATTGAAAGGTGGGTGACTTATTTAGTGCAAGGTGCCCAACACATGGGAGACCATGTTTGAGGCTATTTTTGGAATTTCCAAACAACTAACAAAGACAATATGAAGATATGGCTGATGTGGTGGCTAATGTGGCACCCTTGTGTACCACATAACCATATTTTTATCTTGTATACCCTATTAGCCAATCAAACTAAGACAAGTATCGTAATTGTAAGAGTTTAGAAGCATTGAGGTGGCAAAAAATCAATGGACACTAGGAAATCATAGAATACCAAGTGGTAGTAAGTGATTGATTTATACTTTTGTAAATTTTGGGGCTTTAATTTTTGTATTTTTGAGGCCTATTAGAGTAAAACTTTTGCATTTTATAACTTTTACACATGGAAGTTTTTTGAGCCTATTTTTTTAAAATCACAAGAGTTTTTAAGCTCCATGCATTGGTAGCATTAGTTGAAGGACCTATTATAATGTTAGGGGATACATAATATAAGATGGATCAACATGCCCTTGTTACTTGCCTCAATGAAAAAATTATAGTATTTGGTCAACTCAAATGGACTTATTATGAAGACAAACCTATCGAGGCATGGTCAAAATTGCATGAGTTATTTGGTAATATAAATACAACTAATGTAAGTCATTTGGGTTTTTTGGATTTTATCCTCTTATGTATCTCTTGCATCTCTCTTCTAGTGTGATGTAAAAGGTTCGAGGAGCTATGTTAGAAATTTGAGTTATTTTATGTTGTCATTGATGTCACATAGATCATTGATGTCACATTGAGTTTTGGTGGCAAAAGCACTTCATAGATAATCATCTATGATATTTTGGAGAGCATGGATATATACAGGGTTTTTATGAAAACCAAGGTAGGCAAAATAAAATATTTTATTTAAAACCATGGTGGGCTTATGTGGAAAGGGCTTTTCTTAAAAGCCAAGGTGGAATTTTGTTTCATCGAAAAAGGACCTCCGATGATGAAGATATTAAAATTTAAAGTTTAAGTTTAAATTAATGGAGGGCCGACTTATGTGCAATTGATGGAGTTTGGCATATATATATGTAAAGGTTTCAATTTATTTCGAAAAGGTGGCATATTATATATCGTCGGAAAGCTTATTTCGAGGGCTATTTGACTAACTTATTTAGAAGGAGAAATAAGATGTGTGTAAAGAGATATTTTTTATTTTGAAAAGGAGTTCCAAAAGTGAAGTTTTCCTTGTTCTTTTTCAATAGGATTAATTCTTTCATGAGGTGACAAGGTATGCAATATTGTGATTTATTTTATTTTATGGTATAAATGGTTTTGGGAGTGAAAAGGTTATGCAATTTTTTTATTTATTTTATTTTATGATACAAGTGTTTTTAGGAGAGATAAAAAATTTGTGCAATTAAAAGCCTTGGTGATGATTATTGAAAAGTGGAGTAATGTTGATTATTTTGTGATCTACTAACCCTTGTGAAGATTGGCAAAAGAATTTTGTGATTGTGGCAGATTTACAAAGAGGTTTTTTTCATCTTCATAAAAGGTATGGGCACATTCTCCTATTGATTGTTTATGGTGGTTGATTTTTGAAATATCATTGGAGGGAAAAGGATTGTTTGTGGTTTCCTTTTCGAAAGTTGTTGTTTGAATGCTTCAAGGTTTTTTGAATTGATAGTTGTGTCTAAACCTTGTTTGATAAGCATAGTTTTTGAATCCCATTGGTTGTGAAAGAACTTGAGTTAGAAAATAACATGAGTATCATTGTTATGTGAGATTTGTGGTTGAGCATTGTTGGAAATATTTGAGTTGGTTGATACATACTTGGACTAGGGTTGTGTGAGAAAGAGTTGTTCCTTGTGATGATTGGTTGAGTTCAGTTGATTGAGCCTAGTCAAGTGATGTGTGAAGTTATTGTTCAAGTTCTATGAAACAAACTATTCCATCATTCTATGTTGAGTTGAGATTAAGGTTAGAACATATTGAGTCTCTAACAATTCTCTTTATGCTTCTATGAGTTGATTTGAGTTGAGTTGAGATTGATTTGGGTTGAGAGTGATTTTAGAACATATTGAGTCTTTAACAATTCTCTTTATGCTTCTATGAGTTGAGTTGAGATTGATTTGGGTTGAGAGTGAGATTAGAACATATTGTCTCTAAAAATTCTCTTTATGCTTATATGAATTTAATTTGAGTTGAGATTGCCATTCATTGTTGAGTTTATTTTGAGTACTACTTAAGCATGATTGATCGAGCCTTTGAGAAGGCCTTTGGGATATATTTGAGGACAGTGTTGGGACATATTTGAGAACAGTGTTTGGACAAGTTCTTAGTGAGCTTGTTGGAGCAGATTTGGGCAAGTTCTTGGTGAGCTTGCTAGAGCAAATTTGGGCAAGTTCTTGGTGAGCTTGCTAGAGCATATTTGGGTAAGTTCTTGGTGAGCTTGCTAGAGCAGATTTGAGCAAGTTCTTGGTGAGCTTGCTAGTGTATATTTGACAAGTTCTGTGTGATCTTGTTAAGCAGGTTCTATGTGAGCCTATTGAGCAGGTTCTTAGTGAGCCTATTGACAGAGCTTTGGAGGTGACATAGTACAAAAGACAGAGTCTTAGTGGATAGAGATCCAACAGCCAACATAGTTGAAGACAGATCTGAGTGATGAGTCTTCAAGTAGAGAGAGGTCCACCAGTCAGTGCAGTAGAGAGACATAGTCTTCTAGAAGATCACATAGCTAGAGAAGAAGGGGAAAGAGTTCTCCTGTGGAAGAGATCCACGAACTTGAGATTAGGGGATCAACATCTCCTTTGGATAGATATCCATAAACATTGTAATTGGGAGTGATTCCCAAAGAGATTGATTAAGAAAGTTTTAGTAAAATATTTTCTCTATGGAGTACCTCACATTGGGGGAACCACGTTAAATCTTGTGTCTCAATTATGTGTGGTGACTTGTGCTCTTGCTTACTACTGCTATATGAGTTATTAATGCACACTACTATATTTGGTTATTACAATTAAGGACATTAATTGATATTGGTTTGGAAAGAAAGTAAAAAGTGGTCTTATATTGTTCACCCCCCTCTTAGTATAAGCTTGTGTTCTTCAAGCTATTCAAAAGTCCTTCAGCAACCTTATAAAAAAATATAAGTTGCTTGGAATTAGAGCTTTCTTCTCTCAAATTGGTTGAGTTTAATAACATTGAGGACTATATTATGAGAATTAAGGCATTAAGAATAGATATTGCATCTTCTAGAAATAAAAAAAGATGATGTAGAATGTGTGAAGACTCTCCCTTTCAATCCCTCTTCTTTCAAATGTTGAACCTCATAACAAAATAACAAAATACTCCTACTCTTGATCAACTTTACTTTCCCCTAGTTTAGTTTTAGGTAGGAATGAGGAATTATGCTGGTACTTCACAAGTATAATCTTTAAACTTAAGAAAGCTAAGACCTAGAGGCCTAAGGGTAAGGGTAAGTCTTTAAAGAAGTCAAAGATCATTTGTGGATATTGCAAAAAGGAAGGACATCCAACCAAGAATTGCTTGTTGAAATTGCAAAGGAGTGAAAACGAGTTTCTAAAGATGGGTGGGCATCTTCCAAATGATGAAGGAGATTCAAAAGTATTTTCCCCAATGATAGAGTCTCACTAGAGCATTTGTTATGGATGGAGGAGATATTATGGCTACTAATATCTTTTCTCCTTGAACCCTTAGTACAAATTATGATGGAGTGTTGAAAGTATCATCTAGCATATGGCTAAAGACAACATTGTATGATGGAATATTACATAGACATAAGGATAATCATTGAATAATTATATTTATAATTTATTGTGATATTTTATTACTTAAGTCCTATAGATTGTAATTAACCTGGTCAAACCATCTTATAACTTATAATTAATCTTAAATCCATCTTGTTATGTTGACATAAGTTAAACTCATTTATATTATTTAGAGATTTGTTATCGTTGTAAACATCCCCACTACTCCATATATTGTATTATATTATTGTAATTCTTATCTATAAATAATATATTGATTTCATATCCCTTTTATTTCGTTATATTATGGTTTAAATGAAAGAATTATTTCTGCTTATTCCTTAAAAAATAAGTGTAAATTTTAAAAGATAAGTGTAAAAAATAATTGAAGAGGGCAATATCCCACTAAAATAATTAAAACTTCTAAAACCTCTAAATTGGAGCAATTAGTTAATGCGGTTAAAATAAACAAGCCTTTGGTTCCACTCACAAGATGATTGTCCCATAATCAAAGTTGTACGAGATGGAGTAATTTACAGGCACCGTGTCGCTAAGTTTGTTTGTGCCGTTAAGTAATTTCTTCAGTTATATTCAAACAAACTTAGCGGCACGGTGCTTGTAAATTACTCATCCTTCATAACTTCAATTATAGGACAATCATCTTGTGAGTGGAACCAATTTAGAGGTTTTAGAGTTAAGTTTTAATTATTTTAGTGGATATTGCCCTTTTCAATTGGCCAGCTTTCACATAGGCTCTATTATTTAACCTGGCCTTGAACTTGGGGCAAAGAGGATCTTTGAAGGGCCACAAAAGAGGCAGCTGCAGCCAATGAGAACATAGCCATAAAATTGTGAAGACGATCCAACTTGATATTCTGATCTCTAAGACCCTCTATCGAACCCACGCTCGCTACTGCTGCAACAACCCTCTTTGAACTCATATTTCCCTTCCTTTTCAAATGAAATATGTATGATCTATGCCACACCACTGAGATGTGTGTGAGTTCTAGGAGTGAAAGAGAGGATACTATAGAGGCGTGTTTGTAGGCAAAACCAGAGGAAGTGAATACAACTGACGGTAACAACAAGATCAAATTAATAATGGAAACAAATTCGAGCCATAGTCTTGTTTTTAGGTTTGTGTGGAAATAAAATGTTTTCTTATTCTATCTCATATGTTACAAAAAATTTAATGTCAACACAAAAAAAAAACTTTAGCATTTGATAGTGGAAACATTATTGAGTAGTATGGCATATGTGGGCTTCTAAAATTAAATTATTATTATATTTTTTTTTTGATACATAGAAGATTTGATCACATTTTTAGTAACTGTTAAGTGTAGGGTTCAAACCACAGGGACTATTCCCAACAAGTTTATACCATCTCGTTATTATTGACCATCGGATACCATCTCATTATTGTTAACCATCAGTCAATTGGGATTCATATCGTCGTTATATTGTTGACCCGGTGTGAGAGGGATCATTGGTCGATTGGGATTCATACAATTTTTATATTGTTGATTCGACGTGAGGGAAACCATCAGTCGATTGGGATTCATACCATCATTATATTGTTGACCTGGCATGAGGGGGACCATTGGTTGATTGAGATTCATATCGTCGTTATATAGTTGACCCAGTGTGAGGGGGACCATTGGTCGATTGGGATTCATACTATTTTTATATTGTTGACCTGGCGTGAGGGAAACCATCGATCGATTGGGATTCATACCATCTTTATTAGTTTGATGCGCACTGAGAAGATTCAGATCTGACTACTACCTTTGCAACAAGCATGCCCTCGAGGTTTGAACCTAGGTCACAGATAATTACCAATCCACCTGACCCACCCATGGAGACACAATATTAAATAATTTGATGGTGGACATGTTTATTATTGTTGGTTGATAATATTTCATTTTGAAAAAACCATTGACTTTAGTTTCTTTTTATTTAATTGATTATATAAAATTGAAACAATTATTATTATAATCATATAATGTTAAATTTTTTTAAGCTTGTTTATTCGCGTGTACCATGCCACGCCCCACCATGGTTTCAACATGGGTCTCCCAAAAGAGATTCCAATGCCCTAACCACTAGGGTATTTGGTAATGGCTCATGTATCTTGTTTGCAAATATTTAAATTGAAATGGTTTTTGTAGTATTAAATCATGATCATCTAGTAGTATTACAACAATTTAGTAATTATACATATATCTTTGGACAAGATTTGAATTTGGGTTTTTTTCTTGAAAGTTGAGGGATATAGTGAGTTGAGTTAATGTCATTTGATTTTTTAAATTGATTATATGTAATTTAAATGACCTCAATCATATTACATCATGATCACATTGTTGAACCACAACATCTTGTAATTATGCAAGTATTATTTGTTAAGATTTTCCTCCAAAATTAAATTAAGCCATTTGGTAATTTGATTACATATATTAATTAATTATTTATTTATTTATTGTTAACCATGAGGGATCATGATTATGTTCAATAACTAGAAATTTTTATGTTTAAGGTTCAAAGAGAGTATAAAAAATATGATTTCCGTTGTTAACTCTTAGATTAAGATATTTTTATGTGAATTTTATGGTACTTTTGTATTATAACTTTTTTTTTCATGGATTTTGACTTAATTATGTGCTAAGTCTTGAATCAATATTATTTTAATTTTTTGGTATTTACAAAATAATATATTTTATTTCTAATAATATTTTTTTGTTAAAGCAAACGGGAATTCCATAGAGGCCCTTCTCAAAATGATAAAAAAAATTACACAAGCATCAAAATCAAAGGTCATAAAGCAAGCATCATGCACTACTAGCTTATGCAAAAGCATCTGGGAGACTAAATTAATAAAAACATTTAAGGTCTTCTTATTTTCCAAGAAAAAAAGGAAGTCACACAACTTTTCATCTTCTTCCAACATTGTTTCTCATGGTTGAAAAGTCATAAGTGGAGGTGTTGCTAATTGTAGAGACCAGAAAAGGATCAATAGGACCGCAAAGAGTTGGTAAGCATCTTGGATGGTCGACAAAGTATTGGATAAGGTCAACAAGGAGTTGATAAAGGATCGACATGATATCGAAAGGGGACATCAGCAAGGATCCGAAATGACCAACCAAGGTTGGCAAGGACCAAAATGGAAGTTTGAGGTGTTGTATATTTTTAAACAAAGAAATATAAATTATATTTTGTTTTATTTACTAGCTTTTGCATGTGTTTGTGTGGAGATGTTTATTTTGCAGTCTTTCATTGGCTCCCTCCTCTAGTCTACATCATAATGGTATCAGAGAGGGTGAATATTTTGTGTGAGCATTGAGAATTTTTGTACCACAACTTTTCATGCTAAAAACTTTGTTAATGTTGTTCCAGAACAAGTTGGTGTTTGAGATAATTTTTAGCAAAGGATTTTTCAAATTTGAAGAGTAGAGATTTTTTTGGGAATTTTTCAAAACTACATTTTTATTTTGAAGAAATTTATTTTAGAAGTGAATTGTTTTTTTCTCTATGCCTCTCTTCAAGAGGAAATCGTTTTCTCTTGTGGAGCCATCAAAAAATATTAAGCCTAATGTTTTGGTGTTTCAAATTTGATATATGAAGAAAATATTCAAGGATTATCAAGAATATTTGAAGTATATAAATCACGACCACTAGAAAGTAAGGATCTACAAAGTTACGGGAAAGATGAATCTGACTTACGAGGAGGCTTTCATGTCATAACATTGTGTAATAGAGAATATTTAAAAAATTTCAAATGTGTTGATTGGACAAGTTGAGGTGTCTTGGTTGGCAGCTTTTTTAATTTTATGGACATAGTAACAATAGTAACAGGAGAGCTTAAATTATACAATGTGTGATATTTTTAAGATAAAAAATTGTACAAGATGAGAAAAATGGAATGTAGTTGTTTCATTCTAAGATGTTAAAATGTAATAATGGTTGTTGTGTTTGTTGTCTAAGATGTTACATTGAGTTTTTATATACTACCCATTTTTTTAGCATTATTTTTTCCTGTTAGAAAGTCTAATTTGAGGAAGATAAGTGGGGTAAGAGGGGATCATGGAGAAAATATTTTGACAAGGGCTTGGAGGATTTTTTTAAATAGGACAACTCCAACGAAGAGGAGAGGCACATGAAGAAGAGGTGGAAGAAGAAATAGAGCATCAAGAAAGAGAAATATGAAGAGTGAGCACACAAATAGAGAAGACGAGACAAGGAAGAGAAGAGGAGCCAACATAAATGAAAAGGGCATGAGTTGTAGGGAAGAGGTGGTCACAATATAATATGCCATTAATTTGCACAAGCACCTTCATGGATGTAGTTATAAGAAAATGACTCCCAAGGCCATAAAGGAGAACTAAAAATTTACCCAGAAGGCAATGGGTCTCACTAACGTGAGGAATGATGTGAAGGTGAACACAGTTGTGTGGAGCAAGGTCATCTTGAGCGTACATAGAAGGATCAAGGTTCAAATATCTAGAAAGAAAAAATCTTGAAGAGGATGCCAAGGAGAAACTTTATTCAGTCATTACTATTGCCAATGTACCCTCGAGGAACTCAATAGTTTGGATAATAAGGTTATTGAGGAGAAAGATTGATAATTGAGTTTATATTTTATTAGAAAATTAAATTTTCTCTATTTTTTAGGGATTTGAGGCTATTGCTTTAGATTATCAAAAAATAAAGAGGTTTTATTTGTTTAAAATCAAAAAATAAGTAATTCATGCTCATGAGCAAGGGCTCATGAAGTATTTGTATTACCTGATGTGTATGATGCAGAAGCATTTGGGAGAGTAAAATAATAAAAAAAGTGGAAGGTCTTCCCAATTGCCAAGGGAAAATGAAGTGACATAACTTTCCATCTTTAAATATTATTTCTCATGGCTGGAAAGGCATAAGTGGAGGTGTTCTTGCTAATTGTAGAGACCATGAAAGGACCAAGCATGACCACAAGGAGTCAACAAGGATCCAAGATGACCGACAAAGGACTGAATAGGGCTAACAAGGAGCCGGTAAAGGATTGCCAAGGACTAGTAAGGGGTCAATACAAGAAATATAAAATACCGATAGGGGAGTCAACAAGGTGTTAGAAAATAGAATACTTGATGTTATTCACTTGAAAGGACCTTGTTAAATAGCAAGTGCTTACAATATGATCCATTGGATCATAACTAACTGAGCTAATCTCAGCCACACAAATTATCCTAGTAACAATTTAGGATCTAATTTATTATTCTAACACCCCCTTTAAGTGATACTAGGATGTAGTGAAACAACAAAACCAAAAAAACAAGTGGCATATCCACTAGTATGAGTCCCAGCAACAAGGCCTGATAAGGTACTCATGTACAATATATCATTAAAAATATTTGTTGAAAGATTATTAAAAACCATAAGGGAGAAAACCACCTGCCAAAATAGAAGAAGAAGAAGAAGAAGGATGTGCATGTAGGATGGATAGGAAGGAAGATGACCTCTTAAACCCCCCTAAACAACTTCCATCAAGAAGCCTGCAAAGGATCCATCAGATGTCTCAAAAAAATAGAGAATCCTCGTCATCGAATTGAATGAAATCTTACTCCTAGACTGGTGCTTGTGACACAGATCAAGGCTATGAACCATGAAAAAAAGGTCACTAAAGAAAACCCCTAAAACCAAAGTGTCTCACAAAAATAATAATGTGAAGATAGTATGGAAATAACCACAAGAATCACAAGGGATGTCTAAAATTGACTCCACAAGCATAAGCATGTGGTTTCCACCTATATGAACATAATAGGATGATAACAAGGTCCAAAAATTTCTAGACAAACAACAAAAAATAAGGAAAAAAATGAAGCACCAAGGTAGTTGTCGAACATGTCCTTATGGTGACCTCCTCATCCTATCAAAATGCATAGGTAACCAGCCACTGCAACCGCTAGATGATATAGAGGAGATGCCTAGATACTAGGATCACTTACAAATGCTCTAGGAGTGTCGGGTTCAACCGAGAATGCACTCCATGATATGTATCAAATTTTGCTAAAAACATAGGTTAAACTACCTCAAAATTGAAATGGGACACCACCAATGTGTCCATCTAGAAAAAATCTTTCCGACGACTATAAATACCCCTATATAAGGTTTAAATTTGGCCTTCATCTGCAAAAAAAAAATAACAGTCTTCTTCTTCCTTCACAAAGGAATATTGCAGGGTTTTCCTTTGGGATAAATATATTGTTTCAATAAAACTTTACATGGCTACATGGTTTTTCGAATTTTACATGGACCACATTTGTTTAATACAATAAAAACATTCAAAATATTTAAAAAAGTAAATGGGCCTATTTTGACTATTAATAAAGTTAAACCGAAACAAAAAAATATTAAATCCTAAAGTTATTCACTCTATTAGTTTCATTGCACACACATTGTCAAAGACACCAATCTCTCCATTACGATAGCTGGCTTAAAACCAAATGACCTCCAGCACATCCAAAAAACCTTTTGATGCACTTTCATCTTGAGTTCTAGGTAGTGCGCGCCATTAGTGGTTCATCGTCTACAACAAAGACCTGTTTGGTCTTCGACAAATAGTGCCATTAAAAAATTACTGCTCCTCCACGTTTCGGCCCCACCATAGCTTTAGATGAGATTTGTTTCAGGATGAGGCCATGTCTTTTATTGACTGCATCATGATAATAACATTTCCAGGCACTAATGCAGACTTAACAAGGGAGCATCATGCATCGCCCATCATAAAACCTCAATTTCAAGCGAAATCTCCTGCTCCAAACCATTCAAAGAAGGCATGATGCTCCCTTCTCATGCCTTATTTGATCCATGATCCAGCTCCTTTCTCTCCAGCACGATGAATACCCCCAAAAAGAAGGCATGATCCAGCTCCAGCTTTTCACATTCAAAGAAGGCATGATCCAGCTCCTTTCTCTCCAGCACAATGAATACCCCCCAAAAAAATATTATTTTATTGACGATTACAGAAGAATTCGGTCAATGTGGATCACTTATTATTTAGCGACAGCATCCGTATTCTCCAGCTCATCGATGCTCTGTATTTACACACACATGTAGTGACGATAAATTTGTAGCTACAATTACATAGCCAAATCAGAATCCATTACCGCTCGCACCAGGATACATGCCTCCTTCCCACGTATCCTGCACAAAAAAATAAAAATATCTCCATCATTACGTTTAAACACACGCGCACATTTATCGTCGAAAAAAATTGCATTTCATAGGTAAAAAAGACTATTTGGTCAAGAAATCAGTCAACAGATTCTGCCACACATATCGAATCTAATTTGCATTGTTATCGAATCTTACGGTGAGCGAATCCTTCTCCCCTATAAATGCTCATCCTCAATGTGTTATTCAGTGTGAAACTGTCAATCCAGGTTCTGAAATTACCATGTTTTGTAGTTGATCATGACCACTATAATATTGAAGGCGATTGACCGGATTTGAATATGGAAACCCAGTTTCAATTCAATGATATGTTGTGGAGCAATAAATATTCGATCATCACCGAAATCTCCGCTCCTCCGCCAAATATGTCGGTGCAAAAACTCATAACTCAAACTTGCTCCACCATCTCTCCATGATCGTAGGGGGTTCATTTCACTTCATCGAGGATGATTAGGCAGGTCCATATCAATGGGCAGAAGAATTACCAACATGTCCACGTTGTGCAGGCAGGTCCATCTCAACGGGTAGAACAATTACCAACACGTCCATGCTGTGCAAATCTATGGCTTATTTCAACTCGAATGGACCTCTGCTTCCAAAAAGCAGGTACTTCAGATCTAAAAAAAGATCATTATTTTCTTGGCGCACTCCTCCTGGTTATGAAATGGACCAAATCATGCCTGCAAAACCTGATCTCTACAAGCCCACACAAAACAATGTCATCCTTCACATAGAATGATATCACAGATAGGACGATAATACCTCGAATGATGATCAGGAACCCGACAATAGGTAGGCTTACACAACATGAATCTGTTGAATTCGACGTCCATTGTACAAATTTTTTACAAAACTATTTTTCACAACGTCGGCTAGTGGGGAAAATGCAACGAAGGTGATTAGAGAGACGCCCAAAGGCCAAGGCAAAAAATCCACTCTCTATGTGGCTTTGATTATCTGCAGTGCAATTGAAGTTGTCATCACCATCTCCTTCTCTTCTCTCTGTAACCAACTTGGAAGAGTGCCATTGGATCAACATCGTACTCTTTCCAGGTTTTGACTCGGATCCTTCGCCACAGCCTAGGAAGCCATCTTGGCCCCCAATCCGTCGCTCTTGGTGTAGCCATTAGGGATGCTCAAACCATCCCTAGGGATGTTTGGGCATCCCTAGGGATGGTTGGGCACCTCTAAAAGGTGCCCAACCATCCCTAGGGATGCCCAGCCATCCCTAGGGATGGCCTGAGCATCCCCAAAGGGACCCAGCCATCCCCAAGGACACCCCAAAATAGGGGACGTCCCGGGGATGGGAGGCCATAGGCCTCAGCCATCCCGAGGATGTTTCCCAACCATCCCCAAAAAATGGGGACATGAAGGGAAATGTCCCCCTTGTCATCCCCTCGTGCTGGGGGACACGAGAAATGGGGAAGGCGTCCCCGTGGAACACTGATAAAAACAATCCCCTTCCTTTGTTCAAGGTTTGGCTCTTCTTAGAAAGGTCCAAGGTTCAAACTGTAATGTGTATAGTTGTGTGTTAATCCCCTATTGATAAGTGTAGCTCTCAGCCTTACGAGGGTCATGGCTAGAAGGGGACTACTCAACCCTATATTGTGGTTGTAAGAGTTTATAACACCGCAAATCCAAAAAATAAATAAAAACTTACCTTTAATCTATAATATTGATATAAAAGTTAGGTGAGATTTTAATAAAAGGGATACTAATATAAAAGTTAAGTGAGAGGACAAATAAAAATATAAAATATTAATTATTTAACATAACTTTTTAGTTAGTGCAATTTATACAGAGAATTTAAAAAAATGTAATTTACTATGAGGTCTTGTAAGAATGTTGGGAAGAAGTTTGTTTGGCTAGAATCATGGAGTGCATGCAACAAAGCTAGGATTTGCAAAGTGAAGCATAGAGAAGAAAAAAAATACAAGTCATAATAATTTATTTTTCTATAAAAATCTTTAATTTTTTGGAGGAGGAACAAATTTGGAGGAAGACAAAAAACCCTAGCATCGATCAATTTTTTCATGAGAGATCATGAGTATTAGTTCAAGTACTTCTTTGGCTTTAGCTTTGAAAATATTTCATTGGCTAGGGCTTTAAAAATAGGGACCTCTTCTTTGGGAAGTGATTTATGGTAGTCTATTGGTTGCAATGATGACTGCAACCTCACATTTCAAACAATCTAACAATGAGGCCTTCTCCATGTTTTCACAATAGCTTTCCTTTGATGAGAAGAAATTGGATCATATGTGTTAAGTGCTTAAAGTGAGGAAAGCACCCCATCCAAAACCACCTTCTCGCTCTAACAATGGTACCTTTGTGCCCAAGTTAGATGAGTCTCGTATGATTGAGGTGCCTCCAACCCTCATCCAACAACCTTTGCTCATGCTTTCCACCCAAGCCCTTGCATGTAAATTTGTGGGAATATGGCCTAGTCTAATCACAATCCAAAAATAAATTAACACACATTGGGGGGTTAAAGTCTCCTCTTATGGATTCATGATGATAGGTAGAGGATACTTTGTCATTACATTTGCCTCTATGGAGGACAAGAGCACTATATTTCATAGAGTTCCCTTGTTTCTGGGATCCAACCCACTCTACGTGACCTTGTGGAGCATGGCATTTGATCCTCAAGAGGAGGAGCTTGAAGAAGTTTTTGTCTGGGTGAGGTTGCTATTTTTACCACTACACCTATGGAACAAATATTTGATGGAATTAATAGGGAATGTTATTGGAACGTTCATTGATTGGGCTCCTCCAAAGGTCAATAACGCTATATGCGCACACATCTATGTGCAAGTCAATCTAAAAAAGGGTGTGCCCGAGCATATTGGAATAAAGGTGTTTGATTGGGTACATAACCAACCCCTAGACTATGAGCATATACCATTCAAGTGTATAACCTACCATGAGCATGGGTATTTCTCGTGAAACTACCCAATTAAACAAGCACAAGAAATAAAAAAGGAAGAACAAGGATTCTAGGAAGTCAAAAGTAGACCACATAGATCAAGAAGCAACCTCAACCATAGGATCAAAAAATCTTCCAGCACCTCTCTATATGTGATGGACCTTAAATATAAAGAGAAGATACCTACAACTGAAGCTGACAACTCACCATAGATCTTAGGAGATACACCAGTGAACATAACATCTAGAGAAGAAACTGATGAGAACTCGGAGGAAGAGGTAGAAGAAATACAAGTGGAGGAAATAGTGATTCTTGAGGTCTTGCAAACCACATGATCTGTAGCTAAGGGAAGAAAATTGAACCAACAACTCAGAAATGAACAAGCACAAAAATACTTGCAATCCAAAACCTAGGTCAAAATTGAGGAGAGCTTCGTAAAAAATAAGAAGCAATCCAAAAAATAAATATTATGTCATGGAACTATAGGGGACTGGGAAGTCCTCTAAAAAAAACTATCTCAAAATTCTAATACAGGAGCAAAATCCAACAGTAGTTTGTATTCAGGAAACAAAAGCCAACAATAGTTTGTATGCCACTACTTTCTCTAGATTCAGACCAATTTCTCTATGTAACTCTTCCTATAAAATTATTACCAAATTGTTGGCCAATAGAATAAAGAAGAAACTTGATAAAATAATATTAGAAGAGCAAGGGGGGTTCATGCCTGGAAAACAAATATATGATAATATCATAACAGTGCATGAAGCCCTCCATAGTAGTAGAAAATAAAAAAAGAAATAAATTGTTATAAAACTTGATATGGTAAACGCCTTTGATCGAGTTAATATACAATTTGTAGAATAGGTCCTACAAAAGTTTGGATTTCCACATCAGGTCATCAAGTGGATCGGATCATGCATAAAAACCCATGCATAGCCCTATTAATAAATGGAGAACCAATAAATTTATTTTAGGCTACAAGGGGAATTAGACAAGGGTATCCACTATCACCATATCTTTATATCATTTTAGCTAAGACTCTTGGAAGATTAATTAACCATCTTCGAAGAGAAAGAAAAATAATAGGGGTAGAGACTGTAGTAGGATATAAAGTTGTAACACATGCCCAATTTGCAGATGATATCATTCTTCTAGGTGAAGCCACTAAGCAAAATATTAGACAATTCAAGCAATATCTGGATTGGTTCACACAAGCTATCGAGGCTCATATAAACACTCAAAAGAGTTAGTTCTATACACAAAATGTTGCAGCAATAAGAGTCAAACTCTTTTGCACTATCCTAGGATTTTGGTCTGGCACATAAAAATACTTTAGATATCTAGGAGTGCCCATGAGCTTCCACCTCAAAGCCTCAAACTGTTGGACCCCAAAATTGGACAAGATGGTTAGGATGATACAAAGTTACAGTAATAGTTGGCTCAATCTTGCAAGAAGGCCAATATTGATCAAATCAATGTTAGCTTCTCTTCCACTCTACCAACTATTAGTATATCATGATCCCAAGTTTATTTTGCAAAAGGTATATGGAATCATACACAACTTCCTATGGCAAGGAGGTAGGCAATCAGAAAGAAAAAATTTCCACTTGGTCAATTAGGAGATGGTCACCAAAAGTAAAATTCAAGGAGGATTAAAAATCATAAAATGGAGATAATTTCAAAAGCATTGGGAGAAAAACTTCTTAGGAATATGCTTAAACACAATTGAGCATGGCAACACATACTAATCAACAAGTATGTAAATAATCAAACAGGTATTCAAATGCTCAAACATATAGATAAACTTCCCAGAGCCTCGTTGGTTTGGAAACATATAGTGGCTGCAAAGAGCATAATAGAGGATAAAATTTCTTGGCTATCGGGATATGGTAAGTCAATTAATCTATGGGAGGACCCAATCCTAGGAAATCCACCATTAAGAGAGAGAATTCCAATTGAATTGCAAAGAATACTCAAATTAGGTAACATGTTTTATTAGACCTCAAAAACTCTGAAATGGATCTCCCCTCCCATTCCATCTCAATTTCAAGGAGATTGGGATTATTTTAAGTCCCACGTGGCAAGCATTAGACCTCTTCATCCCATGATTCCAGATAAACTTATTTGGGGTAGCATCAGTAGTAATGGGGAATAATCAGTGCATCTAGGAGTCCAACATCAACATATTGGGCCTACCAACAAAAAACTATCAATAGTGTGGAAAAATAGAGCACCACCTAAACTGTAAGTATTCAATTGGCGAGTCTCTCAAAATAAAATATTAACAGGTGATAATATGCAAAAGAGGAGTATACAGGACCTCATGTTTGTTACAGGTGCAAGCAAAAGAGTGAAACAATTTTCCATATTTTGTTCAAATACCCAAAGGCAATATCAATATGGTTAGGAATAACCAAAATTCTAGGCACTTCCTACTTTGGAAGGTTAACCATAGACACATGTTTTGCCAAGTGGAATAAATAATATAAAGGTAAACTGACAGGTAATCCCCTCTTGAGATATTTGTAGAAATCTATACCATATTTTTTCATCTGGTACATCTGGTTGGACATAAACCAAAGTATTTTTTAAGGCAAAGGTAAGGACAAAAAAAATCTAATATTAAGGATAAAATAAGAATTAGTCCTAAATGTCAAATCTAGTTTCTATAAACAACAATAGGAAGAATATCTGTCACCCATAGAAAGAAGAATGATCTACCAACTTAATCTCCAAACTTTCCTAACACAAGGAGACTACAGAGCAAATAATTCTTTGCCTGACATATGTTTTTCGGTACTCTTATTTGATGGTGCCTCCAAGTCCAACCTCGATCAAGCAGTGGTAGGGGGACTAATTCTTACAGGACCCCATGAGATCCTACTCAAATACATGATCAACTTGGGAAAAACATCTACCAATGTGGTAGAGGCTATTGGATGTGAAATCAACTTAAAATTGGTGGCACAACAAGGAATCACTCAGGTCACAGTTTATGGTGATTCTAAACTGATAATAACAACTCTTGCCAAAAATAAAGATTTTAGATCTTTACAATTGAAGATTATTCAAGACAGGATTAGACAACTAGGTACAATAATTAATAAAATATCCTATCAACACTTAAGGTGGGAATTCAACAAAGAGGTCGACACACTAGTGAATCAAACAATTAATATAACTCTTGGTTAAATTTTTCTCAATGTAAGACTGCATTTGCTTAATGTACAATCACAATAAACAAGTACAAAATAGGGTAGATAGAGGGTTTCTCCCCTCATATGTATTGGGTCCCTCCTTCGTAGCAAAATAAGTAATTTACAACTGAATGGGGCTATGGATTGTCCACCATTGATTACTTATTGAATGAATAAATGAATTAGGAAGGGCCCCAACAACTGAGGAACATCACCTACCTCAGTGGCTCTTCTGATTGCTTCTACATATTTTTTATTTATGCCTTTATACTGATCATTGCATTATCATCAACCTCACCTTGAACTTGAGGCAATGAGGATATTTGAAGCGCCACAAAATAGGTAGTTGCAGCAAATGAGAACTTCACCATAAAATTGTGAAGATGATCCAAATTGATATTCTGATCTCTAATATCCTCTATAGAACTGATGCTCATTGCTGCTGCCACCACCACAACCCTCTTTGAACTCATATTTTCCTTTTATTACAAATGAAATATGATCTATACCACTGATATGTGAGTGACTTGTGGGAGAGACAGAGATAATAATACAGAGGTGTATTTGTAGGTAAAACCAGAGGAAGTGAATACAATTGATGGTAACACCAAGAGAAAATTAATAATGGTAACAAATTCCTCATGTGGGTACAACGTCCACCAAGAGCAATAGTCTTGTTTTTAGGTTGTGCGAAGATAAAATGTTTTCATGTTCGTGTATCTCATTTGTTACAAAAACTTTAATGTCAACACAAAACTTTAGCATTTTATAGTGGAAATATTTTTTTACTTTTTCTATGACTTGTCATAGCATTTGTAGGCTCATGAAATTAAATAATTTGATGGTGGACATGCTTATTATTTTCTATTGATGTTTCATTTTGAATATCCTAAAGGGCTAGGTGGATTGGTAAGTGCAGGTGTGGTTGGGCACTTACCAAGAAGAGACCTAGGTTCAAACCTTGGGGGAAGCCAATCCTTTGCAAAGGTAGTAGTCTTCTTTGAATCCTCTAAGTGCACATCAGACCGACGATGATGGTATGAACCCTGAGCGACCGATGGTCCCCATATCAAGTTGGGTCAACAAGAACGGTATTGATAGATTTGTTGAGAGCAATCCCTATGGTTTGAACCTTGCATTGGCCAATTACTAAAAATAGTGGTTGTAACCAACTCTCATATGTAATAAAAAAAATATTTCATTTTGAAAAATATCATTATGATTATAAATTTAGTTTATTTTTTATTTATTTATTTTTTGAATTAGTTTTTTTTTTTTTTAATTGATTATATAAAATTGAAACAGTTTTTTTTATTAGGTATTATTATCATTTGGTAATTAATGCATGTATCTTGTTTGCAAAGATTTAAATTGAAATAATGTTTATAGTATTAAATCATGACTATATAGTAGTATTATAACAATTTAGTAATTATACATGTATCATTTGGCAAGATTCGAACTTGGGTTTCCTCCTTGGAAGTTGAGAAATATAATGAGTTGAGCTAATGCCATTTGATTTTCTAAATTGATTATATGGAATTGAAATCTTATTACATCAATGATCCATTGTTGAATTACATCATCTTGGTAATCATGTGTTTCTGTGGTTTGAACCCTACACTTGGCAGTTGCTAAAAATAGTGTGGATGTAACAAACTTAGTATCACTTGCCAAGATTTTCCACCAAAATTTAAAAATTTTACCATTTGAACTCATGCCATTTTGTAACATCTTTGTCTTTATGGTATATTTATCTTTTATGATCATCTTGTACACTTAATTACATTATTTATATATTTTTTAAATGTATGTACAAATTTAAAACAAATGATATGTTGTTAACTAGGAGGGATCATGATTGTGTTCAAGAACTAGCAAATATTTATGCTTAAGGTTCATAGACAATATAAAAAATATATTTTTTTTATTTGGTTAGTATGAGAAACCCCTATGACCAACGCACAGGGCTGAGCAGTCTCCTCCCAACCATGATCCCTCATAAAGCCGAGAGCTATGCTTATCAATAGGGAATTTAACACACATCCACCACACACCCATCCCCATGACACACTCGCCCACACCACGGTTTGAAGATAGTATAAAAATATGATTCTCCTTGTTAACTCTTAGATTAAAATATTTTAATGTGAATTTTATGGTAATTTTGTATTATGGATTTTTTTTTATTTGGTTAGTGTGAGAAACCCCTACAAGACCAATGCATAGTTATGGGCAGGCTCCCCCAACCATGACCCCTTCTAAAGCATAGCTCTATCAATAGGAAATTTAACACTCTTTTTTTATTTTTATTTTTTATTTTATTTTACTCAACTATGTGATAAGTTTTGAATCAATATTATTTTAATTTTATACTAAAAACAAAATAGTAAATTTTATTTATAGTAATATTTTTTTTTTAGAGCAAACATGGATTCCATATAGATACCCTCTCAAAACGATAAAAATCATTACACAGATTTAGGCATCAAAATCAAAGGCCATTAAACAAGCATCATGCACTACTAGCACACCACATAAAACAAACTTGCCATGAGAAAATAAAAACACTAAGCCACAAGGGTACCAAAACCATGAGATTTCTATAACATCATTAATTGCAAAAATTTATATACGAGGGATGTGGCTCAAGTATGAGCTTCTAGTTAAATAGAAATGGGTAGGAAAATCTACTTTAAGTTGAGAAGTTTGTTAGCAAAGAAATTACCTTTGCAATGAATAAGGACTACTTCACCATTTTAACCATCTAGAATTCTTCAAATGGGAAATAAGCCTCAAATGATTCACTAGTTCCTTGAATGCATTCACTATGACCTATGATTCACCTTTCATAGTAAGATCACTGAAGCCTTCTTCTTTAGCTATTTGGATCCTTATAATAAGACTAAGTGCCTCAACATAATTCTATGTTAATAGAGGAATGCTCAAGGTAAACATAGAGAGCACTCTTACCTCATGGTTTCTAAACACTCCCTCACACCGTATTAGGCCTAGGTCTCTAACCATCATCTTATGCTCCTCTTTTGAAATTATCAGATTTTATAGTAGTTTCCAAAAATGAATAGAATCAAACATTATCCAATATAACTTGAAAATAAATACAAAGAACGAAGAATGAAAAACACAAAATATATTGGGGGTGTCCATGGATACCAAATGTAAATGGAAATGAAATTACACTCAAACTAATAAGCAAAATGGTTGATATGAAAGGGTATTTATAACCAAATACATATATTTAGTTCAAGGTTGTGAGATTAAACTTTAGGAATAAAACATTACAAAAATTTACAAAAGCACCTTTTTCAAGGTTTGCATGGGCCCAAAGGAAAAATATGGTCAATATAGGTACAAAGGTTAGTCATGGTCTCAATAAAACATTAACCACCACATACTCCAACATCCCTCCTTAAGTTGAATAGGGGACATGGAGAGAGACCCTTATTTGTCATCCCATCTTAAGAGATACTCCCCAACTCCAAGAAACTTCTACATGCACACAAAAGTGACCTTACACATGACCTTGTTTAGAATATTCATTGCCTACTCTAATGAAGGCATAACAATTATATCAAGCATCCCATGTCCTTGAAGCCATCTCATAAAGTGCATCCATATCTCTATGTGCTTTGTATGCTAATGAAACATTAAATTATAGACAAGTTGGATGGTGCTCTTATTATCACATCAAAGAGTGACTAGAAAACTATAAGGAATACTAATCTCCTCCAAAATCATGAGCATCCACCTAAGATGCTTACCTACCTCATTGGTAGCACAATATTTGGCCTCCATAGAAGATTGAGAAATAGTCAATTGGCATTTAGAACACCAAGAAACCGATTGGATGCCATATAGAATACCAATTCTATGGTGGACCATTGCTCATCCAAGCTACTAGCCTTATCAACATCTAAAAATCCTATCAAAATTGAAGTGGAGCTAATAGAGTAGTTAATACCTATTTCATAGGTCCCTCAGATGCATCTAAGAATCCTCTTTGTTGTTTTCTAGTGACTCTCCTAGGGTGACTGCATATATCTAGAACAATAATTTATAGCTAAGGCTATATCAAGTTTAGTATGAGTAAGGTAGAGAAGTCATACCACAAGCGACTAATACAATTTAGCATCCATTGAAGGAGTGGTACAATCATCCTGAAGCTTCAGGCCTGAGGCAAAAGGACTTTGAGAAGACTTGCAATCCACCATTCTAAAATGCTAAAGAAGATCCAAAGCATACATTAGTTGGGAAATGACAATGCTAAAATTTATCTAATCAATATGAGTCCCCAAAAAATATTGTAGAAGCCCCAAATTTGTTATTTCAAAAGTGGAATAAAGCTATGACTTCAAATCTTGGATTAGAGTAGAAGAGTTGCTAGTGATGAGAAGATCATTAATATACAATAAAATCACCAAAGTTTCCCCATCCTGATGTTTGATGTAAATGTCATGTTTAGCATCACATCTCTCAACTTATTCACTCCTCTATGATTGAATCCATACACAATTTTAAAAGGTCTCTTGGTTGTACTTATATTAATTGAGATCTCATATGCAAATTCAGCTTGTGCTAAGGTAGTATCCCATAGATTCGATTTCTTTCCAACCAAGCATCTCAACAAATTCCCAAGGCTTCTATTGACAACCTCTGCTTGCCCATTGGTTTATGGATGATAGGTTGAACTAAAACTTACTTAGTATCCAATTTCTTCCACAAAGTTTGCCAAAAATGGCCCATAAATCTTGTGTCTCCATTTGAGACAATACTCTTTGTCAACCCATGCAATCTCACCACTTCTTTGAAGAATAATGTAGCAATATGAGTAGCATTATTTGTCTTGCTACAAGGTATGAAATGTGCCATATTTGAAAATCTATCAACAAAAACAACAAAAATAGAGTCATTACCTCTTTGTGTCCTTTATCAACCCAAGAATGAAGTCCATGCTCACATCTTTCCAAGGTCTTTCTAATATAGGCAATGACTGATACAAACTAGTGTTTTGACTCCTTCCTTTGGCACGTTGATAACTCTAAAAATTTGCACAAATTTCTTCACATCCACACCCATTATTGGCCAATAGTAACTCACACAAAGCTATCCCAATATCTTATCCACTCCAAAGTGTTCGGTTAGACCTCCATTATTATTTTCTCTTATCAAAATTTCTCTCATAGAACCATGCAATATACACAATTTTTGCCTCTTAAAAAATAATCCTTCTTGCATGAAATAGTCCAACCATGAAGTCTTATCTTTCTCAGTTGGGTCAATACAAGAAGCCCAAGCCTCCTTAAATTCCACATTATTTGTGTATAGCTCTCTCATAGGATCAAAACTAGCAACCTCTATTCTCATATCATGTAACAATAAACATCTTCTACTCAATGCATTGAATTTGTGCTACCACTTCTATGCTTCAAAACAAATGAATAACCTTTTACCCACTTCATATGCCCTTGATTTAATTTACCTTGGCTATTAATGAACTAAAAATTATGATGATACATGAATAAAACAAACTCCTTCAATAGAAAATAATGTCTCCACTTCTTAATGGATTAAACAATGGCATGAAAATCTTGATCATAGATCGAATATTTCCTCTTTGCTTCACTTAACTTCTAACTAAAATAAGCAATTGGATTACCCTCTTGGCTTAAAAAACACCTATATTTGTCTCACTTATATCACAATCCACTTGGAAAACCTTGTTGAAATTTGACAAAGCTAGAACCAACTACTATGTTACCTTCTCGTTCAGGATTTTAAAATTCTTTTATGCTAAAAATATCCATTTCAACTCACACCTACCACCCTTCATTATTTTTATGATTTGTGCACAAATTGAACTAGATTTTTTGATAAACTTCCTATAAAAAAATTTCAAACCATGGAACCTTCTTGCCTCAAACATACTTCTTAATTATGGCCAATCCACAATAGCTTTAACCTTTTTGGAATCCATTTGCAAGACTTTTATTTTTTTTTTGGTTGTGTTTTGTTTTTTGTTTTTTTTTTTTTTTTGGTGTTTTTTTTTTTTGCTCTGCTGTGTTTTTTTTTTTTTTTTTTCTTCCCTTGCCTCTGTTCCTTTTTTTCTTGTTTTTTTCTTTATGTTTTTTCTGTCTTCCTTTTTTTTTTTTTTACCTCTTTTTGTTTTGTTTTTCTTTTTTTTTTTTTGGTTTTTTTTTTTGGTTTGGGTGTTTGGGGGTGTTTTTGTTTGAGTATATTATGTTTTTGTTGTGTTTGATTTTTGATTTTTTTATGGGTTGTTTTTGGGTGTTTTATTTTTTTTTTTTGTGATGTTTGTTTTGTTGTATGTTTTTTTTTTTTGGTATGTCTTTTGGTGGATTTGGATTTTTTGTTGGTTTGTTTGGTGGGATTTTCTTTTTTTTTGTGTTTGGTTTTTATTCTTGTTGTTTGAATTTGGGTTTTTTGGGGTTTTACATATTTTTTGGTTTTATTTTTTGGGTTGGACTGTCTCTCTTACTTTCTCTTCATATTGGGTTTTGGTTTTTTTGGTTTTTTGTTTATATTTTTTTTGGTTGTTGTTTGGTGTGTTGTTTTTTTTGTTTTGGTTTTGTTTTTTGTTTTTTTTTTTTTTTTTGTCCACATTTATTTTTCTTTTCCTTTTTTTTTTTTGGTTTTTTTTTTTTTTTTCCATTTAAAATCAATAAAATTTCTCTCAATGTAAGACTGCATTCGCTTAACGTACAGTCACAATATACAAGTACAAAGTAGGGCAGACAGAGGGTCTCTCCCCTCATCCGTATTGGGTGCCTCCTTCATAGCAAAATAAGTAATTTACAACTGAATGGGGCTATGGACTTCCACCATTGAATGAATACATGAATCAGGAAGGGCCCCAACAACTGAGGTACATCACCTGCCTTAATGACTCTTCCGATTGCTTCTGCTTCTTTTTTATCTCTGCTTTTCTGCTGATCATCGCATTATCATCAACCTGGCCTTGAACTTGAACTTGGGGCAAAGAGGATCTTTGAAGGGCCACAAGAGAGGCAACTGTAGCAAATGATAACTTAGCCATAAAATTGTGAAGATGATCCAACTTGATATTCTGATCTCTCAGACCCTGTATCGAACCCACGCTCACTGCTGCTGCAACAACCCTCTTTGAACCCATATTTTCATTCCCTTTCAAATGAAATATGTTTCATCTATGCCACGCCACTGTTCTGTGTGTGAGTTCTAGGAGTGGCAGAGAGGATAATATAGAGGTATGTTTGTAGGCAAAACCAGAGCAAATTAATAATGGAAACGAATTCCTCCTGTGGGCGCGACGCCCACCAAGAGCGGTAGTCTTATTTTTAGATTTGTGTGGAGATAAAATGTTTTCATGGTCTTCTATCTCATACGTTACAAAAACTTTAATGTCAACACAAAACTTTACCATTTGATAGTGGAAACATTTTTGTCTTTCCCTACAAGTAGTCATGGCATTTGTAGTCTTATAAAATTAAATTATTATTATATATTTTTTTGATACATAGGAGAGTTGGTCACATCCACACTATTTTTAGTAACTGGAGAGATGGTCACATTCACACTATTTTTAGTAACTTCTAAGTGCAAGGTTCAAACTACAGGGACTGCTCCCAACAAGTTTATACCATCTCGTTATTATTGACCATCGATCGATTGGGATTCATACCATCGCTATATTATTGACCCGACGTGAGGGGGACCATCGATCGATTGGGATTCATACCATTGTTATATAGTTGATCCAACATGAGGGGAACCATTAGTAGATTGGTATTCATACCGTCCTTATCAGTTTGGTGTGTATTTAGAGGATTCAGATCAGACTACTACCTTTACAATAGGCATGCCCCCGAGGTTTGAACATAGGTCTCTTCTTGTTAAGTGGCTAACCAGACAAACAATTCCCAATCCACCTGACCCATGGGGACATAATATTAAATAATTTGATGGTGGACATGTTTTTTTTTTTTGGCTGCCCTGCCCGATTATTGTTGGTTGATGATATTTAATTTTCAAAAAAATCATTGACTTTAGTTTCTTTTTTGTTTTAATTGATTATATAAAATTGAAACAATTCTTATTATAACCATATAATGTTAATTTTTTTTAAGCTTACTTATTCACGTGCACACACCATGCCATGCCCCACAATGGTTTCAACATGGGTCTCCCAAAAGAGAGCCCAAAGCCCTAACCACTAGGGTATTTGGTAAATGTTCATGTATCTTGTTTGCAAAGATTTAAATTGAAATGGTTTTTGTACTATTTTTTTTTGGTAAATTAAATTTCATTCAAAAAAGGGTTTTGACAGGAATCCCCAAAACCTGATTACAAAATCAAATTAAAAACCTGGTTGAAGTGAAGGACAAAAGCCAAAAGAGGGATGCAGCCCAAACATAATAGAAACCCAACATAAAAAGAGAAGAGGATCCCATGCATGGGAATCTCGGTAGCACCAAGACCAAGAAACACCGAGTCAGACATTTTTGCTCGCCTTGGAATCACAATCCTTGGCCTCGTCCTTGTCCTTGTCCTTAGCTCCATCCTCGAAGGTGGCCTCAGCCATCCTAGCTTCATCCTGAAAGGTCTCGACAAACTCCTCCTGAAAGAACATAATGTGGAGAGCATTACGAAAAATCAAGAAAGTTTCCACCAATTCTTTGAGCTGAGAGATGACTCTGTTTAGCTGAGAGATGCCTTTGGAGGACATATTAATGATTAGCTATTGTAGGATCTGAATTTCATTATAACGGTTATCCTCATCCAACTCAATGTCAAGGATATTCTTCTAGTCATCCACGAACTTGCTCCTCAGACGATGAGAGAATCTAACAGGGGCTTCAAGATCTTCCTTCTTCACCTTCTTCTTTAGCTCACTAACAACTTCAATGGCAGCTCTCTTCCTGGCTACTAAGGACGGAGACGGGAAGAGGAAAATGAAGAATTAGGCTTGGCCTAAAAGGATATAGTCTTGTATTTAGTAGGAACGTTCAGAGAGGGAGGAGGGGCTAAAACAGAAGGGCAGTGGATTAACCAATGGTTGTACAAAATTTTGAATAGTCCTTGGTGAGAGGGGAGATCTTCACCTTTCTTCTTTATGAATGCTTCAATGGAGAAAATAATAGAATTGAGGATAAACTGGGGGGTGTTTAATGGATTAACATATCTGAAATAGTTAACAAACACAAAATGGAAACTACAAAGGATTTTCCTGGGATCATCTACAATTATATACTGCATTACTAGTTTCATTACCGAGTTCCAAGGGGAAGGAAGATCAGTGCGAAGCATACCCACCTTTTCTTGTTTACAAATCTTTGTCTGGTCCTTAAACTCTTTTAATTCAACCTCCCAATTATGTTTATCTCGTTGGATCGAACTCCCTTTAGCTAGTTTCCCTGTTATGACTATCAACAACTTGACGTCGATGAGGTAGTCCTTGCCACACACGGTGACTCTCCCGTTGTCCGAACTTCAAGGATATCCATGGTAATGTCGAGATCACTCCCAGAGAACATCTTGAAAAAGGAGGTGAAACCTCTTTCAGTGAGGATGCTCTCGACAATTGGGTCTAATTCTAGCACAGAGGGTTTGGTGAAACTCATTTTGGGGCTTTTGAGCATACAATTACAGATGGGGATGACAGGGGAATAACAGGTGGGTTTAGCTCTCTGACATCTAAAGCAAATGGGAGTAAGTTTTAAAAGTAAGAGACTCAAGGGATATATGGCTTCTTCTGGAAGGATCCACCACTTAATGGGGAAGTTGTGAATGCATTGGGATATGATTTTGGGATTCCCATAGTTAACAAAAATAGCCTCGAGGTCCCTGCAAGCCTTGAGGAAAGAGCCAACATGAAACACTACAAAATGCCAAGTGAAACGGTGGTAGGGATACCTTTGAGCATGAGGAGACTGAACATCCAGGCTGGAAGGAGAGACACAGTCAGAGGAATTATTGTGGGGGTATGTGTGCTCAGAGTGACACATGAAGGGAGGAAAATCAAGGGTGCTACAGGCCATGGAAAACAACCAGCCAAAGGAGGACAACCAACCAATGCTTCTGCCTAGGAAATGGGAGAATTTGAAATGAGCATTGGAGGTAGTTAGGCAATTGTAACTAACACTATCTTGGGCCCACCAAAGGATCACGTGATAGAGGCAGCTAATGGGGGGAAAGAAAACATCAACACAATTCAAGGATGCACGGGTCTTAATGGAAACCTTAGAACAAATATGCATATGACATGGAGTGCTAACGAAGGTCGAGCAATAAAAAATGCGGTCTGAGTTGGCACAAATATTGATGAAAGAAATCCCATCCAAAAGTTGGTGACGTAAATTATCCATGGGAATCAACCAAAGGGTACCACCACTCAAATTAGCACGAGCTTTAATGAAGAAATTAATCTTAATGAACATGATCATTGGAATTGTCAACATGATCTTTTTCTTTATCCACAATAATTTGTGTTGGACATTTTGAGTCAAAGTTGTCATTGATGTCAAGGAACGAAGTCATCATTGATGTCAAGGAATATGTCAAGGAACAATGCAAAGGTTAATGGCAAAAAGCTTCATAATATTTTTAATATTATGTGGAAGCATATGAAGGGTTTTTATTAAAACCATGGGTGAGCAAAAATAAAAGGTTTTTCCTTAAAACCAATGGTGGCACAAGTAAAAGGTTTTTCTTAAAACCGATGGTGGCAGAAAATAAAAGGTTTTTCCATTAAAACCATGTGAGCAAGTTGTAAGGTTTTTCTAAAAACCTAAAGAGGCCCTTAAGTTTGGTTTAAGGCCAAAATACCATGTTAATTATTAAATTATAATAATTAAATTCTTAAAGAATTTAATTTATTATATTTAATAAATTGCCAAAGCTAAAGTTTGGGCGCATTTCATAAAGTTTGGGCGTCGGTTTGTTCGCGTGCAAAGTTGCCCCCCTTTCGCCGACGTCATCGATTGCTAGACGACGTCCTCACCACCGACGTGGAGCAATGAAGGCGTATGGTATATAAATACCATAGCCTTCTCAAAGGCAAGGCATCCACTCACATCCATCGAAAATAATTAATGCTAGTTTTCATGTGCAATTCCCTCGTGACAACAGTTCATGTGAAGTTTTTGGACAGCGTGAGTGAAGGAGCCAATTCGTGGCTCGTGCGAATAGTGGAAGTCAAAGGGCGTAAGGTAGTGGAGGTTCCAAAGGGAGCACGTGGCTCCATGGCGTTGGGAGCCATGGTGAAAGCGCTTGTGGAGAGAAGCACTCAGTTCGAATCTTCGTGCAATGCAAAGTGGTAACACTCTTTTAAATTAAAATATTTTGATTTTTGACTTAGGCTAAGGTTAGTCTTAGGAGAAATAAGGAGGTAAATGATTTTGGATTTTTGCCTAAGTTAAAAAGGAAGTTTTGTGGGTTTTATAAAGTGTTTGCTGAAAATTTAAGTGGTGGGTAAAAATTATTTTACCTTAGAAAAGGAAAGATTAGTTGTTGCATTATTTTTCAAAAGAATTATCTTTAAAAATGCAATGTTAAAGTAGGGAGTCATAAGTAGAAATTGGATTGATTTTTGAAGAATAAAATTCTGAAGTGGCTTATGTCAAATATGATTGATTGAGATAAATTTGTGATGAGTTAGGGTTTTTGAGAAGTGAATATTCAAACTATTGTGGTGTTGGATATTATTTTAAGAAAGGAGTAATAAGGTGTATTTGTGAGTGATTATATGATTTGTATTGTTTGTCTAACTTCCTTGAGATTTGCAAAGTGATGTTTATGGTTGTGATAGATTTGTGTGGTCTACTTCTCATCAAGCAAAAAGGTATGGGCACATTCTTCCATAGTTGAGTTGATTGGTTGATTTTCTGGAAAATAAGTTTGGAGTGAAAAGGACTTGATTAGGGTTTCCTTATTGAGTGTGTTGAGTTAATGCTTCAAGGTTTTCTGGAATAAAGAATTGTTGTTAAAACCTTGTTTTATAAGCATTGTTGTTGAAGCCATTGGTTGTGTGAAGAACTTGAACTAGGGTTTGAAAAGAACATGAGTATCATTGTTATGTGAAGATTGTGTTATAAGCATTGTTGTTGAAGTGAGTTGTTGAGTGAGGAACTTGAACTAGGGTTTGAAAAGAACATGAGTATCATTGTTATGTGAAGATTGTGTTATAAGCATTGTTGTTGAAGTGAGTTGTTGTGTGAGGAACTTGAACTAGGGTTTGAAAAGAACATGAGTATCATTGTTATGTGAGAGTGGTTGATAAGCATTGTTGGGAATATTTTGAGTGAATGTCATACGCTTGGACTAGGGTTTGTAAGGAAGGATTGTTTCATTGAGTGATTGGTTGAGTAGAGTTGGTTGAGCCTAGTCAAGTGGGTGTGTGAAGTGATTGTTCAAGTTCCATAAAACAAAACTATTCTATATTCTGAATTGAATTGAGAAAGTGATTGAGTATTGAGTTGAAGCATATTGAGTCTCTAACAATTCTCTGTATGTTTCTAAAAGAGTGATTGAAAGTGATTGAGCATTGTGATGAGTATAGAACATATTGAGTCTCTAACAATTCTCTTTATGTTTCTATGAGATTGGACAAGTTCTAGTGTGGACTTGTTGTGCAGATTTGAGATAAGTCTTTGAGAAGACTTGTGGATAGATTTGGGTAAGCTTTTGTGGAAGCTTACAATACAGATTGAGAGCATATTTGGATAAGTTCTTGTGGGAACTTATTGAGCAGATTGGACAAGTTCTAGAGAGGACTTGTGGATAGATTGGTGTGAGCTTTTATGGAAGCTTACAAGGTAGATTTGAGACAAGTCTTTGAGAAGACTTGAGAATAGAGTTGATTGATTGATTTGTTCAAACCTTGAGTTAAGGTTTGGGGTAGATCCAGCAGAGTTGATTTGAGATTGAGTCAAGCTTTGAGTTAAGGCTTGAGGATAGATATTGAGGATATATTTGTGCTTGACCGAAGGACTATGTTTAGTATAGATTCGAGGATAGAGTTTGGTGCAGATTTGAGGATAGGTTTGTGCTAGACCAGAGATAGAGATTGAGGATAGATTTGTGCTAGATTGACGGACTATGTTTAGTGTAGATTTGAGATAGAGCTTTGGAGGTGACAGAGTTGAGGACAGATATCTCCAGCCAGAGCAGGGAAGACAGGTGTCTTCTATGGATAGAGTTCCATTTTCTAAGGGCAGTGGAGGTAGAGGTCTTCTAGAGGATCACCATCTAGAGCAGATATTAGGATATTGGTGTCTCTTGTGGATAGAGATCCATGAACTTGATTAGGATATTGGTGTCTCTTGTGGATAGAGATCCACGAACTTGATTAGGGGATTGGTGTCTCCTTTGGACAGAGGTCCATAAACATTGTAATAGGGAAAGGATTCCCAAGAGATTGATTGAGAAAATTTTAGTGAAATATTTTCTTCGTGGAGTAGCCCACATTGGGTGAACCATGTAAATTTTGGTGTCTCAATTGTGTGTGGTGATTTATGCATTGCTTTGATTATTGCTATTGATATTGCTATCTTTACATTGCATAATATTGATTGGGAAAGAAAAAGTAAAAAGTGGTCTTATACTGTTCACCCCCTCTCAGTATAAGCTTGTGTTCTTCAATTGGTATCAGAGTGGGTTCCTTCGGAAGAGTTTAACAACTTGAAGGAAAAGCTAACAAGAACATAATGGATTCTAAGAATGGACCTTCAGATAATTTAGTACCAGTATTTTATGGAAGTGATTATGTATATTGGAGTTTGAGAATGAAGATCTACCTGAAGGCACTTGGCAATGAAGTTTGGGAAGCAGTTGAAAATGGATATGACCCCTCAGTTGATCCACCTACAGATAAGGAAGGTAAGCTTCTACAACATTACAATTCAAAAGTAATGAATGCACTTTTGAGAGGTTTGCATAGAATAGAGTCCATAAAAGTTATGCATTGTCAAGATGCAAAAGGAATGTGGGATAAGTTACAAAATATATATGAAGGAGATAAAGGTGTCAAGAAAGCAAAGATATGAAATCTCAAAGGACAATTTGAAGAGTTAAGAATGAAATATGAGGAGAACATTAGTACCTATCTACTTCGAATCGATGAGGTTGTTAATGCTATGCAAGGACTTGGAATGAAGGTTGATGAATCGGATGTCTATGATAAGGTCTTAAGATCTCTTCCAAAAAGATTTAGTGAAAATATTTCTACTATAGAAGAGTCAAAGGATGGTGATTATTTGACAAGAGATATGTTGCTTGGTATTCTTATAACTTTTGAGTTAAGAACAAAAGAGCCTATTCCCTAGAAGGAAGCAACCTTCAAAGCAATCAAGAAGACAAAGGGTAAGAAGTCAGAATCAAGCAATGAGTCATCTAGTGATGAAGAAGCTAATTATGGTAGAAGGAATAAGGATTCAAGAAGATCTAGAGATACAAAATCTGTTAGATGTTTCAATTATGGAAAGTATGGTCATTATGCAACTGATTTTCAAGAAGCAAAGAATAACAATGATGAAGAAAAACATGATCACAGGAACAGGGAATCAGAAAGATACATGCACCAAAAGAAAAGCAAGGATGGACAAAGCAGACAAGGAAAGAAGTTCTTTCAAAGAAAAAAGAGGAGCTACTATGCGGATAAGGCAAGTAAGTACTCAAGTGATAGTGATGCTAGTCTTTTAGACAATGATAGAGATGAAGTCCTATTTATGATTGAAGAAAAAGAACCAGTTAAGAATAGGACCCCAGTAATTCTCAAGTGTTTTAGATGTGGTAACTTTGGACATCTTGAAGATAGTTGTACAAGGAATGGTTATAGTTTTAGTGATGATGAATATGAGGATGCACATGAAGGACCAGATGAAAAACTTCTAATGGCACTAGAAGAAGGAGAAGGTGATTCTATAGAAGACAAGTCAAAAGAAAATGTAGATGTGGACAAAGGCAAACAAATAGAGGAAGAATCAGATAAAGAAGGATATGATCTTAAGGGAGAACTTATCTATGCTCTTGAAATAGTAAAGAAGGTAAGAAAGCAAAACTCTAAATTAGAAGCTCAGTTTCAAGAATGTGATGAAGAGAGAAGAATGCTTATAGAGGATCTAGACAAATCAAAGGCTAAGACAAAGAAATTCAAGGATAAGCTAGAAGCAAAGGTCTTAGAATGTGAAAGGTTAGAACAAGAAGTAGCCCTACTAAGGGAAGATTTAGAAGACTCCAAATTCAAGCTAAAAGGGTTCAAAAATAGCTCAAATAATTTAGATAAGTTCATCAAGATACAAAAGCCTACATCAAGCAAAACAGGTCTTGGTTTTGAACAGGTTCAAAAGAAACAAGAAGAAAAGTCAACCTCAAGTTCTGGAGGAGAAGAAACTTCAGATGAAGACACTTCAGAAGATGACAGCGTAAGAGGAAGTGAGACATCTGAGGATGAGTTGGACAACAGAAAGCTCAACAAGGATAGGAACAATGCACAAAGAAGAAACAGATGGAACAACAATCAAAATAGGAGACCAATGAGGTCAAGACAAGGAAGTTTCAATGGAAGATGTTTTTCATGTCATAGGTTTGGGCACATGGCTTCATAGTGCAGGACACATGAAAGATAGGTATATGGGAACATAGACAACCTTTCAATGGGTATTGCTACTCATGTAATCAGTTTGGTCACAAGGCAATGAATTGCAGGGTTCATGACAAAAGAGGATATGGCTTCACTAGGAGAAATCCTAAGACATTTGCACCTCCAAGGAATAACAACATTAAGTGTTATAAGTGCAATAATGATGGTCACACAACAAAGTGGTGTAGAGCAGACATTCCAGAATCAAGTATGAATAGGAATAGGAACAAGAACAAGAACAGGAACATGGATATGAACAGGAACATGAACATGGATATGAACAAGAACAGGAACAAGAACAAGAATGTGGACATGGATAGGAACATGGACATGGAAAGGAACAGTCAGAGGAATCAAAAGGATCAGATAAGAAGAAAAGAGGATAAAGGTAAAGAACAGTGCTTTCTGGGAGTAGAAATACTCCCACCCCAGAATTAACCACCTCAAAAGGAGGTGGGGGAGGGGCTAAGCTAAGAGGCTCATTCTTAGCCCCGAGCCCCAAAGGTGACCCTTTGCCATTGATGTCAAAGGGGGAGAGATTTGAGTAAGGGGGAGAGATTTGGTATTTGAGTAAAGAGGAGAGATTTGAAAAGAGTATTGAGCTAGGGGGAGCAATGTCCCAAGGGGAGCAGAACCAAGAAAAGGTTAAGTTTCTGGTAAAAAGAATTTGGGTTGCCATCAATGACAAAGGGGGAGATTGTTGGACATTTTGAGTCAAAGTTGTCATTGATGTCAAGGAATGAAGTCATCATTGATGTCAAGGAATATGTCAAGGAACAATGCAAAGGTTAATGGCAAAAAGCTTCATAATATTTTTAATATTATGTGGAAGCATATGAAGGGTTTTTATTAAAACCATGGGTGAGCAAAAATAAAAGGTTTTTCCTTAAAACCAATGGTGGCACAAGTAAAAGGTTTTTCTTAAAATCGATGGTGGCAGAAAATAAAAGGTTTTTCCATTAAAACCATGTGAGCAAGTTGTAAGGTTTTTCTAAAAACCTAAAGAGGCCCTTAAGTTTGGTTTAAGGCCAAAAGACCATGTTAATTATTAAATTATAATAATTAAATTCTTAAAGAATTTAATTTATTATATTTAATAAATTGCCAAAGCTAAAGTTTGGGCGCATTTCATAAAGTTTGGGTGTCGGTTTGTTCACGTGCAAAGTTGCCCCCCTTTCGTCGACGTCACCGATTGCTAGACGACGTCCTCACCGTCGACGTGGAGCAATGAAGGCGTATGGTATATAAATACCATAGCCTTCTCAAAGGCAAGGCATCCACTCACATCCACCAAAAATAATTAATGTCAGTTTTCATGTGCAATTCCCTCATGATAGTAGTTCATGCAAATTTTTTGGATAACGTGAGTGAAGGAGCCAATTCGTGGCTCATGCGAATAGTGGAAGTCAAAGGGCATAAGGTAGTGGAGGTTCCAAAGGGAGCACATGGCTCCACGGTGTTGGGAGCCGCAGTGAAAGCGCTTGTGGAGAGAAGCGCTCAGTTCGAATCTTCGTGCAATGCAAAGTGGTAACACTCTTTTAAATTAAAATATTTTGATTTTTGACTTAGGCTAAGGTTAGTCTTAGGAGAAATAAGGAGGTAAATAATTTTGGATTTTTACCTAAGTTAAAAAGGAAGTTTTGTGGGTTTTATAAAGTGTTTGCTGAAAATTTAAGTGGTGGGTAAAAATTCTTTTACCTTAGAAAAGGAAATATTAGTTGTTGCATTATTTTTCAAAAGAATTATCTTTAAAAATGCAATGTTAAAGTAGGGAGTCATAAGTAGAAATTGGATTGATTTTTGAAGAATAAAATTCTGAAGTGGCTTATGTCAAATATGATTGATTGAGATAAATTTGTGATGAGTTAGGGTTTTTGAGAAGTGAATATTCAAACTATTGTGGTGTTGGATATTATTTTAAGAAAGGAGTAATAAGGTGTATTTGTGAGTGATTATATGATTTGTATTGTTTGTCTAACTTCCTTGAGATTTGCAAAGTGATGTTTATGGTTGTGATAGATTTGTGTGGTCTACTTCTCATCAAGCAAAAAGGTATGGGCACATTCTTCCATAGTTGAGTTGATTGGTTGATTTTTTGGAAAATAAGTTTGGAGTGAAAAGGACTTGATTAGGGTTTCCTTATTGAGTGTGTTGAGTTAATGCTTCAAGGTTTTCTGGAATAAAGAATTGTTGTTAAAACCTTGTTTTATAAGCATTGTTGTTGAAGCCATTGGTTGTGTGAAGAACTTGAACTAGGGTTTGAAAAGAACATGAGTATCATTGTTATGTGAAGATTGTGTTATAAGCATTGTTGTTGAAGTGAGTTGTTGTGTGAAGAACTTGAACTAGGGTTTGAAAAGAACATGAGTATCATTGTTATGTGAAGATTGTGTTATAAGCATTGTTGTTGAAGTGAGTTGTTGTGTGAGGAACTTGAACTAGGGTTTGAAAAGAACATGAGTATCATTGTTATGTGAGAGTGGTTGATAAGCATTGTTGGGAATATTTTGAGTGAATATCATACGCTTGGACTAGGGTTTGTAAGGAAGGATTGTTTCATTGAGTGATTGGTTGAGTAGAGTTGGTTGAGCCTAGTCAAGTGGGTGTGTGAAGTGATTGTTCAAGTTCCATAAAACAAAACTATTCTATATTCTGAATTGAATTGAGAAAGTGATTGAGTATTGAGTTGAAGCATATTGAGTCTCTAACAATTCTCTGTATGTTTCTAAAAGAGTGATTGAAAGTGATTGAGCATTGTGATGAGTATAGAACATATTGAGTCTCTAAAAATTCTCTTTATGTTTCTATGAGATTGGACAAGTTCTAGTGTGGACTTGTTGTGCAGATTTGAGACAAGTCTTTGAGAAGACTTGTGGACAGATTTGGGTAAGCTTTTGTGGAAGCTTACAATACAGATTGAGAGCAGATTTGGATAAGTTCTTGTGGGAACTTATTGAGCAGATTGGACAAGTTCTAGAGAGGACTTGTGGATAGATTGGTGTGAGCTTTTGTGGAAGCTTACAAGGCAGATTTGAGATAAGTCTTTGAGAAGACTTGAGAACAGAGTTGATTGATTGATTTGTTCAAACCTTGAGTTAAGGTTTGGGGCAGATCCAGCAGAGTTGATTTGAGATTGAGTCAAGCTTTGAGTTAAGGCTTGAGGATAGAGATTGAGGATAGATTTGTGCTTGATCGAAGGACTGTGTTTAGTACAGATTCAAGGATAGATTTTGGTGCAGATTTGAGGACAGGTTTGTGCCAGACTAGAGATAGATATTGAGGATAGATTTGTGCTAGACCGATGGACCGTGTTTAGTGCAGATTTGAGATAGAGCTTTGGAGGTGACAGAGTTGAGGATAGAGATCTCCAGCTAGAGCAGGGAAGATAGGTGTCTTCTATGGATAGAGTTCCATTTTCTAAGAAGGGTAGGGAGAGGTCTTCTAGAGGATCACCAGCCAGAGCAGAGATTAGGAGATTGGTGTCTCCTGTGGATAGAGATCCACGAACTTGATTAGGAGATTGGTGTCTCCTATGGATAGAGATCCACGAACTTGATTAGGGGATTGGTGTCTCCTTTGGACAGAGGTCCATAAACATTGTAATAGGGAAAGGATTCCCAAGAGATTGATTGAGAAAATTTTAGTGAAATATTTTCTCCGTGGAGTAGCCCACATTGGGTGAACCACGTAAATTTTGGTGTCTCAATTGTGTGTGGTGATTTGTGCATTGCTTTGATTACTGCTATTGATATTGCTATCTTTACATTGCATAATATTGATTGGGAAAGAAAAAGTAAAAATTGGTCTTATACTGTTCACCCCCCTCTCAGTATAAGCTTGTGTTCTTCAATTTGAAATGCATAAGGAATGTCATCTTTCCACGTAAGAATGTTAGTCGTATGAACTCCAAGATTCACCAAACTATCTGCTGCACTATTGGCCTCTTTGAAGGTGTGTTGTACTATGACTTCCTACATATCAAGGATCATCCTCGTAGCATCCTCAATGTAATCCTTGACCCTCCAAGAGGGATTACTGTTGTTTTTAAGGTAATTGATAGTATTGAGAGAGTCTCCTTCAACAATTAACCTGTTGAGAATTTTTTTTGCAAGGGAAAGACCTCTCCACATGCTCTTGGCCTTAGAAACATGATTGGTATGAACTCCTAATCCTTCAAAATAGGCTAGGATGACTTCTCCATGATGGTTCCTAAGGATGCCCCCTGCTCCCACTTTACCTAGGTTTCCTTTAGCAACACCATAAAAATTCAATTTGAACCAACCTATTGGAGGTGGAATCCACTTAGAATTTATTCTGGGGTTGGGAAAGGGTTGAAATTCCTCTAGGAAAATGTCTAAGGATCTACCTAGGGCGGCTTAAAAATTGGAAGTAGAGCGAGGAGAAGGAGGAATAAGGGTGGCATTTTCCTTAGCACAGGCTAGGATTTTGCTAGATATTAGCTCTGGAATAGTAGCACATTGGGAAAAAATTCTATGGTTTCTCTCAAGCCAAACTTACCACATAATGTGGTCAAGATAAGTTTTCCAAAGGAATTTGAGGCAGGGGTTATGAAAAGGATTTTGCCATTGGAGGAAAATATCGATGATAGAGCAGGGTTTGGCCCACAAGATGTGGAAAGCTTAGAAAATGGAGTTGAGGATGGATGAGGAATAAGAGCAATGGAGGAAGAGGTGAGAGGGATTCCCACACGGACAAACATAAGGACACCTTTTTGGGAGGATAAACCCTTTTTTAAGCAAATTATCAATAGTAAGGATACTCTCTTGAATGGTGAGCCATGCGAAGAAAGAAACCTTGGGAATGAGGGATTTTATCCATACTAGATTACAGGGAAACAAAGTATCCTCATTGTCAAGAAGAAGTTGGTAAGCAGTTTTGACAGAGAATTCTCCACTTTCTGAGGGATCCCAAATAAGGTGATCTTTGGGGTTACCGATGGGGATGATGGTAGCATGCAGGAGGGAATTTTTACTAGTGGATTCTATCGGATGAGCACTACATCTGATAGTTTTCCATCTGATTCTGTTATTCTGATTTCTTAAGAAATCTGAGACTTTGAGTCCTATCATGAGACCTATGTAGGCTTTAATTTTGGACAGAAGAGGTTCTTCAATGAGTGGATTTTATGTGATCCACTTGTCATTCCAAAAGTCTATGTTGCTACCATCCCCAAATATCCATCTTAGGCCTTTCTTCAAAATCATCCTAGTGTTGATGATGAATTTCCAGAAAGCGGATCCTCTTGTGGGGGCAGTATCACTGAGGAAATTTGTGTCTTGGAGATATTTCCTTTGGACTATGGATGTCCACTCATTATGGATGTTGGTGACGAGGTGCCAAGCTTGCTTGGCCATAAGAGCTATGTTTAGAGAGTGGATTATCCTAAGCCCAATTCCTCCTTTGTCCTTAGGCCTACAAACTTTATCCCAGGTGACAAGATGCAGGCGTTTTTTATTTTCTATACCAAACCACAAATTTTTTTCTGATTTTTTCTGAATTTTGTGGTACACCACAACAAGACATTTAAAAATAGAAAGGAAGTACACAAGAATGCTTTGAAGAGAGGCTAGAGTGAGGGTACTTTTAGCTTCTTGAGATAAAATATTACCTTTCCATCCGACCAGTTTCTTTTGAATCCTCTCAATAACATTGTTCCACATAGAAACTGAAGGATGACCAATGAAAAAGGGGAGACCCATATAAGTGGTGGGGAGAGTTTCCACTTAGCATTCAAGGATTTTGGCGATCTTGTTCTGCCTCTGAATGGGGTATTGAGGAAATATATCTTGCTCTTATTGAAGTTTACTTTCTGCCCAGTTGCTTCCTCGTAAAGGAGGAGAATGTACTTGATAACCTATGCCTCAAATACGGAAGCATGAGTGGATAGGATGGTGTCATCCACAAATTGTTGATGCAAAATAGGATTAGTCTAGGATGAATCTTTGATTCCTTAAATAATACTTGTTATGCAAGTTGCTCTAATAGTCATTCCTAGTGCTTTAGAAACAATGATAAATAATAGGGGGGAGATGGGATCCCCTTGTCTAAGTCATCTGCTACTCAAAAAGTAGCTAGTTGTGGAACTGTTAATGAGGACAGAGAACCAAGACAAAAAAATACATGCTTTGATTAATTCTACCCACTTAGGATGGAACCCAAACTTAAGAAGGATGACTAAAAGAAAATCCTAGTTGACTCTGTCATAGGCCTTGTTCATGTCAAGCTTGAGAAAAAAGGCAAACTTTTTAGTTTGAGATGGAGAGTGCAAAGCTTCATGAATAGTGATGACACCATACAGAATGGATCTGCCTTGGACAAAATTTCCTTGGCAAGGATCAATGAGATTGGGCATGATGCTTTTCATCCTATTAACAATGATTTTAGTCTGGATCTTATATACAACATTGCATAGACTGATGGGTCTAAAGTCAGACATAGATTAAATCATGACCATATAGTAGTATTACAACAATTTAGAAATTATACATGTATCTTTGGACAAGATTTGAATTTGGGTTTCCTCCTTGAAAGTTGAGGGATATAGTGAATTGAGCTAATGCCATTGAAATGACCTGATCATATTACATCATGACCATGACCATGTTGTTTAATTACAACATCTTGATAATCATGCAAGTATCATTTGTCAATATTCTCCTCCAAAATTAAAGGATTTAACTAGGTGAGCTCATGCCATTTGGTAACATATTTGTCTTTATAGTATATTTATCTTTTACGATCATCTTGTCCTCTTGATTACATTAATATTATATATATATATATATATATATATATATATATATATATATATATATATATATATATATATATATATATAAAAATAAAAGATGAATGATATGTTATTAACCAAGAGGGACCATGCTTATGTTTAATAACTAGCAAATATTTATGTTTAAGGCTCAAAGATAGTATAAAAAATATGTTTTTATATATATATATATATATATATATATATATATATATATATATATATATATATATATATATAAGATGAATGATATATATATATATTTTTTTAATCTTGGTTAGTGTTAGAAACCCTTATGATTGACGAACATGGCGGGGCATCCCAATTCCTACCATGACCTATCATAAGGGCAAGAGCTAAACTTATCAATAGGGGCCAAACACATGACCATCACACACCCACCCCCTCACACACTCACCCACGTTGCGGTTTGAACCTTGGACCTTCCGAAGAAGAGCCAAAACAAAAATCTTTGCACTATCCCCATAAACATATGAATGATATATTGTTAACCAAGAAGGACCATGATTATGTTCAATAGCTAGCAAATATTTATGTTTAAGGTTCAAAGATAGTATAAAAAATATTCTTTTCCTTGTTAACTTTTAGATTAAAATATTTTTTATGTGAATTTTATGGTAATTTTGTATTATAACTTTCTTTTTGATGGATTTTGACTCAATTATGTGCTAAGTCTTGAATCAATATTATTTTAATATTTTGATATTTACAAAATAATATATTTTATTTATAATAATATATTTTGTTAAAGCAAATGGGGATTCCATAGAGGCCCCTTCTCAAAATGATAAAAATCATTACACAAACATCAAAATCAAAGGTCATAAAGCAAGCATCATGCACTACTAGCTTATGCAGAAGCATTTGGGAGACTAAAATAATAAAAACATGAAAGGTCTTCCTAGTTTCCAAGGGAAAAGGAAGTGGCACAACTTTTCATCCTCTTCCAGCATTATTTCTCATGGTTGAAAAAACGTAAGTGGAGGTGTTGTTGCTAATTGTAGAGACTGGAAAAGGATCGGATAGGGCCGCAAAGAGCTGGCAAGGATCTTGGATGATCGGCAAAGGATTGGATAAGGTCAGCAAGGAGTTGATAAATGATCGACAAGAGATCGAAAGGGGAGTCGACAAGGATCCGAGATGACCAACCAGGGTTGGAAAGGACCAAAAATGGAAGTTTGAGGTGTTGTATATTTTTAAACAAAGAAATATAAATTGTATTTTGTTTTATTTACTAGCTTTTACATGTGTTTGTGTGGAGATGTTTGGTTTACGGTCTTTCATTGGCCCCCTCCTCTAGTCTACATCATAATGGTATCTGAGAGGGTGAATATTTTGTGTAAGCATTGAGAATTTTTGTGCCACAACTTTCCATGCTGAAAACTTTGTTAATGTTGTTCCAAAACAAGTTGGTGTTTGAGATAATTTTTAGCAAAGGAGTTTTCAAATTTTAAGAGTAGAGATTTCTTTGGGAATTTTTCAAAACTACATTTTTATTTTGAAGAAATTTATTTTAGAAGTGAATTGTTTTTTTCTCTATGCCTCTGTTCAAGAGGAAACTGTTTTCTCTTGTGGAACCATTAAAAAATATTAAGCCTAATCATTTGGTGTTTCAAATTTGATATATGAAGGAAATATTCAAGGATTATCAAGAATATTTGAATGATATAAATCACTACCACTAGAAAGTAAGAATCTACAAAGTTATGGGGAAGATGAATCTGACTTACGAGGAGGCTTTCAGTTCAGAATGTTGTGTAACATAGAAGGTTCATAAATTTTCAAATGAGTTGATTGGACAAGTTGAGGTGTCTTGGTTGGAATTTTTATTTTATTTTATGGACATAGTATCAATAGTAACAAGAAATCTTAAATTATACAATTTGTGTGATATTTTTAAGATCAAAAAATTGTACAAGACAAGAAAAATGCAATATAGTTGTTTCATTCTAAGATGTTAAAATGTATTAATTGTTGTTGTGTTTGTTGTTTGTTGTCTAAGATGTTATGTTGAGTTTTTATATACTACCCATTTTTTTAGCATTATATTTTCCTATTAGAAAGTCTAATTTGAAGAAGATAAGTGGGGTAAGAGGGGATCACAGAGAAAATATTTTGACAAGGGCTTAGAGGAATTTTTTAAAGAGGATGACTTCAACAAAGAGGAGAGGAGGCACATGAAGAAGAGTTGGAAGAAGAAAGAGAGCATCAAGAAAGAGAAAGAGGAAGAGTGAGCACACATATAGGGAAGAAGAGACAAGGAAGAGAAGAGGAGCCAACAAAAATGACAAGGGTATGAGTTGCAGGGAAGATGTGGTCACAATGTAATATGCCATTAATTTGCACAAGCACTTTCATGGATGCAGCTTTAATAAAATAACTCCCAAGGTTGTAAAGGAGATCTAAAATTTTACCCATAAGGCAATGGGTCTTACTGACATGAGGATTGATGTGAGGTTGAATAAGGTTGTGGAGCATGGGCATCCTAAGCATTCCTAGAAGGATTAGGGTTAAATCGCTAGAAAGCAAAAATATTGAAGAGGATGCCAAGGAGGAACTCTATTCACTCATTATTATTTCCAATGTACCCACAAAGGACTCAATAGGGTAATAAGGTTATTGAGAAGAAATATTGATAATTGAGTTTATATTTTATTAGAAACTTATATTTTCTCTATTTTTTAGGTATTTGAGGCTATTGTTTTAGAATATCCAAAAATTAAGAGGGTTTATTTGTTTAAAAAATAAAAAATAAAGAAGTAACTCATTCACACGAGCAAGGGCTTATGAAGTATTTCTATTACCCAACGTGTATGATGTAGAAGATTTTGGGAGAATAAAATAATAAAAAAATGGAAGGTCTTCCCAACTGCCAAGGGAAGAGGAAGTGCAATAACTTTCCATATTCCAACATTATTTCTCATGGCTAGAAAGGCATAAGTGGAGGTGTTCTTGCTAATTGCAGAGACCATAAAAGGACCAAACATGACCACAAGGAGTCAACAAGGATCCAAGATGATCGACAAAGGATTGGATAGGGCCAATAAGGAGTCGATAAGGGATCAACAATGATTGGTAAGGGGTCAATACAAGACCCAAAAAAATACCGATAGGGGAGTCGAAAAGGATCAGGGATGACCATACAGGATTGGAAAGGGCTAAAAATGGAAGTTTGAGGCGTATATTTTTAAACAAATAAATACAAATAGTGTTTTGTTTTATTTACTAGTTTTTGTGTGTGTTTGTGTGGATATGTTTGGGTTGCTAGAAGATATGGTATTTCATTAGACCCCCTCCTCTATTCTGCATCACTAGCACACCACATAAAAAAACCTTTCCATGAGAAAATAAAAAAATTAAGACACAAGGGTACCAAAACCATGAGCTTTCTATAACATCATTAGATGCCAAAATTTATATAAGAGGGATGCCAAATCTATAAGATCAAGTATGAGCTTCTAGTTAATTAGAAATGGGTAGGAAAATCTACTCTAAATTTGGTTAGTTTGTTAGCAAAAAAAATTACCTTTACAATGAATAAAGACTAATTCACAAATTTTAACCATCTAAAATTCTTCCACTTGGGAACAAGCCTCAAACGATTCATTGATTCCTTGAATGCATTCACTATGACCTATGAGTCACCTTCCATAATAATATCATCAAAGCCTCCTTCTTTAGCTATTTGGATCCCTATAATAATACTAAGTGCCTTAGCATAATTCCATGTAAACAAGGAGTTTTTATATTCCATTATGGGGGACTTCATATAAAATTAATAAATTGTTTAAACAATTTTCTAGGACTCTCTTACTATAGAAGAATTGATTTTGACAAAGAGGAAAAATATTTATTATATTTACCAAGATGAAAAACAAAATATATATTCATAATAGACTGACAAAGTGATAATTACTTTAATATTTTGTATCACTAGAAGAACCAAAGGATCAATGGGTGAGGTCTAATTATAATTACTATTATTTTTCAATTGGGTATGGTTGTTACCATTCACAGAGCTAGATAGTTAAATTTTCATAGATATATCTTGATCAATGTTTGTATATTAAATCAACCAAGTTTTTTTTGGTTACATAGGAGAGTTGGTCACAACCACACTATTTTTAGTAACTGACAAGCACAAGGTTCAAACCCTAGGGATTGCTCCCACCAAACCTATTCCACTTTGTTATTGTTGACCCTTTGTGAAGGGGGCCATCGATCGGTCAAAAATTGTACTATAATCATCAGTTTGGTGCTCACTCAAAGGATTTAGATTAGAGTACTACCTTTGCAAACAAGCTACCCTCAAGGTTTGAACTTGTGTGTCTTCTTGTAAGTACCTATCTAGACAAGAACTTACAAATCCACATATTCCTCTGGGGCAAAAGAGTTTATGGTAAACCAATGTGATTTGAATTGAAGTTGCATGGATCTACACCGTACAAATCATGTACTTCAACTGGTCATCTCACACTAACTCAACTACGTACTCACCCTTAGATCAACCAAGTTATCCTCACAAATCCTATGATGTGATTACTATAATAGATGGATAACAATCAAACAATATAATTAAAAAATGTAGATCAATCCAAAAACATAAGCAAAGATCAAGAATTGTGGAAATTCTCTCATAGTAATAAATGCAAATTTGAGGTAAGCAAAGGCTCCATGGAACATACAAGAGATAATTGTGGAAATTCAAGATCTTACTAAAGAATTTGAAGAAATTAGGTTTACACATATATTAAGGGAAGGAAACAAATGTGTGGATAAGCTAGCCAATAGAGAGGTTTTTGTTGAGGATCGTGAAGTTTACATATCCTATCCATGGTTAGAGGAAGTAGAAAGTTTAGTTGAGGCTGACAAAAATTGTCGATTTCCTAAATCAATTAATGATTAAGATTTACTTTAACATTTTTCATTGGTAATATCTATTTTATTTTGTAACAATAATGTGTGTTCATTTAGACTATTTATTATAATTTTTGTGGTTGCACTTGTGTTTCAGAAAGTAAATTAGTAATCTAAATTTGTTAAAGTGGACTATGTTAGTGCAATGTTTTGGAAATATTACTCTACTAAGATGTAAGGCATAGATAGTAGAGGTGAAGGTTTGGCATTATGAAGGTTGCTATAGGAATGTAATGTCCCCTCTCTATTCAGCTAGCTTTATTTGTTGGTATTAACCTACTTACGGGTTCTCGTAGGCTAAGTTTAATGTGTGGGAGCCCATTGGAGGTTGTGGAGTCTTCTTCAGGTCACCTAGAGCCTTCAATTGCTTTTTTTTTGGAGTCTTTTGGAGCATTGGAGAGCATCCTTACTATTAATAGTAAGTTAGTTTTTAGGGTTTATGTCAGAAAGGACGGTATGGTGTGATTCATCTCTGAAATGGGTGTTCATTTCTATCTTCAATTGCCAGGTTGTTCGATCGAGGTCCAAGATTTTAATGTGCAACAATTTAATTATATAAAGTTAAATTAATTATTTAATTTTATATAGTTATAACCTTATGTTATAAAAAGGGGACATAAGGGGTTAAGATGTCACTTAGGAAAAATAACTTATTTTATAAGAGTGACCTATGAGGACCTCAATATGGGACGTCACATTTTAAAAGTGACATTTTGATTATTTTATAATGTTTAAAAATGTTATTGAGCAACCCTAAAAGGGTTCAAACCTCTTGGAGGATAATAAAAGGCTTTTTGAGGAGCTCATTTGTTATGCTTGGTTTATTATTTCTTCTGGCCATTTGGAGAGAAGACTTGCAGGTGAACTTACAGGGTTTCCAAAGCTTATTGGGGGTGAAAACCTCTAGTAAGAACATCATCTTCGGGCGTGAAATATCACCCTTGGTTGATCATTGGCATTTCCATATCAAGGAATGCATTGGAGCTTCATTTTGGAGATTTATTGCAAATATTTAGAGTAATATTCAAGGTTTTTCAGAGTATTTTATTGTTGGGTCAAATTGTTGATCCTCTTAAATAGGCCATACCATTTTGGATTATTTCTAGGTAATTTATAGTGAATACTGGAGCTGGGGTTTGTACCAAAGTTGGTGTTATCATTTTGCAAGCCTAGAAATTGGTATTTGGTGATTTTGAAGTGTTTCCACTCATGGGGTTTCATTTGGTAGGTTGTACACCTACACCTGGCCATATAGTCTCCAGCTTGGTGTGAGGACCTGAGGCTTGGGTGATTGGGCTTCAAAGCTTATTTGTCCTTCTCCTTGGGTGCCTAGGGTCTAAGGACATATTGTATTCATTTGCACTTCTAAGGAGCGTCAATTGGTGGAGTTGTAATTGAAAATAAGTCTTCTTGGTTGTTGATTAATGTATTAAGTTGCAAATTCTAGATTTTCATAAATCTCTGGTACTTTCATTTTTGGAAAATTACTTTAATGGGTTTGTAGTTTAAATCCATTATTATCTATTTCCAAATTTTTGTACATTTCTGTTAAGAAGAATATAAATTATGCATGATGCATTATTGCTACACTATATTGTCTAAGCATTCAAAAACCTAAAAACACAAATCTGTGTAGAACATTACATGGTATCAGATCTAGGTTCAACACTACCATCTCGTGGTTAATTTGAACATTTAATGAGTAAAAGAGACAAAATAGTAGTAGAAAGAGAAAGAAATAAAATAGAGCAATCTTACATAGGGGGATACAGAGATAAAAATAGTGGTCCAAAGAGGATTCATATCCAGAATAGAGTACTTGGAAAACAACTTTAGCAACAATACCTCACCTTCAACATCCACCAGAGACATAATCTAATATCATAATGGGGAAAAGAAGTTCCAATGAGTAAAGTTTCTAGGATATATTGAATTCATTAGCAAGAGGTCAGAATGATATGCAAAATGAACAACGGATAATGTGGAATTATTTGCAACAATCACAGAGGGAGATAGCTAGAATTTTGAGGGAGGTGTTCATTTCATTACAAAGTATCAAAGTGGGCGATAATAATGGGGATGCTAGCACTTCTAACTGTTCAAATTTTACCAGGTGTATCCATATAGGTCTACACAACCTACTTTCATTCCTATAGAGGAGCCACCTATTAAGGAGGAGATATGGGCCCCACCCACTAGAATGTAGCTAAAATGTGGGTTGAATATTGAGCACTTCCATATGATCTCAAGGATTTTTGGTCATTTGTCAATTTCATGAATCAAAAGAGTACTGATATGAGTATGGGAGGACATCATCATGAGCAAAGGAGACAACTAGCACAATGAGACCTTCAACATGTAGTGAGCAAGATAACCATTCCTCATTTTTATGGTAGTGGAAAAAGCATAGCTATAGCTTGGGTGGAAAATTTGGATAACTACTTAGGTATTAGACCTATGTCGGAGGATGAGGCCATTAAATTTTCCACACTTCACCTAGATGGCATTTCTCATGATTGGTGGTTTCATGGTATCATCACTTTGGAACATGGGTTGATTACTTCCTATGATGAGTTCACAAACAGAATCATTGATCATTTTGATAAGAAATACTCGAAGTTATATTTTATAGAGTTTGCATAGTTGAGTCAGGAAAGTTTCATAGACTTAAACATTTTATAATTTTAGAGGCTTTCATTCATGGTGCATGACATTTCAGTGAGGAGACTTACAATTTTATTTAGTGAAGGAATAATAGAGCCACTCTGTGGATGGATCAAGACCTTCGAACCACCCTCACTTCACGAGGCTATTAAAAAATATCAAAATATGGATTTTGCTACTCCAAAAAGCAAATCAGATTTTAAACCATTCCAAGATAGCAAAGACAAAGATAAAAATAATTTTCAAAAGATTTATGCTCAGTATAAATCAGAGTCAAAGAAGTTAGGGGGTGATGAGCTCAATGAGCTAAGGAAGAAGAAATTGTGTTTTCAAAGCATGGAACCTTGGGATTTATCTCATAAGTATCCACTCAAGGCTCAAATGAAGCAAATGAAGTTGAAAGAATAATTTGAAGTTGAGAATACGGGGTGTGAAAAATCAAAGCAGCAATCTGATTCAAAGAAAAGTGAAGAAGAAAAACTATAAGGAGAGCTTGAACAATATTCCAAACATGGTGATACAGTAGTCCAACTCTACAGTTTCCATAAGGGAGATTCATTCAAATTTTGGGGGATCATTAATGGATAGTGAGTAGTGACTTTTATAGACACTGGCACTACACATAACTTCATAGATGAGGGGCTGGTCACTAAGCGGGTTATCAAAACTAAGGAGTTTTAGGGATTTCGGGTGATGGTAGATGGTTCTTCCATTCATTGTACCCATAGAATTCCTAAATTGCACATCTAGTTGGGAGAGTATAATATTAATGATGAATTTTATGTGGTAAATATAGGTAACACACATGTGGTTCTTGGTATGTAGTGGATGTGTACTCTAGGTGAATTCACAATGAATTTATGTAATATGGAGATGAAATTTGAGGTAGCAGGAAAGAGGATTGTTTTGAGAGGTATGTTTGATGGAGAGGCTAGAGTTTTTTCCCTTAGGAGAATGGAAATATTGTTTCGACATGATGAAGTGGAATGGGTGGTAGAATATCTCATCATACCTGCAGTTACAGAGTAGTAGAAGGTTGATTATCATCCAAAGATTTAGAAACTTCTGACTAAGAATTCTAGAGTATTCAGTGATATAACTCTTGGGAGACCTCTAGAGCTGAGTACTAAGCATATTATAGAGTTAGAGGATGGTGCAAAGACCATCATATCCACTCTCTATAGACACCATAAATGGCACAAGGATGAAATTGAGAAGGTATTTAAGGATTTATTAGATATGGGTCACATACGTCCTAGTAAGAGTTCTTTTGTCTCTATAGTGGTATTTGTGAAGTAAAAATATGGAACTTGGAGGATGTGTGTTGACTATAGAGATTTGAATAATAAAACCATAAAAAATAGGTACCCTATTCCTCGCATTGGTGAACTCGTTGAGGAGTTGCATGGTGCCTGTTATTTCTCCAAAATTGACTTGAGGTTTGGGTACCATTAGATCAGGATAAGAGAGCAGGACATTGAGAAGACTGCATTCAGATGCCATTTTGATCATTTTGAGTTTTTGATTATGTCCTTCGAATTAACCAATGCCCCTACCACTTTCTAGTCTTGCATGAATAGGACATTCAACAGACAGCTCAGGAGATTCATCCTGATATTTTTTGATGATATTCTGGTATACAGTCGATCATGGAATGAGTACCTACATCATCTAGAGGAGGTATTGAGTATATTGGAGAAGGGGTCCTTTTATGCTAAGGATTCCAAGAGTGATTTTGGGATGACATAATTACATTAATTGGGACACATCAACAGTACAGAGGGATTGCACGTTGATCAAGAGAAAATTAAGGCTATTATGGAATGGTCTACTCCTACAAACCTCACACATCTTAAGAGGTTCTTCGGCTTATGTGGGTTCTATAGGAGGTTTTTTAAGAGGTTATCTCAAACCGCTGCTCCACTTACAAATTTGACAAAGAAAGGGGAATTTACTTGATCCAATACTAATCAGAGTTATTTTGATCACTTCAAATAGGTTATGTGTTCTTGTCAAGTGCTCGCTATACCTGATTTCTCTCAACTATTTTAATTATAGTATGATGCTTCTAGTGAGGGAATAGGAGCGATATTGATACAAAATAAGCATCCTATAGCATTTGAGATTAGGAAGCTTAAGGGTGTAGAGTGCAACTAATTGATATATGATAAGGATATGTTGGCCATCATGCATGCTTTGGCCAAATTTAGGTAGTATTTGGTTGGGGGTAAGTTCACAGTGAAGATTGATCATAATAGTCTTTGATATTTCCTCAATTAAAGAGACCTCAATGAGAGGCAACATAAGTGGGTGAGTAAGCTGCAAGCTTACAATTTGGACATCATTTATGTCAAGGGGAAGAAGAAATTTGTAGCTGATGCATTATTTAGAAGACCATATCTATGTGCTATGATAGGTGTTTCTATAGATTGGAGGGATGGGATTATATCTAAGTATACTAAGGATTCATGGGCTTCTAGTTTGATTGATGGCACTTTGTAGGATGGCATGTATTCGGTAGTGCATGGGCTAATTTTGTATAAGTACCACATCCTCTTGCTTCTAAATTTTGAATTCAAGAAGAAAGTCCTCTGGTGTTTTCATGATGATCCCACAACTGGTCATTCAAGATTTTTTAAAACTTATAGGAGCACTAGAGAGCGGTTTACTTGGAAGGGTCTTAAGAATGAGGTCCTTCAATATATTCGGGAGTGCGCCATATGTCAGCATAACAAGGATGAACATACCTACCCAGTTGGCTTATTGCAACCCTTGCCAATTCTTAACCAAAAATGGAAAGGAATCTCAATGGAAGTCGTTACTAAATTGCCTATGACTCAAGGCAAATACTACATATATGTGCTGGTGGACAAGCTCACTAAATTTACTCACTTTTTTACTATTTCATCAACTTATACAGAAGCTCAAGTGGCATATTTTTTTTTTAGGGAGGTGTTCAGGTTGCATGGGATACCCAAGACCATCATCAGTGATAGGGATAGTAGGTTCATGAGTACATTTTGGTAGGAGATCTTCAGAATAGGAGGAACCGAGCTTACTCCCAACACTAGTTACCACGCACAGATAGATGGGCAAACATAGATAGTCAATAAATGGGTGAAACAATATCTTTAGAATTATGTTTCAGGGTAGCATAAGGTATAGATTAGATGGTTACACCTAAGTGAGTTTTACTACAACACTATGCATCACATGTCTATTGGGATGACTTCTTTTATGATATTGTATGGGTATGAAGCTCCCAGCTTTTTTGATTTGTTACTTGGTGATAGTAGAGTGCCTATATCCAAGTATTTATTACAAGATAGTCAGGATATCATGAGAGCTTTGAAGTATAACATTTAGCAAGATCAGAATCAATAGAATATGTATGTTGATCATCACAGGGTGGAGCATAGTTTTGAGGTTGGTGACTTGGTTTACCTCAGATTATAGCCTTACAATAGTCCACTCTCAAGAAGAGTGGAAAGGAGAAACTTAAGCCATGATTTTATGGACCCTTTAGGGTAGTCAAGAGAGTTGGATAGGTGTATTATGAGTTGGAGTTACCTGCTGACAGTAGAGTTCATAATGTCTTCCATGTCTCTTGCCTTAAAAAGACATTTGGCCATAATATAGTACCTTCTTCAGAGTTACCACCATTGGATGAGGAGGGAAAACTTATTCTTATTCCAGAAGCCATCATTGATTCCCAAGAGAAGACTCTTAGGAAGAGGGTGATAAGAGAATATTTGATTAAGTGGAAGAATCTACCAATGGAGGATGCTACTTGGGATAATGAGAAGATATTACAACATCCAGAGTTGAAATTGCCCTAGGAAAAGCAATTTTGGGGAGGACAGACTGTAATATCCTCTCTCTAGTCAGCTAGCTTTATTTATTGGGATTATCCTACTCATGGGTTCCCGTATGCTAAGTTTGATGTGTGGGATCCCATTGGAGGTTGTGGAGTCTTCTTTAGGTCATCAAGAGCCTTTAGTTACCATTTTTTGAAGTCTTTTGGAGCATTGTAGAGCATACTTACTATTAATAGTAAATCAATTTTTAGGGTTTATGTTAGAACAAACAATATAGTGTGATTCATCTTCGAAATGGATGTCCATTTCTATCTTCAATTATCAGATTGTTCGATTGAGGTCCAAGATTTTAATGTGCAACATTTTAATTATATAAATTTAAATTAATTATTTTATTTTATATAGTTATAACTTTATGTTATAAAAAGGGGACATAAGGGGTTAAGATGTCACCTAGTAAAAATAATGTATTTATAAAAGTGACTTATGAGGACCTCAATATGGGACATCACATTTTAGTGGTACCAATGATGCTTCCACACGCAGCAAGGATCACACAAATTTAGTTGATTGAGGCCTTCATCTGCATGGAAAATATATCCACTAAATCTGCAAAAAGCAACCTTTAGGATGGACCAAAGCCTTCTATTTGAATTATTAATAAACCTTGGAAAAATATTTATACTCTGGGCAGCCAATAGAATGGAAATTCTCTTGGAAAACAAAAATATCATGAGATAAATTTCATAAGTGACAGACATACTTGTGTAGACACCTAAAACGCGTCATGTCGAGGGTGACTACTCATATGGACATGCTACAAGACCATATGGAGGATCTTGGATAGACTCCAAGATAGAGCAGTGGTTCTAACCACTCAATTTGGGCTCCTTGGCCTAATCAGTCTGAACCGTAACCCAGACCTATGGTCTATAGGCTGAACCATGGCTGAGACCTATGGTTTATAGTCTAGACCATAGCTATAACCTATGGTCTTAACTGAAGTTCAGTTGGCCTTCATCCGAGCCAAATTGGTTTGAATGACCATTTGTTCTAGAAGAAGGTGGTTAGAGGATGGAAGCTTCCAATCCAACTGTCCTAACCACCCCTTCTTGATCTTGGCTTCTCCATGAAGCCACCCCTAGCCCTAGGGCATCCTATAAGTACCCCTCCAAATTAGGGCAATGAGAGAATATAAGAGAATTGATTGAGTCAAGTGAGCAACGAAGCCCTATCGAATTGCGTACTCGAATTCAGTGCATAGAGAGAATGTCACTTTGCTATTCACCTAAAGATCAATTTGCCATGGATGCCCTAGGAGCCTAGGAAGAGCCAAGAAATACAAATTCGGGCAAACGAAGGCCCCTCATAGTGAATCAACCACCAAACTTGTTAGAAGGACACCGAAGGCGACCCTTGAACATCAATTGGACAAGGAGGTCAAGCCCACTGCCCTTGATTTTGAGGGTAAACTCACTTGAGTGCTAACCATGGCTTTCAGCCATGGTTTACAGTGCAGACCATGCATCAGTGCTGTGGTTTGCAACAGAGGTATCACCACCTTACTATTCTCATTTCTGCCCATTTAACTAGATTAGATTAGTCATTCATATGGTTAAATTGTAGTTTTAGAGACTTCTGACCGATAGATTAGTGTTTTTGCTAATTTGTTTTCATCATAGTAGTTTAGATGTTAATGGTTTCTTTTTATGTTATAATGCTTCATTTCGAGTAATTGATTCCATAGATTGATAGTTGTGCTCTTCATTTACGTATTTCCATCAATATTGATATTATTTGCATATGTTTAGCATAGTTTACGCATTTTCTTGATTTGATGTCATTATGCTATTTTCATGCTATTTGTCTTTAAAGGGCCTCATCATGAGAGGCTTCCTATGCTTTTGACATTCTTGTGTTGTTTCTTGATCATAGGAAATAGGTTTCTAAGGAGCTACAACCATTCATTTCCTTCCTCAATGTGAAGAAGAGGGTTCACTCCACCCTAGAGCAGTTCGTGTCACCTTAAGGGCTTGATAGTGCATTTCACCCCTGAGGGGGATTGAAATAATTGTAATTGCGTATCAAAATAGAGTATCCCTAAGAGGGACTTACTTGTAATCATACACTCATTGATTTTAATGGAATAATGGAGGCATTTCTTGTAATTTCTATGTGTTTTGTCCATTTATGTGTTTGATTATCAATTTTACTTTGTTTATGCAATTACAACATTTTGGGTGCACGCCTTTTTGGTCGTACATAAGGCGATCATGGTGGAACTCCACAATTCATGTGATCTAACTGTTGTTTCTTGGTTTTGGGAATTATAGGTATAGACCGCAGCTATCAGCTGTGGGCCAACAATTGAACCATAGGTTCAACACGTGGTTTACAGTCTGAACCATAGACCAGACCTACGGTTTACACCTGACTACACAGACAACAGAAATCAGAGTGCAGATCAACTCAGGACCTGAGGTAGGCCCTATTTTCCACTCTCTGTTCTTTTTTTACTCTGTGTTTTTACAGAATGCTTATTTTGAAATGCAATTAGGAAAATAAAACTAAGAAAAAGGAAATCAATCATGTCCTAGTTCGTTTCAATTTGCATTTGTAGAAAGGCACTGCTGGGAACAACGGACCTATGATTGCAGTCCGCCCTAGGCTACAGCGTGCTTGATAGAGTGTCTTGTTTGGTTTGCATGTGTGAGGCCCAATTAGTGGCCAATTATCATCGTAATGTGCATTGTCTCAAAGAGCATCTAGAATAGCTTGCATTTTCTGAATTTGAAACGTTCTTTCATTTGCATAGCATATAGAAAATGAGCATGAATGCTATATGATGCATTTCTTTTATGTACATTAAAACGAACCACACACACCACTTGGCACTTAAATGCTAGTGAGTTGGGCTTGACATCCAACCACTAGTAGGGTTCAACGACGGTGGGCGTAACTTCCATCCATTGGCCCAAATCCCATGAACCTTTTGGATACTAGACCAATACCGGATCCGAGAACCTTTCGTACCCTAGAAAATTTGCATGTATTCTCTTCGAAGGGTATAACGCTGACTAGGGGAAAATGGGTGAGGATCTGGGAGGACCTGTGCTCCCTGGACATGTGTGGGCTTCATTACCACACATTATAGGTTGGATTACGTGACTTGGAGTTCATAGCCAAGTTGTCGAGCTATGAGCGTACAGGTGAAAGCCATTAAACTGAGAATAAAATCCAACAAGTTTTGCAAAACATGATAAGAGTTTCTACACTGATACAACAAATCTTGAAACACATCAAACAGTTTAGGGCTCAACTTTTAAAATGTAAAGGAGATAATCACATTGTTTACTTTGTATGCTTCTTTATTGCTTAATTCATCAAGATAAGGCCCTCCTTGAGGCCACAATTTTTAGTAAGAGAGGAAACCTCTCGAGTCTTGTTTAGTCGGTTCATCATGACGACTAGGCATGATAGAGCTCAATCACGAGCTAATGAGTTGGAGAGTTCATGGAGAGGCTCTGAATGCTTTTGATGTTCTCCTGAGGAGCTTTCAAACCTCGTACACCTCCTTTCTAGGCATCACACTCATCATGCATCTGAGGATCCAATCCTCCTAGCACGACATTCTAAGAGTCATCGCGAGCTCCCTTCATCATGCAGGGGGTTCACCCATACAGATCATGGGGTTTCCTCACACATAGTGAGAACCCACGTCATTAGGTCTCCACCTAGGTGAGATAGAGAGTTGTGGATCATACTCCATGAGTCAGTCCTATAGGGAATCTGAGTCTCATGCAGCCCATGAGAGGCGACTACTCCAAGACCAATTGGAGGAGGTGCACCGTCAACGTAAGCACCTAGAGCGTGAGTCCACAGAGAGAAAGAGAGCACATCAACAAAGGTTGGATGAACTCCAACAACATGAAGAGAGGATTTACCAATAGAAAGCACATGAAGAACAATCATGTGAGGTAATTCCTGAAAAGAAGCTCATACCTAGAGTGCTTAGGCAACAAGTCAACGTGATGCACCTAGTGCATCATCAAGAGTTACCACTTAAGCAAGTAGATAGCCATCCTCTTAGGCAGATAGACATGCCTAGGGTTATCGAAGAGCAACAGAAAGAGATGTCTAAGGATCCCATGCGTAAGCGTGAGGTCGAGAGTAGTCAAGTCCGACAGGTGAGCAGTGTCAATGCTCGAAAGTCATCACAATCCTTGGGGCATATACAGTCTATTCCACCATATAAGGAACCTGTGATTACTTTCCATAAATAGGAAGTCAAACCTGTCCCTATCAGGGAGTCTGATCCTCCATTGCATATCATAGTGAGGATACAACAGATTGCGTATAAGCGAGTGTTGGTGGATACAGGATCATCGATTAATATCATCACCACCTTAGCGATCAAACATCTCAAAATTCCACCATCCCACATCAAGGAAACAATGTTAATGTTGCAAGCCTTTAACGATGTGGAATCCCCTATAGTAGGCACAATAGTCCTCCCCATCGAGGTGGGATAAAATATTATTCCTACATTGTGCTACGTTTTAGAGGGATCAAGACAGTATAATCTTCTTCTTGGAAGACCATGGATAAGAGCCATGGAGTGTGTGCCATCAATAGTGCATCAGTGCATTAAGTACACCCATGGAGGTGAAGTCCATGTAGTTGAGGTGGACCCAGATCCCTTCAAGTATTATAAGCCTGAGGATCATCCGTAGGAACCTGGTGAGGCGCCTATGCATCTGCAAGTTAAATTGGATGAGTCTATCCAAAGTGTGGACGCAGCCTCGTAGACGGTGGTGGAGTTACCATCCCCACCACTATCACCTATGGAGTCACCTACAACCCCTGCACTCTCGACACCACTTAGCAGGGAAGGATTGATGAATGCCCTTACGGAGTTTCTCACGATCGACTTTGGAGGTATCATTAGAGGATCTTCACACTCCTATCAAGGAGGAAGAACCTAGCATGGTCATGGATGCACCTGAGTGTATCACACCCTCTTCATCCATCATGTCACCAGATAGTTCTCATGAGGATGATGATGAATATGAAGAGCTTATAGAGGCCAGCATTACGATGCTGCCCACCATAGAGTCCACTGAGGATCTAGGTCAACTTTTCATCGAGTCTCCACCTATGGATCCTATCTTGGAGACATCGTATGAGTATGAGGAAGGTTCAGTTATCATGACTAAAATAGGACAACCTTAGTATGTTGATGAATTACCTATGATGCATGCAGTTGTGGAGTCTTCTCATGAGTTTGTGGGAATGGTCGACATTAGGCCAGAAGATCAAGTGATTCCTAATCACATAGAGCTGGAGATGGGGCAATCCAGTGGTGTGTCCACATTGCCAGGGCCATAACCTTTGAAATTAGTCACTCCTGACTCATTTCTCATGGCACCATCTCAAGAGCACAAACAAGTAGGTTCCTCACATCAGATTGGGGGTACTAAAATTGACACAGTTCAACACAACAAAGTGAAACAACAGCTTGAGCTGAGTCATAGGCATGAGCATGTGGATAGCACTGATGAAGTGTGTCATCAAGAAGCTTCCACATCAACTCAAGTGAAGGAAATAGGTGATTTGCAATTACCTAATGGATCCATAGCATCCACTTTTTTGTTTCCTTCAAATGACAAAGGTATTTCGAATCAGTCATTGGAAATACATATGAATTCTTTGTCAGTCTTGCGATCCATTTTAAGCCATCTGGAATGGATGGAGCATCGAATGGATGAGCAAGATAAGGCGTTGCATTTTATCAAGAACCGGCTTGAAAACCTGGAATTACAAAAGCAACCCTTGTCTGAGGCCGAATCGCTTCCTGTGCAAGTACAAGAAAAGCCTCAATGAAAGCAAAAGCCCATGCGGCCAACCCAACCATTGGATTCTCAAAGCAAACCAATGCGGGGCAAGAGCCCAAAATAGTCACAGCATAGTGGGACTCCATTAAAAGAGTCTATGTCTGACATATTTCAAAAGCTACAAGAGGCTAAGGTCATCACCTTGCCTAATGTCATCCCTTTAAACCCAAATAGAGTTAAACCTATGGGTTACAAGGAGCATCACTACTATCTCTATCACCAAATAGAGGGTCATGGCATTCGAGATTGTCATGAATTTAAGAGTGTGGTGCAAAATATGATAGATAAGGGGGTTTATCATGTAGATGGTTCTCTCAGAGTGCCCCAACATGCTGAAGTGGAGGTCACACCTCCTCAAGAGCGACCTCGGAGTCGTCAGTCACCTCGTAGGCCCAATAGGCCAATGCAATGAGTAGTTTCATTTCAGATGACTACTCTAACTTTGTTTCAAAAGTTACATGAGGCACAGGCATTCATATTACCCAAAGTCAAGCATAGGGCATCCGAGACTGGGTCACCTGATGGGGGTCCCTTTTGTGTGTATCATCGAGCGCATGGACATGACATTAGGGGTTGCCAATCATTTAAGAGGGTCATCCAAGACCTAATAGAATGGGATGAGATCCACGAGGATGGTTCTCTCGTTCACCCATGCCAAAGCATAGGCACACCAGTGAGGTCCGATCTTCACTTGGGGGAGTTGATTTCTATCACTCTTCCTAAACAAGTTGATTACTTTTTAGTGAATAGCATGCACGCTGGGGGTCTTCAAGGTAGCATACCTTTCCCACCAGCCACACCAAATTCGATAAGGAAAAATGAGGAATCTAGAGGTATTGCACCTCCCTCACCATCATCGAATGGCACACTCACTAGGGGTATATAGGGCAGCATGCCCTTCCCAAAAGGCTCCAAGGGTTCCTAAAACTGCTTGGTCATGTCAGTCAAAGGCCTTGAGGGTTTGCTTATAATCGCTCGGTCATCCTAAAAGGCTCCAAGCTCATTTGTGAGTAGTTTGGTCAATCAAAAGGCACCAAGAGTTTTTGAAAAATTGCTTGGTCAACCCAAAAGCTCCAAGGATTCTTAAAATATCACTTGGTCATCCCAAAATGTCCCAAAGGTGCTCATAAACCCTTTGGTCAAACCCCAAAGGCTCTGAGGGTTTGCTTAAAACCGCTCGGTCATCCTAAAAAGCTCCAAGGATTTTGCTGAAAAATCGCTTGGTCAATCTAAAGGCTCCAGAGGCATGTACTCACCGTTTGGTCAGATATGAGGCTCAAAACTCATAAAAATTATAAAATCAATAAAATCCAAAAAAAATTGGTAAAGCATAAAAATCCAAAAACATTTGCATTTGCATTTGAATTTTGCATTGTCATTTTTTGCATTCACTCATGCATCCACTGCATTATTGCATTGCATATAGGCATTCGTCATCCATTGCATTCCATAGTAGGAGGGATTATGTTTGTCAGTCTTACAAACGACACCACGTTTGTGTCTAAATCATGCATCTCTGCATTTATCATGATCCATCATTCATGTGAGTAATTGTGTTTTTCAACACAACCTATAATGTTGCTATGGAGATATACTAGGGTTTTTCGGTCACTCAACCATACCTAGTGGTCTTATCAAGAGTTGGTAGAAAGCTTGCTTTGCTTTTGTAGCTAAGGTTCAGTTAGTATAGCCCTTAGCATATCAGAAGCCTATCACTAATCAACAAATTAAACAATCCTAACAAGGACTAGGGGAAGATGAAATTCGTGAAGCAGGACCGGGTATCCTGAAGCGAAAAGAGTTATTCTTGCTTATCCCTCTATGCGGATGATATGGGAAATGTTGGCAGTTGGCAAAAGGACAGGTTAGTTCCCTATTCATAATCCCTTGCTTACGATAAAATGAGCAATATCCCAGAGTGATATCCCACATCAATCCTCAATATTGATACCCTAGATCGATATCATAGATCGACTTCCCAGATTGATATCCCATATTGATATCATAAGATCGATATCCTCAATCGATATACCAAAAATAGTTTTTCCAAGTAAATCCCCCAAAGGAAAGTTTCTGAAGAAGATTATCAAATGTAAATGCCAAAAAGTGAAGATCGAATGAAGATCAAAAAACAGGCTCAAATCAAGTTCAAAGTGAAGATCAAATGAAGATCATAAATCAAAGTTCGAGTGGAGATCAAATGAAGATCCAAAATCCAGTTCGAAGAGAGATCAAATGAAGATCCAAAGACAGTTCAGAATGAAGATGGAATCGACTCCCTTGCTTCACTACATATGAGCAAGTATCCCAAAAATTGAAGGATAGAAAGGAATGAGCCTGAATCCCTAGAATTGTCGGCACTATTGTACCTTACGCATGATGATATGTCTGATACACTTGCATCTCGCTTGTGGGTAGACCAATGTTTGAATGTGGAGGAGCTAGCTTCAGGTGTCCTGCATTGCCTAGTGGCTTAGTCCAACTAAAATCTAAACTTGGGATTGGATAAGACATTTGTGGTACCCCTATCTTAGCAATGGGCTGAAAGAATCCTGCCTGACATCGAGGAACGCTCGTGTCTTATCTTAAAATAATCATGTGCACACACAAGGATAATGAATAGTTAGGGCCTATCCTAGCAAAAGCCTTTTATCTCAGAAGTCTAGTGTGGTTAGTATGCAACTTTTGATAAGTCTATTAGGGTGTTTGAGTCTCATGGAAAACCTCAAAAATCTCTCTCATAGCAACAAAATATCAAATATCGCAAACCATATAAAATCATCAAATTGCAAAGTATCGAGTCCATGATACATCATCATATAGAGCACAATCAAGATATAGGATAGATACCGGATGGATATTAGAAATAATATTTAGATGACCACTGACTATATCATGCATATTTTTCAAATTTGCAAAGGAAAATAGAATGACACATTATATCATTCACATCATACAACTGCATTCATTGCATTTCATATATGGGTGATTAATTGATTAAATTCTTATCTTAAGGATTTTCAATTACATTCATGATTTTTATACATTTTGTGGTGTCATCCATTAGATTGATAAACATATTTGCATTCATTCCTTATGTTTTAAGTGATTAAAGCATACAGGTTCATTTACATTAGATCACCATCATGTAAATAAATCATTACATACATTAATGCATACAATAAAGCAATATCAAATATGCATTAAGAGAAAACATTGCATCCATATGCATCCATCATAAATCACACATCTAAGCATCTAGATCACTGCATATCATCATCATCATAAATCAAATAGCTATCTAGTGCATGTCATCCATACATCACATCATATAGCATCAAATTAACATAAGCATTGCATCCATGTGCATAACATAAATAGAAAATTAAAAATATATGCAAGTACACATAATGAGCCATAAATGATCAGATCATATATATATATATGTGTGTGTGTGTGTGTGTGTGTCTCAAAGTACATCAAGAGTACAAAAATACCCGTAGGCTACAACTGTGTAGGTCCTAGACCTTACACCAAAAATGGTACAATATACATCAAGAGGTCCTATGCCTATAGCTAGAGAGTCACTTGTATCACCTATGTCATCCCTGCACCTCTCGTGCGAGCTGCCTCCATGAGTGCTAGAGGACCTGTGCATCCTCTCTATCCTATGCGTCCACTGGCTAGAGCTCATCGTGGACTACCCTGAGGTCCTGGACCTGGTCCTCTGAGACCCCATAGCATGTCTATCCTCAGGTATCTCCAAGCCCCGCAGTCTGATATAGCCCTCTAGCTGAGAGATGTGAGCTGCCCTCGCATCGCATAGGTCATTTCCCTCCTCTATGAGGGAAGTGAGCCACCTGACCTCTGCCATAGGATCACCACCTCCTAGCAATGTAACTGATGGAGCAGCTGGAGGTCCCATAATAATTTGAGAGGATGGAGGATCCCCCCTCTGTGCCCTGAGTAGATCTCTCTCTGCTACAACCTCACCCCGTTGTGCCAGTGCCAAATCACATGCACTAGTGAGCTCATGGACCTAGAGCTCTACCATTGTAGCCCATGCTGTAAGACTCATGACCTGCTCCTGAGCCACAGCTAGCCGCCTATCCCGATCAGCTAGCTTCACCTCCAAACTAGTGATAGTAGTATCTCGCTCTAGCTGCTGAGTCTGATACCTCCCAAGCTGACTCTGTAAGTCAACAACCTGAGCTAGGAGCAGCCCCTCTACGCTGTCAGGAGGGACCTCACCCTCCTTGGAAGCCTCCTCATCTGCATCAACATCCATAGGGGGGCATCCTCTACTGCAGCCTCTGCACCCCATCCATCGTTAGTCCACTGGCACACCCTATGCCCATCTAGGTCAACCGCCACCTTTGCCTGGTCATCTACCCTACCCAGAGGCCCTGATCCGTACCATCATAGCATCGACCACCAAGCATCATATGTTGGGGTGGTCACAGCCCTATCAACTCTAGACTCCTGGAAGTCATCAACCTCATCTCCTAATGCTATAGGCTGAATCCATGGTAGATGCATCTCCAAGACTAGACACTTGTAAGAAAAAGGAATCTCTGGAATGTCCTACACCAGGTCGAACTACCGTAGGACCTGAGAGTAGAACTAGTACTCTCTAATCTCGACCTTCTAGTCGAGTAGCCATCTATCTTGGTGAGCCTATCGTAGCCACTCGCCAGCCTCTGTCCAAGCTAGGCAATCCATGTAGGGATGCCACTCAATGTCGTCCGGCCCAAGCGATGCGAACTGGGTAATGTAGTGCTCAGTATGGCCGGCATGGATCCTGCTCCTGAAGCCCTCCTCCTCATGAGGCCAGCATGCAGCGTAGCACTGATGAGCATCATCAATGTCCATAATGTGCAGTGGTAGCTCTCCAGGATGCTCTATCTTGATGTGCTGCCAACCCCAGATATGTAGTAGCAGGCTGCAGCTAATCTCGTGGTGGCTCTGGTCAGTAACTTGATATAGCTCCCTGTAAAGCTGGCATAGTAGGGTGCTCCCCCAGGCCAATCATAGTGGTTGATCCATGGAGCTCTGAGTCACTCTCCTGACACTAGCTAGGAGGTTCCAGGGAATCCTCATGCCCGAGGAGTTTGGAAGAACAACCTGCACCACCAGGTGCATAAAGATGGCCTCCCTCACGGAGAAGATCCGCTCACCCTGCTAGTATCCAATGTGAACTCCTCCATGATCGATCTTCCATTGAGCCTCCTAGCTCTAGTCACCGAAGATCACATAAAAAATGGGCCCCTTAGCCCCAAAAGTAGAAGAGGTGATGGCCTCACCATCAATAGGGATCCTAAAGATCTGGTATACATCCTCTAGGGTAATAGTCATTTCACCTATAGGCAGGTGAAATGTGTTGGTCTGCGCATTCCAACACTGGGCCAATGTATTCAGATAGGTCTAATCCACCCTAATCGTGGGTATATCCAAGATGTAGCCAAATCCGATGACTTCAAACTAAAGAACACAAGCTTATACTGAGAGGGGGGTGAACAGTATAAGACCTCTTTTTACTTTCTCTATTTAACTTCAAATTCGCAAAGCAATGAACCAATAGCAATATCAAAGCAATGCATAAAAAAACACACAATGAGACACCAATTTTAACGTGGTTCACCCAACATGGGCTGCATCCAAAAAACTTTTCTCTAAAAATATTTCTCAAATTTCTTTGGGAATCCTTCCCAATTACAATTTTTATGAGCCTCAACCCAAAGGAGAAACCTTCCCCTACTCAAGTATTTATGAGCCTTTGCCCAAAGGAGAATCCTTCCCCTCCTCACAAATTTATGAGCCTCCTTCCCAAAGGAGAATCCTTCCCCTCAGCTCTAGAAATGATACTTCAGAAGATCACCTGCCTCTTATTTCGCTAGCAAATGGAACTCCTTTCCACAGAAGACCTCCTATCCTCAATACTTAGCCTCAAGAGACCTCTATCCTCATTGATCACCTCCACAACAACTCATCAACCTATACTAAACACAGTCAGTCGGTCTAGCACAAGTCTTCCTCACTCTGTCAAATCTGTCCCAAGCTCAACAAATAAAGTTTGAACAAATCAATCTCTACTGCACACAAGCCTTCTCAAAGACTTGTCAAAACTATCCTCAGGTTCTTCTCAAAGAACCACTTCAACTCTGTCCTCAAGTCCTCTGCTAGGAACTATCCAAATCAGCTCACAAGTCCTCCCTAGAACTTGTCCAAATCAGCTCACAAGTCCTCACTAGAACCTGTCCAAATCAGCTCAAAAGTCCTCACTAGAACTTGTCCAAATTAGGTCACAAGTCCTCACTAGAACCTGTCCAAATCAGCTCACAAGTCTTCACTAGAACCTTTGTTTGAGGAAGAAGAGAATAGTTCTTCAACCTGTTACCAACACCACCCTCAACTTTGCCACCAAGTTAGGGTTAGATCATAAAAGTAACCACACAAATATTTATTCCATAAAACACCTTATGACTCCAATCCTTAGAAGTCAACTACCAAAAATATAAAGCATACAAACAATATATCCTTTTACACATTATTTCTCCAAATTAATTAAACCATTCTCAAGGAATAATAGCTTATAAGCAAATCTCACTCAACAATCAAGCCAAAAATCTCAACAACACACTATCAACCTTATATCTCCAAATAAGCATTTAACCTCAAAAATAATTTTAAATAAATCTGCCCAACCACTTCTTCTTTAACAAAATGCAGATTTTATTTAAAAAACATTACCAAAAAAATGCTTTCAAAAATCGTGGGTCAACAGTGCCTCCGAAAAAATTGGAGTGCAAAAACTCTTCTCACACTCCACAGTGAGAGTCGAACGCTTGACCTCCCTTTAAGCGCCTTCGCAGAATAGTCATTGCCACTAGGCCAACGATGCTAGCTTGAAGGCTAGCAAGATTCTCCTTCTCGTTAACCCTTTGGCGGCGGATAAACGTGGCGAAAAAATGATAGCCGTAGCTTTTACTTCCCAACCTTTGCGCAATTTAAATTTCTTTAACACCCTTGCTTTGGACTATAGGTTATGGCTTATATAGCCAAACTTCCATGCTACGCACGACGTCGGTGGGAGGATAATTCAAACTTTTCAAATTAATATTATTTTGGCGCCTTCGAAACAACTTTAGGTTTTATGAAACCCTTTTGATTATTTAAAAAATAATCAAAGGTCTTTTAGATCTTAGACCTTAGGTGGAGAACCCATTAAATTATTAAAATAATTTAATCACTAAATCAAATAAATAATTAATTAAAAAACCTTAAAAAGATTTTATTAATTAAGTTATTTAATTAATAAGTGTCTCCAGCCTTTGCATTAAGCTGTGAGTGGTTTTGAGAAAAACCCTTAATGCATCCACCTGGTTTTAATAAAAACCCTTAATCCTGCCATGGTTTTGATAAAAACCTTTTCATCTGCCACATGGAATCTCTCCGAAATCTTCTAGAAAATATTATTTGGAATATTCAACCTTTGAAGCCAATAAATCCTCTTGACATTAATGCCAGTTCCTTTTGACATCAATGAAAACTCATAGACAAGAAGATGGGATCTCAAATCCAAAATTGCCAACAATCTCCCCCTTTGTCATTGATGGCAAACCATTCTTCTCAACAACACTAAAACTCAAAATTATTGTATAGAAATCAGCTCCCCCTGACTTGAGGCTCTCCCCCTTACTCATATCTCTCCCCCTTTGTTATCAATGACAAAGGGTCACATTTGGGGCTTGGGACTAATAATGAGCCTCTTAGCTTAGTCCCTCCGCCACCTCCTGTTGAGGTGATTAATTTTGGGGTGGGAGTAAAACTCCCATTAGGCACTGATCTTCATCAGTGTCTATAGTTGCCTTACCATGTCTTCTCTTGTTCTCCTTGTCCATATTCCTATTCATGTTCATGTCACTATTGATGTTCTTGTTATCATTCCTGTTCTTATCCATGTCTTGATTCTTGTGCCTGTTCATACCCATGTTCCTGTTCCTGTACCTTGGAATTTCAGCTCTACACTTTCTATCTATGTGACCTTCATTGTTGCACTTATAACAGCTAATAATGTTATTTCTTTGAGGCATACCTGATCTTTGACTCCATCTGCTCTGACCAACCCTGTTCCTATTATTAGCCTTGCAATAAACAACCTTGTGCCCAAACTGTTTACAAGAGTAGCAATACCCTTGAAAGAAATTACCACCTTTGAATCTGTCATTTACCTTCCTCACTTGAGTCATGCAATGTGAAGCCATGTGACCAAACTTGTGACAAGCAAAACATCTACCATTAAACTTTCCTTGATTTGACCTCTTAGGTCCTGTAAACTTTCTCCCCTTTTTCTGATTCCTATTTTTTGATTCTATGCATCTATCACTCAAGGACTCTTTTTCTAAAGTACTTTCCTCATCAGAACTCTCTTCCTTTCAGAATATCTTACTAGATTCCCCAGCAGAGTCGCCAACCTGTTCCATGTGTTTCTTACCAAAACCAAGACCTGTTTTATCTATTGTCCTTCTTTGATCTTTGATGATTGAATTTACCTTTTTGGTGCTATCTTCAAACCTGTAAAGCTTCTCCTTGTACTCTTTAGTTTCCTCTTTCAAGGAAGCCACTTTCTATTCCAACTCTCTACACTCAAGAACCTTAGACTCTAACTTATCCTTAAGTTTCTGTGTCTTAGCTATAGAGAAGTCAAGACTTTCTATAAGCTCATCTCTCTCAATACAACATTCATCCAATTTATCATTGAGTCTAGCATTCTTCTTTCTTTCCTTTTTCAAAGCACTAAGAGCACTAACAAGTTCAGCTTCAAGATCTACTTCACCATCCTCTATAACTTCCTCTATTTATTTTCCTTTTGAAACATCAATGACTTTTTTAGATTTCTTATCACTAGAGGTGCTACCCTTTTCTAAAGCCATACAAAGATCTTCCTCACAATTTTCGAAGCATCCTCATACGTAGTATAACTAGAAATCAATCCATAATTTGTGCAATCATCCTCAAGATGTCCAAAATTTCCACATCTAAAACATTTCATAAGGACAAATCTATGTTTCTTTTCTTCTTCTTTTTCTGTTAGGAACAACATCTCATTTCCAACATCACTTGAAGAACTTTCACTATCACTACTAGAACACTTACTTACCTTGTCTAGGTAGAAACTTTTATTGTGTTTGTGAGAGTACCTCTTTCTTTGATTGCTTTGCTCATATTTATTCTTCCTTTGATGCCTATGCCTTTCATAATCCTTGCTCTTATAATCCTGTTTATCTTCATCACTTTCATCCTTGGTAGCAGTACAGTTAGTAGCATAATGACCAAACTTTCCACAATTGAAACACTTGACATATTTCATACCTTTATGATTTCTTGAGAACTTGCCCTTCTTGCTTGTAATATGCCTCTTCATCACTAGAAGACTCATCACTATCTTGAAGCTCTTTACCCTTGGATTTCTTGGTAGCCTTGAAAGTTGCCTCCTTCTTAACATCAACCTTCACTTGAGTTCTCAACTCAAATGCTACAAGTATACTATGAAGCTCATCATTTTTCAACTTATCCAAATCCTTAGCTTCCTCAATAGCAAAAATATTTTCACTAAATCTATTTAGAAGAGACCTCAAAATCTTATCATAAATATCATTTTCAGCAAGCTCAAGACCTAGTTCCTTCATAGAGTTAACAATCTCATCCATACGAAGCATATAGTCACTAATATTTTCTTCATCATTCATCTTGAGTTGTTAAAACATACCTTTGAAGTGTCTCAACTTGGCCTTTCAGACATTTGCATCACCTGTATGAACCACCTTCAACTGTTTCCACATTTCACTAGTTGTATTGCAATGAGTCACCTTGGTAAGATTTGCCTTTTGTAAACCCTTCAGGATTGCATTCATTGCCTTTGAATTGCTATGATTTAGGAGCCTCTCTTCCTTAGTAGAAGGACCATACTCAGGAATGGTATACTCATCCTCAATCACTTCCCAAACTTCATTTCCAAGAGCCATAAGATGAACCTTCATCCTAGCACTCCAAAGCCCAAAATCTGCCCCATCAAGATTAGGTGTTGCATTACCACTTGTAGATTCCATTGTGTTCTTTACAATATTTTCCTTCAAGCTGTTAAACTTTCCAAAGGAACCCGCTCTGATACTAATTGAAGAACACAAGCTTATACTGATAGGGGGGTGAACAGTATAAGACCTCTTTTTACTTTATTTATTTAACTTCAACTTCACAAATCAATGAACCAATAGCAATATCAAAGCAATGCATAAAAAAACACACAATGAGACACCAATTTTAACGTGGTTCACCCAACATGGGCTACATCCACAAAACTTTTCTCTAAAAATATTTCTCAAATTTCTTTGGGAATCCTTCCCAATTAAAATGTTTATGAGCCTCAGCCCAAAGGAGAAACCTTCCCCTACTCAAGTATTTATGAGCCTCTGCCCAAAGGAGAATCCTTCCCCTCCTCACGAATTTATGAGCCTCCTGCCCAAAGGAGAATCCTTCCCCTCAGCTCTGGAAATGATACTTTAGAAGATCACCTGCCTCTTATTTCGCTAGCACATGGAACTCCTTTCCATAGAAGACCTCCTGTCCTCAATGCTCAGCCTCAAGAGACATCTGTCCTCACTGATCACCTCCACAACAACTCATCAACCTGTACTAAACACAGTCAGTCGGTCTAGCACAAGTCTTCCTCACTCTGTCAGATCTGTCCCAAGCTCAACTCATAAAGCTTAAACAAATCAATCTTTGCTACACACAAGCCTTCTCAAAGACTTGTCAAAATTGTCCTCAGGTTCTTCTCAAAGAACCACTTCAACTCTATGTCCTCTACTAGGACCTGTCCAAATCAGCTCACAAGTCCTCCCTAGAACTTGTCCAAATCAGCTCATAAGTCCTCACCAGAACCTATCCAAATCAGCTCACAAGTCCTCACTAGAACCTGTCCAAATCAGGTCACAAGTCCTCACTAGAACCTGTCCAAATCAGCTCACAAGTCTTCACTAGAACCTTTGTTTGAGGAAGAAGAGAATAGTTCTTCAACTTTGTTACCAACACCACCCTCAACTTTGCCACCAAGTTAGGGTTAGATCATAAAAGTAACCACACAAATATTTATTCCATAAAACACCTTATGACTCCAATCCTTAGAAGTCAACTACCAAAAATATAAAGCATACAAACAATATATCCTTTTACACATTATTTCTCCAAATTAATTAAACCATGCTCAAGGAATAATAGCTTCTAAGCAAATCTCACTCAACAATCAAGCCAAAAATCTCAACCACACACTATCAACCTTATATCTCCAAAGAAGCATTTAACCTCAAAAATAATTTTAAATAAATCTGCCCAACCACTTCTTCTTTAACAAAATGCAAATTTTATTTAAAAAACCTTACCAAAAAAATGCTTCCGAAAATCGTGGGTCAATAGTGCCTCCAAAAAAATCAAAGCGTAAAAACTCTTCTCACACTCCACGGTGGGAGTCGAACGCTTGACCTCCCTTCAACCGCATTTGCAAAATAGTCGTTGCCACTAGGCCAACGACGCTAGCTTGAAGGCTAGCAAGAGTCTCCTTCTTGTTAACCCTTTGGCGGCGGATAAACATGGCGAAAAAATGATAGTCGTAGCTTTTACTTCCCAACATTTGTGCAATTCAAATTTCTTTAACACCCTTGCTTTGTACTATAGGTTATGGCTTATATAGCCAAACTTCCATGCTATGCACGACGTCGGTGGGAGGATAATTTGAACTTTTCAAATTAATATTATTTTGGTGCCTTCAAAACAACTTTAGGGTTTATGAAACCCTTTTGATTATTTAAAAAATAATCAAAGGTCTTTTAGATCTTAGACCTTAGGTGGAGAACCCATTAAATTATTAAAATAATTTAATCACTAAATCAAATAAATAATTAATTAAAAAACCTTAAAAAAGGTTTTATTAATTAAGTTATTTAATTAATAAGTGTCTCCAACCTTTGCATTAAGCTGAGAGTGTTTTTGAGAAAAACCCTTAATCTTGCCATGGTTTTGATAAAAACCTTTTCATCTGCTACTTGGAATCTCTCCAAAATCTTCTAAAAATATTCTTTGGAATCTTCAACCTTTGAAGCCAATAAATCCTCTTGACATTAATGCCAGTTCCTTTTGACATCAATGACAACTCATAGACAAGAAGTTGGGATCTCAAACCCAAAATTGCCAACACGAACCATATCCGTTCTCCAAAGCAAGCTATCTGCGAAGAGTCTTAAGAATTTCTAGCTCGTGGGCTCAGAGGTCAATACCTAAAATAAAAGCATGGTATAAGCTAAATTCTAGCTAAATACAAGCGAAAAACTTTTAAAAATGACCTAAAAAATGTCAAAAACATCTAAAAACTGATAAAAGTACAAAAATATGTCATTAGGCAATCATAAAAATAAAAAATGTGACTTAGACAAGTCAAAAATACATTAATTAGCATTAACTGCTTGTAAAACCTTAGGAAAATTAAAAATTTGATAAAAATTTTCTAAAGTCCAAAAACCGCGGGTCAACCCTATGGTCCACATGCGGTCAAAAATTGATCGTTGGGAGTTTAAATGCGGACCGTAGCTAGCAGTTGCAATCCCTATTTGGTCAATTGGGAACTGTAGCTGGTACCTACGGCCTCCAAATGACATCCGGCTAGAGTTATTCACCTCGTCGAAAAAACAAAAAATATATATAAAATAAACCTAAACTAGCCTAATCTAACATGATGTTCGTTACCAATAGTTTAATTAGGTTCAATTAACCCATTTCTTAATGAGGTTAATTTTATTGGTAATGGATGCAAGGTATCGGTTTCAAATTACCTTGCCCTTGCCTTTGCCTCGGCTAGATGAAGCTTGCCCACGGTCTGCCATCATGTGGTGTGTAAGGTGTGGGTGTAAAATTTTGGTAGGGTTTTAGGTTAGGTTTCAGTTGTCACTATCAAAGCTCTATAATTGTCAGTAGTTGTCAAGGAATAATGAAGCAAATTTGAAAACTAAACCTTTTATAAGATTTTCTTATTCTGCGTGGACCACGACTAACACCTACGATCCCAAAATTAGGGGTTTTCAATCGCAGACCCTAGCCGTGGTTCCCAAAATTTGAAAAATTCAACCTCAGGCCGTACCCGTGGTTCATAGCCAGCATCAAATGCACTAAAAACCCATTGTAGGAAGGTCTAAAAAGGTAAATTGATGACTCCTAACAGATCAAATTTCAATAAAAGAAATTAAATTTTGTAAATTTGGTGATGTTCAAGCACCAGGATCGATCAATAAATAAAAATTAACAACAAAAAAAAAATCAAATAATTTAAAACACCAAATGTGCCTCGTATTCAGTAATTTACCCTATACACTTGGCGGTTGCAGCGACTTGCAATCCGAAAAGATGCGTAAATTACCATAAGGACATTTGGGTCAAAATTGTCATCGTTGATCTGATATGCTTCTTTTCAATCCCTAAGAAGGACTTCGTGGCTAGACTTCTCCATGGAAATGAGGCATCTCATGTCATGTCTCCTATGACATATTTTAGCAAATCATCGATAAGTTGATTCAACACAAATCTAATTGGAGTTGTCTCATTTCGATTTCCTAAGATGGCTATTGTAGCTCAACTGCTCCATGGGATAGGAATGTGCAATTACTATTAATAGTTGGAATCATAAGTTGAACTAGGCATAGCCAAGGCATTAATATGATCCAATCTAAATTTTTTTAGATCATCCATGGTGGTGAAGCGACATCGTCACTTTAATCATTGTCATTACCCTCATCGACTCGTCGCTTGAGGGGGTAGTCATAATATCAAATCACAATCAAAATCAACAGAAGATCCCTGAGATCGTAGATCCCTTGATCTAGTCAAAATTGTGTTTATCCTTGTGAATTATTGTCAATAGTTATCATAAGCTTACCCCTTTACTTAGGGTAAATAGAAAATATGATAATTTTTTTGTATCTATTCTCCTTTTGGTTATATAGGCCTAACTCCTATTTAGCATCGAATGCTACCCGAACGCCTAATGGTGAGTGCAAGCTTTTCAAATGTAATCCTTTCACCAAGTTGGAAGCAATGATTCCAGGATGCGCATCCTTTTGCTGGAAAAGAGGCATCTATTGTTGATCTGACTAATGATCATCATAGAACCTTCGACATCGTTTTAGGAGGTATATTTTTTCTCAGCATTATTCAATCTCACAACGCATCTCAAAAGGGGCATATGTAGACACCTAAAACACATCATGTTGAGGGCGACTACTCATATGGACATGCTACAAGACCATATGGAGAATCTTGGATAGACTCCAAGATAGAGCAGTGGTTCTAACCACTCAATTTGGGCTCCTTGGCATAATTAGTCTGAACCGCAACCCAGACTTCTATAGGCTGAACCATGGCTTAGACCTACGATTTATAGTCTAGACCGTAGTTGTAACCTACAATATTAACTGAAGTTAAGTTAGCCCTCATTCGAGCCAAATTGGTTTGAACAACCATTTGTTCTAGAAGAAGGTGGTTAATGGATGGAATATTCTAGAGGCTTCCATTCCAATTGTCCTAACCACCTCTTCTTGATCTTGGCTTCTCCATGAAGCCACCCCTAGCCCTAGGGCATCCTATAAATACCCTCTCCAAATGGGTAAAGAATATAGAGAGTTGATTGATCAAGCGAGCAGCAAAGCCCTATCGAATTGCATACTAAATTCATGCATTGGAGAAGGCCACTTTGCTATTCACCCAAATATCAATTTTCCATGGAAGTTCTAGGAGCCTAGAAGAACCAAGAAATGCAAATTCGAGCAAACGAAGGCCCATCACGGTAAATCAACCGCTAAACGTATCATAAGGACACCAAAGGTGACCCTTGAACATCAATTGGACAAGAAGGTCAAGCCCACTACCCCTGATTCTGAGGGTAAACTCACTTAATTTCTAACTGTGGCTTTCAGTCGTGGTTTACAGTGCATACCACGTATTAGTGCTATGGTTTGCAACCAATGTATCACCACCTTATTGTTCTCATTTTTTCCCATTTAACTAGATTATATTAGTCATTCACATGGTTAAATGGTAGTTTTAGAGACTTATGATCGATAGATTAGTGTTTTTGCTAATTTGATTTCATCTTAGTAGTTTAGATGCTAATGGTTTCTTTTTACTTTATAATGCTTCATTTCGAGCAATTGATTCCATATATTGATAATTGTGCTCTTCATCTACGTATTTCCATCAATATTGATATTTTTTTTTTGGTAAATCAAGTCTATCATTAAACCGGGTTTTAACGGTTGACCCAAAACCGATTTACAAAAATCAGCCCTTGGCTGAGGAACCCCACCATGAACCAAACTGAGGAAACTTTGTCCTCTAACCTGACGCTACTGCCTAGCCAGAAACCAAAAGAACCAGACCATACTACCCACCATAGTCGAAAACCCCCTTAACAAAAAGAGACAAAGGTCCTATCAGGACCCTAACTACCCCAAGCACCCACACTTCACACAGGAGATCACCCATAAGCCCGCAGGAAACAAAAAGCCACTGCCACAACCAACACAACAAAACAAAATGCAGACCATCCAACCATAGTACAGGCCAATCGAAGGAAGACCCTAGTCCTCATCCTCGACCTCCTCTTCCTGATTTTCATCTTTGTCTTCTTCGTTGTCGTCAGTATCCGGGTTGTAGACCACCGGCTTGTTGCTCTGGTATCCTTCGTTGAAGAAAACCTTGGTCAAAATCTCCTGTAATTCCTGCATCTGTTGATTGATGTTGGCCATCGTGTTCAGGACATACCTTTTCAATTCCATGATTGTAGGGTTAGGACCCTCATCTTCAGACGTAATCTCCATGATTTTGCTGCTCCCCTGAACTTGCTTGTTTTTTAGCCTCAGGGAAGACCTAATGGGCTGGTCATCAATTCTCAGCCTTTTCCTTGTCGGGCCTCCCTTAGCGCTAGACTCACCCTCACGCTTCAGGACAGGGGAGGGTTTTGGGAGACCAGGGCTCTCGCGTCCCCTCGAACTTTCACCACGAACCATCGAGGGATCCTCAGGAGGAGGGGCAGGGACAGGTTGGGGAGCATGGAGAAGGACATATTTGTAAATGACCTTGAGAAGGCCTTGATGCATGGGCATGGAAAAGCCTTTTTTGCTGCGGGAAGAGGTGATGGTGTGGTTCAGGGAGTTCATCAAAAATTGGGGAATGCTTATGGGGTTAACATCCCAGAAAAAGTTGACAAAGGCGTAATGGAAACTGAGTAAAGTTTTACCAGGGTCCTCCATCGTGATGAATTCCAGCACATTCTTCATAACCGCATTCCAGGGAGTTGGGAGGTCCATCCTTGTGAGGCCATTCTTTGCCTCCTTGTAGATTTTTGGGTTATCCTTAAACTCTTTGAGCTCCACCTCCCAGTGGTGCTTTTGTCGGTGAATTGACCTTCCCTTGACCGACTGGCCGGTAATTTCTGCCAGCAGCTGAACATCAATGACAAATTCGTGACCCCTGATCTCCACGTGACCATCCTCCCACGTTTCCATCACAGCCAACGTAATTTCATCTTCTACGCCCAAAAATAGATCAAAAAACTGGGTAAAACGCCTATCGGTCAGGATAGCCTATGCAATAGGCTCCATGACCACCATGTTGGGCTCAATGTATATCATATTTGATAAGGTAACTATCAAATTCCTCTCTGAATTGTCTGAAAGCTCGCCACTCATGGTTTCCTTCAAAAGACTCCAGTATTGAATGATTAAAAGGTGGTGGTTTCTTTGCTTGTCGTATCCACCCGTTGCTAAGTCCTTAAAACCCATGCCAAAATTGGAAACGACTCGCGAAGCACCTTTGCCTTGATAATCATGCCAAATCATCATGTGGATCATGTCGTCGTAAGCCTTGATCCCACTGATAGGATCTATTTTCTTGGTATTGATGTGGAGGTTAGTCCCAAGACCCCTCGTAGGGACCCTACTCCTCTCGGGGAAGGTTGGCCCATGTCTCAATGTGTTTGGAAACTTGCACCTCCCCCCATGGTGCACCCTCCTCGCATAACTATCCTTTTTAGGAAATACCACCACCACCTCGTAGTCCTGCCACTTGTGAGTACGAGTTTCCAAGCTGGCCTTGGGTTGATCACAATTCGATTCCAACCTAACCGCAACCAATAAGAAAAGCCTTCTTCTTTGGGTATTTTGCCCCCTCACGATAGTGATCCCCGAGGTACACGTGACTTGCCACCGCGATAGCCTCATTGTTCCACTCATAGTCTTTCTGATTGGATGATATTTTCCACATCACCTGGAACCTCATTCATCCACGTGATCAGCCCGTCAGCCTCGACCCCGATGTTCACCAATTTATCCGTTGCTTTATTGGCTTCGCGGAACACGTGTTGGACGACAAGATCTTCCCTCACGTCAGCAAGGATCCTTGCTTCATTGATGATGGCCTCTATCCTCCAAGGAGGTTTTCTTTTGTTATTGAGGAGGTTGACAATATTCAGGGAATCCCCTTCCACGTAGCAATTACCTTGAACCTCATGGAGCAGATGCAACCCTCTCCATAGAGCTCTGGCTTCGGCCTCATTATTGGTTTTGATCCCTAAGTTTTTAGAAAAGGCCAGCATGACCTGTCCTTGGTGGTCTCTCACCACGCCTCCCGCTCTAGCTTTGCCAGGGTTGTCCTTGGCAGCCCCATCAAAATTGAATTTGATCCAATCCATAGGGGGGCAATCCATCTAGACTCTGCCCTTGGATGAGGTTTGCACACTCCTATGGACTCGTCTAAGGAAAGATCAAGAGATTTAGCAAGGATTTTCTCATGCAGAGGGATGGATTGGGGAGACGAAGGAAGGATGCTGAGATTTTCTTTGGCAAAGGCCAAAATTTTGGTAATGATAGAAAGCGGGTCAAGAATAGAGTCATTAAGGGCTCTAAAGGCTCTATGGTTTCTCTCCAGCCAGATCTGCCATAGATAGTGATGGAGGCAAATCTTCCATAGGAACCTCAGCTGGGAACTGATGAAGGGAGACGACCATTGATGGAACAACTCAGGAACCATGGCAGGCATTGCCCATGAGATGTTAAAGGTTTGGAACACCCCATTTAGGATGGCTACCGACCAAGGGCATTCTAGAAATATGTGATGAATCGATTCCCAACTTTTCCTGCACAAATAACATCTGTTAGGCAAAATCATACCTCTTCGTATCATGTTGTCTATGGTGAGGATTTTTCCTTGAATGGCAGCCCAGGAAAAGTGAGCCAGCTTAGGGATCAACTTGTCAATCCACACCACTTTGGAAAGAAACGATGGATCCTCATAGTCGAGAAGCAATCTGTACATCGATTTCACTGAGAATTCCCCACTTTCAGTCACCGCCCACCTCAGATGATCCTCATCCGCATTCATAGGAATGAATTGTTGAGATAACACACCTTCAAGTTCCTTAGATTCATCTTGCAGTCCCTGCACCTTTATAGACTTCCACCTCAGCTTATTCCCCTCCTGTCTTAGGAAGTCTGCAACCATGGGTCCAAAATTTTCATCAGTGAAATGCTTGATTCTTGCTAACCTGGGGTCTATTATAAGGGCCTCCTCCCTCGCCCATCTATCCTCCCAGAATCTGATCCTAGTGCCATTCCCAATTATCCATCTCATCCCTTTCTTAACAATCTCCCTGCTCGCCAAAATTGCTTTCCAGAATGTTGATCCTCGTATCGGAATAGGAGTGTTCAAAAAATTGGAACCTTGCAGGTATTTCCTTTTCACAATGGCTATCCACTCATTATCTTGGCTTGATAGGACATGCCACGCTTGTTTGGCTAGCAAGGCTACATTCAGGTGGGAAACTCTCCTCAGGCCAAGGCCTCCCCCATCCTTGGGAAGGCACACTTTGTCCCACCCAACTAGGTGGATCCTGTGCTTTCCTTCCGATCCTGACCACAAAAAGTTTTTTTGAAGTTGTTCAATATTTTGGAGGACTCGAGTCGGGGCTTTGAAAACTGATAGGAAGTAGACAGGAATGCTTTGCAATGAAGCCATAGTCAGGGTAGCTTTGCCTGCTTGGGATAAAAAGTGACCTTTCCATCCTGCTAACCTCTTCTGGATTCTTTCCACCACATTGTCCCACATAACTCGCAAAGGAGCCCCAGTGAAGAGAGGTAGGCCCAAATAAGATGTTGGCAAAGTAGCTATGGCACATCCCAAGATCCCTGCAATCCTGATCTGTCTCTGAATGGGAGTGTTGAGGAAGAATATTTTGCTTTTGGTGAAATTGACCTTCTGACCGGCCGCCTCCTCATACAGGGTAAGGATGTGTTTGATTCTTTTGGCTTCTGCCACCGATGCAAGAGAGAGCATCAATGTATCATCCACAAATTGTTGGTGAGTGATAGGGGATGTTTGGGAAGTTGCTTTGATACCAGAGATGAGACCATCTGAACATTTCGCTTTGATGGTTCTGCCTAGGGCTTCAGCCACAATGATGAATAGCATGGGGCTAATAGGATCCCCTTGTCTTAGACCCCTACAACTTTGAAAGTACCCTACGGGGGATCCGTTAACTAACATAGAGAACCAAGGCTTATGGATACATCCTCGAATGAGATTTACCCATTGGGGATTAAATCCAAATTTAATCAGCACTGCCTCGAGAAACTCCCAATTTATGCGGTCGAAAGCTTTGTTCATATCCAGTTTTAAAGCAAAGGACGCTTTCTTGGTTTGATTTGCAGAGTGAAGGGCTTCATGAACCATGATGACCCCATCGAGGATAGATCTCCCTTGGACTGAGCTTCCCTGACATTGGTCAATGATAAGGGGTAGAATATCTTTCATCCTGTTTGCTATCAATTTGGTGAGAATTTTGTATGTTACATTGCACAGGCTCACAGGTCTATAATCGGCCATAGTTTTAGGAGCTACTCCTTTTGGGATCAAGGCTATAAACGTGGAGTTGTAGCTTCTAGGAATGTGTTTGGAAGATTGAAATTCCCTCATGGCCGAACAAACATCTGCCCCCACCGTGTCCCAGTAGGTTTGGAAAAAGTGGGGAGAGAAACCATCAGGCCCAGGTGCTTTATCTGGATCCATGGAGAACAAAGCTTTTCTGATTTCCTCATCTAAAAAAGGATCGATGAGTTTCCTGTTTATGTCATTATCAATAGTTTGAGGAATAGCACGTAAAAGGGATTCTTTTGCATTAGCCTGGCATTGCACTTCTTCTCCCAGGAGATTGCTGAAGTAATGTACAACTTCATTTTTGATTTCCTGGACATCTTGAGTTGTGGAGCCATCTTCCTTGATCAGATCACGTATTCTGTTGTTGCTCCTATTTTGAAGAGTGGTCACATGGAAGAATTTAGAGTTAGAATCCCCATCCTTGAGCCATAATGCTCTAGATTTCTGCCTCCAGTACATTTCCTCATAGGCCAGGATATTGTGGAATTCAGCCAAGAGAATTTTTTCTTCTGATTTGGTTGCCTCATCATATTGACCATTTTCAATGCTCCTTTCGATGACAGTCAGTCTATCACTGACCTCTTTCTTTTTTTCAAACAGATTCCCGAAAATTGCTTTGTTCCAAATTCTGAGGTTATCTCTCACCATCCTTAGTTTCTGGGACAGCTTGAAGGAAGGGCTTCCATGACCATCAATCTTCCACCATTGAATGATTCTTTCCTTGAGGTCCTTATGCTTGGTCCACATTGCCTCGAACCGAAAGGGCTTCTTGAGGCATGAGCTTTGGGGAACCTCAAGTAGGATAGGACTGTGGTCAGAAGTGATCTTGGGCAAAGACAACAGGGAAGAGTCTCCAAAGGCCATGAGAGCCTCTTTTGAGAGAAAAACCTGTCTAGCCTCTCCTGAATAAGATGTTGCCCTACTCGTCGGTTGCTCCAAGTAAACTTGGCTCCTTTTAACTTGACGTCCATTAGTTCATTTGTGTTGACGAACGAATTGAACTCCTCCATACTTCTGAGAGGCAGCCCAGATCCTCCTTTTTTATCAGACGGGTATAGCGGAGTATTAAAGTCTCCCCCTACCACCCAAGGAATGTCCCAAAATGCTTCACCCAAATGAGTCAGGTAAACCCATAGAGACTCTCTTTCCTGAGCAGTATTAGGGGCATAAACATTTGAGGTGATCCATGACCTATTGTTATCTAGATCATGGAATAAAATGCTTAGGACCCTCTCCTCAGCCTGGATCACATTTCCTTCCACTTTTCGGGGGTCCCACATCGTCATCAGTCCTCTAGAAGTGCCTCTCGCTTGCTTGAAAGCCATCCTCCCGTGCTTCCATATGCTATGGGCCATAGAAATTGCCTGACCTTCATCCATTTTTGTCTCTTGAAGTAACATTATAGTCGGATTAATTGTTTTCCTTAATGACTTAACCATCCTTTGTTTTACCAGGCCATTAAGGCCTCTCACATTCCATGAGAGGATCTTCATTTAGACTGCTTATTATTTTTACCTCTCCCCCTTCCTTGAGGTGGGGGAGATTTGTTGTTTCGGCTATCATCCTGACTTGTGATAACTTGTTGTAGAAGTGTCCTCTGTTTCCCATTTGCTATTTCATTGTCGATCTTGAGTTTATAATGATCTGCCTCGGACATTCTTCCTCTCTTTTTCTCACTCCCAAAGTCAATCGAGGATTTCGTTGAACTTCTTGTCTATTTTGGGCTAAACTTAGGAGGAGCTATTTGTTGCAGGATGGGACTAGATCCCCCCATTGTCATTTTGAATCCTATCATGTCAGTGTTGGACTCACCTCCCTCGAGGTTCATCCTGTATTCAAAAGGGTTCGAATCCACACCTTGAGGGTTGGTCAGGTCTTGAGGCAACACTAAGGATGGCCCTGCTTTAGGCAAAGATTCTAGGACTTCGGGTCATTCAATCTGTATTTGATTATCTCCCTCATTTTCATCATCAGAATCCTTATCTGCTAATACTTCAAACCTATTGGAGCTTAGGGTTTTCGGACTTACCTTGTCTCCCTCGATGGTTTGTTGCTTTCCTTTCTCCTTTTCCCGATTTTGGACTTGATGCTCAAGGTCTATTCTGACTTTCTTGAAAGCTCCTTTTCCTTGAGGGGCCCTAGGTCCTTGGTTTCTGATGATCCCTCTACCTTTGGGCACTCTCGGGTCCTGGTTCTTCGGGCCTTCTTTCTTTGATACCACTGTTGGGCACTGGCTTGGAAGGTGACCTTGGTTTCTGCACTCCGTACAAAAGGCCGATTTATTTTCATATTCAACCGGTTGCTTCCTTAAGTAATTTCCATATTCCAACTCGACGAAGGTTGGGAGCTCTATTTCTAGATTTGCATTAACGCAGATCCTCGCCTGAGTCAATCTTGTCCTTGCCAGGGTGGCATGATCAATAGCCACCAGTTCGCCAATAGTTTTCGCTATTCCTTGAAGCCAATACTCATTGATAAATTGAGTCGGTAGGTTAGGCAAGCGAACCCAAATGGGGGTCGTGTTAATATTTTGTGTATCAGGGTCAAAGTCTTCACCCCATCTTCTGAGATAGAGGTTGCGTCTGCCTAGGAACCACGGGCCTCCAACCAGGATTCTCTCTGCATCTTCCTTGTTGTTAAACCTTATTATGAAGAACCCTTTGGAAAGGGCCACTATCTCCAAATTTCTCGCCGTTTTCCATTTGTTCCATGCCCAAGCCCTAATAGTTTCAATGTCGGGCCTTCCACCCAGGAACTTTCCAACCAACGAAAACTTCTCCATGGCCAGGAATCCATCCATGATGTTCGCAGGAGCGATGATCCTGTTCTTTACTGGCACCAGTGGAGGAAAATCTTTGAAAAAGTTGGTCCTCGAACCTTTTAGGGTTTCCGCAAAGGACCAAGATTTTTTGGGTCCCACAGCCCCATGTTGGGTCCCTTTATCAGGGTCTTTGTCGGGTGGGTCAGGCTCTCTGGCCGAGCCTACTTGGTCAGAGATCGAATCTCGACCGTCCTTTGCCTCAGTTCCTTCCTCTGGATCCTCGCCTGTCCCGTGAACACTGGTCCTACCTGCCTCCACAGAGCCTCCGTTGTTCCGATCCTGCGCACCCCCCTGACCTCCGTTGCTCTGCCTCTGCTCCTCCGTTGCTCCCATGTCTCTCATCAGGAAAATGTTTTTTATTTTCCTATATTTTCCATGGTTTTTTCTCGTCTTTCTTTTAGATCTTCTTAGCATCAATCTTGATATTATTTGCATATGTTTAGCATAGTTTATGCATTTTCTTGATTTGATGTCAATATGCTATTTTCATGCTATTTGTCTTTAAAGGGCCTCATCATGAGAGATTGCCTATGCTTTTGACATTCTTGTGTTGTTTCTTGATCGTAGGAAATAGGTTTCTAAGGAGCTACAACCATTCATTTCCTTCCTCAATGTGAAGAAGAGGGTTCACTCCACCCTAGAGTAGTTCATGTCATCTTAAGAGCTTGATAGTGTATTTCACCCCTAAGGGGGATTGAAATAATTGTAATTGCGTATCAAATAGAGTATCCCTAAGAGGGGCTTACTTGTAATCATACACTCATTGATTTTAATGGAATAATGGAGGCATTTCTTGTAATTTCCATGTGTTTTGTCCATTTATGTGTTTGATTATTAATTTTACTTTGTTTATGAAATTACAACATTTTGGGTGCACGTATTTTTGGTCGTACAACTGGAAATTAAGTACAAGAACACCCGCAACCAACTAAGTGATAACCAATAGACCTTGGAAAAGGATTTATACTCCGGGAAGCCAATAGAATAGAAATTCTCTTGGAAAATAGAAATATCATGAGGCAAATTTCATAAGTTACAGATATACTGGGAATTAAGTACCAGAAAACCCACTAGAAATGAACATGATGTGAAATAAAATTTTGGGTAAACATGTGAAGTATAATCACTTGACACTTCCAATGGATAAAGGGAACACCAAGGTAATGGGGATGAATTTTTAAGGGGACATACCAAATAACCATAACCTCTATAAAAATTTAAAAATTGACACTGATTGTCCTAATAGGACAATTTGAAACATCAAATATCTCACAAACTGTGAGAAGAATCAGAGTGGAAATGGTTTTTCTATCAATCATTATCAATTTTTTCAATGATAACTAATTCACATACCTCCTGTGGTAACAAATATGTCCAAGTCAGCAAACCTGGACCGTCAACCCCAATATTTGCCAATTTATCTGCCACATTATTTGCTTCCCTCAAAGTGTGCTGGATAATGATTTCTTGCTGGTAGGTAACAAGTTTTTTGGCTTCTTCAATACAACTTCTAACTTTCCAAGATGGTCTGTTGGAGCTCTTCATGTAGTTTATGATATTTAGAGAGTCCCCTTCAATTATGATTCTTCCTGGAACATGCTTGATTAATGCAAGGCCTCTCCATAAAGCCTTAGCTTCTACCACATGATTGGACTGTTCACCAAGGTATTCAACAAAATCTAGGATTGGATTTCCTCCGTGATCTCTACTTATGCCTCCTGTCCCTGCTTTACCCGAATTACCTTTGGCTGTCCCATCAAAGTTCAATTTGACCCATCCTTGGCGTGGGGGGCATCAGATGATGTTACTTCTAATATTGGGTTGAGTAGAGATCATATCTAGGAAAATTTTCAGAGAATGAACACATTCCAACATTCCAATGCAAGCAAGACACTTAATTATTCCTACATGGACACAAAATGTCTCTTCATGCAAGTTACAAACTATCAAGTCATACAAAGCAATTACTAAACAATGGATTCATGCATAGATTATATAATAGCAATAGTGGCAATAAGGTTATTCAATCTTATCATTTTAAATTTTTTAGATTTAAACCCCACCACACCCATTGTTACCATTTGTGTTTCAAGTGAAAATTTGTAAGACTTCATTTACACAAGTACTAAGTAGGGCAGACAGACGGTTTCTCCCATCATATGAATTGGGTGCCTCCGTAGCCAAATAAGTAAGTCACATAAAATGCTAAATCATACAATATTTTCCATTTAAAATCAATAAAATTACTCTTAATGTAATACTGCATTCGCTTAACGTACAGTCACAATATACAAGTACAAAGTAGGGCAGAGAGAGGGTCTCTCCCCTCATCCGTAGTGGGTGCCTCCTTCGTAGCAAAATAAGTAATTAACAACTATATGAATACATGCATCAGGAAGGGTTTATGGTAAACCAATGTTATTTGAATTGGAGTTGCATGGATCCGTACTGTATAGATCACATACCTTAACTGGTCATCTCACACCAACTCGATTGTGCACTCACCATTAGATCAACCAATTTATCCTTGCAAATACTATGATGTGATTACTATAAAAGATGAATAATGGTCAAGCAATATCATTAAAAATGTAGATCAATCCAAAAACATAAACAAAATCAAGAATTAGAGGTAATGAAAAACAAGATATGTTTAGCCATAGAGGAGTCTAAACCAACCCTATCAACTCACCCAATCCCTAATTTAGAAACATAGAGTCTTGATAGATAGAGTCAAATCATTAAATGGAATTATGATGTTGGGTACAAAAGAAGCAAAAATAAGGTAAAGAATATAAAGTAGAAACCACCAGATGTGGAGTGGGTTAAGTTAAATTTTGATGGAGCATCTAAAGGAAACCAGGACTAGAAGCAGGAGGAATAATTAGAAATAATAGAGGAAAGATTTAATATCATTATGCTTTCAATTGTGGATTTAAGACAAATAAATAAGTTGAAGCTTGGGCAACTTTAGAAGGGTTAAAAGTATGTAACCAAATGAAATGGAATAGAGTTTGGATGGAAGGTGATTCTCTCATAGTAATAAATACAATTTTGAGGAAAGCAAAGGCTCCATGGAACATACAAGAGATAATTGTGGAAATTCAAGATCTTTCTAGAGTTTGAAGAAATCAAGTTTACACATATGTTAAGGGAAGGAAACAAATGTGCATATAAGCTAGCCAATAGAGGGGTTTTGGTTGAGGATCGTGAATTTTACATCTCCCATCCATGGTTAGAGGAAGTAGAAAGTTTAGTTGAAGTTGACAAAAATTGTTGATTGCCTAAATCAATTAATGATTAAGATTTATTTTAATTTTTTCCATTGGTAATATCTATTTTATTTTGTAAAAATAATGTGTGTTCATTTAGGCTATTTTATTATAATTTTTGTGGTTGCACTTGTGTTTCTAGAAGGAAACTAGCAATCCATATTTGGTAAAGTGGACTATGTTAGTGCGATGTTTTGGAAATATTACTCTACTAAGATGCAAGACATAGATAGTAGAGGTGAAGATTTTGCATTGTGAAGGCTGCTATAGAAAAATATCAAGAAAGATGCTAAATTCTAGAGTAATTGTATTCATACATAGATTTGAAAAGATCCAAAAAATGAAAATCAAGAATTCAAACATTTTATGTAAATTAATGTAGGTTTCTAATTATAGCATCTCAATTGAGATGATAAGTGTATCTATTTGTAAAATCTCAAGCTCTAAATAAGAGATATGTAATTTGTTAAGAGTGGGGTCCCAAGAACAACCCCTTTTATCAAGAAAAAAAAACAAAAAAAAAAAAACAAAGATCAAGAATAATCTATAAGAAAATCATTAGGAGAAAATAATATATTTTTCCTATTTAAAAAGTAAGAAATACAGTATTCACAAATTCATTTGAATTGATATTTTGCAATATAAAAGAATAGTCAATACAATAATACATATTACATAGATAATTTTGAATATTAATAAATTTTCAGACACAAATTATTTTTTCCATCGATCTTTAATTTGGAGGAAAGGACAAAATCCTCAAGATTTGGATAATTTTGTTCTTATCCCCTCTCTCCCTTCCCTCCCACCCCAAAGTAACAAATAGATTAAAAAAATAAATTATTGGGTTCAATCTCTATTTGTATTATACCATTGTAGGTTACATATTATTATCCATGATATAATTTAGGATTCCAAAAATATCATACCAATAATGGAGTCTAGTAACAAGATATAGTTAAAAAATTCATGTAATAAAATAGTCCATGTTAATTGAAACCATGCAATTAGATAATTTATTTATTAATATCATATATACATCGAGTTGTAATTAGAATACATTCTATCAATTTATTTATTTATTTTAAATAATATATGATAAAATAATAAGATTCTAAAAATAGAATTGATTAAAATTTGTTCATGCATCAGATCTAGGTCTTGTGCATTCATAGGAGCTAAAATTTGCAAAGTTTTTTGTTCTCTACCGTTATTTAGTTTATCAGTTTAGGGTTTAAATTTGATCATTTTTTTTTAGTTTCACGATTATCTATGTAAGCCCCAGATCCTATTTTAGATTTTTTGGGTGGATTCTCAGGTTGACATCTTAGGGTGTGCTTCCATACCACCTGCCTTTTTTGTGATCAATGTAACTAATATTCTTTTTAGTAATACAAGGAAATTTTCAACAAAAAAAAATATTGTGCATGCATAACATATAATATAAATAATTATGGCCATCACATGCTAATTGTAGACACCCAAATTTGATTACAACATCAAGATCTCCAAACTTGCTAACATCTTCATCAATCAACCAATCAAGCATCGAAACCAAATCAATTGTCTCTAAGCTCAAATCAAGAGCATTTATTGCTCCAAAACCAAAAGTATTAGGACTAAAGTGAGAGCACTAGTAATGCTTATGCTCCCTAGTAATGCTTTTATGCAACTTGAATTTTTATCATTTCTCGTCTAAATTGATAGGCAATGGTCACTTGGAAAATGTGTTATGGCATTAGCACTACCAATGCTATTAACTCTAGCACTACTAATTTTCAAACACCAAAAAGAGAAATATTGATAGCTAGTACCTTCCAAGACATCCACAAAAAATGGATCTACTCACATTAGTCTAATTTGTAGCTCTAATAGAAATCCAAAGCCCAAAATTTTCTATTTTCTATCTTCCATCAATTAAATGCATCTTGAGCCCATTTCAAAATACCGTCTTAACCAATCCTATCAACTTCAATTCAATCATCCCCTAAGGAGACATGGATTTCTATAAACCAACACTTGGGGAGGTCAATCGTTGGCATTTTAAAAGTAAAAAAACTCTATCAAATTTCATGGCAATCAATATTCAAGCATGACAAAATTTTGTCAAATTTATGTCATGATATTTTGAAGGCAACTAGCACACAAGTTATCAAGCCCTCAAGCTCTCAATTTCACAAGTTTATAAGCTCTCAAGCATCTCAAGTCCTCAAGCTCTCAAGCATATCAAGCTCTTAAGCAACTAGCAAGCTCATCAACTTCATCAACATACAAGTGGACATCAACTGAGGCAACTGAAGCTACAAGCTTACCTAGGTTGTGCTCTCTCCCCTTACCTTTTATCACTCATTATCATTTTGTAGCTTTGTGTTCTTTAATCATTACATATATATTGATCTTTTTCATTCAAATAATTTATCTATTTGTCATTTAGATTTTATTATACCCTTAGGTTACATTTTTATAAGCAATTAAATTATTTTACTACACCTATTCAAGCCCATACACCCCCTTGGTCGGGGACCCTCATTGCATCCTTTTTCAAAATCATAAAATCTCACACCTAAGCATCATTTTTATATCTTATATGAAAGCATTGCCAAATTATAAGTTTTATGGTGTTATCACTTTCTATTTCTGACATAGATAAAATAGACATTATCATAACAAGCAAAAGCACTAGTTGTGATATCAATCCCATAGTGGTACTTTTGCCACCAAGCACACAATCCTTATTTTTTCAATCTATAGTTTATCATCCAATCTCTAAATAGGGATCTAATGCTGGTCAACACATCCATATACTCTCCTCTATATTAGCAAGACCCCTTTGCTACTAATCCATCATTTTTTTATCTATTTTACAACTAAATAAAATTACCATTAAGAAATAGTAGCATCGATAACACTTATATAGGACTAGCAAATATTTTGT